>BSBK01002586.1:0-1227500 GCA_027943335.1 Chamaecyparis obtusa | reverse complement strand
TGACCTTCTAAAATAGGTTTCTTTTGGCACATTTGATCCAATAGTTCATTAATAATGGAATATAGTTTATTTATACTTTATTGTGAAGGGAGCCTAATAAACCAGATTGGATTTAGTAACTTAATTGATTAAGTTAATAATTGAACTAAATAATTTATTAAAGTAGGTTTAATATTTATGAAATAAACTCTATTAATTAGTGATTTTATTCATTTGGATAAATTGGGTAAATTAATTAAATATAACTTTAGCAATTTAAATATTATTATATTCCAAATAACGTTTAATAAGATTAATTTAATGTGAAACTTTATAAAATGATATTTAAGATATGATAATTAGGTAATTGTTTGTTAGTTCATTATTAAACCTAGATCAATTCTTATTTAACTAGGAACTTAATAAAAGATGAATGTAATTGAAATTTTATCAAAGATCAAGTTATGTTTTTAATCATCATAGTGGGATAATATTAGTCAACCTTAGTCAACATACTTATCCACTCTAGTGCTCATGTTAGTTAATCATCTAGCGACTTTAAACCTAGAGGGAGGTTGACCAATTTAACGTTGGTCATGACGCCCCTTCGACCTATTCAAGGTCCCAATCATATAACTAAGAACTGCAACTTATTAGTCAACTTAGATAACTTTAGTGTTTTAATAAAAAAAATTGTTAGTGTGTTTTAGCCCAACTTTTGGGCATGATAAAAGGAACAAGAGAATCAGGGAAGTATGATCTTCTCCTCTTTGAGATAGAATCAGAAAACCAAACATTCCTTTTTCCATCCATCTTCATTTTTTATTTCACCTTTAAAGGGCATGTCATTGAGGTAAAAATCTCACAGGAATGACCCGAATGGGACAAAGAAAATCCATCTCTTCCAACCCACTATAAAAAAACTTCCTTGGAGGTTAAAGCATCAATGATGTAGCTATTAACTGTGTTGATTCAATTATTTGGCTATAAGAACACATGCGAGAGTAATGTGTAGGGTTGAGAGGTCTCAATCTTGCTTGCAAGACTTCCTTACTTGAAGCACTTGTAGGGTTATATGCCTCAATTCTTATAAGAGAAACTACAAGGGATAGTTGTGAATAGATGCCCTTACTAGATATCTTAGGTTAAAAGCTACCTAAATCACCTTTGAAAGTATCATAATATTTGTGTAAGGATTAATCCCAGTGGATTACCCAAATCACCTAAAGATTTACACTCACCATATGTATTCCCTTGGATGCTTTAAATCATAAATGTGGTACTTGGGAGCCTTTGCAATAAGATAATTGTGACTCTTATTTTGATCCACAACGTGCATATTCCTCAGAAAATCCAATATCACTTTGTGTGAGGCAAAGGAATACCAAGTTGTGGGCAAAGGTTTTGATGCTAGCAAATTCCTTAGGTATCTCTTGCTTTAAGTGTCTTTGATTGTGTTGAGACATGTGGATATCTATGTGATCTTACACTTGATGTTCTTGGATCATTGAAACAAAACTTTAGACCTCACAAGTGCTTGTATCCACAAGGTTTCTTTGTCCCTTGTTGGATTGTTTGAAGACTATTATCTACTCATACCATTTCTTTCACTACAAACATTGAAACTTGGTTTAGAAACACTCTAATTTTGTCACAGATTTGAAGTCAAACTATCCATATTGGTCAAAATTTTCAAAAATAGTGACAAATTTTCATTTCTGTCATTTTTCCTGACATTTAATTGTACGACACGAGTGCTTTATTGCATGATTATTGTCTTTTATTGCATCCTTTTCTAGGTTTTATCATTCGATAAAGTCTACCCTAACCATATTATCACATGCCATTTATAGTTTCATTGCACGCAGTGTTGGATTTTATCATACGATCTTGCATTTTAATGGTTATTATCTAAGTCTTCAAGTCTTGGCATCTTTTGTCAATTTGGTTTTCTCATAGCTTCTCTATCATTTGGGTTAGCTCTACATAGCTAGAACCAATTTTCTTAAACTGATTGGTCATTTGCTGGTGATTTTTTCTATCTTGTCTCTTGTTGGGAGATCTCTGAAGTGATCTATCTTTTGTCTCATAAATATCCTATTGAAATTAAACTTTACTAAAACTTTTCTACAAGTATCACTCAACAAGAATTCAAGCCTCATTCTCGGTATCTGTAGATGCTTAAAATCATTCCATAACATTATAATTATTTAATTATTTTAGTTATATTCTTCTTGCTTATTTAATTAAATTTATTTAATTAAAATTTGGCTCATTATTCAATAGTATTTAAATAACCCTCTTGCAAGTGTATTAAATCTTATTTAATACCCTTTCCCCACATAAACCCTTAATTAAATGAATTCTAACTTATTTAAATCCCTTCACATTCTATTATTCTTCTAAACTATGATTAGTTTAATTTTTAATTAAATTAATCCTAAATCTGAACCTATATCCTACCCTACACACATCACTCTCAACAAATAGACCTACTTCTTAATTAACTAAGGTTAATTAAGCTAATTTTTGAATTTCTACACCCATTAGCCCTCATTATTTGCTCACACATGTGAGAAAAATTCCAAAAATTGTCTTTTCAAAAAAAATCTAAAAAATCCACCACAAGATTTCTTACAACCTTGATGACACCTCTTACACATTCTAAAAATATGAAAATGAACTTTTTCTCTTACACCTTACACATGTGTACTTGAAGTACACATTGACCCATCACATATCAAGTTTCTCACACATGTGTGAGAAAACTTGGACTCTTACATGGCTGATGTGTCCTTCATGTGGCACCCATGTGGATGCCACATGTGATCCACCTCACCCCACCCCTCCAAAATCCTATAAATAGGAGTCTTGCCAAGAGTAAATCATCCATCATTTTGCATTAGAGTTATCATGCTAGTATAATTTTAGAGTTTTCTTGCATTTAATATTTATCTAACATGTTTGGTAGTTTCTTGCATTAATGTTAGAATAGTTACATGCTAGATCATATTTACTTTGTTCATTCATATTAAATTTTTGAGGCTAGCTCTTCATAACTAGTCCTTGAGCTCATTCAATGTCATCTTCATGGTAGTTTGTAGTTTTTTCTTGCATTTATCATTTCCAAATCATGATGGGATTTAGATATTGTGTTGGGAGAGCACACCCACATATATCTCTAAGTGCTAAAATCAAGAAAATCTTGGGTGCATTTTCTTATTGCTCATCGGAGGTTGTGGAGAAAGCTTCTTAGTTTTGTTCTTGCAAGTTTACTAAATGTTAGATTTATATTTGAATAAAATATTTATTGCTAATGTTTGAATGTTTTAGCTTGCTCCTAGTAGGAAAGATTTCATCACATACATTTTGGCACGCCTGGTGGGACCCATGTCCTCATCTAAAACTCATTTTTCTTCTATTTTTTCCTACTCCTAGAAACTGTCACGCATTGGCATCTTTGCCCTAGAACTGTCATATGTGCAGTTTGGCATTTGTGTCTGGGGACTGTCATATCTACCTATGCTTAATTTTTTAACATTTAAAAGTGTTTTTTGGAAGATTTTAAATTTTTAACTCCTGGGTTTCTATCAAAGCACTATTTTTACAGAATTAAATGTTGGAAAATTCTTTCCAAAATTCATTTTAAAATCTTTTAAAGCTGACTTTCATTATTACTTTCATATGTGTAGGTTCTCTTTCATCTACATGGTTTGGCATCTACAACTATACTCTGTCATCTGCGCCCCTCAAAACCATTTTGGCAGCTGTCAGGTATAATTTTGTCAGTTTTTCATATGCGATTTTACATTGTAATCTATGATTTTGACTATCGTATATGATAGTTGACTGTCATCTACGCAAATTGTCATATGCAGCCTATTATTGGCATCTATGTATTTTCTACTAATTTATTTGGTTTTTTGCAGCACATCGAATCTGAAGATAGAAAATTCCAAATTACTAATATTGTGTATTGCAGTACATTGATAGAAGATCTATACATACACTAAACTACTCACATTTTTGTTTTGCAAGTTGCCTAGGAGATATGAATAAACATTGTGTCTTTATTAATTTTTATTAGGCATTTAATAAAAGTTCACTTGTATTATTTTTCCAAGTGGTAGGGGATTATGCTCTTGTCTCTTTGAGACAATCAGAAACCTAGACCCATTTGACATTATACTTTAATAGGGACTTTGGAAAAGAACAAGTGTGTTTGGGAGAAAACCACATTGAATAGCAAACTATGTTCTTTCCCCCTTAAGGGATTATCAGAATTCCATACTCCTATTGCCAATCCATGTCTTTTTATTTCATCCTTTAGATGGGCCTGCCAACGAGGTAAAAAGATCCTGAGAATGACCCATGTGATAATGAGGTGTTAGCCCACCACTACAACTTACATTAATGAAATTTGATTTTTGGGGTTAAATCCTCAGAAGCTGGATGATATTTGAGATTATACACAACTCTCACATAACACTTAGTAGGGCCTCACGGTCTAAATCACATTTACATGACTACTTGTGTCAAGGTGCTTTGTGGGGCTATATGTCCTAGTTGTGCTTGTGCGGACACAAAGGGTGTGTTTGAATGGAGATCCTTACTAAAATCTATAAAGTAGTGGCCACCTGGTTCACCTCTGAAAGGTTGATAATCTATGTGCGAGGAGAATAGTAATCTCCCCAAGACACTCACCATATCGAGCCCCCTTCAACATTAACACTTTGATAATACGACATCATGACTGGATCCATTGTGTGCTTGGTAATGGTTATATTCTGAGGAGTTGTTGAGTGTGTTCCTAAGTCAGTGAGAAAAGGTTTTCAATCTCAACCAATCTCCTTCTATGGATAAAAAGTGTGCTTTTTATTTTCATTGCAAAAGAAACCCATACACTTAAATTCCGCAAGGTTTCTTTGTCCTTTGCAGGATTATTTTTGATAAATGTGATTGTAATACAAAATCTGGATGTATCTTTGAGGATCAATTCTTTCCACTGAACAAATTGAAAAAAATCAAATCAAACGTCCAACTGATCAAATTCTATGAAAAATGCTTTGAATCTTGGATTGTTGTCTCTGACCTAGTATTGTCGTCTCTACAGATTGTTGTCTACGTCTGAAAAAATTTGTCTTCGCCTAAAAATAGTGAGAAATCTAATTTGGCCAAAACATCCAAAAATTTATTCCTCAAAAGCCCTTCAAATCATTTGATGTGAAATATTGATTTACCCCATCAAAATCAACATTTTCTCAAGGCATGACTGATTCAGGAAAATATAAGAAAGCAAAACTCCCTATCTCACGAGTTCATAGAGAGATGAAAATTGTTGATTAGAAGGCTAAAACCAATCAATCTTATTTGAAATCCATCCAAAGAGTTCTAGAGGCTAGTGAGAAATTTGATAAAATCACCTACAACAATCAAGTTTCCAATTTTGTTGAGAAGAACAAAGTGAACATGGCCTTTGTCACTTGGGAATCTTACAATTAAGTACCATTGACCTTCATTCCTCTTCAATTAGTTTATCCCTTTCTCATATTTAATCACATCCTCCTTCATCCACCTTTCAAAACATTAGGGGTGTTGATCAAAATCTTGGACTATAAATCAAAATCCAATCAATCCATTTTTCATACCTTCATTAAGCAGTAGGGTGAAAGAATCATTCTGATAGTGTCTCATAGACCTTAAATCAAAGAAAGCATTAATTCCTAGTTACTTTAAGAATTGAGTCTTTCTCTAGTAGTCCTAATCCAGTCCTATTTTTTTGGGGGATCATCATTCTATCACCCAAATAAGAGAAGACTTTAAATGAAATCCAATCTTATATTTGCATAATCACAAGGTCTTGTGTCACCTAGGTTTGTTCCAAGCCTTTAAATCAAAACAATCCTTGAATGCTTAGTTCCTCTTTAATCCAACTTAATCAATCAATATAATCCTCAATCAAATCAATTAATCCAATTCAATTAATCTAATCAATCATCGAGGCTTAGTCCTCACAATTGATCTAAACTTAGTCCAAGTTGCTCCTAGTTCACGAAATCATTTCTTCTCTTCATCATCCCTCATCAATCATTCATCCTTCTTCAATCCAATCCTTCTAAGGTCACATGTGCATGGTACTTATCTGATCAAAAGAAAAGTTAAGACAAGAATCTCTAGCCATGGATAATGATCAGGAGACTGTCTACCAGGAAGACTTTAATGGTGAAGAAGAACCACACATGGAATCTGAAATAGTCATACTCAAAAGTGTTAGTGCCAATACATGAGCTAAAGAGTTCTTTGATGATCCTAACAATTTAAGCTTAGTGGAAGATTTAATCCAAGCCAATAGTTCTAATATCTTCATGAATCTTATTCAAAGGGGTGTTGCACTCCCTAAAAATTTTGATGAAATATTTCTTGAGAATAACTTGATTTGAACCAACAAAGGAAAGGCAGTGCCCATCATTCCATCAACATCTAATAATACAAATCAACCTCCCCATGATACACTTAAACAAATCCAAAAACTTTTAAACAAGCCTAACTCAAACAATGGGGTGAGTAATGATGGCTTAAATGTGGTTTGTGGACCTGAGCAACAACCAAGGTCCTTAGGATGATGCTCAACTTCTATTTTCTCAAAGCCTAGTGGGGTCCTAAAAAGTCAAAATTTTGCACATATGAACAACACCGCCCAAAGAGATAACACTAATCCTCCCCCTCTCAAAGGACATAATTCATCATCAAGAGGGGGAACACATCAAGCCCACACAACTGCTAATAATAATCCTCCTAAACTATTCCAACAAATTGATGAGCTCAAAGGTATGATGATGGCTATGCAGAAAGGTGGGAAGAAGGAATTCTCTTTCATGGAGATATGTCCTTATCCCTTTGACAAATCAATTACTCTTCAACAATTCCCCACCAATTTTTAAATTCCAAAATTTGATAAATACAAGGGAGACTCATGTCATGTGCAACATGTTAAATAATTTTATGTAGCAGCTCAAGAGGTTTCCCATAATGATCATATTCTTCTAAGACACTTCACTAGAAGTCTTGGCGGACCAATCTCAGAATGGATATTGATTCTCCCTCCTGGTTCCATAGCTACCTTTCATGATCTCCTTGAGAAATTTTCTACACAATACTCTTATAACATTGAAGATCAAGCATCACTCAGTGACTTGTGTAACATGAAACAAAGAAACGGAGAAACCTTCACCAACTTTCTCCAAAGATGGCAAAATCTTGCCAATCAGATGCCTTGGAAAATACCGGATTCACATCTAGTCGATATCTTTACTAAGAATTTAGTTAGAGAAATGTCATTATAGATGAAGCTGGCTTCCCTAGATTCCTTTGAGGCACTCATTAAAAAGGGGAAGTCTATTGCAGATAGACTTTTGATGAAAGGAGAAATTAAGCATTATACCCCTAATTCATCTAACAACACTAATGATAAACCCAGGTTCTGGTCCAAGAATAAAGTTTTTGTTAATGATGGAGTGATAGATGCTAAACACATTCAAACTTTTCAAGCATCCAACATCAATAACCAAGGAAATTGCAACAACAATGACCAGAACAATCCCAATCAAAATAGTAATCAGAACAATCATAATAATCAAAGCAATCAAAATAATTTAAATAACCGGAATCAGAATCAAGGATCTAGTTATCATGGCTCTTTATTTTCATCTTATAATGGCAACAACAACAACAACAAAAACCAACAATAACAATGATGACAATTTACACAGTTGGCGGATTCTCTTGATGTTATTTGTTGACATTTAGTCAATCAAGGGATGATGGTTTACCCTAACACTAGGATTTTTAATGAAAATCAATCGAAACCAAACTAGTATAAGGATAATGAATATTGTAATTATCATCACATTAAAGGGTATGAGATCAAAAAATGAATGAAATTTCATCATTTTGCGCAAGATTTGATTGATGATGGTAAAATTGAGGTAGAAGGGAAAAATGCCTCTACCTCTAATGCCCAACTAAAAATATATTCTAAGCTTTTTCCAAAACATAATCAAAACAATGCATCTACATTCAAGGGATTTTCTTATGATTACTCTTGAACAACATCTTAGGAGATGAATGCACTTGTGGTAGACTGGATGAAAATGATGTATGTGGCTTTGACTCACTATGTGGCCATATCGAACAATCCGAAACTCATGTAAATACATTGACTTTAAAGAGCATGGATTGCAATGTCACCACTCACCGCCCTCGCATAAATATACAAGCTTTTGCCAATCCACCCATTTTAGATCCACCCACTACGCCATCTACCTTGACATGGCTTGCATCATGTTATGACATTCTTTCCCAACTGAAGAAGACCCCTACACATATATCTATACTAGAGCTTATACATACATCCCCCATTCACAAAGAGGTCCTTGAGAGTGCCCTAACTGAATCTCGCATCCCAGAGAATATCAATGCTTCACAATTCCAAGTAATGATCTAAAATTTGGCTGCCTAAAAAACACTTGGTATTCACTGAAAAAGATTTCCAAGGTCCCGACCCCCATCATAATAAATCCTTGCACATCCAAATCACCATTCATAACACCTAGATTAAAAGAGTCCTTATAGATAACAGATCTCGTTTGAATCTATGTACTTTAAGCATGATCCACAATATTGGTCTTTCTAAGGACCTCATTGATGTAAATAAAAGGATAACAATAAAAGCATATGATGATAGAGAAAGGGTGATTAAATATCTCATTGCACTCCCCTTACAAGTGGGCCCAACCCTTATTGAAACTGTATGTCAAGTGCTGGATTTAGATCTACCCTACAATATCCTTTTGGGTAGGTCATGGATACATGCTATCTCAGGTGTCACATCCACATTCCATCAGTGTTTGAAGTTCCCGCACCATGGAGCTGAAATAACTATTCTAGCAGATCATGAACCCTTTTAATATTGCAAGAGGTTGGAAGGAAACAATAAAACTATTTCCCATTTAATGAATATGTTCATCTAGTTTCACAAGAGGCTCCCATCTAGCATACTTCTTTTGGAGAATAGTTGTCTAAACAACCTAAGGGAAAAGAAAAGGTTACTCGGGAGAATAATAGTGAGCCTGAAAAGAAAGTTAGGTTCACGGATCAAGGTCCTAGGGAATACAAATTTGAAAATTCCATGTGCATTGGTCAACTCCCCCTCTCACCCAAGTCTTATGGAAAACCTTCACAACTCTTCCCTAAGGAAAGTAAATAAACCATAAAGTGTAAACAGACTACATTTGAACATTGGGGATCTCTTTCAGATGAACATATGGAGCATAATCTTCTTTCCTCGTTGTTTGATGATGAAGAGGATAAACCTGGAGACATTCCTAAAGGGAATTATATAAAGGCCACTCCCATTGTTGAAAGCATGGGATATCATGGCACTATCCTCTAAGAAAATGAATCTAGAAGAAAAAATTTCTTTAAAACAACTGGATACCCCCAAGGAAGAGGACTGGGCTCCATAGAAACTGAGAAAACCTTTTCCAAAGACTATTGTTTGGTTGAATCTGATTCAAACACTGAGGAAGAGTTCTTTGAAGTCCCTTTTCAATATATCTAAGATGATCTTGATACAAGTGTCCTCCATATCACCCAATCTGACCTTTCCTCACATGAACTTCCCCTTACCGGATGAGGTAGTTCTAGCACTTTTTGGACTAAGAAACCTCCAAGAAAATGAGCATCAAATTCACTACAGCAAGAAATCCTACTTCAATAGCCAAGTTAACTCCTCTAGTGAAAAACTTTCTAAGGCACTAGAGGAGGGGGAAGTTGACTTGTCTTTCATGTCATTACCATCATAAAAATCTTCTATTCTCATAGAAGAAACAATTTCAGTTAATTTTGGTACGGAATAAGATCCAAAGATCACCTACATTGCAGCCTCTCTAGATGAGATGGAAAAATACTCCATGATTACATTCCTAAAAAAAGCCCACATCAATTTTGTATGGACTTATAAATATATTCCTAGGCTTGATACTGACCTTATTGCACACCATCCTATTGTAGATCCAAAGATCAAAACCTATAAAGAAAAAATTACGCAAGATGCATTCACAAGTGGCACTCCTAGTCAAATCTAAATTATAGAAGATGCTCAAAGTAGAATTCATCAAACCCATAGATTATCCTGAGTGGGTCTCCAACATTGTACCAGTAGGTAAACCCTCTGGGGGCATTCAGATCTATACTGATTTTAGAGATCTTAATCTCACCTATCCTAAGGATCATTTTCTACTTCACAACATAGACATCATAGTGGATTTGACTATTGGGCACGAGATGTTCTCCCTCATGGATGGATTTTCTAGATATAATAAGATTTGCATAGTAGTGGAAGACCAACATAAAACTACATTCACCACATTGTGGGGTACATTCTGTTACCAGGTCATGCCTTTAAGTCTAAAAAATGTAGGTACCACCTACCAGAGAGCCATGATGACTATCTTTCATAACCTCCTTCATGTGATTATGGAAGATTATGTGGATGATATCTTAGGAAAATCCAAGACATGATAATCACACATTTCTATTTTCACCATAATCTTTGACATATTGGAGAAGTATAAGGTTCGATTACATCTCAAGAAATGTGTCTTTGGTGTGCAATCAGGAAAGCTCTTAGGCTACATTATCTCTCACAAAGGAATAGAAGTGGATCCTAAGAAGGTGAACCTTGCAAGGGAGGCTTCAATCCACAAAGGAATAGAAGTGGACCTTGCAAGGGAGACTTCAATCCATGTGTAGATTTGTGTCACAGTTAGTAGATAAGGTGCATCCTTTCTCTCACCTACTAAGAAAGGATATCAAATTTATTTGGGACTGCTCCTATCAAAAGGCTTTTTAACAACTTAGTATATATCTATCTAATCCACCAGTGTTGGTCCCACTTATTCCAGGAAGGCCTTCAATTCTTTACATCTAAGAAACTATCATAGGACTAAGTGATCTCCTAGAACAACTAGATGACAATGGAAAAGAGTACACCATCTATTATCTTAGGATTACTTTAGTGGGTTATGAGCTCAAATATACAACTATTGAGAGAGATTTCCTGGCTATAATCTTTTATACACATAAGCTATGTCATTACATGCTTAACCATAAGGTGTACTTGATAGTAAAGATTGACCCACTTAAGTATTTGTTACCTAAAACTGATCTAACAGGTCGCATGGTGAAATGGGTCATGATCCTTAGTGAATTTGATATCATGTATACAAAATGCAAAGTCATCAAAGGAAAAGAAATAGCAGATCAACTCGTAGAGGCTCGTATTCCTGGATGCCATCCTATTGTCACAGACTTTCCTGATGACACCATCATGACTGTTACTCCCAACATTTAGTGGAAGCTTTATTTTGATGGATCTTTCACCCAGAAAGGATCAGGGGAAGGAATTGTGTTTGTAACACCTCAAGGAGATTTTATCCCTAAATATTATAAACTAACATTTTCTTGCACAAACAACATCATTAAATATGAGGCCTTGGTCACAGGGCTTCACCAAGGTAATGGAGAATTACGAGTTTGATTATTTTTCGTGACTCTTAGTTGGTTATCAAACAAGTGAATGATGAATATCAAACAAAAGATGACAATTTGTTGGCTTACCATCGCATGGTTGAAAATCTTAAACACCATTTTATAGATATCATTTTTCAGAAGATCCCAAGAGAAAACAATAAATTAGTTGATGCTATGGCTACCATTGCTTCCCTGCTATGCATGTCAGAGACAAGTGCACAATGTGAATTTCATGTCAAGAATATTATTGTCCTTGCCTATGACCAGCCATATTTTGAGATGGTGTGTGAAATTGTTGGTCTCAAATCACCTTGGTATCAGGAAATCCTAATCCTTGGGCAAATGTTTGTTTGAACATAAATCCACAGGAAGAAATCAAAAGGGAATACAGTAGAATGCCTTGAAAGCTACATGCAATTTGAATAAAATGCCTTAAAAACTATCCTGTCACTTCTATATTGTTGTTATCAAAATCCTAACAATATGTTTACTCTCTAAAATTATTCATGAAATTTTAATCCTTTCCTTGAAACAAATTCACAAAAAATTAGACTATTTGCCTTACAACTAGTATGTTTTTACATGCCTTACAAATAAAAACCATACAAGAGTACAACATAAAACTAAAGAGACAACAACAAAATATAAGATAAATTGTAGTGTATTTTATAGAAAATAATCCTATTTCAATATGTACAAAATTTGAAGCTTAGAAGCTCAAACCAAAAATGAGATGTCTGCTTTGCAGATTTTCTATTCCAATCTCAAAAGAAAAGGTTACAATTTTCCATTTATAGAGCCTAAACCATCTTGGAATCCTCAATGAATAAGGATGCAAAAAGCTATGGATGGTTTATCCCTAAACCTAAACCAAGAAAAGACAAAATACATTAAGGCCCTTTAGGCAGTGGGAAGACAAAAACTTTTGATGACTCATGGTATTTGATCTTTTACTTTTGATAACTGACACCTTTGTCTAGAGATATTCTTGATAACTTCACTGAGTTATTACGAGATATGGTGACCGCCATTTCAAGCCAACTTACACCATTCTTCATAAATAGTCACCATCCCTGTGCTCATAGGTTAGGTTTTAGGTATCGGGTGTCTTCTTTATTCTTCATCAAATATGTCAAGGTCAACTACTATAGATTTCTTCTTTTTGGGCTTTGTGAGAGCATACCATGCAACTACCTCTTCATCTATGGGCCATTGAAAATCATGAATAGTTTGAAGCTGCACCTTTTGTCTTTCCCACTTGGCATCAGTAATCAGCTTGACATCTATAATAAATTTTGTAAAATCTATCTCAGCCTTAAAGGCTTCATCAAGAATAACATTAAAGCTATCCATATCTATTACATTAATGTCATTAATAAAGACCTCTTTCTTAGGTAGTAAGATATCAAATTTTGATTTCCATTTATTCAATTCCTTTACTAAGCCATCTTCTGCCTTGATTGGATGAATGAACCTGTTGAAATTAGGTCCAAACATAGTTACCCTTTCCTCTAATTAATTTTCTTTACCCTTAAAGAAAGATAAAGTGGCCCCTATCTGCTCAATCTCTTCCCCTACTTGCAAAACTATTTCTGGAATATCTAGCCTGAGGGGTTGCATTACTACCAATCTTTCAAATAAAGATGCTCTGGCTGACCAAGTCCCAAAATATGTATTCAAAATAGAAACAAGGTTGTTCACCTCAACTTGCAACCCAGGCAGTTTAATATATGCAGTGTAAACTACATCTGCTTTATCTTTTAAAACATCAATTCTATGCTGCAAAATTTTCAATAGAGCATCCAATGCTACCCTATTTTGTTCTTCATTTACCTACTCTGTAGGTACAAAAGTTTCTCCTCCTCCTACACTCTGAGTTTCTATTTGTGTAGGCTTTTCAGCTGGTCGAGGGGAAATTACAGGCATGTTTATTATCTATAGAGTTAAATATTCCACCATCTTCTCCAATGTATTTTCTTTTATTATGTGTAATTACCTATCCTTCACAAGAGTATTGTAATCTTCAAATAGGCCTTTAAACCTATTTGACAATTTCTTGGACTTATCTTCATTCAACCTGGAAAAATGAGTAAGCACTTGTAAAATGTCAAGGTCACCAGTGTTATGAATTTAACATACAGTCCTTCCATCTTCTCTTGCACATTCAAAAGAGAAGGCTTTTGATCTTTTGGATATAAGCTCCACATTGCCAGTACTTGATTTTTTGGGCTATACCCAAATCCTTTTATCATATCCCTAACTTGGGTCTCTGAAGATAATTTAATCTCTGGCTAACTTCTTATCTAGTCAATTATAAAAGCAGAGGCAAGATCCCATCTAGGCACAAGTAGCATATTACTTTCCTTCACTAACCTTCTGGAATCTTCAAGGGTGATTGTCTTAGACTCTGGATCATAATCCTTTAGAGCTTGTAAGGCTTCATCTGGAACTTGGCCTTCTTCTATTATTTTCACACTTGAAGCAACTTGTTGTTGTTTATGCCATAGAAGGAAGTTCTTGAATTCATTAGTTTTAATAAAATCATCATCTTTTAAAAAGGCTTCCTGATGAAGTAATCTTTCATCTTAGCAAAGAGCTAATGGCAACTCAACTTCCTCTACAATTTCTTTATGTTTTCTCTTTTATTCTCTAATTATTTTTCTCAACTGGTGGTCAAAAGCCCTAGTACCAGTAATCAGAGCTCCCACTTGATCTCTCTTTTTCTCAGTTTTCCTTACCTTAGAAGGCTCTCACGTCTATATTTTTTGTCTTTTAGGAGGAGGCTCACTTGTTTCCTCGGTACTTGGAAGCTTTGTTAGGTCTACAATTACATTCTCATCTACTACTTGCTCAGTAGTAGGTGGTTGTTCCATAGCAGGAAGGTTATGTATTAAATAACCTCCATCACTACCTTCTTCATATTCTGAGGAAGAATGTTTTTCTTTTTCTCTCTCCTTATCATCAATTTGGCCTTCTAGTAGATTTACTCATGCATTATAATTAACCATCATTTTTTCCAACCTTTGTAGGTAAGGCAATGTAGGGAAGAAGCCTCCAAAAGAAATTCCCTTTTTTTTAACTATTTTTCCAATCCCAACAAATCTTGAAACTGTTGGGCTCTTCTTTGTATCTCATCATCCTCCAAGATGTTTCTTATGAGATCTTCCTCTGGACAAGGCTTATGTCTATTACTAATGGGGATGGTAGGTGTATCAAATTTTCTAGAAATTATAATGAAATCATCAGTATCCACATACCTATATAAGGCAACACTCATCCTAAAGTGCCCTAACCAATCATTTACCTGATTCAAGGCATTCTTTCCAATTATAAAATTGCATACCTTGAAGTGCATTGGGGTAAAAGTACCCTTCCTATGTGGGGGCAAATGATCCTTGTCTGTCAACATCAATTTCCAAATAAGTTCCAATATTGCAATTCTGGGTGGCACATAAAAGGGAAGAATTTGAGGTGCATGAGGGCACCCATAAACTCTAATCATTGTGAATTCTTTTTCAAAATATAAATCACCCCAATTATGATTTCCTATCCATTTGTCAATAAATTCATATGGCCTCAATGGCTACATAGATTTAACTGGTAGCCTGGACATATTTACTCCTAAACTGAATATGATTGGTTGCACCATCCAATTCTGGAATGCACAGAAATCATTCTCCCTATTTTTAAAACTCCATACCCTCAACCAATACTAGACTGGGTTGGGCTAACCATTCCACATTCTCCTAGGTTGAATATTTTGTAAATGCATGATGTGATAATTTTAAAACAAGATGAGGTGCATTAGCAGAGAATAATGCATAAACCTAGGAGATGGTTCCTTTTTCTGAATTGATTCAAATCCCTCATGCATTTTATTAATAACATACCCTATATAGTCATAACCTGTACTCACATAGGGACTTTACAAGTCCAATACCATCATCAAAATATGTGAGGAAATTCTCTCAGGGACACCATCCACTCCCAATACTCTACACAATCTATAAGAAATGTGCTTAATGTGAAAACTCAAATCCTCATAAAAATATAGGGCAGTCCCAAGTACGGCTACAATATAATTCTTATTGGCCTTAGGGACATGATTCTGAATTTCACTCACAACTAGGGTTAATTCCATAACATACCTATTTTCCTGGGCTTGCAAGTCTATCTCAGTTGCCATCATGACATATATGTTAAAATCTTTCATGAAGGAATTTCTATCTAATGTCACCAAGGCTGAATCATCATCCTTTCTAATTTTTTTAGATAGAGGGGCATATCTATTGGCTAACTCTAACAGTAGATCTATATCTAGGAAAACATCTGGTACAATTAACCTAGCTAACCCTGAGGTCCAAGGGTTTGAAACTGGCACCAGGATCTCAGAATTCTTAGAGAAATATCTAAATAGATACAGACTAGATATATCATGGGTCTTAGCATCCCTACAAAATGCCAGGTCATCAGTAAAACCTTGATCACTGACCTTTTTATTCTGAGTTGATCCAGGCAATAAGTTGATGAACTCATCTGAATAACTTTCTTTCCCTTTCATATCTCCCTTATCTTTTCTTCCTCCACTAGTAGAAGCTCCTCTTGTTGCTAGCTAACTCATGTTGATGAACTTACAGAAGCTCTTTCCTAAAATTTTGAACTCTTGAAATCACTGAATGCTGAAAACTCTGAAAATCACACAATTTTCTCGCTCAGGCTCTCTGAATGCTTGGTGAATTGAGAATAAGCAACGATTATCTATATTTATTCAAGGGAATTTAATCAAACAATTCATTTGAGACCAAATCTATTTAATTCATGTCACTTCGATCATTACTTGGCATGCTCTGGATTCAATTTACTAGTCATAGCCTCAGAAGATGACAAACAATCAAATTTTAAGTTTTGGCGACCACACGACTAGATAGTTCCTCATAGTTGCTGAAAGACTTGGTGCTTTTTATTATTCTTTAGAGACCATAAGACTAAAGAAAGTTCTCTTAGTTGTTGAATGTTTTATCCTTATAAAAATTCATCTCAAGACTTGGCGACTGAGGAGAGAACCACAGTCACTAAATATTTTAGCTCTTCATGATTTTATTTAGTGATCCAACGACTACTGTTAGATATTAATCTGACAGTTCATATTAAGTCTCTTAATAATTTACTTTCTTATCTTGAACATTGAGAGACCTAGTGACTAAAGAGAGTCTCTTAATCACCAAATACTTGTTGACTTTTCAATCTTTTCTGGACATCAAGTGACTTAGCTTATCTGGAGATCTAGCGACTGAAGGGAGTCTCTTGATCGCTAAAACTTTTATAGAATCTTAATTTCTTCTGGAAACTTTGCGCTAGCCATAAGATCTTAATCTGATAGTTCCCTTATCTAAAATAAAACCTTCGATATATTAAAGATATAAGATTAAATGCTAGCCATGTGATCTTGATCCAACGGTAGTCGCTCAATCTCTGAAGTTTTCGAATGACATCATCTTTTTCAAGAAACTAAGTGACAACCATAAGATCTTTGCTTTGAAGGGAAACAATCAATGGTTGTCATGCTATCTCCAGATCTCAACCTTGACATTGACTTTCTCAGGAGATCTAGCGACTATAAGGATATAACACTACTTTATTATATCTAGAGACTTAATGACTATAGTTATATTCAAGCAATTTTTCTATGTGGTCGCAGGGTCTCATAAAGCACTTCAACCTATCTGGAGACCTCCCAAATAAAGGCATTCCACTAAGTCTCTTAAAAAATGAAAATATTCCTATGACTTAAGGAGATTACTAGACTGAAGGGTTTCAGGATGTCACTTAACAAAAGGGAATATACTGGATTTCTTAGGAGAGTAAGTGACCAATGCGGGATGATAAAAGGCACATGTTAAAATATTTTTTAAGTGATTTTCAAAAAGTAACTACAAATTAGAACTCGACATGGCATTTCTAGGGCTTTTTGGATTTTCAAGCACATTTTGATCTAGCACTTAGGGTTTTTTAAACTTTGATCAAATTTTAAGCTTTGGAAATGAAGATTTGCAAGAGATTTTCAACACAAAAAGTAGGGAAATTTTTCAAGGAATCAAAAATTTGAAAGGAAACTTTGAGAACTGAGAATACTACCAACAGTGGCTCTATTTGAGGATGTTTAAATGCAAATTTAAGAAAGAACCACAAATCTCTGGGAAAGTAGACCAAACTAACCTACCGCAAGAAAGAAACACATGATAGGAAAGGGAGACACACCTGTACAAAAATTTACAAAATTTACATGTGTACAGAAGTAGGATTTCAGCTAAAAAAGGTTTTAAGAACTACCCATGCACATTCAAAAATTTCTCCATCCATATTCTTCATAAAGTATGAATTCTTTCCAAAATTCTAATGAACTATATAAGGGCCAAGCCATAATGACTCGAAATTCTTATGCTTTCCCTTGTCTTCAGCTCTGACATTCCATTGGAGCACTAAATCATTAGGTTGAAACTTTATAATAGTAGCTCTTTTGTCAAATAGATATTTCATCTTTTTTTGTAATTTGACATTATCTTTTTGACTTTCTCTTCTAACTTCATCCAATTCAACCAACTACACCATTCTATTCTACATTGGCTCTGCCATGTCTAGTTCTTCATCCTGGATGAACTTGTATACTGGAAGAAAATTATTGACAGGTAACCTAGACTGCAATCCATATACTAATTCAAATGGGTATTTTCCTATAGATTTCTTCATAGTAATCTTGTCAGCCCATAGAGCAAGCTCCAATTTTGAGTTTCAGGCTCTTTTATTCTTTTCCAAGGTTTTCTTCAAGATTTGTAGAATACTTTTGTTACTAGAGTCAGCTTGTCCATTTTCTTGAGGGTGGTATGTTGATGAATAATACATCAAGATTATGTATTCATTACAGAAGTCCTTAAACTCATCTGACCTAAAACACATTGCATTATCTGTAATCAATTTGATGGGGACTCCAAATCTAGTTAAGATGTTATTCATTAGAAAGTCAATCACTACTTTACTAGTTTCCTTCTTAGTGGGGATAGCTTATATCCATTTTGTGAAATAATTAGTTGCAACAAGTATCCAACTATGTCCACCACTAGACTTCTAAAAAAACTCTCCAATAAAGTCAATTCTCCACATAGAAAATGGTGCTTCTACAACCACTGGGTTTAACAACAATGCACCTGAATATTTTAGCTTAGAAGCAAATTTCTGGCAAGCTTCACATTTCTTGACAAACTAAAAAGAATCTTTAAATAATGAGGGTGAAGTAACCAACTCTTAGTATCTTATGAGCAGTAGTCTTGGTAGAGTAATGGCCTCCATAAATGCCAACATGCATATCTTTCAAAATTCTCTCTAATTGATTCTTATAAGGCAAAACAACAATACTCCATTTCTATCTTTCCAATACAGGTCTCCCTGTATCAATGTATATCTCTGAGTCTGCAACCTTAGGGATCTTTTCTGATTATCAGACATATGTTCCAGACACTTAGCATTTTTAAGATAATAGACAATATCAGTATAGTATGGTTTTCTCTCAATGCTTATCAAATCTGGTATCCTTGCATTATTAACTTGAACTAGGCCCATGTTTTCTTCAGTCATCAATTTAGCTAGGACCAATCCCCTTACTAATTTAGTAATATGGATCTCCAAATTGAACTCCTAAATTCTAGTAATCCATTTGCATCTCTTTCCAGTAACCTCTGATTGTATAATAATATCCTTTACTGCTACATGTGGAACATATGCAATTACCTTTGCACACACCAGATAGGGCATGAATGACTTCATAGCTTTCACTAATGCATATGCCTATTTTTCCATCATCTCATAATTCAATTCAGCAGCTTGTAAGGATTTACTAAAGAATGCAATTGGATGTTCAAAACCTTCCTCATCCTTTTGCAACAACACAGCAGCAATTGTATAAAAAGAGGCAAAAGAAAATAATGAAAATGGCTTACTGTAATCAGGGAACCTTAAAACTGGTGCTTCTTGAACCACCTTTTTTATTTTGTCAAAGGCCTATTGTGCTTCCTCGGTCCATTGAAACTTTGCATCCTTTTTTAGCAACTTGACTATTGGTTTTACTATCTCTGCAAAGTTAGCAATGAATCTCCTAACAAAATTAATCTTTCCTAAAAAAGATTGTACACCCTTGATGTTCCTTGGAGCAGTGACTTTCTGAATAGCTTCTATTCCTTCTAGATCAATCCTTATTCCTTCCTTAGATATAATGTGACCTAATAACTTTCCCTCTATAACTGCAAAATGGAACTTCTTTGGATTTAGGGATACACCATACTCTAAAGCCTTATTGAAAATATTTTCTAGATGACTGCAATGATCATCTGCTTTCTTTGAGTATGTTGTCATGTCATCTTGATAAACTACCATGAATAAATCAGTATACTCTTTAAATGCAACATCCAAGGCTCTTTGGAATGTTGCTCCTGCATTTCTAAGAACAAAAGGCATTCTGACATAAACATAAGTTCCCCATGGGGTTGTGAATGTAGTTTTGAATTGTTTTGATTCTTTAACTAGCACTTGGTTGTAACCTGAGAAACCATCCATCATAGACAATAATTCACAACCAGTAACTTTGTGCAGCATTGCCTCCATATTAGGCAAAGAATAATTATCCTTCAAAGATGCAACATTCAGATTTCTGAAATCAACACATAGCCTAATGTCGCCATTTTTCTTTCTAACTGGAACAAGATTAGATACCCAAGTTAAATGTCTTATGGGTTGGATTATTCTTGCATCACTCAACTTTACTAGTTGTTGTTGCATTTTGGGATCCAGCAATGGATTAATAGGTCTTTTCTTTTGTCTAAATGGTTTTACATCTTGTTTTAGTAGGATCTCATGCTGGAAAAGGTCTTCTCTATAGGATTTCAAATCATCATAAGACCATGCAAATACATGCTTATGTTTTCTTAATAATTTTACCAAATTAAATTTTATATGAGGATCCAATCCTTTTCCAATATAAACCATTTGAGGTGTGTTGACTGATCCCAGATTCACCTCTTCTAAATCTTCAATCTTAGCATTGCTAGTTTTTAATAGGTGATTGTTTCGATTACTATACAATGTTTCCAACTCGGTCAAACCTTTGGGGATGTGATTAGTACTTAACTAAATAATTTCATTTCCCAAGACCATTTCCTTATCATCAACTATCTCGACTAGAGCATTACAATCTATAGGCTGATCTTCATAGATGTCAAGGCAATGAATAAACCTTATAATATCATGGTCATCTTCAAAAACATGCCAGTTGTATATGTTATCTAGAACAAATGGCCTATTCTTAACTTCTACTATTGACACCCTAGTTAAAGTTAAATCATCCCTTTTCAAAGCAACATTAGCCAAAAAATCTGCCATAATATTAGTTAACCTTTCTACCCAACTAACGTTGATGGCATCAAATAGTTCAATTTGATCCAGAATAGCATGTTTGTACATCTTTAGCCTATCATTTTTTACAACATATTTGGATCTAACTTGTGATACAACAAGTTCAGAGTCACCATAGACTTTTAAGCATTTTATTCCATGTTTTGTAGCAATATTCAATCCCAAAAACAATGCTTCATATTCAGCAGTATTGTTTGTACATTGAAAAGCTAATAGGAAATAATATTTAAATGTGGTACCTGATGGAGATATAAATAGGACTCCAGCTCCTAGGCCTTCTTTTGAGCAAGTTCCATCAAATTACATTATCCATAATCCATCTTGTTGTTTGTTCAATTCTACAACTAATGGATTAGCACCTTCATTTTATGGAATAACTTTTTCCACTCTGAAGTTTAATTCCATGTCTACATCCACACAACAATTTAAATCAATAGCATCATTTAATTCAATCATGTGTGGAGTCCTACTTTCTCCAGACATGTTGATATTTCTTCCATCAACATTGAAGGTTGCATAGGATAAGTCACACTGAATACTACCTCCCATTGAAGCACTCCATTTTCTGGATAACAACATTCCATATTGATGAGGGATGTCAACCACTAAGACACTCATAGTTAATTGTTTGTTTGGATATGTTGCTAACCTATAAGGTAAAGCTTTATGGTACCAATAACTAGTATTTCTCTTGAGTCCATAGCTTGACATCTTCCATGAGGTGTATCAACCTTCAATCCCATTGATTTTATGACTTCTACAAGCATGAAAGTGTTTGATGCTCTTGAATCAATCATAAAATTTCTTAATAGTTTTCCATTCACTATCAAAGTCAAAAAGAAAGGATCAACTGTCCCAGATACAGTGCTGACAATATTTGTTTCAAGATAGATCTGAGGAGTCTCATAAATAATTTCCCCATTCTGATTGTCAATTACATCATCTACAGAAGCTATTTATTTATCATCCTTATCAGTATTTTGGGTATCTGCAGCAGTAACTCCATTCACCCAATTTAGGGCCTTTTCTCTGTGTTCTTCTATTCTCATCATTTCCAGTAAAGGAACTTTAATAGTAATTTGTGATAGTAGCTTACTCATGTCAATAGGGACATATTTTGAATCAACTACATCCTGCCTTATAATGGCAACTTCTTTATTTTCCTCATGTGTAAGCCTGTTGGGATGATCCTTACTTTGAATTTTAACCTTCTTTTGAAAAGAGGGAGCAATCTCCTCTAGGGATTTGGTTTTTACTTTATAAGCAACATTTGGGCTGGTAAATTGGACATTCTTTTTTACCTTGACTTTGTTGACAACATCAGCAACTTTATGTTTTTCTTGGGACAATTTAACTTCCTTTTCTGACTTCTTAATGAATATACCAGCAATTTTATGAATAGGATCACCTACCATTCTATTTCTCAAATTGTAGTTTCTCTTAGCTTGAGTGGCCATATCTACAATTATTTGAGCAATCTCTTCATCAGATGGTGGTCTCAGAACAACTGATCCATCATCTTTTAATACATTGCACTGGACACTTTCCAATCCATCATCTTCTTCATTAGAAAAGATCTACTGGTGATAAACTTAATTTTTTATTTGAGAAGTAGAAACATCTTGATTATCATCCTCTTAAGTAGAGTTAATTTCATCCCAAAGATGAGAGGAGATCATAGCACAACCCCAGTCATCATAAGGCTCATCTTCATTATTTTCATGCTCTTTATCTGCAGACACAATTTAAGAGACTACATAATAACTAGGGTCATGTGGTGACTGACATACAATACGCCATTGGACATCATCAATCATATTCACCGAGTTCCTTGGTAAGGGGTTAGGAGTTTTTTCATTTGGTTTATCTTTTCTCTCTAGGAGTATGGGCTTTCCATCTTTCCACTGAGTATTATAAGGATAATTTTGCATTCTTGGCAATTTATTGAAGTTGTTGAAAGCTAGCCTATCATTTTGTGCAACCCTATTGTTCCTATTTTCACTAGGCTTTAAGTCCTTTATAGTTTTCAAAAAAAAAATTTAGACTATCATCTTCCATTGGTTTTGCATTATCAAACTTTCCTGGTTCTTTCCTATTTAACACTTGTGGTTTGTAGTCATCTCTTCTTCCCAACTTTCCTGATATCCTCCAGTTACTTTCTATGTTGATGGCTAATTTGTAGGCTTCAATAGGATTCCTAGGGTTTTTATCTCTTAAGAGGTATTCCATTTTTGCATCAAAAGCATTCAAATAGGTGACTAAATATATCTCATCATCCAGCCTAATGACTTGTAATAACTTATGCATGACCTTTTGAAATCTAACATTAGATTCAACAACGTCCTCATTTTTATTCATCTTAATGTTATTGAATTCATTTAGCATAAAACCTTCATTTATCTTGTCACCATACTACTCTTTAAAAAAATGTGTAAATTGATCCCATGAACCTATACTGGCATGAGGTAAACCCCTGAACCAATCCCTAGAGTCTTCAATTAAAGATTGAACAAACAATTTTATTATCACATCATCAGGTTCAATATTGTAATCATCCATCACATCAATGAACTTCTTCAAATGTTCTTCACAAGTAATCGAATTACTACCAGTAAACTTTGGGATTTTTTCTCTAATTTCATCAAGGATAGCATTGGGATATCCTAGGATACCACAAAAAACAAGTTGCGTGTACCTTTCATGAATAGGGCCTACCAGTGATGGTCCAGTGCCTTGAGATGTTGATGCATTGGTGTTTGAAATAGCATAAACCTTAGGTATAACTAGTGGAGGGATATTTGTTACTTGTTTTGTAGTGTTTCCAATATTTTTGGTTTGTACCAAAGAAGTAGCAATAGCATTTGTAGGTCCTGAAGATTGCTTAAGAAACTCAATCTTCCTTTTCATTTCCATAGTTGTGGCTTCTCCAATTCCTTGGCCAATATGTCTTTTTCCCTTTTAGCTTTCTCAAGTTCAACATCTAACCTCAAAACTTTGTTTGAATGGTCCTTGGCACCAGTAGGTTTACTAACTGAAACTTATATAGCCTTTTGTTTACCTTTATCTTTGGGGTTTCTTATTTCAAATACTTCTTGGATAACATGTTCCTTTGTTTGCTTAGGTACAGGAACATAGTTTATTGCTTCTAAATCTAACAAATGCCTTTTTAATTGTTCATCTCTTATCATAGATTGTCTAATTTTTTATTCCTTTTCTTTTTCTCTCTTTTGTCTAATAGTAGCTTGCTCCTAAATTTTCCTTTCCAGTTCATAAACTTCCTCAAATATTTCCTCAGAGTCTGGAAGGGTTGTCTCAGATTTAGTTTTTTGAGCATGGATTTCTTCCTGATGACCATCAAAAACATGAAGGCCATGAGGTAATGAGGATCTAAGAGTAAAGGGAGGTAGGAAATCTTGTCTACTTCTACTCTTGCTTCTAGACCTCCTTTCATTTCTAGGATGTTTACTAGGGAGCACCATTCTATTGTCTTGTGATTTTTCTCCATCCCTTTCAGTGGGAGAGTAGTAGTCCTCATACTAGTTCAAACCTAGATCAATAGCTTCCTCATATTCTGATGCATTCCCTTCTTGATTGGGTTAAATAGGATCTTCTTGTCTTACATTCCCCATTTGTTTCCAAGTAAGGGACATGTCATTTCTATTTCTTTCCTTTCTCATCTGACTGCATCTAGAGGTAGCTGGAAGCTCTCCTTCCAAGTTTTCTTTTGGATGCTCTTTTCTTGAGGATCTAGTATTTCTAAAACTCATTATAAAAAGGTGAATTTTTTATCAGCACTAGTACAAAGATTTTTGTGAGTTTCCACCCAACTGGGTTGGGAATTTTGGAACACTACCTTCAAGAATGTAGATGAGCTTTGCAAAGGAAAGACTGACTTAAAGAAAAAGAAACAACTATGTACTTTTCAATGGTAACTGACTAGTTTGAAATAAGAAGGCCAAGAGTCTAGTTCAACTTGTACCTGCATTATTTGACATAAAATTTTAATGGTATCCCCAGCAGAGTCACCAGTTTGTTTAATCTTTTTCTTGTTAGGAACAAACTTGGTAAATATGTATGCTTGATTCTCATATTATGAACTCTCAAGTCTGTAAAGATACAGTCTAATTGATGAGGATTGGATAATATCCTCCTTCTTTGAGCTCCATAGGACTCAGGCGGGTATTGCCTAGATAGTTTACTATGTTTCAAGTAGAATTCAAATGGTGGATTAGGTTCCCAACAGCTATGCTACTAGACTTAAAATTACTTCAATAAAACATCACTCTACAACAACTAAGAATATCCTGATACAGAGTATGACAAGGAAAATTATGAATGTAATATCAAATAACAGTGGCATAAGGATATTAATCCTTCTTCTTTTTTTGAGTTTAACTCAAGGATGGTTCACCTCTTTGATTCTCTCTTGAAGGAATCAGTAATATGAACTATATTTATTCAAATACAATCATTTTAAAGCATGTATGAACTTAATAACAAAATGTGTTTGAATGATATACTTTGTGTTTGCTGACTAAAAGATAACTACATAACAAACATCCAACTAGTGCCTAATCCTTGGGAAAATATATGTTTGAACATAAATCCATAGGAAGAAATCAAAAGGGAATACAGTAGAATGCCTTGCAAGCTACATGCAGTTTGAATAAAATGTCTTACAAACTATCCTGTCAGTTCTATATTGTTGTTATCAAAATCCTAACAATTATATTTACTCTCTCAAATTATTCATGAAATTTTAATCCTTTCCTTGAAAGAAATTCACAAACAATTAGACTAGTTTCCTTACAACTGGTATGTTTTTACATGCCTTACAAATAAAAACCATACAAGAGTACAACATAAAAGTAAAGAGACAACAATAAAATATAAGAGAAATGTAGTGTATTTTATTGAAAATAATCTTGTTTCAATATGTACAAAATTTGAAGCTTTAGAAGATCTGAAAGAAAATGAGATGTCTGCTCTGCAGGCTCTATAGATTTTCTATTCCAATCTCAAAAAAAAGGTTACAATTTGCCATTTATAGAGCCTAAACCATCTCAGAATCCTCAATGAATAAGGATGCAACAAGCTACATATGGTTTAGCCCTAAACCTAAAACAAGAAAAGAAAAAATACATTGAGGCCCTTCAGGCGGTGGGAAGACAAAAACTTTTGATGACTCACTGATATCTGATCTTTTTCTTTTGATAACTGACACCTTTGTCTGGAGATATTCTTGATAACTTCACTGAGTTATTATGAGATATGGTGACTTCCATTTCAAGAGAACTTACACCATTCTTCATAAATAGTCAGCATCCCTATGCTCATAGGTCAAGTGTTAGGTACCAGGTATCTTCTTTATTCTTAATCAATTATGTCAAGGTCAACTGTTGCAGATTTTTTCTTTTTGGGCTTCGTGAGAGAATCTCATGAAGCTACCTCTTCATTTGTGGGTGATTGAAAATCCTGAATAGTTTGAAGCTGCACCTTTTGTCTTTCCCACCTGGCATCAGTAATCAGCTTGACATCTATAATAAATTTTGTAAAATCTATCTCAACCTTAAAGGCTTCATCAATAATAACATTAAAACTATCCATATCTATTAAATTAATGTCATTAATAAAGGCCTCTTTCTTAGGTAGTAAGTTATCAAATTTTGATTTCCATTTATTCAATTCCTTTACTGAGCCATCTTCTGCCTTGATTGGAGGAATGAACTTGTTGAAATTAGGTCCAAACTATTTCTGGAATATCTAGCCTAAGGGGTTGCACTGCTGCCAATCTTTCAAATAAAGATGCTCTGGCTGACCAAGTCCCAAAATATGTATTCAAAATAGAAACAAGGTTGTTCACCTCAACTTGAAACCCAGGAAGTTTAATATATGCAGTGTAAACTACATCTACTTTCTCTTTTAAAACATCAATTCTATGCTGGAAAATTTTCAATAGAGCATCCAATGCTACCCTATTTTGTTCTTCATTTACCTTCTCTATAGCTGTGGTAGTTTCTTCTCCTCCTACACTCTAAGTTTCTATTTATGTAGGTTGTTCAAGTGGTGGAGGGGAAATTACAAGCATGTTTACTATCTATAGAATTAAATCTTCCACCATCTTCTCCAATGCCTTTTCTTTTATTATGTGTAATTACATGTCCTTGACAAGAGCACTATAATCTTCAAACATGCCTTTAAACCTATTTGACAATTTCTTGGATTTATCTTCATTCAACCTACCAAAATGAGTAAGGACTTGTGAAACTTTAAGTTCACCAGTGTTATGAATTGACCATACAATTTTATCTCCTTTCATCTTCTCTTGCACATTCAAAAGAGAAGGCTTTTGATCTTTTGGATATAAGATCCACATTTCCAGTGCTTGATTTTTTGGGCTATACCCAAATCCTTTTATCATATCCCCAACTTGGGTCTCTAAATATAATTTAATATTTGGCTACCTTCTTATCTAGTCAATTATAAAAGCAGAGGCAAGATCCCAGCCAGGCACAAGTAGCATATTACTTGCCTTCACTAACCTCCTAGCAACTTCAGGGGTGATTGTCTCAGACTCTGGATCATAATCCTTTAGAGCTTGTAAGGCTTCATCTAGCACTTGGCATTCTATTATTTTGACACTTGAAGTAACTTTTTGTTGTTTATGCCATAGAAGGAAGTTCTTGAATTCATCAGTTTTAATAAAATCATCATCTTTTAAAAAGGCTTCCTGATGAAGTAATCTTTCATCTTGGCAAAGAGCTAATGGCAACTCAACTTCCTCTATAATTTCTTTATGTTTTCTCTTTTCTTCTCTAATTATTTTTCTCAACTGGTGGTCATAAGCCCTAGTACCGATAATCAGAGCTCACACTTGATCTCTCTTTTTCTCAGTTGTCCTAATGTAGGGGCATTCTTGGGTCCTTAGTGAATCTGCATGGGTGTGTGTTACTTGGTTGATGTTACTCAGTTGCAGCTTTAATCGATGGTCTCAGTTATTGAAGGAAGCTTGGTCACTGAAGGAACTCAATGAAGCTTCTAGTGCTTGATGAAACTGGTGCTCAGTGATGCATGTGTTGCTTAGTGTTTCTTGGCTTGTCTAGTTGTTTCACTAGTGCTCGATTGTTTCTCTAGCGCTCAGTAGTTTGGGTTTACTGAATGGAGTTCTTGGTGGTTTGGTTGGCTGACTTGGTGCATTTATTGTTGGTAGCTTTTGTTGCATTCTCCTATGTAGATCTTGAGGCTGACATGGAGAATTTAATAATTGTAAGGCTATTTGAGAGCTGTCTTGTATTACATTTAATATTTGTTTGTAGGAGTTAATTGTTTCATCCAATTGACTTGTGGCTAATGATTAGTATTTATAGGATGTTTAGGTAGTTTTTTTAGGCATCAGATTGGAAGTTCTAAGAGCTGATTTGGGAGAACCAGATAAGTGAAGTTGTGGAAAAGATCCTGCGAGATCTTGTAGATCAGATTGTTATATGATAGTTTGTAACAGCAGAGCTTGTAGTTGTTTACTTGGAGACAAGGAGATTACTTGGAGGCTTGTAAGCTCAAGTTTAGATATGCCTTAGGGTTTCCATCAGCTGCTAATAGTTTTTAGAACTTGACTAGCTAGAGTTGTGTTGGATCTTGGTGATCTTGTAGAATTACTTCTTGATTGTAATTGGCCCTAACCTAGATGACCTTATAGTTGGGCATGTTAATGAAAAATCTGATATTGAGCATATCTTGTTGTGTTATTCTATTGTGTTCTTGATTGGCTGCAAGATTGGACTGTACTTAATTGGATCCACCATCCTTGACTACGTTAGGTAGTATCAGAGCTGATTTGATCTTGTTGAGTGAAGGTTGACCTAGCAAGGCTGATCTTGTGAAGTTGATCTTGTTGGCGAAGAGATCGTATGATCTGAGTTGTGGATTCATGGCACTGAACTTGTGGAATCTTGACATGGTTGTTCATGGAAGGTAGCAGGCTGATCTAACATGCATACAACTTGGATATTATCACAAGGTGGTCAATGTAGGGTTTTATTGCAAAGGGTTTTCTTATCTTTAAGGATGCCTCTGAGAAGATTGGACCCTAGAGTGATTGTGGATCTCTATGATACTATGGAATCTAGGATACTAGAGAAGGTGAAATCTGATTTCAGATCAAAGATGGAGTTGATGAAAAATGACATGGTCACCAAGATCATGAGAGCTATGACTATTGTACCTTAGAATGTTGGTACTAAGGATGGTACTAAGCAATCAGCTAAAGACTTTAAAGTTGCTAGATCTAGTGGTGATGATTGGAGGGATAGATCTAGTGAAGATAGACTTGCTTGGTTGCATAGATCTAGAGCTCAGTTAAGTAATAGTTACCGAATGGAAGTTTCTACTTTCTCTGGTACTTTGAAACATGAGAATTTGATTGATTGGATTGGGGAATTAGAAGACTTCTTTGAGCTTGAAGAAATTGAAGATCCTCTTCGGGTGAGGTTAGCACAGACAAAATTGAAAGGACATGCTACTTTTTGGTGGAAAGAATTACAAAAGAGATAGAGAAGGTGAAGGTGAAATGAAGATCAATCAGTGGAGGTTGATGGTGACTAAATTGAAAGCTAAGTTCTGTATGGTGTAAAAGTGACCACACTTCTATGAATCATTACATGCAAGGTTTCTCAACAATGAGGCCTCACAAAGTGACTCATAGCTCTCTATGCATGGAGTTGCAAGGGACTTTGATAAATTTGCTCTCAGCTAGAGCTACAAACTAGTGACCTTGCTAGTCAACCATACAATGAGAGATTCACAATGAAGACAAGGGAAACAATGCCAATATCCCCAAATGGAATCAAGGTATACAAATGCAATGCAAATCTAAATGATGATGTAAAATAGTCTATGAAATGACAATGCAAATTAAACTAAGAAAGGAAATAGCAAAGGATTACAATTCCCCTAATTAAGCTATGTGAAGCTAATCTAGTGCATAAAAGGAAACTAAGCTAATATGCCATGATTATGCAACTAAACAAAGGAAATATGCAACTAAATGAGATGCAACAATGAAAAGAAAGTCTTCAAAGCTTGATGTAGAATGTCTTCAATAAGCTCCAAATAACCTAGAAAACCTCCAGCATAACATTAGCATAAAAGAGATGGATACAAATGAAGGAGAGAGCTCTCCTTTTATAAGAAGTGAGGTGAAATGGACCATTGAGATTAAGAGGCACAAGACTTAATCAATGGTGGAGAAAAAAGGAAGCTTAATCCTTGTGCACAAATATCCTCCAATGAGAAAATAGGAGTTGACTTTTGTGTCCATATGAGACAAAAAGTGCTTTTTCCCTTTTTATAAAATAGGAATAATACTTTATTTGTGCAACTTAGGATAAGAAGAAAAGGTGGGGGCTTTTTATTTAGTAAAAAGGGAGGACATATTCCTCTTAATTAAATAAAGACTTAGGATAAAATGGTTAGCCCATGGAAAATAATCGAATAAATGATAAAATTAGGATTTGATTAAGAAATTGATATTATTGAAAATGTTGATTTTTGAAAATACTGATTCAGGGATTTGATAAATTGCTAAATGGGGGCCCAAAGTCTAGGCGACCATTTTTGGGTGCATACATTTGCCCCTCTTTGACTAATGTGTGATCTATCTGGGAACACATGTAGTCAAAGAATGAAGTTGAAATGTGAGATCGATCTGGGATCACAAAACAACTCAGATGTGAGGTTGATTCGGGATCACATCTAGACAAACATAGACAAAGGATTCTGGACATGAGGTTGATTCGAGATCATATCCAAAATAAGAGATAAGAATCTCAAGCTTGAATGAAATCTCATAGAAAATATGTCTAAATCAAGAAAATAAAGCAATCGGGGATGAGAATCCCATAAATACTGCCCCCTCAGAGTCAAAATTGAAATCAGATAGAGAGGAGCAGCAAACTGATCAAATCATAATGAAATCATAATCGAGGATAAGGGTCAAATAGAATAACCATTAAGCAATGAAAACATGCCCCAGTGATGAAATAGAAGAAAAGAAATGGGGTGAATGAAATACTAGAAGTTTGAAAGACATGAAAAGGAAGAAATTCCATCAAAGATCAAAGAATTATGCCTCAAAAGGTCAGTCAACTACATAGAAGAAAGAGAAAATTTTGAAACATGATTTTGACTAGCAAGATTAACTTAGATTTTGATTTCGAGTCTAAAAATGGATCTAGGATGTCAAAATTAGCCAGGGGTTCAATTTTCACATGATTCTGAGGTGTTTTGTAAATCAGCCAAAAATTCAAAATGTTATAGGAGTAGAAAATGATATGATATGAAAGATAAGAAGCTAAAGACATGATCAAGAAGAAGGAAAGGTGAGCGTAGTCAACTGACAAGTCCACGTAAGATGAAAAGGAGAGCTCTCTCCATATGCAAAAATGCAAAACTAGACTAACATGAACCTAAAAATGCAAGCTACTATGAAAGTGGTTGACTTGCAAGGTCACAACACTTATAGACATCTAATTATCATCATCAAGCATTATTGGTAGCATTGTAAGATCATACAATGCACACTAGCATAACTATGTGGATATGAATATGATCTTTATCAGATAGAAATGTGAAAATCCCACCTACGCATCAAAGACATGTAGGTCAAGATGACTAATGCAGTGAGATTACCTAAATTTGATATGGTGAGATTATGGTTGTATCAAGACACATGAAAGTCAGGATAGCTAGAAGCATGCACTCGCTAAACAGTCAAGGATAATACCTTGTCAATCCCTAATGTCAAGTAGGACCTGCATAAATGCTCATGACAATTAGGATTGATGAAATATACCCATAAGCAAATAAAGAAAGAAAACATGTTCTCATACCCTCAGTCTTCTAGCTATGCATCATTGAAAACTTCTCAAGGAGAGACCACTCATCAAAGAAATCCTCATAGATAACACACAAAGAAAAATAAAGTCATCATATCCCAACGAGTTGATTGTTTAAGTGTGTGTGTGTTGGTCATAGAGTCAAACTCTGGTTACCACATCTGCCAGTGAGAAATATTGCATTACACTCAGACTATTGGGTAAGACATCTGATAAGTGTTAAGAAACACTCGATGCAAGGGTAGTGTTGAGAAACACTATTTGGGGTGGTGTTGAAAAACACTATTTTGTGAAATGCCCCAAGAGACAAATGCACCTAAAGGACCTATGCTAACAGTTATGCCCCCTAGACAAAGATAAAGACCAATTCTAGACCAAGTCAAATAAGGTCAAGGCATGATGGAGAAAGGTTCAATGTCAAGGACGCATGCTAAAAGATGAGGATGCAAAGGCCTCAAGTAGCGCCTGTTTCCAGGTTTTCACCACTTGGAATCTTTTTTCATTTTTCAATTTTTTTGTATTTTTGCTACCAAGGCACCTGTTTCTAGGTTTTCACCAAGGCACTTTTTCTATTTTTTTTATTTTTTTTTATTTTTTAATTTTTTTATATTTTTTTCAGGACTTTTTATACTTTTTAAGATTTTATCAGCATCATATATGAATTTTTTTGGTATTTTTTAAGGATCAATAAAATATGTACAAAGGATGCCCCCAAACAGAAATGAGCATCTAGGATAGAACTTTATTAGGTCCAAAATGTTGATGGGCTCAGGGAGCTATTCTCCATCTTCATTTGAAAGAAAAGGAACCTAAAGAGTTCTCCATGGAAACTCTATGCTCTTTTCCATTTGATAAAGACTTGTACATGTCACCATGCCCTCAGACAAAATGTGAGCAACGTGACAACCCTTATGATACCTCTTCCATAGAGAGTGACACATCAAGCTTTGGATACTATGATGACTATGACGATATACAATGTAATGATACCTATGACACCTCTGTTCCTAAGCGTCCTCCTCATCATGTGTTCCTACTTACTACAAATGGGCCGTCACATTGGATAGATCATGATGGTGATCCATATGATTATGATTTTGAAAGAGATTTTGATGGCTTTTGTGGACAATACCTTGATTATGATCCATCTACCACTGTTGAGGACTATAAAATGCATCGTGCTAGCTTGAAACATCAATACTACAAGGATCTCTCCTCTAAGGACTCTCCTGCTGAAAATAAAGATTATCTTCTCAAGCAAGATCATGTTAATGTTGAACCTTTGTCTAGTGATGGTTCCCTTCCATCCCCTACTTCCTCCAATACCCATACATTTCCTAAAGCTTCCAAGCCTTTCAAATCTTTCACAAAACCTTCATCTGACACAAGCCCTGATACTTTTCATGCGGTTCCCTATAGTTATCCTCCAGGGCTACCTCTTAAAGAAACTCAAGCTAACCTTCACTTGGCTGAAAATACTTTCAATAATGCTAAACCTAAAGCACCTATGCCTTCATATGCTACAATGCCTACTTCAGCTAGTCCTCCACCATCTCTTCCAAAGTCTTCCATACAATCCCAACATGCTTTCGTATCCTTAGAAGTGGCTCCATGTCAAGAGGACTCTAAAAATGATGAAGAAAATAACATAAAGAAATATCAAGATCAAGAACCCTCCATGTCATCCACTCCTTTTCTTGATGTCTCTTATCTGCTTCAGGGTTCTTTTGATCCTACACACCCTTTTTCATGCATTCCACCATGTCTTAAGTCTTCTCCTAAGCAAGATCAAGCTACTACTTACACTGTTGAGCTTATTGACAATCAAAATAACCTTACTACACTTGCGCTTTCCAAATATGATACTTCCATTAAGGTTGTTAAAACTGGTGTTGTTACTTCCAATGTTAAGCCTATTGAAAATCAAGAGAAAAATTTATGCGCTTGTGCTATCCAAAGATCTGTGTCAAGATCAAAGTCTTCCATCTTATTCTACCACTCCATGTTTGTTTCCACTTTCTACTCTTCCTAAGTCTTTGCAAGCTTTGAAAAATCCTATCAAAGAAGGTGCTCATATTCAAGATGTCCATGATTCTATTGAAAATTCTAATGCTCACTCTAAAGATGCTGATATCCTTGGTTGTCATATAGATGCTGATGAAGTTATTGATTATCCTTTTGTGTCTTCCACTTCCATCATTGGACCTCCTCCACCACTACTAAGGGCTTCACGTCTCCTTCCATCTTGGGTCTTTATGTCCCTTGACTTTCCCCTCCTAACTCTCCTAATATGCCATCCATCTTGGGTCCTTACATCCTCCATCTCCCATCTTTCCTCAAGATCAACATAGATGCAGACCCTTCAATCCTTTTTATCCACCCACCCATATAAACCAGTCATATCCTCCTTCTTCTTCCACAAGTCCCAAGTCTTTTGGAAGTAACTTGAATGTTCAATACAAGAAAAAGATGCAATACAAGAATCCATCAAAAAAGGATCACCATATCTCCTCTAAATGACATGGATGCATAAAGTCAAAAGAGATATCTAAGATGAAAACTACAAGACAAGTATGGGTTCCAAAATCTATCATTAAAGATATTTTCTCCAAATTACCAAAAAGAAATGAAAAGCCTATGACTATATGGATTCCAAAGTCTCTCTTGAAAGAGTCTAGTGTTGAGCAAAAATTTAAGTTAACATTCAAGCTTCCAAAGACTTCCACTTCATCTTCTTCCAAAAGCATTCCTCCATTCCATGCACCTAAACCACAACCTCTACTATCCATTCACCATATTCCTTCACGTATTCCTTCATTCATGATTCCTCCATCCTCTCACCACCCTTCAAGGTATGTTTTGATGTTGAGCTTGCTTTCCTTTCCACCTACCCTTTCACAATCCTTCCATTCATTATCCTTCTACCTTCTATCTTTTTTCCTCATTTGCTTATTCCTCCTATCTTCCAACCTCACTCAATTTACATAAAACCTTATCCTCCATTTTTCTCTTCCATCTCCCTTTCCCTATCAGCATCTTTGAGCATATCATTTTGATTCCTTGGCATATCATGGTTTCTCCTTTCAAGGAGCACTATCTAAAAAGCTTTCCTTCTTCCAAAAAAAAAAAAAAGTGTCTTGGTGAAAACCTGAAAACAAGCACCTTGGTAGCAAAAGTAAAGAAAAATAAATTCATCCTATGGTGAAAACCACTCCCTTGTGGCACCTTGGATAAGTACCATGATGAAAACCTGGCAATTAAGCATCATGCGTAGTTCTTCTACATATTTCATCCATTCCATCTTCTCTCTTTGATCTTGACAATGTTGATCTATACACGAACATTTGGCTATCTTGTGAGCTATCTTATGATGATCTTTCTTTCATTCCCTTCTTGTTTAGCCTTCATGTCTATCTTCCTCCATTCATTTTCACCTATCGCTATCCTTTTCCCCTCTGGTCTTGATCTAATAGAAGAAAGAGTAAAACACGGTGCTATGAAGCCTCTTGACATGTCTACTCCTTTGGACTACCTCCTATCCTTCTTTGACATTATGCTTTTGTGACTTATCTTATGCTGGCCTTTCATTGCTTGTCTAAATGTGCTTTACATAAAAAAATTTCCCTAGCTTGAGTATTCTTGAGGAGTTTTCCCTTGAGGATTTCTTCCCTTCATTCTCCTTCATTTTTTTATCTTCCATCTCTTCCACTAGCTTGCCAATCCCTCTTTTTCTCCACCTTGCTAGACATTGGGACTACACGATATGATCTTGCTTGGGAGTTTGCAATGGAAAAAGATGCTATCAATTATACCAAGTATCAGAACAAGTATCAGAACAAGTATCAGAACAAGTATCAGAACAAGTATGAGAACTAGTATGATAACTAGTATGAGAACCAATATCAGAACAAGTATCAGAACAAGTATCAGAACCAGTATCAGAACTAGTATCAGAACAAGTATCAGAACACCCATTGGGGCTACACCTTTCACTTTAGTTTATGGGTCTGAAGTGGTACTACCTATTGAGGTTGAAATCCCATCACTAAGAATCAGAATGCATGGTCTAGTAACTGATGATGACTAGAGAGTGTCTAGGTTACAAGAACTGGAACTACTACATGAGCGTAGAAAAGCAATGTATGATCATCTCAGAGTATATGAGAAGAGAATGTCTAGAGGCTACAACAAGAAAGTCAGACACAGAGAATTTCAAGTTGGTGATCTAGTCTTGAGATTTTCCTAAAAATCAATCCCATCGAGAACGCAAGGGGAAGTTTGAACCCAACTGGCTGGGTCCCTTTTTCATCACTGCTACTTTTGGCTTTGGTGCCTATCAAATCTCAATGAATGAAGGAGAATAGCTTCAAGAACCAATCAACTTTCTCCATCTGAAGAAATTCTACACCTAAGGCATTCAGTCTATGGTAAAATGTCCTAAAAAAAAATCTTAAAAATTGGAAAATGTCCTGAAAAAAATGAACATCTTGGTGAAAACCTAGCAATAGGCACCCCGATGATTCACAAAAAAATTAGAAAATATAAAAAATTAAAAAATGAAAAATACAAAAAAAAATGAGAAAAAGAAAAAGTGCCTTGGTGAAAACCTGGAAACAGGCGCCTTGGTAGCAAAAATAGAATCTCTGCCAAGATGGTGAAAACCCAGCAAATGAGCGCCACTTGTTTCAAAATGCTCCATCTATCAGTGCAATCTTGGTCTTTCCAAGCTTTCAGTTTTGCTTTAGTTTGTACATATCTCCCGGTTTGTTTTTGCATTTCCAGTTTTCAATAAGTCAGTTTGTCCACCAATCAACTCAAGCATCTGTATCCTATCAATGTTCAAACTTGGGGGCAATCAATGTCATATCCTATGGTCTCCAGTATATCTTAGATGTATCATATCTAGTCAGAGTCCTTTGAAGCTTCATTTGAGTTAGTCAAGTCAGTCTTGTCTCTAGAAAGGATTTTTCATCTACAACAACGCAATCAAACATCAAACTGAAAACAATCTATACTTTTACATGTTTTTATCTCCTTGTATGCTTACTGATTCACATTGAGATTTTTGCATATTGTGTCCCTTTGAGCCCTTCAATGATGTCCTTTACAGGATTTAGAGAGTGATGACTGGGGGCATAATCTTTTCTTTGTCTTCTGCTTGTATGTGAAAATCTAACAACTTTGGAAATTCTGGATTGAAATGGTGTCTGACTGTAAGAGCCTCTATCTTGAATTGGATGGTCATGCGTACCTCGACCATTGATACCCAAAAAACTCAAGGAAATTTCATCTAACTATTATCTTTTTGAGTGAGTTCTTTCTCCTACTGTGAAACACAATCATACCTAAGGATGTGAATGATAAAGGCTCACTACGGGTAATTCACATTGGATTTGGAATAATCTCTTAACTGTTTGATGTGTTTGTAATGCAAGGCATATTCAGGTCATAACGATGTTCATGTTTTGATGCTTATACAAATTGCTATATCAAAATGGACTTGATATTCAGGTCATCCTGGCCTTTATGCCTTGGTGCTTATATCTAATCCAACATTCTAAAAATAAAATCAATATTCATATATCCATGGTTGTTGACCAGTGGGTGTTGTATTGATTCTTGCACATACAAATCAATATTCATATGTCTATGGTTTCATACCTAGTGGGCATTATATTGATTTATCCAGTTACCTAAAAGTTCAATGATGATAGCAAATCGACATATGATCAGTGACTAGGTCCTAGGTCTTAGGTTGCATTTCATTTTGCATGTCTCTTTGCATTTTGCATGTTGCATGATCTCACAATGGCTAAACGAACTTCAATGCTTATACAATTTTCACACACACAACCAAAAGTTGTTGTAATAATGTATGGTCCAAGCCAATTAGGTTCAAACTTGCCCTTTTGTTCTCTGTTCTATTGATTCTTAGGATTTTGTCTCAAAACAAGATCACCTATTTGAAACTCTCTAGGGTGAACCTTCTTGTTGAATGCCTTGGACATACGCTTTTGATACACTCTCATATGATCAAATGAAGCCTTACACTTCTCATCTAGAAGTTCTAGTTCTTGTAACCTCGTGGCATGATAATCCTCATCTGTAATCAAACCTTTGAGTGAGACTCTAAGTGATGGGATCTCTACTTCTAAAGGAAACATGACTTCAGTGCCATAGGTAAGAGCAAAAGGAGTAGCTCTTGTAGGTGTATGAATGCTAGTTCTATAGGCCCATAGTGCCAGATTGATTTGTAAGTGCCAATCCCTACCATTCTTGTGTACTATTCTATGAAGGATTTTAAGAATGGTTTTATTAGAGGCTTCTGCCTATCTATTTCCCTATGCAAAATAGATAGAGGACCAATGTTGTTTGATTTTAAACTTTTTGCATAAATGCTTTAGGTCCTTGTTCTTGAATTGACCTCCATTATCAGTAATAATCTCAGAAGGCACTCCAAACTGGAAAATGATATGATTCAGGATAAATAGTGAGACAGTCTTGCCCGAGGCAATAGAAAGAGGGACTGCCTCTACCCATTTCATGAAATAATCAGTAGCTATGATGATAAACTTATGTCCACCTGATGAATTGGTGTGAATTTTCCCCATAAGGTCAAAGGCCTAGCGCTGAAAAGGCCAATGAGAAATAGAAGGAATTAGCTCCCTACCTAGTGCATAAATTAGGTTTCCATGTTTCTGACATTTCTCAAAAGATTTAGAGAAAGCTATTGCATCTATTTGCATTGTGGGCTAGTAATACCCCACCCTAAGCAACCTTCAAGCCATGGCAAGACCATTGGAATGTCCACCACAAATGCCCTCGTGGATGTCTGCTAACACTTCGTTGGATTCCTCCTTTTCCAAGCACCTAAGAAGTGTCCCATCTAAACCCCTCCTATATAAATCACCAGAGATAAGGGTGTGGTGAGAGGCATTACGGACAAGGTTTTGACATTCAGAGTGGTTGAATGTGTCAAGGATGATGCCATCATGAAGATATGAATAGATAGCACCATATCGGGAAGACTCATGAGTGACCAGGGTACAAATGACATGGCTTTCAGATGAGTCAAATATGGGATGGTGTAGCTCTTCCACCAAGAATTCAAATTTTGATTCATGTTGTTCCAACAAAAGGAGTGAAGCTAATGTGGCCATAGCATCTGTAGCTTTGTTCTCTGTCCTAGGGATCTATTGAAATGTCACAAAGGTAAAGTAACATCTCAATGAATCAACCATCTTTTTGTAAGGTATCAATTTATCATCCTTGGTTTGATACTCCTCATTGACTTGGTTGATAATTAATTGTGAATCCCCAAAGACATGCAACTTTGTTATGTTCCATTCTATAGCTAGTTTCAATCCATTGGTTAATGCTTCATATTCTACAATATTGTTTGTACATGGGAATAAAAGTTTGTAGGATTTTGGTATATTATACCCATGAGGAGAAACAAACAATACTCCCGCACCTAATCCATTTTGCATGTTGGAACCATCAAAGAACATCTTCCAAGTGCGAGTGGTCATGTATAGAATGTGTTCATCTGGGAACTCTACCTAAATAGGCACACTATCCATAACTAGAAAATCAGCTAACTGATCAACAATAGCTTGTCCTTTTATGGCCTTTCTCTCAATGTACTCTATGTCAAATTTAGATAAAACCATCATCCACTTAGCAAGTCTACCCGTGAGGGCAGCCTTACTAAGCAAGTACTTAAGAGGATCAATTTTTGCAACCGAATGTATAGTATGAGCAAGCATATAGTGTCGCAACTTTTGGGAAGCAAACACTACTACCAAACAAGACTTTTCAATGCTATTATAATTGATCTCATAAGATACTAGGGTATGACTAATGTAGTAAATGGCCCTTTCTTTCCCAGTATCATCTAATTGAGCCAACAATGCCCCCAAGGAAGAATATGTTGCTAAAATGTATAAAATCAATGGTTTCCCAGGAATAGGTGGCATCAAAATCGAAGGATTAACCAAATATTATTTTATTTGATCAAGGCTCTTTTGGCAATCCTCTTTCCAAGCACATGTGGCTCCCTTATGCAATGTTTTATTTAATGGTTGTGCTCTATCTGCAATCTGTGCAATAAACCTCCTTATGGATTGGAGTCATCCCTAAAGACTTCTCATCTGACTAAAATTTCTTGGAGGTGGCATATCTAATATAGCTTGGACCTTTTCAGGATCAACCTCTATTCCTTTTGCTGAAATTATGAATCCTAGGAGTTTACCTGAGGCAACTCCAAATGCACACTTTTTTGGATTCAATCCAGATCATCGAGGTGTGTATCCCATTTTCTAGATTTAGCCAAGGTATCATCCACATCATCTTCCATGTTCTTATGCATCATATCGTGAAAAATTGTGGTCATAGCTCATTGGTATGTTGCTCTTGCATTCTTTAGGCCAAATGGCATGATGTTCCAACAATAGGTTCCTCATGCACATGTGAAAGTTGTTTCCTCTTCATCTTCGGGAGCAATTTTTATTTAGTTATATCCAGAAAACCCATCCATTAAGGAGTATATCTCATAACCCACCATCATATCCACTATCATGTCTATGTTTGGGAGTGGAAAGTCATCCTTTGGGCATGCTTTGTTAAGGTCTCTAAAGTCTTTGGATACATGAATGGATCCATCATGCTTTGAAACTGGAATAATTTTTGAGATCCACTCGGCATAATCAATAGCTCTAATAAATCCTGCACTGAGGAGTTTTTCTAATTCAGCCTTAACAAGGAGAGCTATGTGAGGATGCATTTTCCTCAACTTTTATTTGATTGGTTTTATTCTTGGAGCTATAGATAGATGATGCATAATAAGATTAGTGTCAAGCCCTGGCATATCTGAATATGTCCAAGCAAAGTTGATTTTCTTCTTTTGCAAAAACTTTGTATATGCTTCTTTTTCTTCAACTAATAGAGACTGAGCTAGGTGCACTATTTGGGGAGTCTCTTCTGTATTCAAATTCACTGGTTGTGTAGGCTCAATAAGAACTGATGACCTATCTTGGAAGTAACTTGGCAAGTTATTAAGTACCCCATCCTTAGGCACCTCAAAGAGGTTTTCACCCTCGAATACATCTTTTCTTTTTACTATTTTCAATTCTGACACCGCCACAAAGTGGTTTTCGCCATCAGACCTTTTTTTTTTTTTTTCTTTTTCTTTTTTTTTTAGATTGAGGTACTTAATATCAGGCTCCATCATACTTATTGTCAGTTCACTGGTGGAAGAGACTACAACTTCAAGAGCATTTAGGTAGCAGACAATTTCGTAGTCATTCTGAAAAGTGAGGAGTTTAGGCTCTTGATGTCGCTGAGACCAGTCAATTAGGTCATAGTGAACAAGGGGTAAGTCAATGACTAGTTCAACATTGTTTATGTGGAAGGTGTTATCTCTGGTGACCATACAATCGGGATTCATCAAGTCCCCTCCTAAGATACCTTAGTTAGGAATTGTCCTACCAAATGAAGCGTCATCCACTAAGGCAATTCAAGGAGTCCAACCCTCTAGTCCTACACTAGGCTCGTTGGTCACTTCGGGTTGAGTACTATAAGTATGGACAACATCCATGTCCAAATCAACTATTGTATCTAAAAGTGAGTCCCATTCAAACTCATGTGAGTCTATTTCTGAATCATTATTTGGGCCTTGTGATGTAGAAGCCTCAAGATTGGGAAGAGTTTCCCCTTCTCTAACACTAGCATTGTTACTATCCATCACAGCTAGGATAGCAACACTTTCCATTGTCAATCTAGCATTCATATAGTCACTATCCATCGTAGCTAGGATAGGAGTACTATCAGCTGTCAAATATTTTGAATCTCCCCAAAGGAGATTTGTTGAAGGCACCCAATCATCAGACATGTCTTGTTGATTAGAAAGATTAGGTGTGTATTATGAGTCATTGTCACTGTCCGTCGGAGCTGAGATAGGGACACTTTTTTGTTTCTTATTTTCAAAACCTAAGCCAACTGTTGACTTATTCCTTCATCCAAAAAGGGCATGGTTAAGAGGTTCAGCCTTAGCATCCAACCTATGACTAAGGGGACCATGTCGTGGATAACCCATATTCTTTAACAATGTATACCCTCTCCCATAAGCTCTAGGGGAAGGTGCAAAATTCTGATTATGTAGGTATTTCTCTTCTTAGTAAATCCAGTCCCTAACGGCAACCTCTTCTTTTTCATCTTGAATCAGAACTGAGGATTCCACAAACTTATCGAACAATGTCATGGCTGAAGCCAAGGGCTTCATTTCTTGAGAAGGTTTGCCATAAGACCTAGGGGAAATTGGCAATTTTGTGAATGAATCCAATTTGTAATCCCCCATACCAAGATCTATGGTCTTGAATTTATTCTTGCATTGTTCAAATGTAGTATCAAAAGGGTCAGCCTCCCTATTTAAAGGAATGTGAGACCCTGCTAAAATTGTGTTGATTGACAATGTGTTATCCCCGAGTATGCAAACTTCTACTCCATTGTAAGGGAACTTCACACACTAATGATAAGTAGAGGGGACTACTTGCATCTCATGTATCCAAGGTCTACCCAACAAAATATTGTAAGCCAAAGGACCGGCATCAACAATCTGAAATAAAATATCTTTCTCTACAGGACCAGATCAGATAGGAAGAACAGCCAATCCTTTAGAACTACGTTCTACTTCATCATAAGCCTTGATAGTTATCTTCTTCCTTGTATCAATGACTCCTTCTAAATAACCCAAGGCCTTCAATAAGTTCAAAGAACAAATATTAAGCCCATCACCCCCATCTATCAACATGCGCCTCACATGGGTCTTGTGGATCATAACCTCTATATGAAGGGCCAAATTGTGTGGGTGGCTTAATGACTTGTCATCTTCTTCTAAGAATGTAAGGTAGTGAGGGTTGGCCAAGTGGTTGACCATATTCTAGAATTGATCTACATCTATATCATTAGGGACATTAGCCGCTCGCAAGGCATCCTCAAGGACACGCTTATGCTTAGGGGACAATTCCAAAACCTCAAAGATTGAAATATGCACTGGTGTACATTGTAATTGGTCACAAGATTATAATTCAACTCAGGACCAATAGCAGATTTAGGAAGAATGCCTTTTGACACTGGCTGCTTAGACTTACTAGAGTTAGGACCTCTAATAATAATGGTAGCTTGAGACTGACCCCTAGTGATTGCATTGAGGGGTTGAGACATCCTTCATGAGTGAGGACCTCTTAGTACCACAATGGGTCCTTCATCAGGCATAGGAGTTGAATCCACATCATATCCATAAGGGTCTTTCCCTCTCATCATGTTGACATTATCATTAACAACTTCAAGCATATTAATAACATTTTCAGCATTTGTGTAGGTGTAGTTGATAGCAGCCTTGCTGTTCTTATTGTTAGAATTCTCTTCTTTCTCATATTTGGGCAAGGGTTCTTTAAAAGCTTTGTGATTCGCATTAGTGGTTAAACCATCAACTTGTAATTGTCCACTTTCAATAAGATCTTGGACAAGATGCTCAAGTTTAAAACAATTTTCTATATCATGTCCAATTCCATTGTGAAAGACACAAAAAGCCTTCTCATCCCACCAATGAGGCTTAGGATCTGGTATGTGGTGCTTTGTAGGATATTGGGGGTGCACCAAATTATGAGCAATTAATGTCTTGAAAATGTCTGCATAGGAGTCCCCAAGTTTGGTAAATTGCCTCTTTTATGTTTTAGGTCTCGCTTGATACTTGGGTGTATTCTCTTGTTGTGCTGAAGATGTTTGCAGCTTCAGGGCTTGGACTGCATTGGAGAGATTAAGAACTCCTTCATTCTTAGGTTGAGATGAGTCAACAACTCTATCATTGACCACTTTCTTATTCTTGTTCCAATAAGGGTTCTTTTTGTCCTTATTACCATTAGTGTTGTTGTTTTGGCCATTGTTGTTATTAGTTGGTTTAGCCAAAATTCTTTGTTCTTTTAGGACATCCTCTATGCGACATGCCACTTCTACCATAGTATCAAAAGAATTAAATGGGATCTTCCTGACCTCATACCTTAGCTCTGGTATCAAATTGCTCACAATGATGTCTATTCTTTCTTCTTTAGGAATTGTCCTAGGATACTTTGAGCATAACCATCTCCATCTTTGCAAGAAGGTGACAAAAGGTTCTCCTTGATTTTGTTTGAGTTTGCATAAATCAAGCATTGTGACTGACCTAGATATATTGTAAGTAAAATGTTGGACAAATCTTTGGACAAGTTCTTTAAATGTCTTCACTGGAGGAGTAAGGTTGGTGAACCACTCCATAGCTTGACCTTTTAGACTCCTTGGGAATAATCTCATTAAATAGGAGTCTTCATGATGAAAAGAAAGACTCATTATATAAAACTGTCTAACATGGTCATGAGGATCACCAATGCCATCATATTTGTCATAAGTTGGGAACTCAACCTTCTTAGGAAATTCAATCATCACCATACTTTTGTCTATAGGGTTGGGACATATCGAGTCCAAATTAAATGTGCTCTTAGGGGCCCTCATCCTTTCTATATCCTTTTGCATTTGCATGATCACCTCATTGGTTGAAGGATTTTTTTTCTTAATCTTTTGGTGGACATCAAAATTATATGGGACCTTAGCACCTTTGTTGATGAGACTTTCTAGGAATTGGTCCTTGTTTTGTTCCGCATATCTTTCCACATATGCTTGAAAAGATGGTTCTTGTTGCATAGTCATAAAATCCATTTTATCAAAGTTGGCATAACTTCCTTCATGTCATGAACCATGATGTGCTCGTTGGGAGGGTTGTTTTGAAATTCTATGAGGTGACCATCTCCTATGGTGATCGTATCTTGAAGTACTTCTTCCTCTAGGAGTTGGGGACCTTGAGGGCATCCTTTACCTTCTTCTAGGACTTGGTGAAGGGGTAGATGGGGGTGAGTTGGTCCCACTATTGGTACCCCTCCCATTAAATTGATTTTGGAGTTGTTGTGCATAGAGCCTATGTTCTTCTTCTTGGGTGACTCTTTTTCTTATGTCCAATAATGCACATTCCTCTTCCTCTAGTTGTCTAAATTTCTCCTTTTTGGTGGCTTGTTCATCTAGATAGGTTTGCTTCTCACTTTTAATGCTTTTCAATCTTGTATTTGCATATCGAGAGGTATCTTTAAGTGGAGAAGATTTTCTTGAATGCCTTATTGCATTGGCTGCGTTGATGTGACGGTCACTAGATTTGTTGTTCTGGTCCTCATGTTGTGACCCTAAATCTGAGTGAGTTTGCCTATAATGTCTCTCAGCTCATTGATGAGCATCAAAATACCTTGTGTTGTTGGGGGGTGACCCGGGTGGACTAGCATGAGAAGAACCACCGTACACTCTGGTACTCCTATGCCATTGGAAAATATCCTCAAGAGTTTGATTCATGGCTTCTCTTTGTTGTCGAGTGAAAGTGTAACTCATGTCCATAGTTGATGAAAGTGGTACTAAAGAGGTGCTCACTTCACTAGGATTACCTTTTGGATTAAAACAAACCTCAGATTCACTTTTAGGAGATTGATCGAAAAGGGGTTCTTTTCCCTTGTGATATTGATGAGTCTTAACTGGTGGTAACTAGCTAAAGACAATAGGGGGTCACTTCCCTTGATTGACTTGGTACCTTGTTGTAACTGATATGAAAGAAAGAGATTCTTAATGATGGGTCAACCTCTCAAAGTGTCAATTCCAACCTAGGATAATTGAGATTCTCTATTGTCCAAAGAGAAAATGAAAAGATAGAAAATAAAAGGCGTCACCAATACTGTCAAAGAGGTGCTTCAAATCAAAGGGTGAATACCCTTGCACTTTTGAATCAGGAGGTTGGACTTAGCCAAAATTCAAATCAAAATTGAGATATATGAAAAATGATTTGGACAATAGTAGGATCAGAATTCTCCAAGGGTGTAGTCAACAATTCTAAAGACAAACTTTTCACTAGGAATACCTCTCTAAGCTGACAAATTATTTTCAAGGCAACCTTATAAATCAATTGAAATGATCCCTAGAAGGCTAAAATTAGAAATTTGTAGTCAAAATAGGTCTCTAACAGCAAGATCCGATATCCTACTCAAAGGTCAAGTCATACTAAAAGCAACTTAATGACTGAAACTAAAAATACTGCTGAAAACTTCCAAGTGACAGACTCTAGGTAGGCTCGGCAATAAACCTAGGACCAGGTGATACTTCGCACAATGTCAGGCGATAAACCTCAAAACTGGCAGGTGACAAACCTAATAACTATTAGGCGATACAGTTCCAGGTGAACTATCGCATGATATTTCTCTCTTAAGCAGGTGATACTGATGCAGTTTTTGACCAAATGTGTGCAAAATTTCAAGTTTTTAAGGTCTGATTTCAAGTTTTCGAATCTGAGGGTGAAAATGTCTGATTTCAATCACAAATTTAACAGCAATTGGATAGGTTTGCAAATAGTAGGTGATCAAACATGTCTTCAAACACTTGAAATAAGGGAAAAAGCAACCTCACCAAGACAAACACTTGTGATATCAAAAACAAAATTACACCCTATGGAAGCTACTGATTGTTTGTATGTTGAGAATGTTTACATTGGTATCACACAATCAAAGATAATTTAGACAATATCTACCTACAAGAAAAGGCTCAATACTTACCAACTTAGCTCACAACTTGATGCCCCCTCACCTCACACCAAGTGGTTTCCCACAAGAGATATTGGCTTTGTCGTGGAAGTGTCAAATAACACAACCAAAGGAACACATATGGTGAGTATCTTGGGGTGATCCAGGTTAGTCCACTTGGATCAATCCTTGCACTAAAAAGATAAGTGGCTAAAATAGGTGGCCTCTAACCTATGGTTCTTAGTAAGGGATTCCGTTCATAACACTCCTCTTGCTCCTCATAGAGGACTTGGACCTCGTGGCCTCAAGAGTACCTTAAGCATTCTTTCTCAATACTTTCCCCATGGTTGGAATCCCATGAGCTACTCACATCAAGTGAAGACAAGTGTTATGTCTACCAAGTTTTTAGTGTCTGAGGTAGCCTTGAGATTATAGTGAGTTCGAATAGTTGGCAAAAGGCTTGTCCCCACTTGGGTCATTCCTCTTGATTTCTCAAGAGCAGGCCCGCTAAAGGATCCTAAACTAAACAAAGAATGGATGATTTTTGAGGTTAAAGGTTTTTGGTTCACCACAAGGGTGAAGAGCATACTCCCCTTGTTGGAAATATTCAAGACTATCTAGGTTACTGAGAGGGGAGGGGTGAATCAGTAACTTCAAAATTTTTAATAGATTCAGATCTTAATAATATTAGATTGATAATCTGACTGCATACATGAGTAACAGAAAGAATAAAACATTCATAACACTTAGAACATAGAGATTTGGTGACCTAGAAACCTTCCAAGTAGAAAGTAAAATTGGGGTGGGGGTGATACCCACAAAACTTCAATACTACAGTATAAAGTTTGCTGGTTAAGGCTTACAATGATCACTTCTGATGATCTGCCCTATTAGGAGCAATAAGGACTGCTAGGTCCACCTTGTTAGAGGTTTTACAAACATACAATGAAGTATGCACTCGGTTAAGAGATTTTTACAAAGACTGTTAAGTCTACCCAGTTAAAGGATTTCAAGCTGATTCACCTGTTAGGATGAAACAGTAGATCTCTTACTTGCAACTGTACTTGCTGATTGAGATTCTCTGATGTACTGATCACCTTCTATGATGGATAGATCTTTGTTGCTCCTTATACTGTTGTAGCCCTCTGTAATTCACTTATCTCTGCCTTTCTCTCTTTTTCATACTTCTCTATATCTTCATTTTTGGATATGACATAAAACATTTTTTATATATCAATCTAAGTCAATTCCAAAACAATTACAAAGTCTGATCTTAAACAAGTAAACACAAATATGACTGATTCAGCCCAAATATAGTTACACGGTTACTGCAAACTAACTCGCTGACTTTCTGATGCTCGGCGTCCACTACGTTACTCGACATCGTCATGCACTCAGTAGAAGTGGAAGCTTGGTCCATACTAACCACTTAGTCGTAGTTTCAAACTCGGTAAATACTAGAGACTCGGTAGATAAAGTGTTACTCGGTAGAAACTAAATTTCATGTTTAATCGTGCAGCACTCAGTAAACACTGTGAAACTTTGCGAGCTTGGTATGCACTATTCTGCTCGGTAAGCTTTGTTCTACTCGGTAAGCTTTGTTCTGCTCAGTATGCACTATTTAGAATAAGTGTTGTCACTAATGACAATCATGCTTAATGCCAACAATTATCTCAAAATCTTCTCCCAAACACACCAAGCAAAATCAATTACCCCCTTGCTTCCAAAACCTTAAGATGGGTCAAGATTTTCTGGTTCACCTAAAGGTGAAGAGCGTACTTCTCCTACCACCTCAAAATCTCTTCCACAAGGTATTAAGATTCCTAAAACAATTAGTAGATTCCACACTTGAAAGGAAATAAATCACAAACACTTGAAAAAAATTTTCTTTTCGCTTTTGATTATGCTTTGGGCAGCCCTGCAAAAACCATTAGTAGCCCTTTAGTATGCAATTTATGGCAATCTCCTTCAAGAAAAGCCCCTACAACCACAACTTGTTAGACAACTATGGTTAGGGAAATCCAAAATCTAAATGGAAATGATGCAAAAAATTGACTAATCTAGGCTAAGAAATACAAGCTAGATCTATCTAAACGCAATAAAGTAAACCAGCAAACTAAATATGATCAAATTCAGATAATAAAACTCAAATTACAAATCTTTGTCAAATCAGGCCATATACCTTAGACTTCACTAGAATCACGCGACACAATTTCCTGCACTCGAGCGATATACCTCATTCTGGGCGATACACTTCAGAACATGCAGGCGATAATTCACGCGATGCCAGGTGACAGACCTTAATACTGGCAGGTAATTCTCCTTTTGTGCGAAGTGTCACACCCATATTATAAGGTCTATCATGCAATATACCTAAGAAGTGTCATGCAATACTCTGAGATAGAAAAATAGAGAATGCAAAATATCCAAAAATTAATCTGAAAAATGATAAAAATGCAAGATGTTAGATTTGACAAACGCAAATCATCCCAAGAACACCTGCATGCAAGACTGTCACAAAGAAGAAGCAAAAAGACAGAAAGCTATGGCGGCCAATAGGCCAGAGACTGCAAAACCATGTTGCCAGAAATAAGCTTCTATTAACAATGATGAAAATAATACAATCTCCTTATTGAAATGAAAGAAGTGAATCCTTATAAAAGGAAACACGAAACCCTAAAGGCTAAAACCCTAAAGAATTATAAAGCGCCTAAGTGAAACTTAAGCCTAGAGTATGATAAACTAATAATTAAATGATTTAATTATTAGCTAACATAAGACTACTCTAACACCCCCCCTTAAGTGTAACTTAGGGAGAAGCAAAAAAAGCTAAACTACTGCAGAAAGTAGGAAAGATGGGTCCCGGCAACTAGGCCTGATCAGGTACCCAAGTACAAGAAAATAAACTAGATGAAGGAAACAAAGCCTCCAATCTAGGGAAAGTCCCAAAGAAAGGAACAAGAAAGAGCATGAAGCATCTCCGAAGCATGAAGCTGCAAACACTGTCAGAAGAAACTGCTGGAACCCCCACTGAAGTGCATGACCAGGTAGAGAAGACAAAGTCTGAAGAGTTGATCAATCAAAGAGGTGACCTCCAAAATAGGAATGAACGAGTGTCTATATAGTAGATGATCCATCTCACCGAAATGCATAGGTGCCTAGCCACTGCATCCGCCTAGTACATAGGAACAAAAACTAAATACGTAGATCACTCAACCGAACCAAGGAAGCAATAGAGCCAACAGGTGAACCCCCCCATAATGCTAAACGGGGTGACAGGAACACTGAAATGCAATGCCAGAAACATCTGCAAGAAGAAGAAACATGAACACCTATGTGCAAAAGAAGGTACAAGCACAGGATAAAGGGCGGTGTCATAGACACAGTCTACATGGGCTAATGTCATGGAAGGTACGCTCACTTGACAAGAGTGGATGCGCCTATAGTGGCAAATGCATCAGAATCCCCCCATGGCACTTTATAACTGAGTGCGAGTACAAACAAACACAAGGAGTACAAGATCCCAGATATGCAAAAGTAGGCACTTTATCTCAGTGCGTTTACAGAAAAAAGAATGCAACAGAAGAGAAGCATACAATGCTCAAAAGATAGAAAGAAGAGTGAGCTATGAACTCAGAAGAAGAGATCCCCGGACCTGTAGAACCAAGCACTCCACCAGAGGGCATAAACTGCATAACTCAGAGGAGTGAAAACCTGGAGTAGAATCTGGAAAAATAACCTCTGCCACTGAATAGCACACTGAACCAGCTTTCCGACGATATCGTGTTTGCCAAAAAAGGAGTCCGGATGAGCCAGATATGACTCCCGGAAGGCAAAAAGAGATATCAGACTTCAACAGAAAAAAACACTGTTGAAACGGTGGAACCAAAAAATCTAACCTCCACCATCAAAAAGTGCTCGGAAAGATCTTTCCGACGGTATATGGAAGTCAGAAAAAGACCCCCGTATGCTCCTTGTAGAACGAAAAAGGCCCAGGTACCCCCAAAATTGCCAAAAAAGGCTTACAAAATGCCCCAGGAGCTAAAAAAATAGGCCCCCGGGCGCATGGAGCGCTTCGGGGGCTGGGACGCAGCCCCTGGTCGGTCATATGACCGCGCGGCTGCGTATATGAGCCCGCGGGGGCTGAAACGGGCCGCCACCGACGGCGGGGGCCAGCGGAGCGGCGGTGGGCCGGGCGGAGCCTGCAGAGCGGAGCGGGGGCGCGGGCCGGCGGAGCAGAGCGAAGGGCGGCGGGGGCGCTGGCGGAGCCGGTGGGCGGGCCGGCGGAGCGGAGGGCGCGGGCGGCGAGGCCGAGGGCGGCGGAGGCTGCAGAGTGGCGGCGCGGTGGCCGCTGGTGGCGCTGCGGAGGAGCGCGGGCTGCGTTAATTTTGAACGCAAAAAAAATTTAAAAAAATGATTTTTTTAAATATTTTTTTCGATTTTCGAGCCCGTACGGCCCGTAGGAGGCCGAAAAAAATTCCCCAGAGGCCCCGGTGTCCAAATCGGATGAGCTTTATATGGATTCTGGCTATCTCGAACCTTCCGGACGCAATGGTGGCATCCGTTTTTGCTCAAAATACCCCCAAATTTTTTTTTTTTTCTTTTTTGCAGGCAAAAAAGAAACAAAAAATAACGTCCTACAGAGAGTACCAGAACTGAAATTTTTCTGAAACCCTCCTGCATCTGAATCACTTCAACAAAACACGAACAACGAGCAGCAAGATGGCTCTGATACCATGTTAGATTTGACAAACGCAAATCATCCCAAGAACACCTGCATGCAAGACTGTCACAAAGAAGAAGCAAAAAGATAGAAAGCTATGGCGGCCAATAGGCCAGAGACTGCAAAACCATGTTGCCAGAAATAAGCTTCTATTAACAATGATGAAAATAATACAATCTCCTTATTGAAATGAAAGAAGTGAATCCTTATAAAAGGAAACACGAAACCCTAAAGGCTAAAACCCTAAAGAATTATAAAGCGCCTAAGTGAAACTTAAGCCTAGAGTATGATAAACTAATAATTAAATGATTTAATTATTAGCTAACATAAGACTACTCTAACACAAGAAACTAAAGCACAAAGTCTATCTACTCTACCCCACGGTGGGTGCCAGAAATGTATCGTGTAAAAGTGACCACACTTCTATGAATCATTACACACAAGATTGCTCAATAATGAGGCCTCACAAAGTGACTCATAGCTCTCTATGCATGGAGTTGCAAGGGACTTTGATAAATTTTCTCTCAGCTAGAGCTACAAACTAGTGACCTTGCTAGTCAACCATACAATGAGAGATTCACAATGAAGACAAGGGAAACAATGCCAATATCCCCAAATGGAATCAAGGTATTAAAATGCAATGCAAATCTAAATGATGATGTAAAATAGTCTATGAAATGACAATGCAAATTAAACTAAGAAAGGAAATAGCAATGGATTACAATTCCCCTAATTAAGCTATGTGAAGCTAATCTATTGCATAAAAGGAAACCAAGCTAATATGCCATGATTATGCAACTAAACAAAGGAAATATGCAACTAAATAAGATGCAACAATGAAAAGAAAGTCTTCAAAGCTTGATGTAGAATGTCTTTAATAAGCTCCAAATAACCTAGAAAACCTGCAGCATAACATTAGCATAAAAAAGATGGATGCAAATGAAGGAGAGAGCTCTCCTTTTATAAGAAGTGAGGTAAAATGGACCATTGAGATTAAGAGGCAAAAGACTTAATCAAAGGTGAAGAAAAAAAGAAGCTTGATCCTTGCGCACAAATATCCTCCAATGAGAAAATAGGAGTTGACTTTTGTGTCCATATGAGACAAAAAGTGTTTTTTCCCTTTTTATAAAATAGGAATAATACTTTATTTGTGCAACTTAGGATAAGAAGAAAAGGTGGGGGCTTTTTATTTAGTAAAAAGGGAGGATATATTCCTTTTAATTAAATAAAGACTTAGGATAAAATGGTTAGCCCATGGCAAATAATCGAATAAATGATAAAATTAGGATTTGATCAAGAAATTGATATTATTGAAAATGTTGATTTTTGAAAATACTGATTCAGGGATTTGATAAATTGCTAAATGGGGGCCCAAAGTCTAGGCAACCATTTTTGGGTGCATACAAGTTCATACCTACTGACTATGACCTTGACTTGTTTAATAAGTTGCAGAATCTGAAACAGAAGGATTTGACTGTTGAAGATTACACCAAGGAGTTCTACAAACTTACTATTCAGTCTGGACATAGAGAACTTGGTAAGGAAAAGGTAGCCTGGTATGTGAATGGTTTGAGATTAAATATTTAAGATGAGCTTAGTATGTTGAAGATTGATTCTCTCAAATATGTTTATCAGTATGCTCTGAAGGCAGAAGATAAGTTGAAAAGGAAACAACATGCTAATCCTCGAGGGAAGGAGAAGATTGATCACTTGGTGAAGGATAAACTGACTATAGAAGATTAACAGAAACCTGTAGAACCGAAGAAGAAGACATGTAGAGTTATCTTTAAGGGTACTTGCTATAACTATGGTGAAGAAGGACACTGTTCTTTTGAGTGTACAGAGTAGAAGCTTGGTGACTAAAGGACTGTTGTGGTGAATGAAAATGTTGAGAATGAACCTGAATCTAAGAAATTGGTGGTCTGATGAACATTGCTTAGTACAAAGGAGGAACCTTGTCAGAGGAGTAACTTGTTTAGGACTCCTTGCAAGTCTAGAGGTAAACTTTGTGATGTTATTATTGATAATGGTAGTACTGATAACCTTGTTGCTGAGGACATGGTTCAAAAACTTGGTTTAAGTAGAATGAGACATCCACATCCTTATAGGATTGGTTGGTTGGAAGATGATCATGCTCTGAAAGTAAGAGAATAGTGCTTTGTTGATGTTCAAATTGGCTAGTATAAGGATCTTGTGTTATAAGATATTATGGAGATGAATAATTGCCATATATTGATCGGTAGACCCTTGGAAATATGATTGCAGAGCTATGTTTGATTGTGTGAAGAATGTGTTTACTGTTGAGAAGGATGACAGGAAATTTTCCCTCATGCCTTTGCTGGATACAACACTTGGTAGGAGAAGTCTAAGTATTGGTAGCTGAGTTGTGTTGGTAGATCTTGAAGGTATGGATGATCAGTTTGGAGAATAGACCTGTGTGTTAACAAGGAAAGACTTGAAGAGATAGAAGAAGTTGAAGTGGAAGAGTATGTAAGCTGAAAAGTTGGAGGACATGTATGTGAAGAACTAGTTCAGGGTTTATGTGTTGAATCCCAGAAGATGTTCTTCTCACATATGAACATCTTTTCAAACCTGGGATGTCTGATGCAGGGGCATTCTTGGGTCCTTGGTGAATCTGCATGGTGGTGTGTTACATGGCTAGTGTTAATCGATTATAGCTTTAACTGATGGTCTCAATTATTGAAGGAAGCTCGATCACCTAAGGAACTCGATGAAGCTTCTGGTGCTCAGTGATGCTTGTGTTGCTCGGTGTTTCTTGGCTTGGTCAGTTGTTTCACTGGTGCTCATTTTTTTCTATAGTGCTCGGTAGTTATGGTTTACCAACTGGAGTTCTTGGTGGTTTTGTTGGCCGGCTTGGTGTATTTATTGTTGGTATCTTTTGTTGCATTCTCCTATGTAGATCTTGAGGCTGACATGGAGAATTTAATAATTGTAAGGCTATTTGAGAGCTGACTTGTATTGTATTTAATATTTATTTGTAGGAGTAAATTGTTTCATCCAGCCGAATTGTGGCTAATGATTAGTATTTATAGGATATTTGGCTAGTTGTTTTAGGCATCAGATTGGAAGTTCTGACAGCTAATTTGGGAGAACCAAATAAGTGAAATTGTGGAAAAGATCCTACGAGATCTTGTAGATCAGATTGTTATCTGATAGTTAGTAATAACAGAGCTAGTAGTTGTTTACTTGGAGACAAGGAGATTGCTTGGAGGCTTGCGAGCTCAATTTTAGATCTACCTTAGGGTTTCCATCAGTTGCTGAAAGTTTTTAGAACTTGACTAGCTAGAGTTGTTTTGGATCTTGTTGATCTTGTAGAATTAATTCTTGATTCTAATTGGCCCTAACCTGGAAGGCCTTATAGTCGAGCATGTTAATGAAAAATCTAATATTGAGCATATCTTGTTGTGTTATTCCGTAGTGTTTGTAATAGGCTACAAGGTTGGACTGTCCTTAATTGGATCCACCATCCTTGACTACATCATGTCCTTACTTGAGAAGGCTCTCATGTCTATATTTTTTGTCTTTTAGGAGAAAGCTCACTTATTTCCACAATACTTGGAACCAATGTTAGGTCTACAATTACATTCTAATCTACTACTTGCTCAATAGTAGGTGGTTGTTCCATAGTAGGAAGGCTATGTACTGAATAACCTCCATCACTATCTTCTTCATATTCTAAGGAAGAATATTTTTCTTTTTCTCTCCTTATCATCAATTTGGCCTTCCAGTAGATTTACTCATGCTTTATAGTTGACCATCATTTGTTCCAACCTCTGTAGGTAAGGCAATGTAGAGAAGAAGCCTCCAAAATGAATTCCCTTTTTCTTTAACTCTTTCTCCAATCCAAACAAATCTTGAAACTGTTGGGCTCTTCTTTGTATCTCATCATTCTCCAAGATATTTCTTATGAAATCTTCCTCTGGATAAGGCTCATGTCTGTTACTAATGGGGATGGTAGGTGTATAAAATTTTCTAGAAATTACAATGAAATCATCAGTATCCACATACCTATATAAGGCAACACTCATCCTAAAGTGGCCTAACCAATCATTTACCTGATCCAAGGCATTCTTCAAAATTGTAAAATTGCATACCTTGAAGTACCTTGGGGTAAAATTACCCTTCCTATGTGGGGCCAAATGTTCCTTGTCTATCAACATCAGTTGCCAGATAAATTCCAATACTACAATTCTAGGTGGCACATAAAAGGGAAGAATGTGAGGTGGATGAAGGCACTTATAAACTCTAATCATTGTGAATGCTTTTTCAAAATATAAATCACCCCAATTGTGATTTTCTATCCATTTGTTAAAAAATTGACATGGCCTCAATAGCTATAGAGCTTTAACTTGCAGCCTGGACATATTTACTCCTAAACTAAACATGATTGGTTGCACCATCCAATTCTGGAACACACAGAAATCATTCTCCCTATTTCTAAAACTCCATACCCTCAACCAATATTGGACTGGGTTGGGCTAACCATTCCACATTCTCCTAGGTTGAATATTTTGTAAATCCATGATATGATAATTGTAAAACAAGATGAGGTGCATTAGCAGAGAATAATGCATAAACCTAGGGGACAGTTTTTTTTTTTTGAATTGATTCAAATCCCTCATGCATTTTATTAATAACATACCCTATGTAGTCATAACATGTACTAACATAGGGACTTTGAAAATATAGTACCATCATCAAAATACCTGAGGAAATTCTGTCAAGACCACCATCCACTCCCAATACTCTACACAATCTATAAGCAATGTACTTAATGTAGAAACTAGAATCTTTATAAAAATATGGGGCAGTCCTAGGTATGACTACAATATAATTCTTGTTGGCCTTAGGGACATGATTCTGAATTTTCCCTCGCAACTAGGGTTGATTCCCTAACATACATGTTTGCCTAGGCTTACAAGTCTATCTCGGTTTCCATCATGACATATATGTTAAAATATTTCATGAAGGAATTTCTATCTAATGTCACCAAGGCTAAACCATCATCCTTTCTAATTGTTTTAGATAGAGGCTCATATCTATTGGCCAACTCTAACAGTAAGTCTATATCCAAGAAAACATCTGGTACAATTAAGCTAGCTAACCCTGAGGTCCAAGGGTTTGAAACTGGCACTAGGCTCTAAGAATTCTTAGAGAAATATCTAAATAGACATAGACTAGATATATCATGGGTCATAGCATCCCTACAAAATGTCAGGTCATCAGTAAAAACTTGATCACTGACATTTTTATTCTGAGTTGATCTAGGCAATAAACTAATGAACTCATCTGAATAACTTTCTTTCCCTTTCATATCTTCATTATCTTTTCTTCCTCCGCTAGTAGAAGCTCTCCTTGCTGCTGGCTGACTCATGTTGATGAACTTACAAAAGCCCTTTCCTAAAATTATGAACTCCTGAAATCACTGAATTTTGAAAACTCTAAAAATCACACAATTTTTTCACTCTGGCTCTCTAAATGCTTGGTGAATTGAGAATAAGAAATGATTATCTATATTTATTCAAGGGAATTGAATGCATCAATTCGTTTGAGACCAAAGCTCTATAATTCATGTCAGTTTGGTCATTACTTGGCATGCTCTAGATTCAATTTACTACTCACCGCCTCGAAAGATGACAAATAATCAAATTTTAAGTTTTGGCAACCACACGACTACATAGCTCCTTAGAGTCACTAAAAGACATGGCACTTTTTATTATTCTTTAGAGACCATGTGACTAAAGAAAGTTCTCTTAGTCATTGAATGTTTTATCCTTTTAAAAATTCATCTCGAGACTTGGCTACTAAGGAGAGAACCACAGTCGTTGATTTTTCTTCATGATTTTATTTAGCAATCCAGCGACTACCGTTAGATCTTAATCTTGCGGTTCATATTAAGTATCTTAATACTTTACTTTCTTATCTGGAACATTGAGAGACCTAGCAACTGAAGAGAGTCTCTTAATTTCCAAATACTTGTTGACTTTTCAATCTTTTCTGGAGATCACGCGACTTAGCTTATCTGGAGATCTAGAAACTGAAGGGAGTCTCTTGATCGCTAAAACTTTTATCAAATCTTACCTTCTTCTGGTGACTTTGCACCAACCATAAGATCTTAATCTGATGGTTCTCTTTATCTAAAATAAAACCTTTGATATATTAAAGATATAAGATTAAATGCTAACCACACAATCTTGATCCAACGGTAGTCACTCAATCTCTAAAGTTTTAGAATGACATAATATTTTTCAAGCAACTAAGCAACAACCGTAAGATCTTTCCTTTGAAGGGAAACAATCAACGATTGCTACGCTATCTCTAGATCTCAACCTTGACCTTGACTTTCCCAAGAGATCTAGTGACTATAAGGATATAACACTACTTTATTAAAATGGAGACTTAACGACTATAGTTCTATTCAAGAAATTTTTCTATGTGGTCGTAGGGTCTCATAAAGAACTTCAACCAATTTGGAGACCTCCCGACTAAAGGCATTCCGCTAAGTCACTTAAAAAATGAGAATATTCCTATGACTTAAGGAGATTAGGTGACTGAAGGGTTTCGGGATGTCGCTTAACAAAAGGGAATATACTGGATTTCTTAGGAAACTAAGCGACCAATGCAAAATGATAAAGGCACATGTTAAAATATTTTTTAAGTGATTTTCAAAAAGTAACTACAAATTAGAATTGGACTTGGCATTTCTAGGGTTTTTTGGATTTTCAAGCACATTTCGATCTAGCACTTAGGGTTTTTCAAACTTTGATCAAATTTTAAGCTTTGGGAATGAAGATTTGCAAGAGATTTTCAACACAAAAGCACGAAAAATTTTCAAGGAATCAAAAATTTGAAAGGCAACTTTGAGAACTTAGAATACTACCAACATTGGGTACTATTAGCCAAAAATGGAGCAGGATGCTTATCATTATGTGAAGAAATATGTTCCTTGTCAGTAGCATGGCAATTTGATACACACTCCTATTCAATCCCTACACCTTGGCCATTTTCTTACTGGGGTTTTGATCTTGTGGGCCTCATATTCCCAAACTCTATCGGTGGCGACAAGTATATCCTAGCTACCACCAAATACTTTACCAAATGGGTGGAAGTCATCCCCCTCACCTACACAATTGGTAAGAAAATTTCTAAATTTATCCTAAATTATATTATATGTCACTATGGCATCCTGAAATATCTCCATACTGATAACAAAACACCTTTCAAAAATTAGGATGTCTCTGACCTTTGTAAGAAATTTGGAATTACCAAACACTGCTCATCCAAGTATTTCCCACAAGGCAATGGTCAAGCTGAGGCTACAAATAAAGCTATCCTAAAAATACTCAAAAAGACTGTTGATGATGTTGGCCATGATTGGCACCTACAACTCAATCCAGCCCTTTGGGCCTACAGCACCTCCATTTGTACTCCCACTGGTGCCACTCCATTCACCCTTGTCTACGGTTCTCAGGTTGTCTTACCCATTGAAATTAAGCTCCCTTCACTCAAGATTTCTCTCAAGAACCTGATGTCTGAAGAAGAATATAGGGTTGCCAACTTGCAAGAGTTACAACTCCTCAATGAGATATTCCTCAATGCCCTTAACCATCTCTACATGTACCAAAATCATTTGTGCTTACAGTTCCACAAGAAGATCAAACCTCGTGAGTTTGGCGTTGGTGATTTGGTCCTACAGCACAACATGAAGAATCTCCAGAATAGAGAAAAGAAAGGGAAGTTTAAACCCTATTGGCTGGGTCCATTTGTTATTACTGCTAAATTTGGTTCTCGGGCATATCAGATTGCCACACCTGAGGGAGATCCTCTCATTGATCCTATTAATATTATACATCTAAAGTGGTTTTATGCATAGATCAGCATTCAGTTCCTCTACAATGTTCATTCAGTAAAAAATCCCTAAAAATTAGAAAAAAAAAAAAAAGGTCCTGAAGAAATCGTAAAAAATTTTAAAATATCCTGAAAAACTCATAAAAACCTAAAAAGCAAAAAATCCTAAACAGTAGAAAAAGTTCCTGAAAAAATTATTCTTTGGTGAAAACCAGGTAAACAAGCACCTTGCAAAAAATAAAATAATAATAATAATTAAAAAATTAAAAAATTAAAAAATTAAAAAATTAAAAAATTAAAAAATTAAAAAATTAAAAAATAATAAAAATTAAAAAATTAAAAATAATAAAAATAAATAATAAAATAATAAAATAATAAAATAATAAAAAATAAAAAGTAAAAATAAAATTATAAAAAAATAAAAAAAATAAAAAAATGAAGAAATAAATTTTCCAACAGTGAAAACTTGGCAAACAAGCACTTTGGACAAGTATCATGGTGAAAACCTATTTTAGGCACTATGGTAGCAAATTTGGATCCATTGTCTTCCCTCACCTAGTGTACATATGCATCCTCATCATTATCCTAGTTTCCAGTCATCGCTTCTCACATTGCTATAAGGATCCAAATGCAATTTCCAGCAAGCTGAGCTTAACCCCATCACACTAAGTTTTTCCCAGATATAGTGATCGCAAACAAGTGCTTCTCAAAAATCAATATTGAAATCAAATCTATGAGTTGTTTTTCCTTTCACATATATTGCAAGCGAATATTCATCTTAGTCAATCAATCTTTTCCCTACAGGATGCATCCTTCATGGCAAGAACTATGGACCAAATGACCATTTGGTCACGAGGTCTTCTTTGTTGATTTTATCTTTTTGTGTCAACGGATCCTACTCATGATTGCCTAGGTCTTTCATATCTTGGTATATTGTGAATGGTGAACATTGATGCATGTGTCGATTACGGTGTGGTCTGTTTGTTGATGCTTTATGCAAGTTCTTGTTGGTTTTTTAGTCATGATTATGCATACCTTACTGGGGGAAACAGGTTAGCATACTCATGTCCCTTGAAATGGACATCAGTATGCCCAGACCTCTCCAATAAGTATATGCCATTGGTTTTGTCATGATTCGAAAACCTACACTTACATCCCTAAATTTATCTAGTCTGTATGAGAGTCTAGTCCACGCAATAGAACAATGTCATATGTGCTTTTATAATACACGATGGATACCTCCTATTGCAATATCAAACAATGGTGTGCTCTCCAACAAAAACACAATATAAATCCCATGAAAGCCATGTAGTTAGGATGAACTTTTTTTTGGTCACATTTGCATATTACCTATGGCATGGTTTCTATTTATTTCAACTTCCTATAGCTTGTTGACTACTCCTATCGGTTATATTTAACATGCTTGTCTTAGTTCGCTTGCATTTTAGTTAGCCCATTTTGTTGCATTATTTATTGTCATCACTATGTTCATTCATTAATCATTAATCATTAGCTTATTTTATTAATCATTAATCATTATCATCATTGTGTTCATTCACTAATCATTAATCATTAGTTCAATTATTTGCATTAATCATTAATCATTAGCTTATTTGATTAATCATTAATCATTATCATCATTATGTTCATTCATTAATCATTAATCATTAGTTCATTTCTTTGTATTAATCATTAATCATTAGCTTATTTTATTAATCATTAATCATTCTCATTATTATGTTCATTAATCATTAGCTTATTTTATTCATTACATTCATTCATTAATCATAACCTCATTTCGTTGCATTAATCATTATCATTATTCATTAATCATTACTCATTATTCCATTCATCCATTATTACATTACTCATTAAGTTATCCATTAACCATTATTACATATTTTTATATTGCATTTACTCATTAATCAATCCATTGCATATATATCCCTACATCATAAACATGTCAGCATATATCTCTCATCTTGTATCACACATGTCAGCATATATCTCTCATCTTGTATCACACATGTCAGTCCATATTATCATCAAAAATACATAAGCATATAAGAATCAAATCACATAACATCATATAGAACCATCATATTCATGTATATATACCAAATAATCAAGTGTCCAAGTCCATCAAATACATCAATGCATATACATGTATATATCACAAGTGTCGATGTACATATATCACTCAAAATCTGTACAAGTGTCAAAAATAGTCGATAAGGATCATGATGTAGGATGTGTGGAAGGACCAGCTCCTGCTATACTATCACCCCCTATGTCTTAGGGTCTCATCCCTATTGAGTCTTGTGATCCCCCTACCCCTATCTTCTGAGAACATGTCCTCTCACTGTACACTGCAGCCCTTTGTCTCTTAGGAACAACCTCACAATATAGTCAGCAATAGTACTCCATCTCCCTGATGGCTCTTGTCTCTCACCTATAAGTAGCGAACATCTCCTACATTACATGCATAACCCCTAGACTTGTTGGCACCTGTACTATGATCTCTTGTTGGCCCTTGTACTTCTCAGCTCAACATCGATATAGGTCCCTCTCCTAGGTCACCATCTGAATCTATTCTCTCAACTACTCTATCAGCTGATCTTGTCTACCGGCCTCCTCAGTCTGAGTCACCCTAAATGTGAACTCACTACTATCTACCTAAGCATGTAACCTATCCAGAGCACTATGAGCATTTTCTACTCATCCTCACTCTCCTCCCCGTAATCCATGTATCCTGGCCACCTTGTCTTAAAGACTGAGCTCTGCCACCTAGGATGTAGCTAATAGACCATGTACTCTGCCTACCTTTGCCTAAACACTCAGCTTTGATGTCTGTGTTGTATCCAGTAGCCCTTTTACCCTTCCTACATTTGTTTGTATGGTGTCCCACTCATCCACTACTATTGCATGTACCTCATGGGAAATATGATCAGGTCCTGGTCCCTGTCCCTGTGTTGGCACTGGAGGAGGCCCCTATACCTATGATGCAAGGGCATTCTAGGGTACTCAATGAATCTACATGAAGGTGTGTTGTTTTGGTTATGTGGTACTCGGTTGCCTCTTTAACTGATGGTCTCAGTTATTGAAGGAAGCTCATTCACTGAAGGAACTCGGTGAAGCTTCTTGTACTTAGTGGAACTTGTGCTCGGTGATGCCTATTGCTCGGTGTTGCTTGGCTTGGTTGGTTATTTCATTGATGCTCAGTTGTTTCTTTGGCGCTTGGTCGTTCTGGTTTACCGATTGGAGTTCTTGGTGATTTGGTTGGCTAACTTGTTGTATTCATTATTGCTATCTTTTTGTATCATCTTAAAATGGAAGCACTTCCATGATAACAGCGTTTAGCCCTTCAAGTAAGTGGTTTGGGGTCATTTTGAACGCCTTGAATGGGTACTCAGCTTGGATTTGGATTTTTCCCCTGTTCTGCCCCATTTTCCACTTCTTCCTGGCATAATTATTCCATCCTAAATTGAGAACCTAGGACTCTTGACCTCAGGGTCATGTAATACCCCAAAAATGGGCTATAGGTTCATTAACCTCCTACATCATCAAATCAAATGAAATCGACATCAAAGTCCTAATCAAAGGCACATCTGAACATCAACGAATCCTAATTGATTATCCTAAATTCGACATCAAGGAATATTCCTAGTAATATTCCTATTTATCATAATTATCTTTGATTTAATGATTATTTCGCGATAAATCCTATTTATCCTAAAGTTTGATTAATTGAATATTCTCAATATTTAATTAATTAGATTTAATTATGCCACTTAATTATTTAATTGAGGTTAATTCTATTTATTCCTAAATTGTATTATTTAATTTTGACAATAAATCCAAAATCTTATGAATGATTGATTAAATTCTTATTTAATTAATTAAAGCAAGTTGTCAATTTTTAATAATATTGTTTTTGAATAAAAGTTTGAAAAATAATTGATTAACCCATAAATCAATTGTTTTATTTTTCAAAATCAGTTAAGTTGGAAATAAATCACTTTATTATTAATTAATTCATATTAAATCATGCACATTCAAGAAAAGCAGACAACTATCAATTATCAATTAAAGCTAAACTCTATTTTGAGTTAAACTTTGCTTTTCCATGTTTTTGTGAGTCAAATATCCTTTATTTAAAAATAACTCAAAAATCAACCTGAGTTATTTGAGTGATTTATGGCTTTTTTTCCATGCACCTCCAAAGCCCTTGATTTCTATAAATTAAGGCCTCAGCTCTTCATAATCCATCTCATATTTTTGCATCCTCACATTGTCGAATTGGAGACTGAAGAATCATCTTGGTGAATCCAAGCTATTGTGAGATCATTCTTTTTTTTTAGTATTGCATATCATTTAGAATTCATCTTAGATCAATTCATTGCATATCAATTTCATCTTAAATTCTAGATTCATATCAGTTTTGATCATATCATTGCATAGAAAATTTTTTAAAATAGAGATTAATTGCGTTCATATTTCATATCAGTTTTGCATTCAAATCCTTCATTTAGGTGTCGTCAAGGTCACTGATCTCGATACAATCTGAGAACATCATACTTGCACCTATTAGAAGGCAGTAAATTGCCTGGTTAGTTTAGCTTTCAATTCATTGCACAATTTTGATTTTTGCTAACCTCTAATGTTTTACTGAAGTGTTGTGTCTATAGAACAAGTACAAAATTCACACATACATTTCTGGCGCCCACCGTGGGGCCCTGAAATGGGTTTCCCTTCATTTCTATCAATTTTCTATCTTTTGAGGCTAAGGGTTTCAAGGGTTCTGGTATACTCTACCAGACGTTATTTTTTATTTCTTTTTTTGCCTGCAAAAAAGAAAAAAAAAGAAAATTGGCACTTTTTCTATCAAAACTGTGATTTTTAATTTTCTATCTGTGCTTCCGTACATCTCTGCATGGATTATCATGCGAGATTTTTCATCGTTACACATGAAGTTTTGCTGGTTTCAACACTTCCTCACGTGAGACTTCATCTTTTGTCGCGCGAGACCATACTTCCTTGCGTGAGATTTCATCCTTCATCGCGCGAGACCATACTTCCTCGCGTGAGATTTCATTCATCATCGCATGAGACAGTGTTTCCTCACGTGAGACCACATCCTAACTCATGCGAGATTTTGCTACAGAGATAGAATTTGTGAATCTGTACTTTCAAATTATTGATTTCTAATGCTTACGCTTTGCTATTGATTTGTCTTGATTTTGTACTTTCAGATGTGTGCTAAATTCTAGATTGTAGAGCATTGGACCTAAGGTAATCTTCTCAGCTGATAAGACTTTGATTTTAGATCTAAAATGCACATCTCATGTGTCTAGCTTGAGTGACTTTTATTGCTTTCCTATCACAGACTTCATTTGGGCTATAAAAATGAACATAGTTTGCTTTCAGCATCTTTGTTACACATAGTAATTAGGCCCCATGAAAACTATTTGTGGATCTTGAGAGTGTGGGTTTCTAATGAAACTCTTCTCAATGAAGGATCCCTTGTAGGTGGGGATGATACTGAGGGAGTCTCGTGTTCCACTAGATCCATGTGTCTTCAACTTTTGATCGAGGCATTCTCTCTCTAGAGAGGTTGATAGATCTTAAGGGGTTGACGTCATAGATCTTTGTGAGATAATCTTGGTCTTAGCGTGTCGGATTAATCTGTCTGCTTTGTTTGGGTTAAAAGTGAAAAGGCTAGGGGATTATGCTCTACTTCCTTTTTGGATAGTACCAGAAACCCAAATCCTTGAATCTAGAACTAGTCTCCATGTGGTATATCTTGTGAGTCACCTTTAGAGAGGGTTAACCATAGTGGACATTCCCTTAATTGGGTCAACCACATTGATAGAACCTCAAGGTGTGGTCTCTTGTTGGGCTGTCAGATCTCCCTAGCAGATCTTGAAGATTAAGTTCTCAAACTGTGTCAAAACCCCGGTGTACCTGGATTGGAGTTTGCCCTCTTGGATCATAAAAGTTGCAGAGTCAAACCATTACTAAAAACCCTATTGAGGCCAAATTTTCATTTTTTTGGAATATGTGCGTTAATGCAAAACTTTTTGGAACATACACAATTAGCACTTCTAAGGATTAACACAAATAAGTCACTTGATTGTTCATGCGCAAGGTTGCTTTTTCCCTTGTTCAATGTTTTTAGACATGCTTGAAATCACTTGCTTGTTGGTTTACGTGCTTGTTTATCTATCTAGTTATTGAAATGAACAAATCTGTTACCATCCTCAAATCTGGACATTAAAATTTGCAAACAATCCGAATCTAAAAACTCAAAATTTGCAAAATTTGAAGTAAAATTCTTTTCTGGAGTCCACTGTCATCTTAGACAGTCAAAAAGTCATACGAGTTTCTATAAAATGTCATTTCATTATTGCCCAACTGTCGTATGGTAAAGAACCCAGTGTCATACTAGTCTTTCTGTCAGTCAAATTCAAAAAGTCAAATCTTGCTAGCAACTATTGTGAGAGTTTTGCAACTATCATATGAGCTTTTCAACTATCATTTCATAGCATACCCACTATCGAATGAGTCTACACAGTGTCATTTGGGAAAATTTTGAAAAGTTGTCAGAATTGCCAGATACTTAGCTTTTTCAGCCTATTTCCAAAATCTATTGAACAAATCATTGTGTCAAGAATAGAGCAGTAGCTATTAAGAATCCTATCATTATCCCAAAGTGGTCTTTTGAATTCGATCCAACCTTCTATTTAATCGATTTGAGTCTTTATCATCTTGTGTCAAAACCTTGTCATAACTATCAATCTTCAATCAATCATCAAAATGACTAAGTGTTGTGATATCTTGTCCGCTATCTTTTGGGAACCTACCCATACATCCAAGGCATAGTATTCCTCATCTAAGTCATATCTATACTTCAATCAATCAAACCTTGACAAGGTTGCATCATCTAATCATCTTGATTCAATTCATTCTTCAGTCGTCTTCATCTTATTCTTTTGCTTCACCCAAGGTTAATGGTGGAAACTAGAGCTTCCTCCCGCAAGAAATCTGGGGAAATATCTCATACTTTACCTTTGACTCACATAGGTCCAACTTTTGAGAAACTCCACAATTCTGGTCTTTACGAAGATAACAGTACTGGCAACCTTCGATTAAAAACTGGTTACATTCCTCCTTCATCAACTCACAGAAGTACCCAACAAATCCCACATCAATCTATTCCAGGGAGTCCACAAACTCCTACCATGTCTCAAGCAGGGACAAATTTTGGCTCTCAAAGAGCTCAATCTCAACATGGTGCAGGTCAGGAACCCACACCTCAAGAAATTGCTCAATATCAAAATGATGATAACTTCAAATGAATGATGAAGCATTTCTTGAAAGAAGACAGAGAGGCATACTTTTTACAATTGGCTCATCAAGGAGCTAAACTTCCTCCCAACTTTAATGTTGAAGATATCACTACACATGAGGAAGAAACTCCACTCACAGCTATGACAAAATAGATGCATGCCATGCAAGTCAAGCTTAATAATCTTGAGAAAGAAAAGGAACCCAAGGAGTTCTCCATGGAGGCCCTATGTCCTTTTCCATTCAACAAAGACTTGTACATGCCACCATTCCCAAAAAGAGTGGAGATGCCTAAGTATGATAAGTATGATGGACACTCAGATTCTCAAGATCATGTCAGAGAATTCTATACACAATCTATGGAGTTCATGCATGAACCGACCTATCTGATGTGCCTCTTCCCTCGATCTCTAGGTGGAGTGGCCATTCATTGGTTCTCTAGATTGCCTTCTACTATCAAAACTTTTGAGGAGTTCATCAAATTGTTCTATCAACAATACTCCTACAACATTCAACATCCAGTCACCATGATTGATATCTATAATCTCAAGCAATATCCAGGGGAACCATTCTTAACATTTCTTAAGAGATGGAGGAAGAAGTTCTCTCTATATGCCAGACCTATTCCAAAAATAGAAAAACTAGAAATCTTCATCAATAACCTTGTTCCAAAAATCAATTATCCTCTACAAATGCAAGATCATAAATCTTTTGATAAGATGGTGGACAATGCTATCAAAATCAAAAAAGTGCTTGTGAAAAAAGGAGAAATCACACTTCAAAAAGACAAGTACGAATCTGGATCTAGTTCCAAAGATAAGAACAAAAATTGGAACAAGAACAAAGGAATCATCATAGATGGCATTGTTGACATGATCTATACCCCATCAAAGGCACTAGCCTACAACCTAACTCTTGTTTCCCAAGTCATTAAAGCTTTAGAACAAAAGTCATCTGAACCATTCCAAAAGAAGTCAGAATACAAATCTTGGGATAAAAAGTGAAAGTTCCCTCCTCTTGGAAAATCTTTAGAATCAGCTATGAGAACTCTACTAGCTGATAACATCATCTCTTTGCCAGCAATTTGACAATCTGATCTAGACCCTAAGCCAAATTAGTGGAAATAAAATGAATTCTATGATTTCCATCGAGGTAAAGGTCACAAAACTAATAACTACTTACGATTGAAACACACCATTCAAGATCTGATCGATAGTGGAGACATCATAGTTGACAATCCTAAGAGAAATAATGATCATACAGCATTTATAGAACCATTTCCACAACATGGTCAAGGAGTTTCAACTTCTCAGCCTAATATGGGGGCAAAAGTCAATTATGCCTACCCTAGAAATAATGTTGTCATCAATATGGTTGAACCATGTCTCTCTGAAAGTTGCAATGTCATCACAATTGTATGAGGAGAAAGAGATCATTCCTTAGCTAATGCAGTTACTCGATCACAAGCTTAGGCACATCTGAAAGGACAAATCCCAGATTCATCTCATGTCCCTAAGATGCCCTTCAATCTTTCTTCCGCTTCCAAATAGAAGGTTGTTTCTAAATCTTCCAATTCTAAAGATACAAGGCCAACATCTTATAGCATTGTCCAAAAACTCCAACACACTAATGCAAAAATCTCCATGTTTGAGTTACTTCGGATCTCTCCAGCTTATAGAGCTATACTAGACAAAGCTTTGCTCGGTTCCAATGTTCTTGATGACCTTGATTTAGACAGGTTCCAGAATATGGTTGGACATCTTACATCTCCGCAATATATCTCCTTTTCAGAGGAAGATGACAACTCCTTGAGTCACCCACATAATCAACCTTTGCATATAGAAGTCTTGATCCAAAACCATAGAGTCAAACATGTGTTGATAGATGGGGGTGCTGGCCTAAACATTTGTTCTTACAGCTTGATCACACAATAGGGATTTTCAGAATTGGCTATTGATCCTAGAAAGAAAATAACTATCAAAGCCTATGATGAACAAGAAAGACCTTCTAAAGGCACCATTGTCTTACCTATCAGAGCAGGTCCAGTTATCAGAGATACTATATGTCAAGTTCTTGATCTACCTTTGGCTTACAACATTTTTCTAGGGAGACCATGGATACATGAAATGCAAGCTATTCCTTCTACATACCATCAATGTTTGAAGTTTCCTTATGAAGGAGTAGAGGTTACTATCCCTACAGATCTAAATACAACTTGCAATACATTGAAGGAAAGTGCTAATAAGCTTGTTCCCAATAACAAAGAATCTTCTACTGAACAACTAAATGTTGCTTCAACATCCAAAATGGAAGACATTGCTAAAGAGGTCAATATCAAAGAAAATGGGATGGGAGAATATATTATAGAGCCAATCTTATCTTTGACATCTCTCCCTATCTCACCTAAGTCTTATGGACAATCTTTGAAATAGTCCAAGCCCGAACCTAGGGAACCTCTTGAAGCATATAAAAAAAAATTTGTGGCAGAACAAGTATCCAAGCAAGAGTTTGAAGAGGATGAAGCTGTGCTATCAAGGCTATACAAAGATGAACCTAAATCCCACAATGTTCAAACTAGAGACTCTATAGCACCACATATCCCTTCTAAGTCATATGGTCTAGGAAATAAATTGATAGTTAAGATGGGATATCTAGGTCAAGGACCTCTAGGAGTCAAAGGAAAAGGTCTTGTGGCACCTATTTCACATACGGGTAGGGAAAATAAGAATATTGTTGGTCTAGGCTTTAAGAAGAAACCCTATCACCTCAAAGGTAATTATTCTCATGTCATAGAGAAGATCAAACCAAGAGAAGCCCTTCTTAAGAAAGAAGAAACAAAACCATCAGATAGTGATTCAGACAGCTTAGAACTCATCCCCTATGAAAAATTGCCTAAAGAGATCAAATACCTTCTTGATGATAAAGATGATCCAATAAAAAGAATTAATGTAGTAGAAACACAAGAACCTACTATCAACCAAGAGATAGTTGCAACACAAGAACCAGCTAATCTCAAAAATAATCAAGAAAAGGGAGGTGGTAGTGATTCTGAGATAGATTCCCATGAGTATGAATTCAAATTAGAAACTGAGGGTAACCCTTCTTGGGGTATTCACCCTAACTTTACTCATGTTCTAAGATTTCCTAGAGATCTTGAATCAGAAGCTGAATCAAATGACTATGAATGGGGAGCCATTCTAGAACTAGATGAGCTTATTATAAAGAAACATGTTGATGTTATTCACCAATATGCACCTAATCCCAATGTAAGTAAAGAGCGAAATGATGAACCTATCAAGTTTGATCCACCTATGGTTGAATTGGACGCCCATAATGACATTGAGCCTATTCATGAATTGAATGTCTTAAGTTGTAATATCACCTTTGAACTTGAGCGTTGGGTTAGGACCAATGATGATAGATCCATATCTGTAAACACTATCTTCCAATGTTTCCCCACTTTGACTATCAAGTATCTAGAACTTATTGATCAAACCTCCACAAATCTGAGCCATGGTGTTTACACCTTTCCCAATGACTATGCCCTTGCTTGCTACCTCAATGCAATTGAGCCTATGAGTACTTCCATCAATGAATCGAGTGTTAACATGACGGAGTCAGACATCAAATATCTTAGTCAGAAAAATAAGAATAAAAAGAAAAAGAAAAAGAGTTCTGAGGGTGAAAACCACTTTGTGGCAGTCTCAGAATCTACAAAAGTAAAAATAAAAGATGTATTCAAAGGTGAAAACCTCTCTGAGGCACCTAAGGATGAGATATTTAATGTCCTTCTGAGTCATTTACAGGATAGATCTCTAGTTCTAATTGAGCCACTCAATCTATCAATTTGGGTACAATAGAAGAACCACAGTTGATTCATGTAGCACAATATTTATCAGAAGAAGAGAAGCAAAAATTTATGACATTCCTAATAGAGAAGAAGCTCAACTTTGCATGGAAATATTCAGATATGCCAGGATTGGATCCTAATCTTATAATGCATCATTTATCTATAGCTCCAAATGTCAAACCTGTTAAACAAAAGTTGAGAAAGATGCATCCTCACGTTGCACTCTTGGTAAAAGTTGAATTAGAGAAGCTCCTAAAAGATAAATTCATCTGAGTTATTGACTATGTAGAGTGGATCTCCAATATTGTACCTGTTTCTAAACCAGATGGTTCAATCAAAGTTTGCATAGACTTTAGAGATGTGAATAGAGCATGCCCTAAGGATGATTTTCCACTACCTAACATTGATATGATAGTGGACATGACTGAGGGTTACAAGATGTATTCCTTAATGGATGGTTTCTCTGGATATAACCAAATAAAAATTGCTCCAGAGGATCAAGAGAAAACTGCTTTCACATGTGCATGGGGTACCTTCTATTGGAATGTCATGCAATTTGGGCTTAAAAATGTTGGTGCTACATACCAAAGAGCAATGACATCTATTTTCCATGACATGATACATTGAACTATGGAAGATTATGTTGATGATACTTTAGCAAAATCTATGATTAGAACTAAACATCTAAAGGACTTGAGCATGATCCTAGACAGAATGGAAAATTTTAGTCTCCGACTAAATCCTAAGAAGTGTGTTTTTGGTGTCACTTCTGGAAAGCTCTTAGGATACATAGTTTCAAAGAAGGGCATTGAAGTTGATCCAGCTAAAGTCAAGGCTATAATAGAGATGCAACCTCCCAAGAATATCAGTCAAATGAGAACCTTACAAGGGAGAGTTCAATCTATCAGAAGATTCATATCACAGCTTGCTGATATATCACAACCTTTTACAAAAACATTACATAAAGGTGTGACCTTTGCATGGAATGAAGAATGTGAGAACAACTTTAACCATATCAAGAAGTATCTATCAAATCCTCCTATCTTGATGCCTCCTATTCATGGGAAGCCATTGATTTTATATGTCTCTGCTATAGATACATCACTGGGGGCATTGCTAGCATAGCATGATGAGAAAAAAAAGGAAAGAGCTATATACTATATCAGTAGAACATTGGTTGCATATGAGAAGAACTATTCAATGATTGAGAAAGCTTGTCTAGCTATGATCTTTGCATCACAAAAATTGAGACATTACATGTTAGCTCATACCACACAATTGGTAGCTAAGATTGATCCCCTCAAGTACCTACTAAGCAAAGCTGCCCTCACAGGTAGATTAGCTAAATGGGTTATGCTCTTAAGTGAATTTGGCATTGAATATGTGGAAAGAAAGGCTATCAAAGGATAGGTTGTTGCTGATCAATTAGCAGATGCACCTATGATTGATGATACACCAATGCAAATGGAATTTCCAGATTCCTCTATCATGACTCTTTCTTCTAGAGAATGGCAGTTATTCTTTGATGGCTCCTATACACAGAATGGATCTAGAGCCGGCATATTATTCATAACTCCTCAAGGATACTCAATCCCAAAAGCATTTAGATTAAAGTTTCCTTGCACAAACAATATTGCATAATATGAAGCCCTTTCGAATGGTATGAAAATAGCAATTGAATGGAGAGTAACAGAGCTACACATTCATGGAGACTCTCAACTTGTTATTAATCAAGTCAATGATGTGTACCAAACTAAAGATGAAAAGCTCATTCCTTACAAGAGAATGGTAGATGATTTAAAGAATTATTTCATATCTATCACATTTGAGCAAATTCCTAGAATGGAGAATAAGGCTGTCGATGCAATGGCAACACTATCTACTTTATTACAGCAGCCTGAACATGAGCTACACTATGAGTTCCTAGTGGAAGCACTATCTTATCCTGCATATGATTCCCCCGAAACCCACATGATCTGCACTGTTGTTGGTCATGATTCATCCAGATACAAAAATCTATTTTCCTATCTCCAAGACCAAATCATTCCTGATACCTTCAATCACCATGAGAAGAGATACCTTATCCATAATGCCTCCCGATATGTCATCATTGGTCATGATCTATACAAATGAGGTCTAGATGGTACGCTACTTAGATTTTTAGAATAGGAAGAGTCTCAACGTCCATTAGAGGAAGTCCATGATGGTATTTGTGGGTCACACTCAAATGGTTTAACACTAGCTCAAAAACTTATTAGGGTTGGGTACTATTGGCCTAAAATGGAGAAAGAGTCTATCAAGTTTGCTAAGAATTGTCAAAAGTGTCAAGTGCATGGCAACTTAATTCATGCTCCAGGGAGAGATCTAATTCCCTTTACTACACAATATCCTTTTCAACAATGGGCTTTTGATCTTATAGGAGCTATACATCCTCATTCTTCTAATGGACATACCCATATAATCATAGCTACAGATTATTTTACAAAATGGGTAGAAGCAGTCCCTTTGACACAAGCAACTAGGAAACAGATATCTATGTTCATATTGAACTATATCATATGCAGATATGGGATACCTCATTCCATAATCATAGATAATGGTGGCCAATTTAAGAACAAAGACCTAGATGATCTATGTGCCAAATTCAAGATCAAACAACAATGGTCTTCTATCTACTATTCTCAAGGGAATGGACAAGTAGAGGCATCTAATAAGAATCTATTGAAAATCTTGCATCAAATAGTTAATAAGAGAGGAAGAGACTGACATCTCATGATCAATCTAGCTCTTTGGGACTACAGAAAAAGTATCAGAACACCTACTGGGGCTACACCTTTCACTTTAGTTTATGGGTCTAAAGTGGTATTGCCTATTGAGGTTGAAATCCCATCACTAAGAATCAGAATGCATGGTCTAGTAATTGATGATGACTATAGAGTGTCTAGGTTAAAAGAACTTGAACTACTAGATGAGTGCAGACAAGCAGCATATGATCATCTCAGAGTATATCAGAAGAGAATGTCTAGAGGATACAACAAGAAAGTCAGACACAGAGAATTTAAGGTTGGTGATCTAGTCTTGAGAGAAAATCCTAAAAATCAATCACATAGAGAGCGCAAGGGGAAGTTTGAACCCAACTGGCTGGGTCCCTTTGTAATCACTACTACTTTTGGCTCTGGTGCCTATCAACTCTCAATGGCTGAAGGAGAACAGCTCCGAGAACCAATCAACATTCTCCATCTAAAGAAATTCTATGCCTAAAGTATTCAGTCTATGGTAAAATGTCCTAAAAAAATCTTAAAAATCAAAAAAAGTCCTGAAAAAAATGAACATCTTGGTGAAAACCTAGCAATGGCACCTTGATGATTCACAAAAAAAGTAAAAAATATCAAAAGTACAAAAAAATTGAAAAAATGAAAAATACAAAAAAAATGAGAAAAAGAAAAAGTGCCTTGGTGAAAACCTGGAAACAGGCGCCTTGGTAGCAAAAATAGAATCTCTGCCAAGATGGTGAAAACCTAGAAAACGGGTGCCACTTGTTTCAAAATGCTCCATCTATCAGCAAGATCTTGGTCTTTCCCAGCTTTCAGTCTTGCTTTAGTTTGTATATATCTCCTGATTTGTTTCTGCATTCCTGTTTTCAGTAAGTTGGTCTGTACACCAATTAGCTCAAGCGTTTGTATCCTATCAATGCTTAAAACTTGGGGGCAATCAATGTCATATCCTATGGCCTCCAATGTATCTTAGATGTATCATATCTAGTCAGATTCCTTTGAAGCTTCATTTGAGTTAGTTAGTTAGCCTCATCTCCAGAAAGGATTTTGCATCTACAACAACACAATCAAACATCAAACTGAAAACAATCTATGATTTTTACATGCTTTTATCTCCTTGTATGCTTACTGATTCGCATTGAGATTTTTTCATATTGTGTCCACTCAAGCTCTTCGATGATGTCCTTTATAAGATTTAGAGAGTGATGACTGGGGGCATAATCTTTTCTTTGTTTTCTTCTTGTATGTGAAAATCTAACAAATTTGAAAATTCTGGATTGAAATGGTGTTCGACTATAAGAGCCTCTATCTCAAATTGGATGGCCATGCATACCTCAACCATTGATACCCAGAAAGTTCAAGGAAATTTGATCTAACTATTGTCTTTTTGAGTGAGTTCTTTCTCCTACTGTGAAATGCAATCTTACCTAAGGATGTGAATGATAAAGGGTCACTATGGGTAATTCACATTGGATTTAGGATGATCTCTTGACGGTTTGATGTGTTTGTCACACAAGGCGTATTCAGGTCATCACAACATTTTTGTTTTGATGCTTATACAAATTTCTATATCAAAATGGACATGATATTCAGGTCATCCTGGCATTTGTGCCTTGGTGCTTATATCTAATCCAACATTCTAAAAATAAAATCAATATTCATATATCCATGGTTGTTGACTAGTGGGTGTTGTATTGATTCTTGCACATACAAATCGATATTCATATGTCTATGGTTTCATAGCTAGTGGGCATTGTATTGATTTATCTGGTTACCTAAAATTTCAATGATGATAACAAATCGACATATGGTCAGTGAGTAGGTCCTAGGTCTTAGGTTGCATTTCATTTTTTCATCTTTGCATGATCTCTCAATGATTAAACAAACTTCAATGCTTAAAGGATTCTTAAAATCGCATCTTCAAATCTAACAAGAGCCAAATCTCACATGAAGGTTCCTCCAACGAAACAGCAAATAGAATCCTTTTTCGGGATCAAAATCAAAATCTGAGATCATTCATATTATTAACTACTTGCATAATTGACCTTAAATCATCACAAAAATCCAGTATTCAACTTAACTAATTATCTTATATCAAACTATCAAAATTTCAACTTGGTCAACTATGGTCAACTCATGATTTAACCTAGTCAAACTTGGTCTTCAGGACCTCTAAACGATGCGGAATGCATTTTTTAATGTGTATAACCATTTCTCAAATCAATTAACATGCTTCTGAACTATTCAACACTGACTTTTCTTGTCATATTTCAATTTTAATCCTGAAGGGGGCATGGTATTGCATATCATTCAAAGTCTGTAATCAAATTTGAAATCATATCTTTCCTCAGTAATCAAGACAACAACCATGTCTAGTTGTTGATTCATCAAAAGTCTGTTGGAAACAATTGTCTGAAGGAAATTGCTACTCAATTATGTATTGTCTTTGATGTCACACTATGTCATAGTCCACAACAATCAGTTCCTACCGAGCTCAGTCAGTCTGCCAGACAGGAATATTAATGCTTACCGAGTCCACTCGGTTATCGAAGAAAAGTAGTATTTACCGAGTTCACTCGGTTGCCGAAGAAAAGATAGTGTTTACCGAGTTCAGTCGGTCATCGAGAAAAGATAGTGTTTACCGAGTTCAGTCGGTCATCGAGAAAAGATAGTGTTTACCGAGTTCAGTCGGTTATCAAAGGTAAAGAATTGTCGGTGTTTACCAAGTTCCCTCGGTCACCGAAAGATTATAGAAAGTTATGGTTACCGAGCACTGTCGGCCCTTGAAGGATTTTTGCAAATAGAGTTTACTTAATTCAGCCGACTGTTATACTAAATAATGTCAATTTGACTAATCCAAAATCATATAAATAAAAGGTCAAATGTGAAAAGTAAATAATAACACAGCAGAAGATTTACAGAAGAAAAGAAGGAAAGGTATATGCGAATTTGTGAAGGATGTTCAGATATCCTTGAGGAGCAGCAGAGATTTATTTGATCAGAAAGGATCAGAATTATGCAGAACAGAGATCTGTAATCAGCAAGACAGTTGCATTATTATACAGGTTACTTTCTCATTGTTACCTTCTTATCATTGTAACAGTGAATTCTAAATCTCTTAACCGAGTTGGTTTAACAACCATAATGTAAATCCTCTAACAAGGTGACAATTCCATTGAATTGTTTTCAAGACCTCTTACCAGGACACTCCTTGTAGGGTGTTTTAAATCCTCTAACAAGGTCACACCTAACAGTGTGTTTTGTAACCTTTTACCGGGTTGGCTTCTAACCGGGCATCACTTCAGAAAAGTGAAAATCAGTATCTAGATACATTGGTGGTTTTTCCCATATTGGGTTTCCACGTTAAATCTTGTGTCTCTTGTGTTCTTAATTGCTTTCTCAATCATATACATGTGCTGATGAATATCTAAAGATAATATTGATAATACTTTCTGCATCTTCAAAGTTACTGCAATCTATTTACCGAGTGCTAAAACAGATAACAGTGTTAAGATATCCTAAGGGATCTGCAAAGAATTAATTGTGAAGTGTTTTTATGGTTGACTGATTCACCCCCCCCCCCCCCCCTCTCAGTCACTTCATCCATATTCCATCAAAGTCCTCATCGCTCAGGGAAAATCTATCATCACTGGGGGCATATCAAATTCAATGAGATCCATATCAATCTGGTATTCTCCTAATCTTGTAAATTGTATCATTTTTTGCAACTATTGGTTCAAATGTGTTATTTCCTTGGTTCTTCGGTAACTGAAGGGTTCATATGTGATACCTATGTGATTCTTCTAAGGAAAATCAAGTCTGGAATTGGTCACTCACTTCTTCGCAATCATAAGGTTCAGAATCAGGCATTTTGATGCTTTTGTTTCATTGGTTCATCATTGTTATAGTTAACATTATCTTTGGTCATTCAGGACCTATTATCTTCATATCAAATCTTTCAATCAGCTTCTATCTCATATCAATTATCAATTTCGAATCAGTTTCATATTTCTATCAAACACAGGCTATCTTTGAACCACTGCGCTTCACACAACAATTCAAAGAGGGGAAAAATGTAATACCCTATAGGTTCATTAACCTCCTACATCATCAAATCGAACAAAATCAACATCAAAGTCCTAACCAAAGGTACATCTGAACATCATCGAATCCTAATTAATTATCCTAAATTCTGCATCGGGGAATATTCCTAGAAATATTCCTATTTATCATAATTATCTTTGATTTAATGATTATTTGGCGATAAATCCTATTTATCCTAAAGTTTGATTAATTGAATATTCTCAATATTTAATTAATTAGATTTAATTCTGCCACTTAATTATTTAATTGAGGTTAATTCTATTTATTCCTAAATTGTATTATTTAATTTTGACAATAAATCCAAAATCCTATGAATGATTGATTAAATTCTTATTTAATTAATTAAAGCAAGTTGTCAATTTTTAATAATATTGTTTTTGAATAAAAGTTTGAAAAATAATTGATTAACCCATAAATCAATTGTTTTATTTTTCAAAATCAGTTAAGTTGGAAATAAATCACTTTATTATTAATTAATTCATATTAAATCATGCACATTCAAGAAAAGCAGACAACTATCAATTATCAATTAAAGCTAAACTCTATTTTGAGTTAAACTCTGCTTTTGCATGTTTTTGTGAGTTAAATATCCTTTATTTAAAAATAACTCAAAAATCAACCCGAGTTATTTGAGTGATTTATGGCTTTTTTCCCATGCACCTCCAAAGCCCTGGATTTCTATAAATTAAGGCCTCAGCTCTTCATAATCCATCTCATATTTTTGCATCCTCACGCTGTCGAATTGGAGACTGAAGAATCATCTTGGTGAATCCAAGCTATTGTGAGATCATTCTTGTTTTTGAGTATTGCATATCATTTAGAATTCATCTTAGATCAATTCATTGTATATCAATTTCATCTTAAATTCTAGATTCATATCATTTTTGATCATATCATTGCATAGAAAATTTAAAAAAATAGATTAATTGCGTTCATATTTCATATTAGTTTTGCATTCAAATCCTTCATTTAGGTGTCGTCAAGGTCGCTGATCTTGATACAATCTGAGAACATCATACTCGCACCTATTAGAAGGTAGTAAATCACCTGGTTAGTTTAGCTTTCAATTCATTGCACAATTTCAATTTTTGCTAACCTCTAATGTTTTACTGAAGCGTTGTGTCTACAGAACAGGTACAAAATTCACACACACAAGTCAAGGTCGACCTTGACCCTGACCTATATCAAGGATGACCTCAACCCTGACTTAGGTCAAGGTCGACCTCATCCTTGACCCTAGGGTCTGAGATCCTCGAGGTTAGCTTCCAGTTTTGGGATTTCATCAAAATCTTGTCTTTTCCCTCTTCGGGGCCACTATTTCTCGGATTAAGTGACAAATTCTCAAATTAATATTTGAGGTGGACCTTTTTCAACATTTGTATAGGGTTCCTAATTTATTATTGGAGATTATCCTTTCTTGAGTTTTGTGCCTAATGCTCAAATTAACTTTGGGGTTGGCCTTACCTTGAATTTTGTGACAAGGCTCTTAAATAATTATTTTTATTTCTATATTAATGGTGGTCCCCTCCTAGATTTTTGTGTCAAGACTTTAATTTAATTTCCTCTCCATGTGCACCTCTCTAGAGTTTTGTGCCATGGGCCCTTAATTATTGTTTTCTACGAGGCCCCTTTTGCGCCCTAGATTACTATAAAAGGGAGTCTTCCTCTCTCATTTTATCCATCAAGTTTCCATCTCATCTCATCTCAAAATCTCTCAAGCTCTCAAGAAAGAAGATCAAGCATTCAAACATTCAAGCATTCAAGCATTCAAGATCCAATTCATCAAGGAGATCCATTAGTAGCCATTGAAGGATTCAAGCTCTATGGAGCTCTCTTGTTGAAGATTCCTCCATTTCCATTCAAGTCTCTTCCTAATTCAAGATCCATTCAAGATTGGTGTTGAATATCTAAAGACAATAGATTGGAGACATCCTACATTCAATTCTACATTCATGTAGAGCATCCATGCTTGTGGATTCAAGGATTCGAATCCTCTGCAAGGGTTTTCAGCATAAGCAAGGTGAATTGTTTCATTTACTTTTTTTATCTCTACAATTTCAATTCAATTTCAAGGTTAATTCCTAAATTGGGGTTTGACTAAGGCAAATCCCTCCCCCCCCCCAACAAACAAAACCATTTTTCTTGTAGGTACAAGTGCATGATGGTGAATTAAAGTGTATATTTGGATAACCTTTTCGCTGAACTTCTGAGATCCACGAACATAATTTTCATCAGAGCAGTTAGGTCAAGGATGACCTTCAATGAGGCATAGGATCCTACCCCAGGGTAAGGTATTTCCCTACTATCTAAGTCAAGGACAACCTAGCCTCAGATCAAAAAAATATTTTTGGGTTTTGTAGATCTTGCAGTTTCGATTCAGAATTATGGAAATCAACAGTTTCTGAGATCATTTGACAGGGTTTTCAACTGATTCTTTTTCGGAGGTAAGTTCCTTTATTTCTTAATCTCAATATTAATCATCTATATTTACTTTTCATATCAATACAATTTCATATAAGTATAAAATATTGGCTTTGGGGTCTCTTTTAGGTGTAAACCATTGTTCTAGGACCTCATCCATATTTTTACCTTATACATTTTGGTGAACCCGACAAGCTTGCCCCTTTCTTTTGTGGAATTAGATGCTCTATTGTTAGATTTCTCTTTCTCTTACCTTGTGTGTTCACCTTCACTTATATATTTTGGTGAACCTGACAAGCTTACCCCTTTCTTTTGTGGAATTAGATGCTCTATTGTTAGATTTCTCTTTGTCTTTCCTTGTGTGTTCACCTTCACTTATACATTTTGGTGAACCCAACATACTTACCCCTTTCTTTTGTGGATTTAGATGCCCTATTGTTTTTGTTATATTATCTTGTGTGTTCACCTTCACTATACATTTTGGTGAACCCGAGATAGACAACTCTTTCTTTTTGGTGTTAGATTTGCATTTTATGTTAGATCTTACATGCTTATAAAAGTAGATTTCCTTTATGCTGTTTCATTTATATTTCAAAAATACAAAAAATAAAATTTGTAAAATTTCTTCAAAAATACAAAAAAATTTACATTGCTTTGTGGAATTAGATGCCCTATTGTGTTTGATTTTTATTTGAATGAATTTGGATCTATTTTCTATGCATTTCTTTATTTATTATCATGTTGCATAAGTTGTTGCAAATGTTGCATGGCATTACACCTAGAAAGACTTCATTTATGACATGTGATCTCCATCATATTTCTCTTTATGGAGAGAAGTTGAGGATTGATGTTAATTCTTCTCCTAATAGATGTCCTTCCCCCTCTAGGGATCAAGCTTTAGTGAATTATGGTGACCCTACAAGGTGCCTTATTGGTAGGGATGATAATCCTCCTATTTGGGATGAACCTTTCGATTTGGATGTTGATTACTCTCTTCCTCATGACACCATTGTGGATGATCCCTTCGGTAAAAACATTGATTTATCCCCTCCTCATGAAGAAGCTTTGATACAAGAGGGTAATTTATTAATGGATGACATATTCATACATGATGATAACTCTTTTTCTACAACACACTCTCCTTATGCAGACATTTTAGTGAAAGAAGATGATATTATAGATACTTTACCTCCATTTGAGATTCATTATAGTGATGAGGCATTAGTGGAGAATGATATGAACTCCCTTAATTCTCTCCCTTTTAGTGATGATCCTATGGAGAATCAAGATCCTAGCTCATCTCCTCCTAGGATGTCCTCTTTTCTTCCTTCTTGTGAATCTATTTGTAGTGTGCAGACAACTACCATGGTTTATCCTAGACCCTTGTTGATTGTCAAAGGTTTTCCTCACATTACTATCAAAGGTAAACCTATGGAGTCTTTAGAGTCTTTCAATGACCAAGATTTGATAGCTCACACATATCATATAAGGAATAATCCTCAACCTAATCCGGTGGTTTCTACTTCTTTACCACCTTCTCAACCTATTCTTCCTCCACCCTGTCTTCCTAGCAAGGAGTATGATTTGATAAACCAATTACAAAATACTCCTACCAATATTTCTTTATGGGAGCTTCTTCAAACTTCACCTACCTACTATGAAGCTTTGCAAAAAGCTCTAGCAACTCTTCCCCCTCCACCTCCTAATCAAGAGAACATCAATAACTTCTTACAATGCATGCATGCTACCTTGAGTCCTCCTAATATTGTTTTTACTCAAAAGGATTTATCTTCTAAAGAAGTTCAAAATCAATATGATGCTTTTATGGTTGTTGTTTCTATCAATAAAATTATCATTCGTAGGACCTTGATTGATAATGGATTTGGGCTTAATGTTTGTAGCATGGGCATGCTAAAAGTGATTAAAGTCGATCTTTCAACTATTCAACTTGACAATGTTCCTATACATGGCTTTGATAACATTGCTAAGAACACTTTAGGAATCATTACCTTACCTATCAAAGTAGGATCAGTCATCATGAATACACCTATTCATGTTATGCCTGGACCTCTCAATTATAACCTTCTTTTGGGTAGACCATGGTTACATGAGATGCATGTCGTTCCTTCCACCCTTCACCATAAATTCAAGTTTATACATAATAACAAGATGTATACGCTTCATGTGGATGATGCACCTAATCCTTGTCTGAATATTCAAACTCACACTACTCCTATTCCTAATAGCAATCCTTCTTCCTCTAATTCTCTTCCTAGCGATGATTGGGGAACCTTGGATTTTACTCCTACCTTTATTGGAGAGTATAAGATTAATGATCTTGATTTTATGAATAAACAAAGAGAATTTGAATGAGTTTTTAATTCTAAAGCCTTTCATAATAACTTTTTTATTGCTTCTACCCACATTGAATCTGTCAAACCTAGTAATGATGACATAGTGACTACTAAAGTTCCATTGACTTCTTCTGATATGGCTTCTTTTTATGGTCTTGGTTATCACTTCCTAGTTAAACAAGGATTTAATGCTCAAGGATGTGGTAAGCATAAACAAGGAATTCAAATGCCCTTACACACTAGGGGCATGAGCATTCTTATGGATTGGGATTTAATCCTCAACAACAAATCAATGTTAACAACATCTCAAATAACACTTCAAAACATGATGAAACTATGAAGGAATTTGACCAAGAAGTTATTTTGCCTAAACTCCTTCATACTAAGATGATTACTAAACCTAAACACAAAAAGAAACATAGTCAACACATGAAGACTCTTCCTTTTTGTTTGTATCATAGATTTCATGATCACTCTACTAATGAATGTCAATTTTTACATTATATGATTAGGCCGCTCATTGATAGTAAGGTTATTTATATATCATGTGGCAATGAGTTGTATTTCAATCCCATTTTCTCTAAATAACATTTATGTTCCTATTATGGAGCTCCATATTATGTAAACAATGTTAGCCTAATACTTGGGGGAGCTCATTGTCTTGCATAGTGTTGTGAGAAATATAATAGGTCCCATTCCATCTTTGTTCCTATGCTTGGGGGCAAGGATGTCATCTCCTTCTTTTTTGTCTTTTCGGGATTCACCTCTTTCCTTGGTTAAGCAATATTTATCTATTATGTGATATCAAATCATACATGAAAATTTTGGTTTGCATTGAGGATCTTTGTCCTTGATCACAACCTATTTCATTGTTTGACATTGGGTTTCCATGGTTGATAAATCTCTCACCTTGGAAACTAAACAGTGTTCTATCCCTTACAAGGGTTACTCTTTCACTTCTTGCATGATATCTCTTTGTATTCATCCCTTCCATGGCCTCATAGGAATTGTAACCTTCTTGGCTTGGACTGGGTGTTGTATGTGGTTATTGTCTTGATGTTGAAGAAGGCTTTATCCTTGTTCTTTTCTTTCCTTAACATGTCAAAATAGTATGTTTTTTCCATATTAAGGAGGGGGACATATATACGGCCTCCCTCATTCTATATTATGTATTTTTGTTCTAACCTTTTGTTTTGCAACATGCTAAATCTTGGAAGTTAATGCACATAAGTTTCTAAATCCTAAAAAGACATGCATTTTCAATATGCTAAATCTTCCAAAGGTAATGCACATAAGTTCCTAAATCCTGAGGAGACACGCATTTCATATTCATAGTGATACAAGAAGGTGGATCTATGGGTATTCCAAAAGTCATCAGAAGATGCACTACATACATGCACAAAGTCGCCAGAAGGCACACAACTTTATGGGGTGAATATCAAGTGTTTTCTTGGTGGGCCATCCCATCCTTATGTGGTTCATAGTGAGATACACACATCTTACTAGGTGAGTTGAGCCACTCCTCTCTCTCATTTTCTCTCTTTTCTCTAGTGATGTCTCTCTTATTTCAATCTTGGATTTGACAAAAACTTGAGTCTCTAAGGGATTGAGGATTCTTTTGTCCCTTTGATTTCAATAAGATTATCTTTTTCTTTGTAATCTCCTTTACCAAGAGTTTGCATCGAGTCCATACTCTTGCTAAAGTGGGGGCTTAATGTATCATCTTAAAATGGAATCACTTCCATGATAAAAGCATTTATCCTTTTGAGTAAGTGGTTTGGGGTCATGTTGAATGCCTTGAATGGGTACTCAGCTTGGATCTAGCTTTTTCCCCTATTTTACCCCATTTTCCACTTCTTCCTGGCATAATTCTTCCATCCTGAATTGAGAACCTAGGACTCTTGACCTCAGGGTCAAGGTCGACCTTGACCCTGACCTAGGTTAGGGATGACCTCGACCCTAACCTAGGTCAAGGTCAACCTCATCCTTGACCCTAGAGTTTGGGATCCTCGGGGTTAGCTTCCAGTTTTGAGATTTCATCAAAATCTTGTCTTTTCCCTCTTCGGGGCCACTATTTCTCAAATTAAGTGTCGAATTCTCAAATTAATATTTGAGGTGGACCTTTCTTGATATTTGTATAGGATTCCTAATTTATTATCGGAGATTATCCTTTCTCAAGTTTTGTGCCTAATGCTCAAATTAACTTTGGGGTTGGCCTTACCTCGAATTTTGTGACAAGGCTCTTAAATAATTATTTTTATTTCTATATTAAGGGTGGTCCCCTCCTAGAGTTTTGTGTCAAGACTTTAATTTAATTTCCTCTCCATGTGCACCTCTCTAGAGTTTTGTGCCATGGGCCCTTAATTATTATTTTCTACGAGGCCCCTTTTGTGCCCTAGATCACTATAAAAGGGAGCCTTCCTCTCTCATTTTATCCATCAAGTTTCCATCTCATCTCATCTCACAATCTCTCAAGCTCTCAAGAAAGAAGATCAAGCATTCAAACATTCAAGCATTCAAGCATTCAAGATCCAATTCATCAAGGAGATCCATTAGTAGCCATTGAAGGATTCAAGCTCTATGGATCTCTCTTGTTGAACATTCCTCCATTTCCATTCAAGCCTCTTCCTAATTCAAGATCCATTCAATATTGGTGTTGAAGATCAAAATAAAATTGATTGGAGACATCCTACATTCAATTCTACATTCATTTGGAGCATCCATGCTTGTGGATTCAAGGATTCGAATCCTCCACAAGGGTTTTCAACATAAGCAAGGTGAATTGTTTCATTTACTTTGTTTATGTCTACAATTTCCATTCAATTTCAAGATTAATTCCTAAATTGGGGTTTGACTAAGGCAAACCCCTTCCCCCCCAACAAACAAAACCATTTTTCTTTTAGGTACAAGTGCAGGACGGCAAATTAAAGTGAATATTTGGATACCCTTTTTCCTAAACTTCTGGGATCCGGGAAGAGAATTTTCATCATAGCAGTTGGGTCAAGGATGACCTTTAGTGAGGGGTAGGATCTTTCCCTAGGGTAAGGTCTTGCCCTGCTATCTGGGTCAAGGATGACCTACCTTCAGATCAGAAAAAGATTTTTGGGTTTTGTAGATCTCACAGTTTCAGTTTAGAAAGGCAGAAATCAATAGTTTCTGAGATCATTTGACAAAGTTTTCAACTGATTATTTTTCAAAGGTAAGTGCCTTTATTTCTTAATCTCAATATTAATCATCTATATTTAATTTTAATATAAATAAAATTTCATATAAGTGTAAAATATTGGCTTTGGGGTCTCTTTCAAGTGTAAACCATTGTTCTAGGACCTCATCCATATTTTTACCTTATACACTTTTGTTGTATTCTCCTATGTAGATCATGAGGCCGACATAGAGAATTAAATGTTTGTAATGCTATTTAAGTGCTGACTATTGTTGCATTTAATATTTGTTTTTAATGAGAGCCAACTTGGCTTAGGAGTTAATTATGTCATCTAGCCGACTTGTGGCTGAAGATTAGTATTTAAGGTGTGTTTGGGGTAGTTGTTTAGGAGATCATATTATAGGGGATTAAGTGTGAAGTTAGATCTAGATCTGTGAGATCTTGAAGATCAGATTGTTATCTGATAGTTTGTAATATCAGAGCTAGTGGTTTGCATGCTTGGAGACAAGGATATTTCTTGGTGGCTTGTGAGCTCAAGTTTAGATTTGTCTTAGGGTTTCCATTAGTTTCTTATTTGTTTCAGAACTGGACTAGCTAGAGTTGGATTGGATCCTTATTGATCTTGCAGAACTATTTCTGATTGTAATTGGCCCTAACCTGGAAGGCCTTACAGCTAGGCATGTTAATGAAAACTCAAATGAAAACAATTGTCTTGTTGTGTTATTCCACATTGTGGTGGTTGGCTGCTTGTGAGGATTATCCTTAATTAGATCCTCCTTGCTTGTCCTACGTTAGGTGGTATCAGAGCTTGAAGATCTTGAGTGTGTAAACCAGTTGAGGCTATTTTGCACTAGGACCTTGTTGGTGACTTATTGCTTTGGGTTTTTGAAAATCTTGAAGGATTCCTCCAAGAAGATTGGACCCTAGAGAAATTGCAAATCTCTGTGATATTGTGGAATTGAAGATTACAGAGAAGGTGAAATTTGATTTTAGATCGGAGATGGAATTGATGAAGAATGACATGATTGCTAAGATCATGAGGGCTATGACTGGAATACCTCAGAATGTTGGTACAGAGGATGGTTATGAGGAATTTTTTGAAGACTTTGAAGCTATTGGATCTAGTGGTGATGACCAGATAGACGGATCTGATGAAGACAAAACTGGTCAGTTACATAGATCTAGAGCTCAGTTAAGTAATAGTTACCGAATGGAAGTTTCTACTTTCTTTGATACTTTGAAACCTGAGAATATGATTGATTGGATTGGTGAATTAGAATATTTTTTTGAGCTAGAATAAATTGAAGATCCTCTTCGAGTGAGATTGACACAGACTAATTTGAAATGACATGCTACTCTTTGGTGGAAAGAATTACAAAGGGATAGAGAAGATGAAGGTGAAATGAAGATCAATAGGTGGAGATTGATGGTGAATAAATTGAAATCTAAGTTCATACCTATTGACTATGAGCTTGACTTGTTTAAGAAGTTGCAGAATCTGAAGCAGAAAGATTTGACTATTGAAGACTATATCGAGGAGTTCTACAAACTTACTATTTGTTCTGGACATGGAGAACTTGGTAAGGAAAAGGTAGCTCGGTATGTGAATGCTTTGAGATTCAATATTCAGGATGAGCTTGGTATGTTGAAGATTGATTCTGTTGAAGTTTCTTATTAGTATGCTCTGAAGGAAGAAGATAAGTTGAAAAGGAGACAACATATTAATCCCCGAGGGATGGAAAAGATTGATCACTTGGTGAAGGATAAACTGACAGTTGAAGATGAACTGAAACCTGTGGAATTGAAGAAGAAGACAGGTAGAGTTATCTTTAAGAGTACTTGTTATAACTGTGCTGAAGGACATCATTCTTTTGAGTGTACACAAAAGAAGCTTGGTGATCGAGTGACTGCTATGGTAAATGAGAACATTCAAAATGAACCTGAATCTAAGAACTTGCTACTTCGATGAACATTGCTCAGTACAAAGGGGGAACTTTGTCAGAGGAGTAACTTGTTCAAGACTCGGTGCAAGTCTAGAGGTAAACTTTGTGATGTAATTGTTGATAGTCATAGTACTGGTAACCTTGTTATTGAGGACATGGTTCAGAAACATGGTTTGAATAGAATGAAGCATCCTTATCCTTATAGGATTGGCTGGTTACAAAATGATCATGCTCTGGAAGTAAGAGAACAGTGCTTTGTTGAATTTTAGATTGGCCAGTATAAGGATCTTGTGCTATGTGATATTGTGGAGATGAATAGTTGTGATATATTGCTTGATAGGCCTTGGCCATATGATTGTAGAGCTATGTATGATTGTGTGAAGAATGTGTTTTCTATTGAGAAGGATGATAGGAAGTTTTCCCTGATGCATTTGCCGGATACAACACTTAGTAGGAGAAGTCTGAGTATTGGTAGCTGAGTTGAGTTGGTGGATCCTGAAGGTATGGAAGATCGGTATGGAGAACAAGCCTCTGTGTTATCAAGGAAATACTTGAAGAGACAGAGAAAACTGAAGTGGAAGAGTATGCAAGCTGAAAATTTGGAGGACTTATATGTGAAGAACCAGTTCAGGGTTTATGTGTTGAATCCTGAAAGATGTTCTTCCAGCATATGAGAATATATTTTCAAACCTAAGGTGTCTAATGTAGGGGCATTCTAGGGTACTCAATGAATCTACATGGAGGTGTGTTGTTTTGGTTTTGTGGTACTCAGTTGCAGCTTTAATCGACGGTCTTGGTTATTAAAGGAAGCTCAGTCACTGAAGGAACTCGGTGAAGCTTCTTGTGCTTGATGGAACTTGTGCCCGATGATGCTTGTTGCTCAGTGTTCCTTGGCTTGGTCGGTTGTTTCACTGATGCTTGGTTTTTTCTCTGGTGCTCGGTAGTTCTGGTTTATCGACTGGATTTCTTGGTGATTTGGTTGGCCAACTTGGTGTATTCATTATTGGTATCTTTTGTTGTATTCTCCTATGTAGATCTTGAGGCTAACATGGAGAATTAAATGTTTGTAAGGCTATTAAGTGTCAACTATTGTTGCATTTAATATTTTCTTTTAATGAGAGCTGACTTGGCTTAGGATTTAATTATGTCATCTAGCCAACTTGGGGCTGAAGATTAGTATTTAACGAGTGTTTGGGGTAGTTTTTTAGGAGATCATATTAGAGGGGAGTAAGTGTGAAGTTAGATCTAGATCCTATGAGATCTTGAAGATCATATTGTTATCTGATAGTTTGTAATAGCAAAGCTAGTGGTTTGCATGCTTGGAGACAAGGAGATTGTTTGGTGGCTTGCAAGCTCAAGTTCAGCTCTGCCTTAGGGTTTCCATCAGTTGCTGATTTGTTTCAAAACTAGACTAGCTAGAGTTGGATTGGATCCTTGTTGATCTTGTAGAGTTGTTTATGATTGTAATTGGCCCTAACCCGGAAGGCCTTATAGTCGGGCATGTTAATGAAAACTCAGTTGAAAACAATTGTCTTGTTGTGCTATTTCACATTGTGGTGTTTGGCTTCTTGTGAGGACTATCCTTAATTAGATCCTCCTTGCCTATCCTACATCAACATGTCCCTACACCTATGTCTTATCCTACACCTTTGGTGTCACTAGCGGGGCTCTATCCATCGGTCCCTATACCAACCCCCAATGACATGGCACTGCCACCCTTCCCTGACCTCCTCCTCCTCCTCCAACTCCATCCCCATCTCCTTCATCATCCCCAGCTCCATTTACTGCTACTCCATCCCCTCCTCCGACAGACTTCTCATCTGCTAGCACTACATCTGGCACTATCAATCAAATGGGTTGACGTATCACCCACCATTGTCCATAGGCGAGTGTAACTCCTACATCCCACACTTGATCTTGTCTCTTCTACCAGGGTATTACTACCATACCTAACCATGATGCTTGTGCACCTTGCAAATATACCCCCACCCCCCATAGAGTCCCCACCTCTCGCATCACTATTGGATGAGGAAATGAATCTAGTACCTGATCATGTACCTGACCAAAGTGACATGCTACCCGTGATGGCATATATCAGGCAATCATGTAGGGTGTCCAACCTATCATTCAACAATCTATCTATGTGAAACCCATATATAGGAATTCCTCCCACCCTTCCTCTACGTAATCCTATTGTTGTGCCACCTAGTGGCCCCAAGCCTCACACCCTGTATATGGTGTCCACTGAAAACTCTTCATCTTGTCTAGTAGTCACCACCAGTTCCCAATAGAATCAACCAGCTCATATCAAATCAGTGGGTGATATTTACATGTATAGGGCTCGTATCTCACCCCAATCTCTTACAATCTGATCAATCAAGCTAATATAATATGCTCCCAGGCCCACACCAATAATAAGGTCACCCACACCCCTAGTGTATTGCCTCTCTAATAGGTACACATATGCAAATCATAATATAACTACCCAAGGATGGTATACCTCTAGCAGTACCTCTCTCCCTTGCCCTCCAACATGGCACTCAATACTCACGACCATCCTAGAGGAAACTCATGCCCTACCAAATCTGGCACTAATCTCCCTCCAATCAATCCCGCTAGGTACAACACTACCCGCCTCAACCATGGTTGGGTTTTCATAACTACTCTCCACAAAAACCACTATCTGGATGTTGGTAGATTCTCATAGGATCGACCAAATCTGGCCTCTACATAGGGCTCTATGCCCTTATGTATGTACTCTAGAATAAGCCCTTAGATTGGGACTTGATATATCCACCAGACGTCAAATAGAGTGATTGTCGCCTCTCTAATGGGCAAATGAAAACTCAAGGTCAGACTATGCCACCTCTCTACTAGTGTTGTCAGTAGAGCTGTATGTGCTCTCAATCAAGGCCATAGGTGTACATGCTCCAGGCCACACAATGTGACCTATCCCCTCTCTACTAGTGTCAGCTCCCCTATTAAGCCCGTCATGTCTATCCAACTCTCCCTCGAATAGAATACCACCTCCACCACCTGCAATTATCAAATTCATATTCACTAGTCCTTGCTATCCAGTCTAATGCATCCTATACCCTCTCCCTATCTTCTAATTTTCTTCCCCTTTCCCCCCTCTTCCTTTTATGGGTTCCTAGGTAGAAATGCCACTTTACCCATGTAGATGATAGTCTATGTAGACACCCATCCCAGACAGGTCAACCTTCTGGTCAACCCTCTCAGCGTAGATGACACTTTGGTTGGCGTCCCCAACTTCCCCTTTGTCATCTTTGCAGATGACGGTCGAGAGAATGTCTTCTCTGTAGACCACAGTCTAGAGATTGTCATCTGTGCATATGATGATCTATCAATTGTTTTCTCCTCACCAACAGCCTTTTCAGCCTATTTATGACCCCCCATGCACCATAAATGCACTTAAATATTAATAAAAAAGCTTGTTTAGACTACTCACCGGTGGTCCTACATCTACGGCCCTCTGGTATGTCCGAACTCGCTCTCCTAGCTAGTTATGGTCTCGTGGATCATCCATTTTGCTCTCTTCACTCTGTCTTTTTGCTTCTAGAAGGTGAAAATGACTTCTCTCAGGGCCCTCGTGGCCTATTTATAGGCTCTTTGGGGCCCCATTTTCTTCCCGAACCCCATTTTTTCCTCATTCTTTCCTATGTCTCTCATAGGCCATGCAATTGTTAATTTTCTCTCCTCTTCTTCCTCTTTTCAAGAAAATTACCCAAAATTTTGTATTTTGTCTTATTTTCTCAAGAGGGCACACCTTCGCTATCTCAACCTTAAGACCTTATATTCTCTTTGGGGCATCTTATATTTTTTGTTTCTTTGACATAATGTTATTCTTGATATCACATGAAAGAGGGGAAAAATGTAGATGCTTAAAATCATCCCATGATGTTATAATTATTTGATTATTTCAATTATATTCTTCTTGCTTATTTGATTAAATTTATTTAATTAAATTTACCTCATTATTCTATAGTATTTAAATTTAAATACCCCTCTTGCAAGTGTATTAAATCTTATTTAATACCCTTTCCCCACATAAACTCTTGATTAAATAAATTATAATTTATTTAAATCACTTCACATTCTATTATTCTTCTAAACGATGATTAGTTTAATTTTTAATTAAATTAATCCTAAATCTGAACCTAGATCCTACCCTACACACATCACTCTCAACAAATAGACCTACTTCTTAATTAACTAAGGTTCATTAAGCTAATTTTTGGATTCCTACACCCATTAGCCCTAATTGTTTGCTCACACATGTGTGGACAAATTTCCAAAACTTGCATTTTCAAAAAAAAATCTAAAAAATCCCCAACAAGGTTTCTTAGAACCTTGATAACACCTCTTACACATTCTAAAAATATGAAAATGGATTTTTTCTCTTACACCTTACACATGTGTACTTGAAGTACACATTGACCCATCACATCTCAAGTTGCTCACACATGTGTGAGAAAACTTGGACTCTTACATGGCTTATGTGTCCTTCATGTGGCACCCATGTGGATGCCACATGTGATCCACCTCACACAAGCCCTCTAAAATCCTATAAATAGGAGCCTTTCCAAGAGTAAATCATCCATAATTTTTCATTAGAGTTATCATGCTATTATAATTTTAGAGTTTTCTTGAATTTAATGTTTATCTAACATGTTTGGTAGTTGCTTGCATTGATAGTAGAATAGTTACATGCTAGATCATATTTATTTTATTCATTCATATTGAATGCTTGAGGATAGTTATTCATAACTATTCCTTGAGCTCATTCAATGCCATCTTCATGGTAGTTTGTAGTTTTGTCTTGTATTTATCATTTTCAAATCATAGTGAGATTTGGATATTGTGTTGGGAGAGCACACCCACATATATCTCTAAGCGCTAAAATCAAGAAAATGTTGAATGCATTTGTTTATTGCTCATCTGAGATTGTGGAGAAATCTTCTTAGTTTGGTTCTTTCAAGTTTACTAAATGTTAGATGTATATTTGAATAACATGTTTATTGCTAACGTTTGAATGTTTTAGCTTGCTCCCAATAGGAAAGATTTCATCACATACAGTACCTTGTACTCATTTTTTCTAGCAACATCAACTCAGTCACAAGTATCACCTAGCAGACATTCAAGCCTCATTTTTGATATATTGAACTTTGTTTCAGCTACCTTTTCTATCTACTTCCTATCCTTGAGACAAAGCTATCATTACTTGGATCTTTCAACACTAGCTTAGTAACCTTGTTACTATAAAATTTTCAATATTATATTTTCCATGTCAGTTATAACTCGTAGCCATTACCAAAAGGCTATAGCTAATCTAAAAGGGAAGGCTATTGATGATACTCTTGGACCTTCCTTTTGCAAGGATTTTTTGCATCAAATCCCTATCGAGACTACTATCTATCAATCAATTATCGGCCTTAAGGATCCAAACTCTACATTGATAGCCTCAATCAAACCAACATGTCTGGATATGATTGGAGAAACCATAATAAGCATGATTTTGAGTCTTCTTTGGACAAATAACCTATAGAAGAAGAAATTAGAAAATTTCAAGAAGATAAACACTTTCATAAGGTGATGATGGCTATCATGGATCGAGACAAAGAAATATACTTTATTAATCTTACATACATGGGTGTAAAGATTTCTCCCCACTTTTACGTGGATCACTTGATACAGAAAGAGGAAGAATATCCTATTAAAATCCTCAAAAAATAACTCCAAGACTTGCATTGTGAGCTATCACAAGTTAAAAAAGGACAAGGACCAATCATCAAACAAGTATTCACTTGAAGCTATATGTCCTTTCCCCTTTAAAAAAGATCTCTACATGCCACTCTTCCCACCCAAGGTGGAAATTCCTAAGTATGACAAATATGATGCCAGTAGAGATACCTAGGACCATGCGAGAAAAAATTTCACTCTCAACATGGATTTCATGCATGAACATAGCTATCTCATGAGATACTTTCCTTGGAGTCTTGGTGACCAAGATATGAGTTGGTTCACCTTTCTTTCGCCTAGCATCAAGACCTCTGAAGAGCTTTCTCAAAAGTTCATCCAGCAATACTCTTACAATATGTCCCACCCTATTAGCATGCTTGTCCTAAGAATTACAAACCAACATGTTGGAGAACCCTTCATTACATTCCTTCATAGATGGTGAAGGATGTTTTCTAGGTACCCTTGACAAATTCTTGAGACCAAAAAAATTGACATATTTATTAGCATCCTGGTCCCAAAAATGAACTATGCTTTGTAAATGCAAACTCATACCTCTTTTGATAAATTGGTTGAAGTTTATATTTGCATAGAAGACGTCCTTGTTAGGAAGGGAGATATTTCCCTATAACATAAAGACCATTAATATTCCTCTAAAAATCATCACAACAAGGATAGGAATAAATTTTGGACTAAGACTAAGGATGTTGTTAATAACAAAATTGTGGCTAAAACTTCCACATCTACTTCTAGCGAACCTGGAGAACTAGCATTTAATCTCTCAACTGGTATTCAAGAAGAAAATGCTAATAAGAGTAATCAATCAAGCTCTAAACCTGAGAGTAATAGAGATATACCTTGGATGCCTAGGCCTAAGCGAGATTTCACTCCACTTGGAGAGTCACTTGACAATGCTCTGAAAACACTTTTGGATAATAAGATAATCACATTTCCAGATAACTCAAAACCCTATGCTCCTGAGATTAAGCCTAAGTGGTGGAACGATAACCACTATTGCAAATACCATAGCAATAAATTCCATAAGACTATTACTATAACTGATTGTGATGATGATGAAGACCGACTAAGATCAAAGGTATACAAGATATTAGAAAGATTAGATCATTTATTATCTTGTCATTGATGTCAAGCAATTGATATTTGATTTATATTGTGTTGTTATATCATTCAGAGTATGATATAAGTTGAATGAGTTAAGAAGAAGAATAAGTGAGATGTTGTGAAGTTGAAGAACTGAATTGGGAAACTTCTACAAATCAGACAATGTTAAGATTATATTGATATAATTATTTTCTACCTAACATTTAATTATATCAAGTCGGTAAGGAAGATTAGTCAAGTCGTTAAGAAAAATAGTTTTGGCTACCAAGTAGAAAAATTCATTTGGTAATAGAAAAGTAAGTTTTGGTAAAGGCAGAGGAACTCAAGACACCAAGAAGAATGTTTTACTCATCGAGCAAAGTTAACCAAAATTCAGTTGATGAGAAGAAGTTAATCACTGAGAAAGAAACATAAATTAAATAAAATGATCAGAACAATATTTAGTGTTGTGCTATGATGATCTCAAAGATTATGATGATAAGAAAGAGTTAGTTGAAGAGATCTATGATCAGGAAAATTCAAGATGATGATCTATGGTACAAATCTAAGCGGCAAAAAGATAAGGAAAAAGTTTCAAGAAAGTTCAAGTTCCAAGGTGATGATAAAACATTTTATCGAGCTCTAAATTCATTAAAATAGTTTGTGATGTTGATCAGAAGGTTGAAATTAATCCAAAAAAAAATTGATAAAGGAGATTAAGAGGAAAAATAGAGCCTATATAAAGGATGAATTTGTATGAACAAATGTCTAGCAATTTGAAGGGTTATTGAGTCACTGATTGATGCAGTGAAGCAAAAAAAGGTTGGATTTTGAGTCAGAAAGTAGAATTTGATGAAGTGTTGAAGCCAATGGAAAGTGAAGGATTAAAGTGAGGACAAAGAGCACAAAAGGATATGATTATGCAAAGCATAGTTGCAGATTTACAAGTCAATTTATTTACTATTGCTTATTAATATTTGTAACAGAAAAATATCTTAATCGAGTGGACTTAGAAGTCTTATTATAAAATCCTTGAAAAAGGAAAAATTCTAAAGAGTGTTTGAAGGCCTTTAACTAGGACACTCCTACCAGGGTGAAGATCCTGAAAAATACGAGGAAAATCCATTAACTGAGTCACATTTTGTTAGATACAATTGTCTAAAGGAGATTGTTGGAATGATTATGTGTTGTCTTTGATGTCACACAAATTCATATCAATTGTCAGTTCAGTCAGTCAGCAAAGCAATTCCTAGTGTCTACCAAGCTCAGTCGGTCAGCAAAGCAGTTCCCAGTGTCTACCGAGCTCAGTCAGTCAGCAAAGCAATTCCCAGTGTCTACCGAGACCTCTTGGGTGTCAAAAGAAAAGTATGGCAGAAAATAGTGTTAATCGAGCTTCCTCAGTTATCGAAGGAAAGTTAGTGTCTACCGAGTTCACTTGGTCTCCAAAGGATGTTGAAGAATTTGCAGTACTTACCAAGTTCTCTCGGTCACCAAAGGAAATCTTTTTCGGATTAATGTTTACCGAGCAAGGTCAGCCCAGTAAAGGATTTTGTCAATTTGAGAAATAAAGTTGGTTTATTCTAGTCGACTGTTGTAATGATTAGTAATGTTTTGTAATAATTCTTAGTGTCGACTTGACAATCCTAATGGTATATATATAGAAGGTCAAGTTGTGAATTATGAGGAAGAAAAAAAAATAAAAAGAGAAGAATAGTATGAGTGAATTTTGAAGGATGGTTAGATATCCTTGAAGAGCAATAGAGATATATTTGATCAGGAAGGATCTAGTGAGGCAGAACAGAGATATGTAATCAGCAATTCAGTTGCATCACTATTCAGGCCACTTCATTGTTACTTTCTTACCATTGTAGCAGTGATTTTTCAAAATCTCCTAACCGAGTTAGTTTAACAGCCATTTTGTAAATCCTCTAACAAGGTGACAGTTCTATTGAATTGTTTCAAGACCTCTTACAAGGCAACTCCTAGCAGGGTGATTAAATCCTCTAACAAGGTCACACCTAATAGTGTGTTTTGTAACCTTTTATCGGGTTGGCTCCTAACAGGTTATCACTTCAGAAGAGTGAAAATCAGTAACTAGTTACATTGGTGGTTTTTCCCATATTGGGTTTCCATGTTAAATCTAGTGTCTCTTGTGTTCATGGTATTTTATTTATTCATGCATGTTAATCACTGATGAATGCTTAAGAACAGTTATAATTAACACTCTCTGCAATTACCGAGTTTCAGCATTTCTCTGTATGTCAGCAGTAAATAATTTAATAGGACATCTAAGGGATCAGTGGTAATATTTTGTGGTAAACATATTCACCCCCCCCCCCCCCCTCTTATTTTGTACATCTATATTTCCAACAATTGGTATCAGAGCTTTTGGTGCTTGCAAGAAGGGTGTTAAGGACCTAAGCTAAAGATCAGGATGTCTTACAAGAGAGAAATTCCAAGGCTTAATAGAGATAACTTTTCAGCATGGCAAGGTCTCATGAGACTTCATCTGGCTTTCATTGGTGATTCAGGATGCAAATATATTGATCAAGAATATACTATTCCTACTAGCACATTAACTGTTGAAGACATTGCAGAGAAAAAGAACCATAACACCATGATGATAGATATTGCATCAGCCCTTAGCTATGAAGAATTTTATGAGATCAAAGACTGTACAACTGCCTATGAAATGTGGAACAAGCTGAAGAAAATTTATGGTGGTGATGACAATGTGAAAAGAGCCAAAGCAAAAAGCCTAAGAGGACAATTTGATCAGATGAAGATGAAAGAAGATGAACATATTGCAAAATATGTTGAAAGGATCAAAGGTGAGTGTTAGTGCAATCATAGCTTCTGGAGGAAAAATTAATGATGAAACTATTATAAGTAAGGTTCTTAGAACATTGCTTCCTATCTATGCAATAAGAGTATCTGCTATTCAAGAAAGAAGATGTGAACAAAATCACAATATAACTTTGGATGCCTTAGTTGGAAGATTGACAGCTTTTGAATTGGACAACTATGATAACTATGTTCCAACTTCTAAAAATATTGAATTAGCATTTGAGGCCAAACTCTCACTTAAGAAGGGCAAGAAAATACAATCAGAAAGTGAAGAAGAATCGGAGGAAAGTTCAGACAGTGATCTTGAAGTTATTGAAGCATTACTTGCAAAGAAATATACTAGAGGTAGAGGTAAATACAAAGGTAAAACTCCCTTAATCTATTTTTCATGGGAAGAAATTGGTCATATTGCAGCTAGGTGCCCAAACAAATAAAGCAAAGATGAGAAGAAAGGTCACAAGTACAATGGCAAGAAGAATTTCAATTCATTCAAGGATAAAGGTAAGAAAACATGTTTTTTGGCTAAGGATTCTGATGATAGTGAAGAAGAAATTGTCTTCATTGTTGTAAAAGATGAATCTGATGATGAAGAAGATGAGATGGCACTTATCTCTCATATAAGAAAAAATGATACATGGATTATAGACAGTGGATGCTCACATCATATGACTGGTGACAAAACTAAGTTTGAACATTTTGAAGACTATGATGGTGGTAGTGTAAGGTTTGGAAACAATGAACCTTGTTGTATAAAAGGAAGAGGATGAATTTTATTAAACAAAGAACTTATATGTGATAATGCATATTGGGTTGAAGGAATAAAACATAATCTTCTAAGTGTAGCACAGCTAATCAACAGTGGACTCAAGGTTGAATTCATGAATGGCAAAGCAAGACTGCTGAATGACAAAGGAAAACTGATTGATTCAAGCAAACAAACCAAAGGTAACCTATTTTATCTTGATCTTGGTGAATGCTCATGTTTTATTACTCAAATTGAAGAAAGTTGGTTATGGCACAAAAGGTTATGTCATGTAAATTTTGATAATATGGTGAAAATAAGCAAATTCAAGAAAGTAAGAGGTATTCCTACTTTGAAGAAACCTGATATTGGTCTATGCAAGAATTGTCAGATTGGTAAAATGGGAAAGACTAGCTTTAAAAGTAAAAACTATTAGTCTCAAGATATTTTGGATATTGTGCATACTGACTTATGTGGACCTATTGGAATTGAAAGCTATACTGGAGAAAAATTCTTTATTCTCTTTGTTGATGATTACTCTAGAATGATGACTGTTATGTATTTAAGAGAAAAGTCAGAAGCATTTGAGAAATTCAAATGGTATTTGGCAAGAGTAGAAAAGGAAATAGGAAAAAGAATGAAGTGCTTGAGATTAGATGGAGGTGGTGAATTCATCTCCAATGAGTTCAATAATTTTTTCATTGAAAGAGGAATTAAAAGACAGGTATCAGCTCCAAGAACTCCTAAGCAGAATGGAATAGCTGAAAGGAGGAACGGATCTATCATGGATTGTGCAAGGACTCTAATGATTGAAAAGAACAATGCTATGAAATACTGGAAGGAAGCTATTAGCACTGCAGTTCATACCTTGAACCGAGTATAGTTGAGGAAAGACACATTCAAAACTCCTTATGAGTTATGGTATGGCTATAAACCCAATGTAAGTTACCTAAAAGTATTTAGTAGTAAATGTTACATCTTGAAAGAATCTAAAAAAGGAAAACTTGATGCAAAAGGTGATGAAGGAATATTTTTGGGATATTCTTGCAAAAGTAAGGCATATAAATGTCTAAATTTGTCTACTCATAAAATCATAGAAAGTGCACATGTGAAACTAGATGAGTTTGCAGAAAAGACTGAAGAAGAAAGCAAAAGGGAACCAGAGGATTACAAAAGATTTGTTTACATTGAACCCGATACATTGCCAGACAAATCTGTCAATGAGGAGACTACATCAACCAAGCCCAGTACAGTAACTGAGTCACAAGAAGAAGTTCAGACCGAGTCACAAGAAACTGAGTCTCAGCCTGAAGCTACCAAGAAAATATCTACTGAGCCCGAGCAAACTAAACCTGAAGATGAAATTCAAGAAGATGACAATGTAACTCATTCAAGAAGAAAGGAACTTGTATTGGCCAAGTATGTCAGGAAGCATCATACACTAGATTAGATTATTAGAAATAAATCAGATGGCACTATGACAAGGAATAAACTAAAAGGTACATGTTTACTTGCTGATTTTGAACCTAAAAATGTCAAAGATGCATTGGAAAATGAAAGTTGGATTGAGGCTATGAATGAAGAAATAGAGCAAATAGAGAAAAATAAGACATGGACTCTTGTACCTAGGCCTAAAGATAAAAATGTAATTGGGACAAAATGGGTATTCAGAAATAAGTTGAATGAAGATGGTCAAGTATCAAGAAACAAAGCAAGATTGGTATGTAAAGGATATTCTCAAGAAGAAGGTATAGATTATGGAGACTTTTGCTCCTGATGCAAGATTAGAAGGTGTAAGGACTCTACTTGCATATGCAGCACATAAAGGATTTAAGGTATATCAGATGGATATAAAATCTACATTTCTCAATGGTATTCTTGATGAAGAAGTCTACATTGAGTAACCTGAAGGTTTTATGGATCCAGACAAAAGGGATATGGTCTGCAAGTTACACAAAGCAATGTATGGTCTGAAACAAGCCCCTAGAGCATGGTATGAAAGATTACATAACTATCTAACTCAGATTTATTTCAAAAGAGCCAATGACAATAGTAATTTATACACCAAAGAAGGACTAGATAACAAAATTGTTTTGGCAGAAATATTTGTGGATGATACTGTGTTTATAGGGAATGATGATCAGTGCAAAGAATTTTCAGAGCAAATGAACAAAGAATTTGAAACGTCTATGTTTGGTCAGATAAAATTCTTTGTTGGACTTCAAATTCAGCAGAGCAAGAATAGTATCTACATTACTCAGTCTAAATACATCAAGGAAATACTTAAGAAGTTTGGTATGGAAGATTCAAAACTAGTTGGTACACCCATGTGTACTGGACTGAATCTTACCAAAGATGATGATTCAAAAGAAGTAGATCAGACCTTATACAGATCAATGATTGGAAAATTACAGTATGTAGTACATACAAGGCCTGATATTGCCTTAGCAGTTGGTATAGTAGCAAGATTCTCAGCAAAACCCAGAGAAAATCACATGATGGCAATCAAAAGAATCTTGAGGTACTTAAGAGGAACTGAAGATTATGGCTTGTGGTATAAATTTGGAGGCAATCTGGACTTAAAAGTGTTTACTGATGCTGATTGGGCAGGAAACATTGATGACAAAAAGAGTACAAGTGGTGGAGCATTTTTTCTTGGCAAAAGGTTAGTATCTTGGACCAGTAAAAAGCAAAATTGCACATCCCAATCCACAGCAGAAGCAGAATACGTTGTTGTAGTAGTAAACTGCTCTAATATTGTTTGGTTCAAATTGTTATTGGAAGGCATGAAAGTTGAGATCAAAGAACTAGTTGTTATGTTCTGTGATAATACAAATGCAATAAATATTTCAAAGAATCTAGTAATGCATTCCAAAACCAAACACATTGCTATAAAATATCACTTTGTTAGAGAATTGGTGCAGGACAAGGAAATCAGATTGGAATATATTCATACAAAAGAACAAATTGCAGATATCTTCACCAAGCCACTACCTAAGGATGCATTCTTGTATCTAAGAGGTAATTTAGGGGTCATTCCCCTATTTGAGGCTCACTAAATTGAGTTTTAGTAATGCATCAACCAGAGCATGTTGAAGATCAGTCATTTGATGCAGCATAGTCAAGGAATCATTGCATATGAATCAGTACTTAAGGTACATTGGTATTCAATGGAAGTGTGTTATCTTTGGCATGTGTTGTCAAAGAGGGAGAGTTTGTTGTTTGCTATCATTATTTCATGAAATTTCTAAGAAAGAGAATTTTTTTTTTAAAAAAAAGAGAAAAGAGGGAGAGTTTTCAGTCAAAGAGAGAATTTTGCTGATAGAGGGAGATGAGAATCAAAATGAAGCTAAGGATATGTTCCTTATTTTGTGTTTGCTGTGAAATTTCATTGTGCTATCACATATTGTGTTGCCATCAATGCCAAAGAGGGAGATTGTTGGATACAATTGTCTAAAGGAGATTTTTGGAATGATTATGTGTTGTCTTTGATGTCACACAAATGTCATATCAATTGTTAGCTCAGTCGGTTAGCAAAGCAGTTCCCAGTGTCTACCGAGACCTCTCGGGTGTCAAAACAAAAGTATAGCAGAAAATAGTGTTAACCGAGCTTCCTCAATTATAGAAGGAAATTTAGTGTCTACTGAGTTCACTTGGTCTCCAAAGGATGTTGAAGAATTCACAGTACTTACCAAGTTCTCTCGGTCACCAAAGGAAATCTTTTTCGGATTAATGTTTACCAAGCAAGGTTGGCCCAGTAAAGGATTTTGTCAATTTGAGAAATAAAGTTGGTTTATTCCAGCTGACTGTTGTAATGATTAGTAATGTTTTGTAATAATTATTAGTGTTGACTTGACAATCCTAATGGTATATATATAGAAGGTCAAGTTGTGAATTATGAGGAAGAAAAAAAAATAAAAAGAGAAGAATAGTATGAGTGAATTTTGAAGGATGGTTAGATATCCTTGAAGAGCAATAGAGATATATTTGATCAGGAAGGATCTAGTGAAGTAGAACAAAGATCTATAATCAGCAATTTAGTTGCATCACTATTCAGGTCACTTCATTGTTACTTTCTTACCATTGTAGCAGTGATTTTTCAAAATCTCCTAACCGAGTTAGTTTAACAGCCATTTTTTAAATCCTCTAACAAGGTGACAGTTCTATTGAATTATTTCAAGACCTCTTACAAGGCCACTCCTAGCAAGGTGATTAAATCCTCTAACAAGGTCACACCTAACAGTGTGTTTTGTAACCTTTTACCGGGTTGGCTCCTAACAGGGCATCACTTCAGAAGAGTGAAAATCAGTAACTAGTTACATTGGTGGTTTCTCCCATATTGGGTTTCCATGTTAAATCTGGTGTCTCTTGTGTTCATGGTATTTTCTTTATTCATGCATGTTAATCACTGATGAATGCTTAAGAACAGTTATAATTAACACTCTCTGCAATTACCAAGTTTCAACATTTCTCTGTATGTCAGTAGTAAATAATTTAATAGGACATCTAAGGGATCAGTGGTAATATTTTGTGGTAAACTGATTCACCCCCCCTCTTAGTTTCTACATCTATATTTCCAACACATTTAACAGTGTGCATTGTAATCTTTAACCAGATTAGCTTTTAATTGAGCATGCTATTGGTTCCTCAAAATAGACTTTATGCTTTCAAAGAAACCAATATATCTATAGGTTTTAAGGATGGGTTAGATCCAAATATAACTCTCTAGATGATTGGACTAACTATAGATACAAGACTACCCTCTGCACTTATGGCTCTACAAAACCAAGGAGGGTGCTCCTAATCCAGTAAAACAAGCCTTACTTCAACAATCACATACTAGATTTAAAAATAACAGATGCATGGTAAGAAAATACTAAATGATAACCATTCATTCATTGATTCTCAATTACCATTAGATGGGACAGAACTTTGTAGGTCACAATATTTCAAAGATTTCAATAGTTTTATACCAAATTTTAGGAATAAAACAAAACCTTATTAGGTACTGATTTCTAGCTTCACTATTGGCCAGTGCCTTATCCATTGGGTGACATCTTCACTACAAAATGAGATATATAGACAAGTATATTTAAATTTGATTAATATTTATCCTCGAAAAATACTATCACCCTGTGGTGATTCTGATCAAAGAATTCCTGAACTCACACTACTTATCCATATCCTAATGCAAACTTCAAATAATTAGTGTTATATTCAAATCTTATTTAATTTCATCTTAGATCAAAGCTGAAAAATATCAACACATACACAGAAAATGATCCATGCAATGAATCTGACAACTCATAATTCAAAGAAAAGTACACGGAGGAGAGATATAAACTCTAGATTTTTATTCAAATTTCCATATCATCTGTATATATACTTAATGCTTCAAAAATGAAAAACCATATGAAAGATGGCTTAAACCAGTAATGCTAGCTATTTCTCAAAAATGACCTAATACAGTCTACTGTATCCTAGACTCAAAAACTTGTTAATAAATGTTCAATTTTTGGTCCTTACAAACTAATCGTGGTAATCCTTTTATAGAAATTAAGGATTGCATACAAGCTTCGGATCTTTCTATAAAAGACAAAAAGTTTCAACCATATAAGACAAAGAAGGTAAATATAACACCTTGTTACAATTTTACAAAGTTGCTTGTAAATATGAGCACCAAAAAAATTGCAACAATTTCCAAGGGCAGTTCAACTTCAACCAGGTGTAGCATCTGTGCTTGCTTTAACTATTTGATATTATTTGCACTATTTTCTTTTCTTTAAGGAGTTGGGGAACTACCATCTGTTGCTTCCCTAGTAGATGTCTCTTCTTCTTTGGTAATCTCTGAAGAATATGTTGTTACAAGTAGTGGTTGTCATTGCACCAAAATATCGACCTATTAATGTCTGATACAACCACTAGACTTATATAAGACACAGGAGGCTATTAAACCATGTCGTGAATCCGAGGGGAGCGCTGACCATTTTTCCAACAATCTCCCCTCAGCATTACCCAAGGGGATTCAAACCTAACCAAGCTCTAATACCACTTGTTACAAGTAGTGGTTGTCATTGCACCAAAAGATCGACCTATTAATGCCCGACACAACCACTAGACTTATAAAAGACACAGGAGGCTATTAAACCATGTCACGAATCCTGAGGGGAGTGCTGACCATTTTTCCAACATATGTTTCTTCCCAAGATGTGTAAATATCTTCACTTGGCCAATGAAAAGCCAATACCTCATCTCTTTTGGGTAGCAATTTGTCCCAATCAATAACCACCTAGTGTATTTCACTCCTTACATTAGTAAAATGTACTCTAACATTTTGTAATATTTCAATTATTTGCACAAAAGGAGTATTGTCCTCTGTATTCACAATGGTGTTTATTCTAGATGACATTTCATCAACAATTTTTCCTAACCACTGCTCCTTGTCCTTTATGGTTCCATCTACTTTGATAAGACCGGGAAACATTTGAAAATTGTCCTAGAAATATCTTTCCCTTAGGATTTCTATCTTTCTCTTCAAATTTTCCCTCTTGATGTCAAACTTAATTAGGTCTTTAACAAATTCATATGTATTTGTTAGTTGTGCATCCACAATAATTTGATTCTTAATCACAGAAATGAATGACTTTAATTTATTCTCTCTAACAAGCCACCTATCCAAAATTGGGTTTACAGTGGCCCTTTCTTCCCTAAAAGAAATCAAGATGTCAGACAATTGCTTACCCATCTTGTAAGTTTCTTTAGGCTTCACATTTTCAACAAAATGCAGAACTGTATCCCTTATTATTTTTTCATATTTATGCCTCTCTTTATATACCATGTCTTCATCACCCATAGGAGGAGGTAGAGGGGAGAGAGGTATTCAATTATAGGGCTTGAAGAAGAAGGCTTAGCAGGGGATGAAGAAATTTGCAACTGTTCTGATATTTGAATTGGGCCCTATTCACCTAACCTTTTCTTCAAGTTTTCAATTAATATATCTTTTTCATATATCCCATGTTTCAACTCCCCATAGGCTTTCAACACTATTTCCAGCCTCAATGTGAGTTCATCTTTCTCCTTGGTTTCTTTCTCTGCCAATTTTGCTATAAGTTGGGTTGTTGCCATCACCATGCCTGATGCTTCAATCAATGAGGTCTCAGTGACCCTCTTTACTAGGAGGCTACCTCTTAGATCACCCTTGGTAATCTGCTTCCCTTTTTTATTCCCATTTTTCTTTAGAGACCACATAACCAAGGCTTGATGATCATCATTAAAAGTGACTTCTTTGATGGCTTGTTCTGCCTCCTCTTTGGTTTTGTGAATTGGTGTTGTCTATTTCCTAACAGCATCCAAGACCACTGCATCAGCAATGTCCCACTTTGGGAGAGTAAGTACTCCTAAGTTCTTTACCAATCCTCTCCCTTGTTCTGAAGTGATCTTCTAAAATCTTTTAGTCATCTCTTTCCTGACCTCACTCTCTATGACCTTTATGTCTTTTTGGGGATTTTACTCCTTCCTCTTTTCACATGTTTCCTGAAGCTTATTTATGTGCAATTTCCATAAATATTGCATGAAAGCCCTAGCCTTCACAAAAGCATCATCTTCCAAGAACTCATCACATGCCTGCTTGATTATAGGATCTAGCTCCTTACCAGCTATTTCTCCTACTGTCAAGTTTGGTTCAGGCTCCTCTGGTGGCTCTGGCACCCCTTCGTTTATCTCCTCATAAGTCATAAAGATTTGACCCAAACTCCCCAATTGTTGTATTTTCTCTTCAACCTCTTGATAATCCATTATGTTTAGAGGTGATTGAGAGGGAGAGTATTCCTCTTCAGTGTGTATAGGCCTATCTTATAGTTTTTTCTTCTTTGAAGGACGTGGGGAATCAGGAACATCCTCAACTAGTTGACCATGTGGTGAGTCTGGAATCTCTACAACTTCATCATTTCTTACCACCTGCTGTGATATGGAAGGGATATCTTTTTTTCTTTTTGTTCTTTCCTGCATGTTTGGTCCTGGTACAACCACATTGTACCTAGTCTTCTTTTGTACTATGTATTTACCTGGGGGTAATACTTTATCAAATGTAGGTTTTCTTAACACCAACCTAGCCTTCTCTAGCTTGGCCTACATGACTTTCTCCCTTTTCTCATTTAAGGTCTGAATAATACCCTCAAAATAACTCATAAGAGTTTCTATTTTCTTCCCAAAAGGGGTAGCATCTTTTAAGGGATCATATCCTTTGTCAAAGTGCTGGACAAAATCTAGTGTCTTCTTATACACTAGCCACTTCTCCTTCCTAATTTCTTGTTCTAGTATATTATGTATATTCCTAATGATATCCTCAAGGAAATTAAAAATGTGATCAATAAAAGAGCATCTAACCTTCTTCTTAAACATCTCATTGTAAAAACCCTCAGGGTCTGTTGTCCTAGCAATTGAGGTGGCCATATGATATGGTGAAAAGACTTTTTCCATATGAATTCATCCACCCTTGGTAATCACAAATTGGTGGGCTATTGTGACATTTGGGAAAAGATTCCCTCTGGCCTTCCCTATAAGAGTACTATCCTGTATTTCTTCTAGTTGTCTTATGAATTCTGCAACACCAACCTTGAGGGGTACTTGATATGGTAGTATGAAAGGGGTACCTTTAAAACCATATAGCCTAATCATAGTGGACACTAGATAGAAGATGAAATCACCCCAATTATGAATAACCTTGAGGCCCTTAGAAAATTTCTTTGGCCTAAGAAGTTCAGCCAAGGCCATTGGGATCCTTGGGTTATCAATAGAAAACAAAGCCTTGAGCCTTGCTGCAAAACACCTATCAAAATTGACAAAACTATTCTCACTCCTATCTGTGTCATGTTGAGGTTCCATAACTATACTGGAATATCCTCACCATCCTTCTATTTTATTAATTCCATTTCCTTCTCAAAATAATTGGCACCTTTGAATAGGAACATATACATAATGAAAGAATACCAGCATAAAGGCTTATCTACTTTACTCTTCTGAATTCCTACCAATCCCTCATGAATTAAATTAGAAATAAAAGGGGCAAATTCAAATGTAATTTCTAGGAATGGGTGTAGGATTTGGATCATCATTTACATCAAATGCACTCACATTCTCTCCTAAACATCTTCTCCAAAAATTTGGCATAGTGACCAGTACACACCCTTTTCTCTTAGGTTAAAATATTCCACCTTAAATGGTTCCTGTGTACTTGGTCCCATGGTGATCATTCCCCCAATTTTGTTGCAGAACTCCTTCAAAGGACCACTCCTAAGATAATCCCTTTGAGCATTGTAAACTTTTCTTAATTCTTCAAAATCTATTTTCTCTAGGTCATTTGAAGGTTCACTTAACCTAAAAACTTTCCTAATTTCTTCAGCTAAAATATTTACCAAGAGGTTTCCCTTTGCATCCCTAATTACCCTAGTAATTGGCTCATAATGTTTTTCAACCTGGGTCATGACATCTGTATCCATGAAAATGTTGGGCACAATGAGTTTTCCTAAGTCGAATTGCCATATATTACTAGTGGGAGGGAGGGCATTTCTTTGACTGAACCCTACTCTAAATAACCCTAGACTAGTGATACCAATGGTGCCATCTGTGCCATTTGTGCCAATTTTAGCATGCCTCATATAATTACCCTTGTCATATAAGTTTTTTGCTATGTTAACCCTAGGCTCTTTTGGTATCAAACCTTTATCCTTTACTATGTTAGTCATTGAGTGATTCAACAATTCTAAGAGGTCCTCATGTAAACCCCTTTTATTGTACTCAACTTCACTAGTCAATTCCTTTCTTGGTGCCATTTTAGGGTTTATATTTCATTACAATTATGAAGGATAATTATAGCATAATTTGTAAAGATACTAGCAAGGATGAAAATTTAGAAGAAATCAACCAACCTCAGAAAAAACCTCAGGAAATAATAACCAACTCTTCAATTTTCCTCGCCCAAGCTTCTGCAAATTCTATTTCTTTATGTTTCTAAGAATGCATGAATTGATGATATATTAGCATTAGAAACACAATATATTAGTAATTTACTCCACATGATCCGGCCATAACTTCTCTGAGAAATTTGAACTGTCAGCATTCAATGGGAAAATATGTTTTCACACCATTTCTATTTCAACTTTGAATTTGGACTGTCAATTTTCACTAAAGCAAAATCTAACAGTTGTCGCATGATCACAAAGGATGAAAAGACTCCTTGCAAACAAGTGAAAACCATCCAATCAAAATAGATCAGTGGCTGATTGATTCTTGCAGTACCCAGGACCCACTTGACAACCTAGATATACTTCTATCGTTAGATCTTTCATCCAACGGCTGGCGTTCTTCCCTTTTATAATTGGACATAAAGTAAGACATCATGGCTTTGAATTAAGATCAAAATTTATCACATGATCATGAAGGATGAAAAGATTCCTTGTGAACAAGTGACAATCATCCGATCTTCTACTGTTAGCTCTTAAAAGTAACTAGACCCATTAGACAAGTGGTAGTCGGAAGAAAGAGGTCCCACCTGACAGGATCCACATCATCACTTACCACGACCAATGAAGAAAGAAAACTTGCATACACCTGGTAGCAGACCCACTTGTTTGAAATGCCATGTAGTAAATAGAATCAATAGCTGTCACATGATCGCAAAGGATGAAAAGACTCCTTGCGAACAAGTGACAACCATTCGATCTTCTGCCAATTTTCAGTCCTTCAAAACCCTTAGAGACTGGGCCCAATTACTCGCATGTCATTAGATATTCAATATTGAATGGTCATGATTTAATAAAAACCAAAGGTCCCACTCGATAGCTACATTAACTTGTCAACAAAATCAACAACTGACACATGATCATGAAGGATGAAAAGATTCCTTGCGAAACAAGCGACAACCGTCAAATCAAAGGGAGAATAAAAGCCTTAATATAGTGTCAAAACCTTAGGGAAATAAGCCAATAAGACTTAGGGAAGTTAATAATGTCACTGGGGCTTAGACTTAGGGAAAAATTAAATGGTCGGCTTAGGTAAAAGAAACTATTAGGAACATGACCCCATCCAATGACATAATTTAAACACATGCATTTATTTAACTTAAGTGGCTTGCAAAAAGTAACGCTCGATTAGAAAAGTAGGAAGTCGACCTAGGGTTTTTTCCATAATGAAAGGAAAACTTAGGGTTTTCAAACATGTTTTAAAACCAAGGCTTTCTGGACTTCAAAGAGGAATTTGACAACTTTGCCAAAGTATTTAGGATATTTTTTCTGCAGCAAATTTTCTCAAATTTAACCCCTATTGGCGAATACATCATTTTGTAAAAAAGTATGAAATTCATGCTTGAAAAATGAAGTGCCAACACATACTTCAGAAGAGTATTTCCTTAGTGGGTGACAATTCCCATAATGGTTTTTCCCAAAGCTAGGTTTCCACATTAAATATTGTTATTATATGTGTTGAATGATTTATTTGATTGTTATTATTGATTGATAAAGTTAATTTACTATTGTCGGTAAATGTTAAAGTGTGTCTAACTAAGTTGACATGGAGTTTAATCAAAGAAAGTTTTTAAGGTACAGAGAATCAAGGATTATTAATTTTGACATAAGGAAAGGAGGGAGAAGGGGCTAAAGGCACACCCAACTACCAACCTCCTTGTAGAAACAACACTCAGAAGAAACAACGTGAGACATGGAGAGAGGGAATGCAAAACAATTCATATATTATTCATCACAAACTTCATACATGTCAGGTTGTAAGGCCTTCTCAGTTACAGCCATACAATCATAGAATTCAATTACAAACATTCCTCATACAATACAAGGATCTACCAAACGTTTAGATTCTATCTTCTCAATTCACTACCCTTCAGCTGCCTAAGATCTACAACATATTATCCTATTTATACAAGAGGCTACCAAATAGGTTAGCTCCAAAGATCCATCAAATCCAACACTGGAGGAAGGGATGACCTAGATCTAGGTCCACATGCTTCCTAATGATCGATGCAACCATTAACTCCATGACCAAAACTAAATGCATAAATCGGCCTCAACAAAAATCCAAAATAAACCACTCTGTGAGAAAGACCACCGAGAAATAGAACCAACTTGGTGAACAACTGAAACAAGAAGCAATTGAGCCAACTTGGTGAACAACTGAACTGAGCAACAACTGAGCCTCATTGGTGGAAACAAGAATGCATCATTGAGAGCCCCAAAAATAGCTACCGAGCACATCTAAAAAATCTAAAATATTTTGGTGATACAGGATTACCAAGAACCCGAGATGCTCTTGCATCAGACACCTAGGGTTGTTTTGAAATGATTCTCTAAATCATGTATTAGGTACAACCTGAGCTAAATCCAACTCAGAGTGTGAAATCCATGAACTATCTTCCATTGGTCTATTTTTCCACTTTACTAGATATTTCATGTACTCTTTTCCTCTTGTACTTCTACCAACTCTTTCTTCCAAAATCTATTCAACTTATTATGTCTGCTTCTTAGGATAATCATTTGGTACTATCATTTCTTCATCAAATTCATGATACTCATACAAATCTATAATGTTGAATATAGGTGATATATCCATGTCATCAGGTAACTCAATCTCATAAGAATTTCCACTATCAAACTTTCTCAATATCTTGCAAAGACCAAATTTCTTCATCTTCAATTTTCCATATGTTCCAAAAGGAAATCTACCTTTCTTCAAATGAACCATCACTTCATCTCCAACTACAAAAGTCTTTTCTTCTTGATCTATTTGCTATGTCCTTGTACTTTTCATTACTATGTTCTAACTTATAATTCACTTCCTCATGCAATGTCTTCATGAACTTAGCAAATTCTTCTCCTTCAGCACTTCTCTTCTCTTCCCAAGAAATGTTCTTTAAATATGATATACCTCTCAGTTGTGTGCCATTAACAATCTCAAAAGGTGTTTTTCCAGTACTTCTATTCACTGAATTATTATATGCAAATTCTTCTTGTGCCAACATAGAATCCCAATTACTCGGTTTGTCTCCAACTAAGCATCTCAACAGATTACCCAAAATTCTATTTGCAACCTCTTGTTGGAAAAATGGTCAGTGCTCCCCTTGGGATTCATGACATGGCTTAACCGCCTCTTGTGTCTTCTATAAGTCTAGTTGTTGTATCAGGCATTAAAGGTTGATCTTTTGGTGCAACGGCAACCACTACTTGTAACAAGTGGTATCAGAGCTTGGTTATAGGTTCGAATCCCCTTGGGTAATGCTGAGGGGGAGATTGTTGGCAAAATGGTCAGCACTCCCCTTGGGATTCATGACATGGCTTAACTGCCTCCTATGTCTTCTATAAGTCTAGTTGTTGTATCAGGCATTAAAAGGTTGATCTTTTGGTGCAACGGAAACCACTACTTGTAACACCTCTATCTTTCCATCAGTATATGGATGAAATGTATAACTATACTTCAACTCAGTACCCAACTTTTTCCATAGAGTCTTCCAGAAATAACCAATAAACTTACTATCTCAGTCAGAGATTATACTCTTTGGTAATCCATGCAATCTAACAATCTCCTTAAAGAAAAAAAATCTGATATATGAATTGTATCTGATATTTTCCTATAGGGTATGAAATGTGTCATTTTATAAAATCCATCCACAACAATAAATATAAAATCATTACCTCTTGTATTCCTCGGTAAGAAAAGAACAAAATCCATATTGATATCAATCCAAGGTTTCTCAAGAACAGAAATCGATGTATACAATCGATTATTCTAACTTACTCCCTTTGCCACTTGAGAAACTCCACAACTTCTCACAAATTTCTAAACATCCTTATACAAATGTGGCCAAAAGTATCTCTCCTTAAGAAAATTCAATGTTTTATCAATGCCAAAATCTCCAGCCAAAATACTACTATATTTCTCATTAATCAAATTAGTTCTCATTTCTCCTCTTGATATACACAACCAAATACATCTAAACAACATGCCTTCTTGAATGAAATAATCTTCCCATTTAGTACTCATTTGATCTTGAATAGGTGCTCTACACTTTTTCCACGACTCAAAAAAATCAGGGTCAGTTTCATACAAATCATTCATGTCATCAAAACCAAGGACTTCAATTCTCATTCCAATCATCAAAGATCTTCTTCTATTCAATGCATCAACAACTCAGTTAGTGACTCCACTCTTATGTTTTATTACAAATGTATAATTCTGTAAATACTCAACCCATTTTATATGTCTCTAATTCAACTTATTCTAACTACCCAAATATTGTAAATCCTTATGATCAACATACAACACAAATTCACTCAGTATCAAATAATGTCTCCATTTATTTAGGGCTTGAACAATAGCATAGAAATCTTGATCATACATAGAATATTTCATTTTTGCATCATTAAATTTCTCACTAAGGAAAGCAATGGGTTTACCTTTTTGACTCAAAATAGCTCCTATTGCACTATCACTTGCATCACATTCAACTTGAAATACTTTATTGAAATTAGGTAAAGCTAACATAGGCAATTCAGCAACCTCCTACTTCAAAGTCTCAAAAAAATTATTAGCTCTATGTGTCCACTTGAATTCTCTTTTATCTCCTCCCATAGTCTCAGTCATAACATTACAAATTGCACTAAAATTCTTAATGAACTTTCGATAAAAAAAAATTGCCTAACTATGAAATGATCTTACCTCACTAGCATTTTCAAGTGTAGGCCAATTCAAAATAGCTTCAACCTTCTCAGGATCCATCTTCAAACCATCAGTTGAAATTAAAAATCTAAAATATACAATCTCCTCTTTCATGAAGGAACACTTTTTCAAATTAATCAGCAACTTTTCTTCTTTCAATCTCTATAATACTTTTTTAATGTGCAATAAATGTTATTCTCTGGTCTTACTAAATATTAGAATGTCATCTATGTAGACAATCACATATTTACTGAAGAATTTCTTCAAAACCACATTCATCAATCTCATAAAAGTACTCAGTGCATTAGTTAAACCAAAAGGCATAACCAACCACTCATACAAACCTTCTCTTGTCTTGAAAGAAGTCTTCCATTCATCACCTTCTCTGATTCTAATCTAATGATATCCACTTTTCAAATCAATTTTAGTAAAATATTTTTCTCCACTCAAACTATCCATTATGTCATCTATTCTCGGTATAGGAAACTGATATTTCACTATTATCTTGTTGATTGCTCTAGAATCCATACACATTCACCACTTTGCATTCTTCTTAGGTGCTAATATAGCTGGTATTGCACATGGACTCAAAATTTTTTAGATCAAACCTTTCTACAACAACTATTGGATTTTTCGGTTAAGTTCCCCATTCTCGGTAGGTGTCAACCAATGTGGTGCCTTATTTGGTAAACTAGCTCTAGGAATCAGATCCATACAATGATCAATGCTTCTCTTTGGTGGTAAACCATCTGGTACATTATCAAAAATGATCTCTTTGTACTCTTTGAGTAATTTATCAATCTCTTCAGGGACACTATCCACTGTCTTCTCACTCAATTTGTTAGGAATCACAACAAAACATACATCATTCTTCTTCAAGTCCTTAACAAACTTCCTTCCTTCCATCAAAAAAAATTTCACAGATGTGAAAACATCACCAAAATATTCTTTAATTAAAGGTAACAATATTTATCATCTCCCATCAGTCCAAATAGTATATTTATGCGATTTCCCATCATATATAGCATGTCTATCATATTGCCAAGGTCTACCGAAAAAAATATGATAATAATCCATAGGCATAATATCACACAACACCTTATCATAGTAATTGCCAATCTCCAAATTCACATAACATTGTTCACTTACCAAAAGTGTGTGTTCATCCTTGATCCATGAAATTTTATAGGGCTTTAGTTGTTTCAACCTTTCCAACTGCAAATTTGCAGCCATTTCCCCAGATGCCAAATCTCCAAGCCTCCACTGTTAATGATTACCTCCCATACTTTCAGCAACTCTACATCTAGTCTTAAATAAAATTTTCCTTACCGAATCTTCCTTATTACATTCACTCCATAATGCTCTTCTAACCATCAAGTTATTTTCCTTCTCTAGTTCAGTTGGTGAGTCTTCTTGCACCAAGGCATTTCTATTGCTACCGACTTTCTTGCTTTCAAGTATACACTCAAATGATCTATGTCCTTCTCCTCCACAATTGTAACAAGTTCCTCAGAATCCACCTATTCCATAGCCACCTTAGTAATTATTGCCTCTTCCTCTAGAAGAACTTTGACCTTTCCACTCGGGCTTGCCTTTGTCCCTATTTTTTTTTTCCTGATCAAATCTATTGTTTTCACCATAAGATCTACCTCTTCCTCTAGGGAATCTACCACCTCACCCTCTTTGTCTTTCCTTGTGTCTTTTGTTCAATTTCTCCTTAGCTTTCAAAGCAAACTGATAAGCTTCTTCAATACTTTCCAATGTAACCAAACTTATTTCTTCTTGAATAGAAACTCTTAACCCATTCAAGTATCTAGAAATTCTTTCTACCTCATCCTCAAGATGTCAAGATCTAATGTCTAATCTATAGAATTCCTCAGTATAATCTTTTACTGAGCTCTCTTTCTTCTTTAAACTTTGCATTTCCCTAACTAGGTTAATCTGATAATCACAACATAGAAACTTGCCTTTCAATTTATTCACCATCTTATTCCATACCTTGATTTTATCCTTGTCTTTCCTCTTTTTGTCCAATTGTATGTGCTCCCACCATAAGGATGCAGGAATTTTAAATTTTTTACTTGCAATCTTCACCTTCTTTTACTCTAAAACATTTTCATATTCAAAATACTTTTCCATCTCGGTTATCCAATCCATCAACTCATCTGAATCCAGCCATCCACTGTATTCAAGAGGATTGAAATGTGGTGTAGCCTTAAAAAATTTTAGTGCCTTCAAAATTATTTCTTCACCTTGATCCATCACAGGTGGAGGTTCTACTTCATCTTGTTCATCTTCAAATTCTTCATCACTAACATCATCAAGATGCCTTCCTCTGCATTGGGTTGTCTCAACAGCTTCTAACCTAGCAGCAATCTATCTTAGCATATCTGCCAACCATGGATCTGCATCTCACCTCCCACAAACCATCTTGAAACCCTCTACAATTGCAAGTCAAATCACAATTTTCTACCCCACAACAAGATACCAACTAGGGCTTACAAGAAGGGACCATATCTAACCTCGCTCTGATACCACCTGATGCAAGGGAAGGATGGAGAAGGGGAAAAAGGCACACCCAACTACCAACCTCCTTGCAGAAACAACACTTGAAAGAAACATCATGAGATGAGGAGACAAAATTCATACATGTCGGGTTGTAATGTCATCCCGGTTACGGCCATTCAATCATAGATTTCAATTACAAACAGTCCTCATACAATGTGAGGATCTTTCAAACATTTAGATTCTATCTTCTCAATTCACTACCCTCCAACTGCCTAAGATCTACAACATAATATCCTATTTATACAAGGGGCTACTGAATAGGTCATCTCCAAAGATCCATCAAATCCAACATTGGAGGAAGGGACGACCTAGATCTAGGTCCACATGCTTCCCAATGATCGATACAACCATTAACTCTATGACCAAAATTGTATGCATAAGTAAACCTCAATAGAAATCCAAAATAAACCACTTGATGACAAATATTAGCAAGCAACATAACCAACTTGGTGAACAACCAAAACAAGAAGCAACCAAACCAACTCGGTGAACAATCTAACTGAGCAACAATCAAGCCCCGTCAGTGGAAACACATCACCGAGAGCCCCAAAAAAGATATCAAGCACATCTAACAACTCTAACATATTTTGGTGACATAGGATTTCCAAGAACTCGAGATGCTCCTACATCAGATTCACCCCCTCCCCCCTCTCCATAATCAAACAATTAGTACAAGAGATAAGTACTCTAAATGGATAAGTTTGAAAAAATTGAGTAAAAGGTTTGAAGATGTAGAGGAGAGAAGTACCTAAGCTGAACAAGGAAATTTTCTCAATATGGAAAAGTATGATGAGGTTATACCTTTCTAGGATTGGAGATTCTACACTTAATCTTTTGGATAATGACTACACTCCACTACCTCTTAGACCTATGATAGTTGATGAGATGAGAGAAAAGTAGGAATAGAACTTGGTAATGATTGAAATTTCTTCCTCCCTAACTGATGTTGAATTCAATGATATTAAGGATTTTATTACTACAAAAGAGATGTGAGATAAGCTTGCACTTGTTTACGAATGTGATCTACATGTACAAAAAGCTAAGGTTGACAGTCCTAGAGGAAAATTTGATGAGTTGAGAATGAAACATGAATAGAATATTCCTCAATATAGTTTTAGAATCAAGGAAGTTATTAGTGCCAACAGAGGTGCTGGTGGAACATTAACTGGTGAAGAAGTGGTAAGAAAAATTCTGAGAACTCTTTCATCCAAATATGTTATTAGAGTCTTTTCTATTAAAGAATTAAGATCCATACCGAATAACAGTGTTACTCTTGATGCTTTGATTGGTAAGATGACTACATTTGAACTTAATAATTATGATAATAGTTTATTGACTATTGAAATAGCTTTTAAGTCATCTCTAACCATTGGAAGTTCAAGTAAAGAAAGATATATTCACCACAGTTTAGGAAGAAGTGATTATGATAGTATACTAATCGAAGAGAAAGAACAAGAAGAGTCAGAAGCACTTTTGGCTAAGAAGCTACCGAGAGGAAAAGGAAAGTATAAAGTTAAAATGTCTCTGAAATGTTTTAATTGCAACAAGATTGGTCACATTGCATCTAGATGTCCTGATAATGACATGAATGATAAAAGTGACAAGAAGGAGAACCAATGTCATAGGTTTAGAGACTACAAGGACAAAGTAAATAAATCTTGCTACCTATCCAAGGAAGGATAAACTGATGATGAATCTAATTACACAAAATAAAGTGTGGAAGTTGTCTATGTTTCTATGAAGGATGATTCAGAAGAAAAGAGGTATGAAGATGAAAAATCCCTTATTTCTCATGTTAGAAAAATTGATCCATGAATAATTGATAGTGGTTTTTCACATCATATGACTGGTGATATTGATAAATTTGAAAACCTAAAAGAGTATGATGGAGGATTTTTTAGATTTGGAAATGATGCTCTATGTTCTATAAAAGGAAAATGATTCATTATATTGAATGAAAAGATTAGATGTGATGATTCTTATTGGATTCAAGGAATAAGCTACTTTTTGTTGAGTTTTGCACAATTGAACAACACTGGTCACCGACTAGAGTTTCAAAAAAGAAAAGTGAAGATTTATGGTGCTAATGGAGATTTGATTGGAACTAGTGAACAATCAAAACGTAATCTATCCTATCTTGATACCGTTGCTAAGAGTTGATTGTTTGTTAAATTTGAAGATGTTTGGTTATGGCATAAAAGAATTTATCATGTAAATTTTTACAACATGATTAAGGTGAGAAAAAAGAATAGAGTCATATGTCTACTGAAATTAAGAAAACTTGATCAAATGATTTGTAAGGAATGTCATATTGGTAAGATGACAAAATCAAGTTTCTCAACCAATTCTTATTCATCTAATGGTATTTTGGAATTAGTTCATACTGATCTTTGTGGCCCTGTGAGAATTCAAATTTATTATGGTGATCGGTATTTCATTTTGTTTGTTGATGACTACTCAAGAATGATGTCAGTAATGTTTCTAAAATAAAATTCTAGTGCATTCCAAATGTTTAAATGATATAAGGCAAGAGTTGAAAAGGAAATAGGTAAGTAGCTAAAATTCCTAAGATCATTTAGAGGAGGTGAATTTATCTCTGATGAATTTATTATCTTCTAGAATGAAAATAGAATCAAAAGGCAACTATCTACACCGAGGACTCCAAAACAAAATGGCAGAGCTAAAAGAAGGAACATATCAATAGTTAATTGTACTAGAACATTTTTTATTGACAAGGGGGTTGCACAAACATTCAGGAGAGAAGCCATTAGTATTTTTGTCTACACTCTCAACCAAGTACAATTTAAGAAAGGCACAAACAAAACACCTTATGAACTCTGGTATGGGCATACACCAAATGTTAGTTACTTCAAAAATTTTGGAAGTAGGTGTTACATACTGAAAGATGCTAGGAATGGAAAGTTTGATTCTAAAGGTGATGAAGGTATATTCCTAGGATACTCCTCAAAGAGAAAAGCCTATAAATATCTTATTAAGGCTACTAACAAAATTGTGGAAAGTGAAAATGTGAGGATTGATGAATTTGCAGAAAGAAATAAAGAAGATATCAAAACATAACCTAAAGATTATCAAATATTTTTATATGTACAAGAAGGTATTTCAAGTAATGTAAGCAAGCTGCAACAATAAGAAATTGAGGAGAAAGTTGAGCCTCCACTGAGAGATGAAAATACTGATGAATAATTTACTGATCCTTTATTAGCAAAATATGTGAGAAGAAACCACTCAACGAGAAAAATTATTGGAGACAAGAATGCAGGAGTCATGACAAGAAGTAAGTTAAAATATAATACATGTTTGATTTCTAAATTTGAGCCAAGGATATTCAAGGTTGCACCTAGAAATGAAGACCGCATTAGAGCAATTAAAGAAGAGATTGATCAAATTGAAAAGAACAATACTTGGTCACTGTTATTGATACCTAAGGATAAGAATGTGATTGGAACAAATTGGATTTTTAGGAATAAACTCAATGAGAGTGGAGATGTAATCAGAAATAAAAGCAAGATTGGTCTACAAAGGGTATGCACAAGAAGAAGGTATTGACTATGGTGAGACATTTTCCCCTGTTGCTATATTAGAAGGTGCAAGAATTTTACTTGCATATGTTGCCTATAAAGGATTTAAATTTTATCAAATGGATGTTAAGTTTGCATTTTTTTAATGGAATTCTTGAAGAAGAAGTTTACATTGAATAACCTAAAGGATTTGTTGAGAATTCTAACAAGGATATGGTATGCAAACTACACAAGGCACACTATGGTTTTAAGAAAGCCACCTAAGCATGGTATGAAATATATTATACTCATATTTAATCAAGATTGGATTTCAAAGACAAGAGACAACAACAATTTATATCTAAAATGTGATAGTATTGATAAGATTTTGATTGCTGAAATTTTTGTTGATGATATTATATTTGGACGAAATGAATCAATATCTAAATCATTTGTTGAAGAGATGAGAAAGGAATTTTAGATGTCCATGATAGGAGAGATAAAAAACTATTGGACTACATATTCAACAAGTCAAAGATGGGATCTACATAACACAGTCAAAATATATCAAGGAGATCCTAAAGACATTCAATATGGTAGAGTCAAAACCACTTGGTACACCGATGGCTACTAGTTGTAAATTGTCAGAGGAAGATGAGATAAAGGAAGTAAATGAAACACTCTACTGATCCATGATTGGTAATATATAATATATTGTACACAGGAGGCCTAATATTGCTCATGTTGTTGGTATTGTTGCTAGATTGTCAGCCAATCCAAAAGAAACACACATGTCTACAGTCAAAAGAATATTTAGATATCTGAAGAGGACTAAACATTTTGGTCTTCTATACACAAAAGGAGGATATTTTGATCTTAAGGTATTACTGATGTTGATTGGGCTAGAAACATTGATGATAGAAAAAGTACAAGTGGCAGAGCTTTCTTTTTAGGAGAAATATTAGTGACATGGATAAGAAAGAAACAAAGTTATATTTCATATTCTACTCCCGAAGCTGAGTATGTTGATGCATCTATGAATTGTTCAAACATTGTATGGATAAAACAATTACTTGAAGGTATGCAAGAAGAGATTACTGATCCAATTACTATTTATTGTGATAATACTAGTGCTATCAACATATCATAGAATCTGGTGATGCTTTCAAAGATAGACACATTTCTATCAAATATCATTACTTGAGAGAGAAAGTTCAAGACAAGCATGTGATATTGGAGTATGTGAATTCAAAGGAGTAGATAGATGATATATTTACAAAACCACTATTGAAAGATGCTTTTGAGTATATCTAAGGTAAGTTGGGGGTTCTTCTCCTATCCAATATTCACTAAGGCAAGATGCATGTTGTATCAATTCAAGTTTTCATCATAATCTATTTTCTGAGTTGATGTTAGTGTTCACTCTTTGGGTGAAACCTGAAGTTGTGAAAGATTTTTATGTATGCAATGAGAAATCAATAAATTTGAGGTATGGTTCACTACCTAAGAAAAGTTTTTAGGAGTATGTGTCTTTGGCATTGTTGTCAAAGAGGGAGAATAAAGAAATCAATTATTGAGGGAGAAGTTACTAAAGATTGCAAAGAGGGAGAGTATGATAAGAGAAGATTAAATAGTAATAGAGGGAGAATTTGTATAGAAGGATATCAAGAAAAGAAGAAGTTAAAGCTCAGAGCGAGTATAGGACAAATATTGACAATGAGTGTTGCCATCATCAATTGACAGTATTGTAAGTGTTTCCATCAATTCCAAAGAGGGATATTTTTACTATAACTGCTGGTGATGATGATGAAGACCAACTAAGATCAAAGGTATACAAGATAGTAGAAATATTAGATCAGTTATTATCTTGTCATTGATGTCAAGTAATTTATAACTTATTTATATTGTGTTGGCATATCATTCAGAGTATGATATAAGCTGAATGAGTTAAGAAGAAGAATAAGTGGGATTTTGTGAAGTTGAAGAACTAAATTATGAAACTAATATAGATTGGACAATGTTAAGATTATGTTGATATAATTTTTTTCTATCTAACATTTAATTATATTAAGTCGGAAAAGAAGATTAGTCAAGTCGGTAAGAAAAATAATTTTGGCTAACAAGCAGAAAAAGTCATTCGGTAAAAGGAAAGTAAGTTTCAATAAAGGCAAAGGAACTCAAAGAACCGAGCAGAAGGTTTCATTCACTGAGAAAAGTTAACCAAAATTTAGTTGAAGAGAAGAAGTTAGTCACCAAGCAAGGAATATAAATTAAATACAAGAATCAAAATGATCGTTAATGTTGAGCTATGATGAGCTGGAAGATTATGATGATGAGGAAGAGTAAGTTGAAGAGATCTACGATTAGGAAATTTCAAGATGATGATCTATGGTATAGATCTAAGTGGAAAAAAGAGAAGGAACAAGTTTCAAGAAAGTTCAAGTTCCAAGGTGATGATAAAATGTTTTACCAACCTCTAAATTCATTAAAATAGTTTGTGAAGTTGATCAGACGGTTGAAATTAATCAAAAGAAAATGTGATAAAGGAGATTAAGCGACAAAATAAAGTCTATATAAAGGATGAATTTGTATGAATAAATGGTTGGCAAGTTGAAGGGTTATTGAGTCACCAACTGATGCAGTGAAGAAGGAAAAGGTTGGATTTCAAGTCAGAAAGAAAAATTTGATGAAGTTTTGAAGCTAGTGGAAAGTGAAGGATTGAAGTGAGGACAAAGAGCACACAAAGGATAAGATTAAGAAAAGGATAGTTTCATATTTACAGGTCAATTTATTTATTGTTTCTTATTAATATTTTTAATAGAAAAATCTCTTAACCAAGTGGACTTAATAGCCTTATTATAAAATCCTTGCAAAAGGTAACATTCTAAAGAGTGTTTGAAGACCTTTAACCAAGCCACTCCTAATAGGGTGAAGATCCTAATAGATCTGAGGCAAATCCCTTAACCGGGTCACATTTAACAGTGTGCATTGTAATCTTTAACTAGATTGGCTTTTAACCAAGCATACTTCAAAAGAGTATTTCTTTAGTGGGTGATAATTCCCACTGTCATTTTTCCCAAAGCTAGGTTTCCATGTTAAATACTGGTGTTATATGTGTTGAATGATTTATGTGATTTTTATTATTGATTGATAAAGTTAATTTACTATTGTCATTAAATGTTTAAGTGTGTCTGACCAAGTTGACACCGAGTTTAATCATAGAATTTTTTTAAGATATAGAGAATCAAGGATTATTGATTCACCCCCCCCCCCCCCCTCCATAATCCAACAAAGACTAATGATTCTATGAAACTCAAACATCTAATCTAGGATTTGATTGACAATGATATTGTTTTGATTGATCCTCCTCAAAAAAACATGGATCATAAGGCCTTTAAAGATCCTTTTCCTAAGTATAAAAAGGGGGAATATTCTAAGCCAAAAGACAATAAGGTGGTTTACACTTATTTAGATGGTGACAATGTGATCCACATGCTTGAGTCTTTTGACTACACTATTAATATTATCAAGATCAAGAAAAAGACTCAAGCTAAATCTTCCAACGTGGTGACTAGATCCCAAGGTAAGGTCACCTTGCGAGGAGTGGGCTCCTCCTCCTCCTCTTCTAAAAAAATAGTGACCCGAGGGTATAAAATAACAACTACATCTTTAGCACATAACTATAATCTAGTTGATCAACTTCAACACATGTCAACTCAAATATCAATTCTAAAATTCCTTAAAATATCTCTTGCACATTGAGAGATTCTTGATCAAGCCCTCTTATAGGCTAACATTCCCAAGGACCTAGACATAGATAAATTATAGTCTATGGTCAGTCATCTTGCTTCCCTATACTACTTGACCTTTTTTGGAAGGAGATGATAAATATATTAGTCATCCCCACAACCAACCCCTCCACATTGAGGTCCTTATACACAAGCATAGGGTAAAACATGTCTTGATAGATGGAGGCATAGGTTTGAATATCTACACATTCAATTTGGTTAGAGCACTTGGTTTTTTAGAGCATGTTATTGAGTCCAAAAGGAAAATCATAATTAAGGCATACGATGAAGAGGAATGCTCTTCTAAGGGCATGGTGGTCCTACCCATCTGAGTGGGTCCCATTCAAAGGGATGTTATTTGTTAAGTATTATATCTTCCACTTGCATACAACATACTCCTTGGTAGACCATGGATACCTGAAATGCAGGTAGTACCATCAATGCATCAAATTTCCCCATAATGGGATTGAGGTTACTATTCCAACAGACTCAGTGTATACTTGCAACAACATTAAACAAATTGAAAGCATGGTTCCACATAATAAAAAGGCCCTAAGTAACCAAGAAACTAATACCTCAAGACAAGAAATACTCAATGAATTTGGAAAGAATCTAAGCATAAAAAATAATGGAATAGGAGAATACAATATGGAAGCTTCATGTTCTATGATTAACCTTCCCATTTTGCCTAAATCTCATGGTAGATCATCATCTTCTTTCCAACCTAGAAGTACGTCTACTCTTGAGATTCACAAAGACACTAGTATGGTCAAAGTAAAAAAGTCTCTTGCTGAGGAGAATGAGGATAAGGTAGTCCTTCAATGGCTATATAGAGCAGAAGAAAAAGAAAAAGAAGTGAAACATGTTGAAATTTCTCCTAAGAAATATGGAATAGGATACCAACTCATACAAAAGATGGGATATGATTGGAAGAGTCCTCTTGGAAAAGGAAAAGTCATTGTTAAACCCTTACATACGAAATTTGGTAACCCTAAGGATAAAACTGGAGTAGGGTACTATGAACAAAAATTTAAACCATCCTCTACAAGTAGCCTTATATTTGATAGATCTAGAGACTCTGATGATGTTGATGAGGATGTTATTCCTAGGCCATATGAAATATTGTTTCATATACCTACATAAAATCCAAGAGAACCCCACTTACCAGTAAACACCACCAATCAACCTACTGAGGAAAATAATGAGGAGACTACAACTAAAGAACAAATTAATGAGCATACATGAGTCATATCGAAAGAAGTTGGACACCAACAAGAGAGCTCTACGCAGGAAAGAAACCATACTAGGGCTAGCTTGTTGATATTGCACACATCTTATATCTACCTAGATGCAAAGATCTATCTAAAGAGATAAGACAAACTAGCTCATCATACATACCTATGTTGGATTATGAGAAAACATCTCAAGATATGAACAACCAAATGTATAATCAAGAAACTAAAATTCAAGGCATTCAATTTGATGAAACTGACATAAATCTGGATGAAATTGAGAGACAAGTTGTGAATCAAGAGAATGCTAATGAAGAAGCGCCTATGATTATAGCTCAGTACTTGGGATAATTTGTTAGTATCTAAATTGACCTGCATGAGTATGAATGGGATTCATTGTCTGATGTTACGATGGACATAGAAGTTGATGTAATTCACAAGAACACCTCTACTTCCACTTTTGAGACTAGTGAGAGTTCTAACACACAACATGACCCAAAGGATAATCCAAATCATCCATCTATTGAACCTATTGTGATACCTCCTACTCAAGATACATCTAAAGAAGATGATTCTCCTCCCAATAGTACTTCTACTGATCTTCCTTGTAATATTAATTATAATTTTGGTTCAAGGTCTAGGATTATGATGGTCCCTCTACAGAGATTCCTCCACCAGAGAGATTAGGCTGAATGAGAAGCTAATCTATGTTTTAGGAATAGATTAGGATGCTTAGGTTCATAGAACACTTCTCATAACTCTTTTAATGATTCTACAATAATTTACGGATGAAACAATTCTATTGAAGATAACTTTATTGACTTATCCTCGGCAACCATGAATGATGATGATGATGATACTAGAGTCTTTTCCCTTAAGCTTGTTGGTTCCTTACCTCTTCTCTACCTTGAATTAATCGATGTAAACACCTCTAAGCTTATGAAACTCTTATCCTTCACCAATGATCAGGAATTGTCATGCTATCTCAATGCAATTGAGCCCCTTCCCTCTTCCACCAACACAACAAGTGGTAGTTATCAAGTATATTAGTCATAAAAATAAGAGCAAAAATAAAAGGGAAAAGTGATCTGATTGTGAAAACCACTTTGTGGTAGTGTCAAGTCTGAAAATAGTAAAAATAAAAGACATATTTGATGGTGAAAACATCTCTAAGGTTCCTTCAGATGAGATACTTGATATTCTCCCTGAGCATTTTTAGGAAATATCTTCAATGATTATATAGCCTACATAGCAAGTGAACTTGGGAACATAAGAAAATCCACAAACTATACATCTTGCTCAATCTTTGTTTGACAAAGAAAATTAGTAATTCATTCAGTTCTTTAAAAAGAAAAAGATCAATTTTTCATGGTCCTATTTTGACATGCCTAACTTGGACACAAATCTCATCATGCATCGCTTATCTATTGCACCAATTGTGAAACCAATAAAAAAAAAGCTAAGAAAGATACACCCTCACATAGCATTACTGGTTAAGGAAGAATTGGAAAATTTACTCAAAGCTACATTCATACAAGCTATAGACTATGATGAATGGATCTCAAACATTTTACCAATCTCAAAAGAAGAAAAATCAATATGGGCATTTACAGACTTAAAAGACTTGAATAAATTTTGTCCCAAAGATGACTTTCCACTGCCAAATATAAACATGATTATGGATCTTACTACTGGTTTCTAGATGTATTCTCTAATGGATGGATTGTATGGTTATAATAAAATACATATTGTACTTGAAGACCAAGAAAAGATAGCATCCACTTATTCGTGGGGCACTTTCTGCTGGAACATCATGCCCTTTGGATTGAAAAACTCAAGTGCAACATATCAGTGAGTGATGACGACTATCTTTCATGACATGATGCACAGGAACATGGAAGAGTATGTGGATGACACCTTGGATAAATACACTACAAGAGATGTACACCTTGCTGATTTGGATAAAGTCTTTACAAGAATGAAATAGTTCAATCTACAACTCAATCCAAAGAAGTGTGCTTTTGGGGTTACCTCAAGAAAAAATTAGGATACACTGTCTTCGCATGAGGTATTGAAGTAGATCCTGCTAAAGTGAAATCTATATTGGAAATACAACCACCTCAGAATATCATTCAAATGAGAACATTGTAAGGAAAGTTACGATCAATAAGAATATTTATCTCACTTTTAAATGGAACGAGGATTATAAGAAGAACTCCCAACAAATTAAAGAGTACCTAAAAAATCATCTTTTTTTAATGGCTCCTATTCCTATTAAACCATTGTTTCTTTACATATTAGCCACTACTTCTTCCTTGGGAGCATTTCTCGCACAACACAATGATCAAGGTCACGAAAGGGAAATATATTATATAAGCAGAACATTTGTATCCTATGAGATGAATTACATATCTATTGAAAAGGCTTGTCTAGAAGTGGTATTTTCTTCCCAAAACTTTAGACACTATATGCTAGCTCACTCTACACAACTGATTGCAAAAATCAATCCTCTTAAATACTTATTAAGAAAAGCAATATTAATTGGATAGTTGGAAAAATGGGTGATGATTCTTAATGAATTTGACATTACATACGTTAACTAAAAAAGAAATAAACAGACAAATTTTGGCGGATCAACTTGTAGATGGACCTTTGCAAGACACACAACCTCGTATTGTTCAATTCCCTAATGAGTCCATCCTACATTTAATGCAACACCCTTTGAAGATATACTTTGATGGGTCATTCACACAACAAGGTGTGGGTGCTAGTGTTCTCTTTGTCTCTCCTTGGGGATATAAGATTCCAATGGCCTACAAGATGATCTTCTCATGTACCAACAATATAGAAGAATATGAAGCATTTGAAAATGGGTTAAAACTGGCTATTAAGTGGAAAATTGAGGAACTACATATCTATGGTGACTCCCAACTTGTTGTCAATCAAATCAATGATGAATACCAAACTAAGGATGAAAAAATCCTACCATACAAGTGTATGATTGATGACCTAAAGAAGAACTTTGTATTCATCACCTTTCAGCAGTTACCACAAGTAAAAAATAGAGTAGCAAATGTTATGGCTACTTTGGCCTCAATGCTACAGTTGGAACAACATCAATTCTTCTATGACTTCCTGGTGGAAGAACTCCCTTTCCCTTCTTATGAAACACATGACTCTAATATTATCTACACTATCATTGCTCATGACACTTCCTGCTACATCTAAATCTACGCCTACCTCAAAAATCAAAACATCCTTGACTCTCTTTCCTAGAATAAAAAATGGAATCTCGTCTAAAATGCCTCTTTATATATCATCATTGTGAATGACTTGTTTAGGAGAGATCTTGACAATGCAGTTCTTAGGTGTCTAGAGCATGAGGATTCTTAAAGAGCGCTTAGGGAGGTTCATGAGGGTATATGTGGATGGCACTCGAGCATTATTTCCTTAGCAAAGAAACATCTTAGAGCTCGATATTATTGGCCTACCATGGAGAAATATGTTGTTCAATACACCAAGATCTGTAAAAAAATGCTAGCTCCATGGAAATATGATTCACACTCCTACTAGAAAATTATTGTCATTTATTATCCATTGGCATTTTCAACAATGAGCTTTCGATCTCATGGGACAGATATATCCTTCATCCTCAATTGGGCACAATTTCATTATCATAGCCACCAAGTATTTCATGAAATGGATTGAAGTTGTACCTCTTATCAAAGTAATCAGGAAACAAGTGGCCATATTTATGCTCAATTGCATTATATCCAGATATGGTATTCCGTCCTCAATTATCACACATAACGAGAGACAATTCAAGAACAAAGACATTGATGAGCTTGTTGGTACTCTGAAAAAATCTATAAATTTTTGAGCTCATAATCAGAGAATTTTCCTAAGGCAAAGTTTGTGCCCTTCAATGAACATTGTGAAAAGGACCTAGTTTCAAGTGCACATAAAGATGGGCCTATTTATTTTTATGGCATAGTGCTTGGGACATGTGTTCCTCGCATTTCACTTGGCATATACATTCGGTCACAACTTCTAGAATTCAGTTTGGATAAGTTTTGAGGGTACCCATTTGGAGGCATATGCTCAAATCTGCACTTTGCTTCCCGTTTGGTTTTAACTAAATGGCCTACTTTGGAGGTTTGCATCTGACACATGGTTGATATTTATGAAATGTGGGTTATTGCATCATGTTGTACGCATGAGAAATAATTTCTATACCAATTTTCAGCCCCCCATGTGCCCGTTTGACATGTTTGTCAAGGCCATTCCGTTTGCAGTTTGCTAAGTTTCTCCAGGATTGCATAGTTTAGTTTTCTGAGTGGCTATTTTGGGGCCTTTCCATTTGCACTTGGTTCGAGGTCAAACATAATTGAATGATTTTTCATACTATAGACATGGAAGTGATGCTCCCTGATAAGTTTCGGATCATGACGAATTCGATTGATCACTTTGCTCAATCAATTCCAAATGCAATTTCTATGAATCTGATGGTTTTCAGTTCAGAATGTTCTAAGTGGCCGACTTTAAGGATTAATCATTGATAATCAGTTGATCACTTTGGGAATCTCATTATACTCTTGTTTTCTATGTGTGAGAAAGATCATCTATCCAAGGTTTCAGGCCGTGAAGTTTTCATTTGGTTGGTTTGCAGGATTGGACAAGAGGTGTTCAAAAGATGATGAAAAGTACGGATGGAATAATTTTGTAAAGTAACTATTTTCAAAAATTCATAGATTTTTACCAGATGATCATTTCCAGTTGGTGGTTGGTTTGTTTCATTCCTTGCATATGAGTCTTTTTCCAGTTTCAGTAGCTCGCCCTCAGCTCATCGTTTGATATTTTTCATCCATCTCTTTCTGGGTCAGTCAGCAGTGTTTTCAGTTTGCGATCTGTCGGCAATTCTGAATGGGTGTTTTCAACTTTTAAAATCTCATGTCTCAATCATTTCTGGATGAATCCATTTACAGGGTATTTCTCTATAGTACAAGGTTCATATCCATCGAGTTTCAGCGTCTGAAAATAATTTTTGCTCAGTGTTTTAATGTCACGACTGGAGGCATTTTAATAAAATTTGGTGACTGGCGAAATGGTAAAAATTGAAGTTTTTTTTGAGTATCTGATTATCTGGGTTGGATCCGTTCGCAGATGCCAATCATTCTGGATGTTTTTAAGGCCAGTTGTTTGATTTCAAAATAATTTTAAGCCGGACCCACCTGGGGTCCAGCCTACCTCATTATTTTTAAAGATAATTTTGTAGATTGTGCCAGGCAGAGCATCTGTATGTCGCACTATCAATTGCTCCCAAAATGGATATGTCAAGTTTTTGGGAAAACAAATGTGAGATGATTGAATGTTGAAAATTGTTGAAATTAATAGCTATGAAGTCTACGAAGGTAAAAGGCTTGATGAGTTGAGATTGAATTCAATGCACAATATTTATCCATCATGCTTAGGCGTGGTTAAGTTAATTTGGTGAAATCCCAAAGTAGAAGTTATGAAAAGGGATTGCTACTTTTCATTAATGGGACAGATGTTTTTCTTTACGAACAATGAAGTTCTTGAGTTCTCTTTTCCAGACGTGAATAGGCTGTTGTTTTAAAATGGGCACATATGAGCCAATATGCAAGCTATTGCGTAAGGTGTGATGGATTGAAGATGCCACCAGAAAAATAAGCAAAGGAACATGGGTTGCAGGCATTTTTTATCATAAGTATTGTGTTGCATACGTTTTTATGGAGGTTGAGGGATACTGTTTTGAAAATTGTTGAATGCACTATGCAGAGAAAGGTGCTTTATGCACCAGCATAATGTGCAAACAAAGGAGGAGTTTCATGCGTTTGGGGGGGGCAGGCTGGGCACACCAAAATGTGGAGGTGTTGCATGGACCATAGGAGGAGTTTTGCGTAATCCCAGTGTGGGCTTGCATGAGCTTTTCAAAGACCAAAGTGAGCTCCCAAATCTGCACTTTCCTCTTTTTGGTGTGCTATTTGGAGAAGTTGGGAGGAGGCCTGTGAAGGTTGTGTGAAGAACATTGTCAAGTCCTCCTCCCTCATGCAAATGCTTGTTGTGTGAGCCTCTTGGGATCTTGTGTAAGCTTTTAGCAGCTTGCATAAGTGTTTTGGGACTGTGCCTGTGTTTGATGGAACATACATAATGCCCAAGTAAAATGAAAGGGAGTGTGAAGACAAGAGGCTTGTGTGAGGTTTCTTTCCACGTTTGTGTCCTCCTTGGTGTGTGTCCATAGGTATAAGGTGTAGGGGAGGACATAGCTCACGCACAAAGTGTGGGAAGCACTTCCATGCCTTTTCCTTTGCACGCACCAGTCGGGAGTAATGGACTGTGTGTTGTGAGGGCATTATCCCACATTCACAAAACTCACTGCATAAGGAACATTAAAAACCAACAACACTCATGTGTTTTGTAAAGTGAAGTAGGAAGAAGGCAAGTGGAAGCCTTCTGGTGGGGCCAGTTGGGCGTGTATCTCGAGGCCAAAATTTTGAAACTAAATTGTTATATTCAAAAGAAACTTAGTCCCACATTGACACCATTAGGGAAGAACAAGGAATTTATAAGGAAAACCCCACAATATCATAGTGTCCAAAGCAGATGCCTGGTTGGAGGGCTCTCTCATGCATGTGAAGATAGAGGTGACAGTTGGATGATGATGAGGACAGTGGGCCCACATGTGAGGTGAAGTATATTTTAACGAAACACATAGTGAGCAGGTCAGATACATCAAAATGCATGCCCAATAGCTAATGGTCATCGCTATAGCGGAGGGATAAAGATGCACGGGAGTTATGCTTGTGGATTAGCGATGTGATGACATGTGGCACTCTGATGATGTGGCAATGAGATGTAGTTTGGCACCAAGTGGACATCGCAGGCGAACTAGAATGTGACATGTAGTGAGGGACCAGTGACGAAGCAGAGGATGGATAGTTGGTCGACCACCTCAGGATGTGTGTAGATCTGACAACTGGCGCTATTCTACTAAGATAGAGGTGCTCATTGGTTAACCTTAGCAAAATAGTGACATGATGACATGTGTCCCAAGGTGAGCTGGCAGATGGACACCCAGTCAATAGAATAGGCCAATCATAGAGTGACAAGTGGCAGAGGATGTGCGGAGGTCCAACTTGGTAGTGAGGTGGATCCTCAAACCAATAGGATAGTGCCACATGGCACATAGGGCCCACTTTCAAATTCAAATGTTTGTGTAAAGATTAAAATGAATTTATATAGTTTCAACTATATCAATAAATCAAAAATTTAAAAGATGGAGGTTGTTTGCGAAAATAATGTTTGGGGGCTCATTTTTTGTCCAAACATATAAGTTTTATATGTTTTCAGAAATGCTAGAAGATGAGGAATGCAATGGTGGTGTTTCTTTTTAGATTTGACCAGGTTTGTGGGAGCAGTAATGGACTGTTTATTTTGAGATCAAATTTGGGTAGAGATGCAATTTTTTTGTAAAGAGATGTTCTAGAATATAAATTGTATCAGATTTATCTGAGATATTTTTGTTAGTCTTAGGGTTGATTGTGTTGCCTAAAAATTCCCTAAATGGTCCTAAGCTTGTTGCAATCCTATATATGGATTTCCAAGACCATTTACAAAGGTGGTTGGTTTTCTGGTTCACAAGGTTACATCCTGAACCTTCAGTCAAGGAATAGGACATGTTTTGTCCAGTTTGTATTAGAATAAAGTAAAAAGTTGTAGGTCCTTTGCATATTGTCTTAGTAGCTTTGAATCTTCAAGAAAGGTGTATACAAAGGCTTAAGATTCTCACTCTTAATTCAAGTTTTTAGTTCCATTTCTCTCCATCTATGTCAATTTTTATGGGTTTTGAATGTTCTGATTCTTTGTATAGAGTTTATCTATGCATGTGTTATTTGTCTTCATTTCTGATTTTAATCATATTCAAATATTCTCTAGATGATACACAAATTCATGAGGTTTACATAGGGATTTCTATAAGTAGTATGGTTCTAGGTATTTGTATTTATGACTTGGGTCTGTGGTGAAGTAATAGTAATCAGTCTTTGTGTTCTACAATGTACTAGATGATTTGCCCAATGGATAAGGCACTGATCTAAAACAAGTAAACTTTATCTTGATGTATGTCTAGTTGGGATGCGTTGTATTCTACAAAATTTTAATCAAATCCTTTCAATCCTTTTAGTTTTATGTATTTAGGCCTCAGTTATTTCATAGCAATGGAGAGTCAATGAATGACTGGTTATCATTTAGTACTTTCTTGCTATCATCTTCTTTGTTTAATCCAGTCTTGGTGTTGTAAAGAAGTGTTCTATTATACTAGATTAGGTGCACTCACCATGGTTCTATAGAGCCAAAAGTGAAGAGGGCAATCTTGTCCCTATAGTTGGTCTAGTTACCTACAGATTTCCCCATATTTGGAACTGACCATTCCCAAAATCAATCTTAGGTATATTGGTGTCTCATGGAGTGTAAAATCCATTCCAGGAACCAATAGAGCTCTATGCTAAGTTTCATATCATGTTTCATTCCTCATCTATATATTATCCTCAAGGGAATGGATAGGCAGAAGCTTCAAATAAAACAATCCTTAAGATCTTACACAGAATAGTTAACAAATCCAGAAAGGATTGGCACTTGTAATTGAATCCAACTTTATGGGCTTATAGAACAAGCATTAGAATGAGTACATGGGCTAGACCATTCACACTGGTCTATAGTTATGAAGAAGTCTTATTGATTGAAGTTGAAGTACCATCACTTAGGGTATCTCTACATGGACTTGTCATAGATGAAGATTACAGAATCATTCAACTTCAAGAACTAGAATTACTTGATGAGCGTAGAAAAGAAGCATTTGACCATCTAAGGGTCTACTAAAAGAGAATTTATAAGGACTATATCAAAAAGGTATGTCAGTGTAGGTTTTAGGTTGGTGATCTCATTTTGAGAGAGAACCCAAAAAATCAACAACACAGAGAACAAAAAGAAGATTTGAACCTAATTGGCTAGGTCCTTTTTTCATTACTACAGCATTCAGTTTGGGAGCTTATCAATTGGCTACTCCAAAAGGTGAAGTTCTCTTAGAGACTATTAGCACTCTCCACCTAAAACAGTTGTACAACTAGACATTTTTCATCTTTTATAGCAACTTGAAGTTCTGAAAAAATCCTAAAAGGCATATAAAGTTCTTTAAAAAAATTGTAAAAATCTTATAAAGTTCTACAAAATCCTAAAAAGAATTTAAAGTCATAAAAAAATCCTAAAAAGTATAAAAAGTCCTCAAAAAAATGATCATCATGGTGAAAACCTAGCAAACATGCGCCTTGATGAATTCAAAAAAATGGAAAAAAGCAAAATATATATATATATATATATATATATATATATATAGAAAAGTGTCTTGGTGAAAACCTAGAAACATATGCCTTGGGGTAGCAAAAATAATAATTCCAAGTGGTGAAAACTTAGCAAACATGCATCACTTGTAACTAGCGCTCCATCTATCAATGTGTGGTTGAACTCTCGTGCTTTCTACATTCTTTTATCGCTCCCTGTCTCCTTTGAGCCACCATGGATTAGACTTCATCCTAGTCTTCATCCCCGGTTCTTATCTGTCACTTGGGGGAAATATCACATTCTCTATCTGACTTTCTAGTACTTTACCACTTGATCAATCACTTGAGCTTAACCTGAGTCAGTATACCAGTCCTTCTCGATGGATAATTTTCCACTAACACATTGGTGTTTCTTAACACCCTGTCTAATGTTATTTCTCAATACCACCCATCCAGACATCATTGTGTTTATCAACACATATTGAATCTTTCACTTTCACATCACACACACACACTTTGATACACAATCACAATGGTGTTCCTTAACACCTGGCACAAATGCAAACCTAGAAAACTAAAATTGACTGAGACATGTTGAATTCTTTTCTAGTGGGTTGTCTGTTATCATTGATTGTTTCTTGTTATGATTTCTAAGGTCTCGTATAAATGACTAGAGAACTCTGATTGGGGGCATAACAATTTTCTTTGATTTCTTATTGTGGAATGGTTTCAATGAGCCTAAGTTGTCTAATAAAATGGGTTTTTGTGGTAAGAGCCTCCATCATGATTGGAACGTCACACATACCTTGACCTACTTTATTTGGACACTTAGATGAGAATGGAACTATCTCCCTATCTTTTTTGTTTGTGCTATGTAAGATGACACTCATGTTTATCTCAATAGCCTGTGCCTCGGTACAGGTGGAATCTTACAATATCAGACTGGAAACAATGTTCAGGTCATCTCGGCCCTTGTGCCTCGATTCTTATATGCATTCCCTATATCTTATATGATAGGGTCATATTCATATCTCCATGGTCTCCCTCACACTAGTGAAGGTTTTATCAACCCCAATGTCCCTAAATGGTCAAATGTTGATAAATAAATGGCTATAGGATTAGTGATTTGACTCATGTCCTAGATTGTATTTCATTCCTAGGGTTGCATGTAGTCTTGCATCTTGGTTTCCTTTGAGCTATCCTTCCTTTTCTCCTCATTGAGCCAGTCAACTATGAACATCTTTTGTTGGGTTAGACTATTATTTGCAGAGCTAAGGTCAGTATCATCATGCAAGGGGACTCGAGTTTTGAATTTCCATTATCATATGAGTATCTGAGTATGAAAAAGAATGACATAATACAAGAGATCTATATTAGAGAAAGTATAACATAAGGGATAAAAGCAAAGGCACCATCAGCATCTACATATATATACCATGCAACATCAGTAACATAATTAGGATGAAAGATATTTCAACATGGGAATCAGTAACATAAGTGTGACATGAGATATATCAACATGAGCATAAAGAGAACCATCAATCAAAAATAGTATACATGAGCATCTATCAGAATATATCATGATAAAGAAGAGACATAGAACAAGATATCAAATTAAGATAGATTATTCAACGCATCACACAACAATTGTAACCAAAAGTATATTTGTCATATATAAATATCAAATGTCTCAGTGTATACAATCATGTTGGCAAGTGATATTTTGAGTGCACTGAGAATCACTTGAGGCTTTTCATTTATGGCAACACATATGTCATATGATTGCATGGTATAAGTGTTGGAGACACAGTCATGAAAATGACTAAGTACAAAATTAGATTTGCAATATACTACAGTTTTGGTCTAATCAGCGAAGACAGTATATGTTATGTTATGGATTTCAAACTTAGAGGAAGACATTTTGGGATATGTATGAGCTTTAGTTAAGGTCGCACATTTTTGGTGTTGATATCAGTAAGTTACAGTGATATGAAGGCATGCGAAGACAAAGGAATAGTGAAACATGGCATATGAGCAATCGTGATGATTAAGGGAGGGCTAGATGGAATGGTAACATGCTAAGTTAGATAAAGATTGTATATTGCCAACACTTTGGTAATATAAGATAGACGACTCAATATTTATCATTTGTATATGTAATTATTATGTTTTGCATTGTATTTGAGAGCCGACTGGATAGCGGAATAGATATAAGTATAGAGTGTTTTATGAAATTGATGATGATGTAGAGATGGATGTGAATTTGGGATATTAGTGATGACTGATAGAAGATGTGAGATTAGTGATTAACAGAGGTTTTTGTGAATCATAACTAGAACTATCAAAGCATAGCAGATGCTTGTATTGTTCATTTTTTAAGAACACTTTTGTTATTGAATTATTGATTGTAAGAATTGTAAGCTCACCATACCTTTAACAGGGTTTTTGTATACCTTTAACATGGTTGAGATTCCTCTAACAAGGATATGTACTATGTAATACTCAGCTCCTAATAGGGATAGATCTCCTAACAGGGATTTTATATTTTAGTAAATAGTTGTGGGCACTGTTGGTGCTCAAAAATGTTGGACCATTTTGAGGCCAACTGACAAGCACAAACAAGTGCCTCTGCAATTTTGACTCAATTGAGCCAAGGTTGGTAGGCCTGAATTCAGCAATGCCCTATGCTACAAAATGCATGCACAGACAATACAATAATTCCTTCCAAAGGGGTAAACAATCCTTGGAGTAAAAACTATAATCTCCTAATGGCTAAATTGCTTGAAATCTAAACTAAAGCTAAAAATTATTACTAAAACCTAATTGAATGCTTTGTAAAGAGAGATATCAGATTTAATATGTAAACTGCAGAAAGAACCAAATAATAATTACAAATGAAATGAGATCAATGCCTGATGCAAAATTGGGAATAGAGTCAATTACATTCAATCATACGTATAGTCAAAGACGGTTTTAAGGTAACTCACTCCTATAAAGCGAGACCATCACCCTACAAGCTTCCGTTGAATCACTGAATTCAAAATAATTTATACAATTAGTCCTATCGATTTTAACCCAAATTAAGAGGCTAAAAGGAACAACAACAGGTTCACAAACCTTGCAATTGCTATTCAAATTGTACAAATTAACCTTAAACAAATGAATCAAGGAAAAGAACACAGTAGGATACCCTGGTTCACAGAGTAATCTAAAAAACTAATTGAAAATAAAAACTATATAACCTTGAAAAGCCTAAACAATTTATCTAACATTTGCACTTGAAAATTTGAAAATTAGGTCCAAATCTATAGTTCATAAGATTTTCCAATTGTGTTGTGATGTCCCTTGTTTACAAATTTGTCTCAATATAAATACATTTTCCAAGGGTTCTCTGTGAAAAGACATGCCTTTTCACAGGACCTAATCCCGGCAACTAACCCTATAAATACAAATTAAACCATAATAATAGTTTTTAGGGAAATATTTTCCGTTCAATAAATTTGGTTTGTTGTGATCTTAGGTGTTTGTGCATAATAATCCAACGTTTAGTTCCTGCACAAAAACACCCGACATTAGATAGTCCTTTAATAAAACCTAAAATCAATTTTCATTATATTCATAATATATTAGGCTTTCATAAAGACCATTGTCATTTATTTATTTATTAATAATTAATTGAAATAAAATCATGCCATTATTTATAAATGTATTTGATAAATAAAGTGGAGTATAAATAAAAATTAAATATTAATCATAAGTTGCCCACATTAATTATCAAAACATAAGAAATTTCATTATTAAGATAATACTTAAAACATTAAATAAAAATATGACATTATGATTAGAATTTTACTTTTATTTTCAAAATGAAACATAATGCATTTATATTTATTTTTAAAATATATCTATTCACAAACATAATGCAATGTAAATTACAACATAGAAATATTTTAAAAACATTAGGGTAAAGAGTTTTACAATTCACCCTTAAAAGGGGGCATTTACCCTAAATTAAATAACTTCACATAGGGTAAGTATAAATTTAATAACAACCCTAACATTATAAATACTTTTAGTGTAAAACCATCCAATAGAACAAATTTAAGGCTTTTAGAAATGAAATATTTTCCAAACATAAACCCTAATATACATATATTAAAATGAAGGTGAGAAATCAATAAAAAAAAAAATTACAAATAAATTGCAATGGTAATGTATAATCACTTAAGCCCTTTTACCCTACAAGTTAAAATTTTAAAATTAAAAATAAAATTACATCAAGGTAAAATCATATGATTACAATTAGGTATATGGAAACTAAAATCAATATCAAAAATATTTCACAACCCTAAAACATAGTAATCTTTATCACATTATTTACCTTATCATATTCTTCACTTTAGGGTTTTTAGGAGTAAATTGCAAATTAAAATTAAAAACAATCATATTGGTAACCACAATAATACCGTGAAATATTAAGCCTCTTTGAAACACATATATTTAAGAAAAACACTATACTTATTTTCCTAATAGTTTATTTCTAAATTATTAAAAGGAAATTCAATAATCTCATATTAATATCTTTATTTATACATACATTCTCAAGGAATAGCATAGGTCAATCGGTAAGGGTACAGTCAAGTAGTTAGGTAGGAAAAAGGATGGGTCGAGAGGTCAAGTGTTCAACTCCCTCTCCCCATTTTTTTTTCCTAAAATTGAGAAAATAAATAATTCATGAGAAAATAATATTTCATCATTGATTTGAAAAGTAATTAAGGAAAGGATTACTCCCTGTGTAAGAAGTTGTATTGACTTCTCTCCTGCACATGGAAAAGTAAATAAATTAGTTTCTCCTCCTAATCCTCTCGAAGAAAATAAATAGACTAATTGGTTAGGGGGTAGGAGGGTAGGTAGGTAGGAAAGAGGTTGGCTTGAGAGGTCGAGGGTTCAAATCCCTCTCGCCACCTTTTTCACTTAATTACTTTATTTATTATTTTTTAGAATAATTATTTATTTCAAAATGAATATGCATTAAATTAATTGATATAAAATAATTAACAACCTAATACATGAAAATAGAATAATGACAAACATATATGCCTTTTTATTCATTTTAATTTTTTAGCATAGGGAAATTATATAAAACTAAAATTTGAGATCATACTTCCCTGATGTTTTTTGCATATTTAGAACCTGAAATTTTCAGTGTCAACAGGCACCATCCCCACGGGGGTTTTCGCTTGGCTAGGGTTTCCTCCAAAAAAAATGGTGTTATGAGTTATGTGTTATGTGTTTATGCTCTTCTCATTTTCAGCATTTATATGGTTTATTTGCAATTGGTTTAAGTTCAAGTTGAAGTGTTGTAATAATGATTCACCCCCACTCTCAGTATTACTTAATCCTAACAATTGGTATCAGAGCTATTGGCCCTTGGAGAGAAATCCTAACATCTTAAAGGAGATCAGAATGGATTCAAAAAGTTTGCAAGAAAACTTTGAAGCAACACTTGATGACCTGGACAAAAAAAAGGTTAAGAACTGCGAATTGAAATTCAAGTTAAGAAGAGCAAAAGGTTTTATCAAGAAACTAAAGGAACAGCTTGAACTTTCAAGAAGTCAGAGACAATACCTTAGGGAAAAGATCAAGGAGGATTCAAATAATGATACATCAAACCAAGTAAAGAAGTTGGAGCAAGAAAAATAACAAATTAATCTGATAAAAGAAATTCAACATGAAAAGAATGCAAGATTCAAAGTTGAAGAAACTCTAAAAGGAGCGAACATGCAGATAGAAAAAATATAGATTCAACTTGATCACTACAAGGATAAATGCCTAGAATTAGAGAAGTACAATTAGATTATTAAAGGAAAACTCACTCAAGCCAAATTACACATCGAGAAGTTACACGAGTAGTGATAAAATTGATGAACAAAGAGAGAGAGATAAACCTAAAGGATACATGACTGGGATTGGGTACAATGAAGGAGAATGTTCTAAGACTCATGAAGAATTACATGAAGCGAAGACTGAAGATAGATCCACTCTTGAAGAACCTAAAGATCATATCAGACCTTTCAGAAGTAGATGCTTTGGATGCAACAAACTTGGACACATGAAAAGAGATTATAGAGGTAAAGGTCCTTTCAAACCCTTTACTGGTTATTGTTATAACTATTATGCATATGGACATAAGAAAGCAGAATGTAGAAAACCTAATCAGTCAAGAAGAAGACAAGATTACATCAGAGAAGAATCAATAGCAAAGATCACATGCTACAAATGTAATAACCTTGGGCATATTGCAAGGTATTGTAAGCTGTAGGTTAATCAGGACAGAAGACCACCTACATGTTTCAAATGCAACAACCTAGACATAGAGAAAAGTTTTGTAGGTGTGTCATCTTAAAATGGAAGCACTTCCATGATAAGAGCATTTATCCCTCTGAGTAAGTGGTTTGGGGTCATGTTAAGCACCTTGATCGGGTCTTTGCATGTATCTGGCTTTTCCCCCTGTTATGCTTTCCTCTGCACCTGATTTTCACTTCATATCTGCATTTCCTAGCATTCTGGGTCAGGATCCTGAGGTTTTTGACCAAAAGGTCAAATTCAACCTTATGGGTCAAAGTTGACCTCAACCCTGACCTAGGTCAGATTCAAGCTTGTCCTTGACCCCCTGTCCAGATTTCAAATTTTCTTGATTTTTGGGTGTCGAGTTTCAGGGATATTTGTTTTCCCGCCTCTAGGTCGGCCATTTCGGGTTTCAGAATGGTAAATCCTTAAATTACATTTAATCTAGGTATATTTTCTAAAGGTTAGGAACTAATTAGGATTTAATTCTACAAGGTGGCCCCTCTAGAAGATTGTGCCCTATTTCACTATAAAAGGAGGCCTTCCTCTCTCATTTTCTCCATCAAGTTTTTCCATCCACATCTCTCAAGCAATTTCATGAGCAAGCTCTCAAGTGCAAGCAAGTGAATTCAAGCATTCAAGCAAGCATTCAAGTGTTCAAGCATTCATCCATCAAGGAGATCCATTGTTAGCCATTGAAGGATTCAATCTCTTTGGAGCCCCCTTGAAGATCCATCCTTCTACATTCATCCAAGCCTCCTCATATGCAAAGATCAATTCAAGATTGGTGTTGAAGATCAAATTCCATTTATTTGAGACATCCTACATTCATTCTACATCCATTGGAGCATCCCTACTTGTGGATTGAGAATTCGAATCATCTACAAGGACTTCAACATAAGCTAGGTGAATTGTTTCAATTACTTTGTTTATGCACACTACATTTCAATTCAATTTCAAGGTTAATTCCTAAATTAGGGTTTGACAAGGGAAAACCCCCCATCAAACAAAACCCCCTTTTTCTTGCAGGTACAGGTGCAAAATTTTAGATCTGAGTGGATTTGGATACCTTTTTCGATGAACTTTCAAGATCTACGAACAAAGTCAGAATCGACCTTCAAATAAAGAATGTAGCCTTTGACCTTTTATGAGGGTCAAAGACTACCTGTTGTCAAAAAGATAAACTATTTCTAGGTTTTCTTCATCTCGGCATTTCCAGTCTGAAACAAGGTGCAGAATTGCCCGAAAGTACACACGAACATCAAAAATTGGCATTTTCCAGATTTTCCCTATTTTGAGGTTAGTACTTGTATTTCAATTATTTCAAATTTCAAGCATAATTCCATCATAGGGAAATATAGGATTTTTCTCTCTTTCATATTCTCCATAGATTGATTCAATTGTGCATTAACCTTTTGGTTGATCAAATTGGATCTCTCCTTTGGAAATTTGGATTTAGGAGTGGATCTCATATTTCCCCCATACATTACATTTGAATAGGTGTGATTCCATTTTACCACTATTCATTTTGGTGACCCCGACTAGCTTACTCTCTTTCTTTTTGGTGTTAGATTTCCTTTTATCTTGTTAGTATTAAATTTGTCCTTTGTGTTAGATCTTGCATGCTAATTAGATTTCAAAAATACAAAATATTCATGCTTTATGTGTTCTTAGTTGAGTTCATTTGCATTACATTGGTTTATGAGTTTTACTACTACTAGTCCTACTTATAACATTCTGGTTAGAAGAAGTCGTAGACTCATGGGTGCCTTTGATCCTAAATCTTCATCTCATTTCCTTAGGATCCTGGATGATAATTTGATTCTTCATGATTCCAATCCTACTATAGAGAAAAACTCTTCTCACTCATCTCATGATGAGGATGACATTTTAAGAGTTCCTCCTGAACAAGTTCAAAAACTTTCAACTGAACTTGATAAAATGGGTAATTGGCTTATTCAAGAGAACCATAATCAAGATTCTATTCAAGCTATAGAGGCTCTTAAGAAATTTCTCTATGATAGTGATCAAGGTGTTAACCTCTTGCGTGGTATTACTCACCTTGTGCATTCAAATGTTAAACCTTTAGCTCAAGAAGCTCAAGATTTAGGGTTGATTCCTCCTATCACTAGTGTTGAACCTCCTTCTAATCCTTTACCTAGTATTCCTACCTATACTCCTTCTTTGGTGACTATGACAGCTCCCTCTATTCCTATGAGTGTTCCTCTGGTGTCCCTTCCTACATCACAACCTTCATATCATAATGTTCCTTTTACTTATTCCAATCCGCTTCCAACTGTGATCCCTAGTGTTCCTCAAGTTGTGTCTTCTATTCCTGCAGCTTCTTACACTTTCCCTAGTGTGTCTAATGTTACTACTCCTCCTATTTCCTCTAATGATTCAAAAATCATCAGTTTGGCTCAAACTATGTCATCCTTACAACAACAACTTGCTTCCTTAACTCAAAACAAGTTTAGTATCCCTATATGTGACATGGGAAGTCCTTTGTCTTTGGATATTATTCATACTCATGTTCCTCAGCAACTCGATATGCCTCATCTTGAGAATTATAATGGAAAAGGAGATCATGTTCATCATTTTAAAACATTTCAAATCCTTTGTAGTGATTACGCTCATGACCATAGGATTTTAGCCAAACTCTTTGCTAGAACCTTCTGTGACAAGGCCTTATAATGGTATTGTTCCTTACCTCCTTATTCTATTGATTCCTTTCCAAAACTTGCTAATGCCTTTATTCAACAATTTCAAAACAACATTGGCCCACAAGTGTCTTTGACTGATTTGATGCATTGTAAACAAAGTGCAAAAGAAAAATTAACTGAATTTATTGGTAGATGTAAGCATTTGCATGCTCAGATTTCCTATCTTGTTCTTGATATTGATATTCAACGTATGTTTATTTCAAATTTACAAAAAGATATTAGAGATAAGATTTTGCTTACTGAATTTACCTCTTTTCAAAAACTTTGTGCAACGCTTCATCATTATCAATTACAAGTGAGTCAATTTGAGAGAAATACTTCAATGGCTCCTGTTCCAGTTGATAAGAGTGATGTTGCTCCTAATCCAAACAAATTTAAAAAATTCAACAACTATGTCAAGATAAACAAAGAAGTGAATGGAGTTGTTGATCAAGTTGTTGTTGCATCTCACAATACCACTTCTGCATCCACTGCTTTTCAATTAAATCATATGTTTACTCCTCTTTCTGAATATTTACATGCTATTATGAATAGGTTGTTAACTGTTAATATGATTACTTTACCTCCTATTCGACCTCTTTTACATGTTAAGATTGCCTTTAAATATTTTGATCAAAATGTTTTTTATCAATATCATCATCAGAATGGTCATGATACTGAGAAGTGTTATTCTCTAAAACATAAGGTTCAAGACTTAATTGACTCTAATACCTTATCTGTTGATAATCTTGATGGTAGTAGTAACAAGTATGTTTCTCCTCCTAATCAAAAACTTCAAATCTATATGAATCCTTTACCTATGCATGATACTAATACCATTGCTCAACCATCTACTGTGGAAATTGTGTATGACTCAAAGATGGATGATCTCAATCATGTTGTTAATCAAGTGGAGCATGTTGTTCAATCTGTATCTCCACCTCAACCTCAACCTCAACCTCAACCTCAACCTCAACCTCAACCTCAGATTCAATCTCAAGTTCAATCTCAACCTCGACCAAAACCTAAACCTAAAACTCACCAACAACCTAAGAATAAAAGACCTCGGGAACTTTTGATTACCTTTGATGACTTTGAGACTATTAAAGCTCCTAATGGTCCCCTTTACATTTTTGCCAAGATTTCTCAGAAACCTACTCGTGGTTGTCTTGTTGATCCTACATCCTTAGTCAATGTGATTACCTAAGAAAATCTTCTTATGAAAATCTTACAACATGATTCTTATGATACATCGGATGTGTGCATTCAAACTTGTAATGGTTTTCTTTATCCATCATTTGGTTCTATTACTTTACCGGTTGAACTTTGTGGAAAAATTGTGAACACTACCTTTGTTGTGGTTCCTACTTCTGATCTATTTCAAGTTAAGCTAAGTTTGCCTTGGTTGAATGCCATACGTGTCTTAAGTTCATTCATGATGAAGAAGTGAAGATGATTAATCATATTTTATATCAACCTTCTAGGCCCAGAGATTGTGCTGCTCTTGATTTCTTTTGGCCTTCATTACCTAATTCATGTCCTCCTCAACCTAATAATATTTTTCATTCATATCAAGCTTATAAACATCGTAATATTCTTGAATTAAGCATACCTCCTATGGATCTTAATCATGGTCTTTTGCCTACACCTTCTATACCTCCTTTAACTATGGCTTCTAGTTTTGTTAATCAAGTTCCTTCTATCACTCTTCCTAAACAACCTAAGACAAATCCTGTGATTATTCCTCCTATTGTTGATAATCCTATTGATCTTCCTAAAGAACCTGTGAAGGATCCTATGATTTTTCCTCCTATTTCTCCACCTATTTAAAATAAATCAAAATGTAATTGATCTACTAATGAACATCGTAAGAAGAATCATGCTCATGCTAAAGCTCGTAATTCTATTCTTCAAAGATCTCTACCTTCTTTGGATAAGACTATGCATGATGGGTTAGAAGAAGTTGTTACTAATAATGATGTTAATATGCATGATTATGATGATTCTATTCATATCTTAGATCCTATTTTGATTAATTTGGATGAAGAAGATACTCTTGATGATACTAATGATGTTAATGATGAATATGAGACTATTGACATTGACATTGATTTACCCAATATGTTTTCATCACAATTAACTCTTACACCTAGCATCGAACATTGTGATTCTCAAGAGGATCCTTGTTTGGAACTGGCTATCATTCCTACTATGTTGGATATAGTCCCTCTTGTGAGTTACCCACCTTCCCTAAATGATATACAATGAGATGGGGAGAGTAGGCGACACGCTTGATCGACTTGTCCTTTGTGGTAGCTTTGTTGTGTGTTTTCCTATTGTACTGTGCTTCTCCCATAATGTGTTTGCTAAATGTTTTTAGATTCTTTTATACGATCCTTGTTACTCAGTTGGTGCAAGGTGATGAAGGAATCGAAACTATTGTTCAAATTCCTCTATATGTACCTCTATTCTTCTATGCATTGTTCAATGTTATGTCGTAAATGTGCTATTGTTTGTAAATGTTTCATTGTGTAATCTGCTTGGATTCGAGATATGGTAGCACTAATTCTTTTTGGTCTCCATGTCATGGTCCGTAAAGATTCTCCTTCGTATAATCTTATGTGATCTTTCCTTCTTTGTGATCGTAGTTCTACTTTCTTCAGGGAATTATGTCAATTCATTTGCAATAATATCATATATATTATCTTATGATCATACTGACCCCATGGTAGGTAGATCCCTTCTATGTTCTATGTATGTTTATGTGATATTTCCCTTGATTTGTCTTTGTTTGGGGGCATCTCGATGTGGAAACATAATCAGTGGAATTGTTTATGTTTTCGTTAAAGCCATTGCTCCTACTAAAGTGCTAGCAATGACTTTAATGTGGGGGCATACGCTCTACTCACCTGTTGCACAAATGCACTTTTCAATACACACACATATTTTTCAAGATACTTTTCTCCCTTTTTGGATTAGTGACTAATCCTTAAAGCATGGATTTATATTTTAGGATCTCTTGATCCCTCCAGTTTCAAATATATTTTGATCCCTTAAGGATGGAGGTGTCCTTAAGACTGGATCTCTTTAGTTTTTTGGTTTTATTGGAATAGAATATTCCTAAGGGTGAATCCTTGATGGGTTGACTAGTGAGTAGCCACATTCACTAGGCAGTTCAATTCCATCTTTCCAGTTACGCCATTTCCTTGTGTGGTTCACAATGGGACATAAGTTCTCATTGGGCAAGGTAATCACACCCTTTCTTTTTCTCTCTAGAGATGTATCTCTTATTGTGATCTAGGAGTCAATGAAGACTTGAGTCCCTGGGGGCTTAAGGTTTCTCTTTGTCCCTTGGATTACGATAAGATTATATTTTCAATCTGATCTCCTTTACCAAGAGTTTGCATCGAGTCCATACTCTTGCTAAAGTGGGGGCTTAATGTATCATCTTAAAATGGAAGCACTTCCATGATAAGACCTTTTATCCCTTTGAGTAAGTGGTCTGGGGTCATGTTAAGTGCCTTGATCAAGTCTTTGCATGTATATGGCTTTTCCCCCTGTTCTGCTTTCCTCTGCACCTAATTTTCACTTCATATCTACATTTCCTAGCATTCTGGGTCAGGATCTTGAGGTTTTTTACCACAAGGTCAAAGTCAACCTCGACCCTAACCTAGGTCAAATTCAAGCTCATCCTTGACCCCCTGTCCAGATTTCAAATTTTCTTGATTTTTGGGTGTCGGGTTTCGGGGATATTTGTTTTCCCACGTCCAGGTCAGCCATTTCGGGTTTCAGAATGGTAAATCCTTAAATTACATTTAATCTAGGTATATTTTTTAAAGGTTAGGACCTAATTGGGATTTAATTCTCCAAGGTGGCCCCTATAGAAGATTGTGCCCTAGTTCACTATAAAAGGAGGCCTTCCTCTCTCATTTTCTCCATCAATTTTTGCCATCCACATCTCTCAAGCAATTTCATGATCAAGCTCTCAAGTGCAAGCAAGTGAATTCAAGCATTCAAGCAAGCATTCAAGTGTTCAAGCATTCATCCATCAAGGAGATCCATTGTTAGCCATTGAAGGATTCAATCTCTTTGGAGCCCCCTTGAAGATCCATCCTTCTACATTCATCCAAGCCTCCTCATATGCAAAGATCAATTCAAGATTGGTGTTGAAGATCAGATGTCATTGATTTGAGACATCCTACATTCATTCTACATCCATTGGAGCATCACTACTTGTGGATTTGAGGATTTGAATCCTCTACAAGGACTTCAACATAAGTGAGGTGAATTGTTTCAATTACTTTGTTTATGCACACTACATTTCAATTCAATTTCAAGGTTCATTCCTAAATTGGGGTTTGACCAAGGAAAACCCCCCATACAAACAAAACCACCTTTTTCTTATATGTACAGGTGCGGAATTTTGGATTTGAGAGTAGATTTGGATACCCTTTTTGATGAACTTTTGAGATCTGTGAACAAAGTCAGAATCAACCTTCAAATAAAGAATGTTGCCTTTGACCTTTTATGAGGGTCAAAGACTACCTGCTATCAGAAAGATAAAATATTTTTGGGTTTTCTTTGTCTCGGCATTTCCAGTCCAAAATAGGTTGCAGAATTGCCTGAAAGTACACACGGACATCATAAATTGGCATTTTCCAGATTTTCCCTATTTTGAGGTTAGTGCTTGTATCTCAATTATTTCAGATTTCAAGCATAATTCCATCATAGGGAAATATAGGATTTTTATCTCTCTTTCATATTCTCCATAGATTGATTCGATTGTGCATTAACCTTTTGGTTGATCAAATTGGATCTCTCCTTTGGGAATTTGGATTTAGGAGTGGATCTCATATTTCCCCCATACATTACATTTGAATAGGTGTGATTCCATTTTACCACTATTCAGTAGGTATAATGGAATGAACAATAGAAAAGGACCACCACCTATGATTATAAAGAAGAATATTGGTGACAGTCGTAAAGGTCTTGGTGAATACATGGATGAATTCAAGAGTCTTTTTAGAAAACCATAAGATGAAGATAATGGAAAGATATGGAAGGTAAAAGATTTCAATAATGCATTGGTTCAGGGAGAGACAGTAGCATCTACTATGTCTTCGCATGATGTTAACATTGCTAAATCAACCTAAAAGGTTGAGCATGGCCTTAGGGGGAGCATTGGATGTAGAAAATAGATTATATCCAGCCCATGATTATGTGGAATAAGCTAATGTGAGCTTAGATATGGTTTATACAAACATTATGGAGTCTATCTCTATGATCGCAGCACTTGGAGATTCATATCCTATGAGTGCGAGATTTATGTCTAATTGGGCAATATGCGAAGTTGTGCTAACTGTGATAAATGGATTTACTCACCTTGTAATGGATAAAAGACCTTGAAGAATATCATTTATTCACCATTTGATACACAGCAACCAAGGAGAACAGAGTTAATAAGCACATCAGCCACCTAGAAGCCACATTGTGTGATCGATTGAAGCAGAAGTTCTAGAATTCAGCATATTAAAGGTAGTTAGATCATATACTCTATCAAAAGCTATGGATGCACCTGTCATATATGATGTTGTTAATAGACCAAGGTATAAGTTCAAGAGACACCCTTTTAATTCTTGTGAGGATGATTCAGAAGGAGCATTTTCACAAACCCCATACGGTGTCCTTCACGTAGAAGATATTAGGGCTTACATTCATTTTAAGTATGAGACTATAGGGGATGCAAAAATATATAGGGAGATAGATGAGATGATAGAATCAGATGGGAAAATGAAGGAAGAGTTCAAAACCTAGAAGACCAATCAATCATAAAGCTAACCCTCCTAAATGAGTTTTGCGAGACTAAATGGTTCAAAATTATACTATGAAGAATCCATGATCAATTCATCTGGATAGGAGAGAAGCTTGTAAAGATATGTAGCCAGATGATTCATGAGATAACTAGATTAGACAACATTGGATCCCTCCCTGTGGTAGAGAAAAACATCAAGAAACAAGTTGAGATCCTAACACATTCCAAATGAGACAAACGAGAAATGACTCTAAATGATATATTTCAACAAGATGTAAGATTGGTAGCAATGCTATTAGGATATAAGATATACTATAGTAGAAGACCTAACTTTGTATCAATGGGTGTAATCATGATGGCTTACAGAATGGTAAAAGAAAACACCAAATACAACCTATGCGAGATCCTAGCACAATAATTCTTGGAGAATTTGAGGATTATTAAGAAGGCTAAGTCAAAAGAATTCGGATTTGGTTCACTCCTGATTCACATGTACATTCATATTGAGCACAAATTTCTTAGAATACACCCTAGAGCATGGAAGGATGGTGTACCTACTACTATACAGATATTAGAGAGCTACCAAAGATAGAACAAAGACTGGGTAGATGGTGAATTATTTGCAATGATTAAGATTCTTCAAAGGAAAATGAAGGAGAGATACATGATTCCTAAGAAATTAATTGAGAAATACAAGGACAAAATTTGTTTCATGTTTGAAACTTATTTTGTATGCTTTGAAGTAGTTAAGCCTAGGAAGAAATGGTGCTACCCTATGGGGTATGAGGTTAGTTTTGAGGTTCTTATAATGCAAATTGAACATGTACTAGCATTTGAAATAGATACATCAAAAGAAAGATGGGGAACCTATGAGGAAAATTCAGCAAAGGTTAGAGAAGAACATGATAGAAGAAAAATAGGAAGAGAAAGAACAAGAGAAGGAAAAACAACAAGAGGAGGATTAGGAAGAAGAGATAGGAGCAAGAAAAGAAGAAGAGGTAAGAGTTGAGCTCAAACAAGAACCTGACACCTCCTCCACCCTATTGTTGGCAAGTATGGTCAAACCAATGAGTACTGATGTGGAAAGTATGGATGAGGATGAACTCATGAGATTATCCTTCATGGCAATTTCTAAGGTAAAAGAGAGGACGGAACAAAAAGGGGATAAGAAGGTTAAGGTGATCACTAGGGAAGTAGAAACTATAAATAAAATACTCCCTACACCTCTTACATTTCAAGGAAAGGATGATGCAGAGAACTTGAACATGGCATTGGATAAATTTGACAACCATTTTGAGTCACTATTGAATATTGCAGAGGAAAAGGCTGAGAAAAGATACCTAGAAAAGAAGTTGAAGGAAGTTTTCCAATCCATCTCATGGGACTTGGGAATTTTGAGAGCAACCACAATTAAGTCCAAAATTTGTGTGGTGCAAGGAAGAAATCTCTACAGTTATTGCATCAATCCCATTAGACACATAAAGAACATTGAGGATATCATATCCAAGGATAGGACTGCATTGGATAGCATGATAGATAGTTGTGAGACCTCCTCACAAACTATAATAGAAATGGATAAGCAGACATCCTGTAATGCCCCACCAAGGAACCCTTGGCTCAAGGACATTATACTCATTAAGTCATACACAATATATAATACTTTTTTTTTCAATAAAGTAGCGGAACATAATCTAATTTGATTTATTTAATGTTACTAAAGGTCAAGAGAATAAAAAGATTATAATACTTGTCTTGCTCAATTAACAAATTATTATTCTTGCATACCTGAATATTGCTAACTTTCTTTTACATGATGACCACCATGTCCAACACCTGTAACTACACATATGTCTAAACAACTAGATGTAAACATTAGATATATTATATTACAAATAAATGTTTTATTGATAACTTAGCTATGAGAATCATTATTAAGGAGTGAAATCATTGCATTATAAACTTAAAGACAAACCCTAAGGGACTGGACCTAAGCCTCGGGGGCTCATCATCGATGGCCTTGCCTACGTTCACGCTCAGAGACTTCGTAGTTCGACTCTCCCCATTCTAGACTATCTATTTGTAAAATCAAGAAAGCGGGTACGCAACCCTTTCTAGGGTCTTGTCCCCCAGACAGTTTTCCCTTCGGTTGCCACCCACTTAGGTGGAACAAGGAGAAATTCCTAGACTTAAATTTGAAAACTTCATACAAATTTCATAACTCAAAAACATAGTTTAACTCACACTGATATAGTATTCATGAAACCTCCTTAATCATAGTATTTACTAAAGTTCCTTCCAAGCAAACATAGGAGTGAAATACATATATCCCACTAAGATATTGTCATGTATTTTATAATCACTAATAGCATCATCATAGAAAAATATACCTATGTAATCTCATGAAATCATGACATAGGCTTAAAACCTCTTCTATCTCTAATGGTAAACTTAGTTACGATGAAATCAAATCAAATGATTAAGAAGTTATCCATAATTAAAATAAGAATTATTAATATTACAAAGAACATGTTTACAAGTGTGCAACCATAACAATAAGAAACTACAATAAGACACAACAAGCATATAATTATTAGAACAAACTTATATCAACTACCAAAAATGTGTAATATGAATAAGGGTACAAGTGAACACAATCCAATAAGTGTATGCACATGTATAAAATCTACAAAAGTATTCAAGAATATACAAAATGACCAAGAGAAAGATAGGAGCATATAAGGGGGTTGATCTCAAACTATGCTAACCTCATATATTATTACAAATAATATAAGTAACCCCTAAATGAAACCCAAGACATCAATATTTACAATAGAAAAATTAATATACAAGATAATATAGTCTCACATCTAGAGAGAATAATCTATATATATATACAACTTATTTAAATTCCCTAATACTTATGTGCATCTTTATGTAAATCTATGTCATCTAGTAACAAACACCTTTCATTCTAGTTCCTAATCATAAAGGGTTGTCCATTGGAGACCATTACACAAACTCTTACACACACACACACACACACACATGTATCTCTAGACATACATCTAACCTTCTAGCGTCCACTATATCCTTAATAATTATACAAATTTGTCAACAACTTAGGAGATTTACTTATATATCTAATTGTATTTATTTTATTTTATTTTTAACAATTAACATTCGAAGAGTAATCACACATTTCTTGTTTCTATTTATATATTACAATAATAACTACTTCTATTTATTGTAAATAATAATAATGTATCTAAAAAAAAGAATATGAAAGAATGTCAATAGCCTATCTTTTACACCTAAAAGAATTGATTTTTACAACTAATAATATTTGAATATCTATTTATTTTATCCGATAATATTATACCTAAATTGGCAAACTAGTATCCTATAGTTCTTAACTATAATTGAAATAAATGGAACATTACATAAATAGTTAATATTACTAATTGGATCCAATCTTACCTTCTTGCCAAGCTTTACCCGATCATCCCACGGCACTGAATGCAAATAGCTCTGCTGGAAATCTGTAACATTCATTCTGTATAGAGCCGTACTCAGTCCTTTATAACTTTCCAACCAGACTATATTTTCCCGATCGCTCCGGTGAATTTATTCCAAACTAGGTTTTGTCAAACATATTTCAAAATCGTGAAGATCCATCGGTTAAATTTAAAGTTATGGTCTCTGTACCGAGACTGAAATTGACTGTCATAAAACAACAGATTAGAGGCAAAAGTTTTATTCAATCCTCACATCACAGTCACAACCCAAATTCTAAATTTACTCATGTGAAAAAAAATCCATATGCTTATCAATATCTGAAATTCCATTCACTTGTAGTGCATTTCAACCTGTCGGTTTTCTTTCTTTATAAAGGAAACCAAAACATATGACAGTACTCCATTAATGATGAGTTCTCCAATCAATTTCTACTAAACATTAATAAGAGATTCTTGATTTCGAACAGCAAGAGATATATAAAGCAAAAGACATCACGAAATCTGAAATTATATTCATATTACACTTCATTAACACATAATATCGATGGCTCTCCTCTAAACTTGTCTCCTCTCCTCTATATCACCCCCCCTCCTGAGTTTATTTCTTCTATTTGATATAGTTGTTTTCAGAAAACTGAAACGGTTCCATAACCAACAGATTTCTTCCTATGAATAAATTTGATTAATCTTTTTGTCAAAAAGGTTATTGAGAGAACTTCAAATTAATTAACAAACTATACTTTTAGTCTTATCTATTTAATTCCTCATACGTAGGATTATCTTAAGTTATAGTTAAGATTCTTTACTAAGGAATAAGATTCCTTAACCTAGTTATTTATTTATTTTTATTTTTATAATGATAGCTTAGTTTTCTTTTCTTTATTTTATTTATTTATTTTATTGTAAAATTCATTTGTATAATAATGTTCTTATAATCTTTTTGATAAAAGAATATAATAAAATAAATAAAGCTTTTATTTTATAATCAAAATATTTAAAATATGTAAAAACTATTTAAAATTATATATATGTATTTATTTATTTTTAAATACATAGAAAAATAATAAAGATCTTTTTTATCAATAACATATTTAATTTAAAAATATTTATTATATTTCTTTTAGATTTGTAAAGTGAAATATTACATAAATGAAATTACATTGTTTGTAATTCACAACATTTTAAACTATATATTTATGAAAGTCATACAACCACATATATTATTTATATATTTACGTCTATGCATATTTACATCTAGAAACATCAACTAACAATTTACTATAAGTGATGAAAGGTTTACTTACCTTTTTAGTTCCTTACCGAATATGAATTAGAGGAGCACTACACATCCAAAATCTTGGACAAATTAAATGTTTTGGATACAGATAAAGGGAAAGTAGTGACAAGATTTGGTTTGCTAAAGAGGTTAATCACTCCTAAGCTATCAATTCTTGAAGCTCATCTCACCGAGATGGAAAAGATTGAAGAGTCAATGACCAACTTTGTACCCACTGAGTTGAAGGTAGCTGAGACCACATCTTATGCACTGAATGGATTGATCCATATTAGTGAACTACTGATTAAATCATAGAATGATGAAGTGACGACCTTGGAAGACTCCTTCCAAGACATTCTGAATTTGGTGAGTAAGCACTAAGTCATATATGTTTAAAATTTTAAAGTTTTGTAAGTACCTTTGCCATTGATGTCAAAGGGGGATAAGAAGGGAAGAGAAAATGAGAAGAGGAGAACAAGTAAATTTTTTTAAAAAAGAGAGAAAGAGAAAGTTGTAAATAAAAAAAAGAATATGTATATAAGATCTAAGACATTTCAGGTTCCTACCATTCTCCTTCTCAACCTTAGCCAAATACCACTTAAAAGATTGAAAAGCTTCATATTTTTCTTTTAGAAACATTACATGCATCATTCTAGTATGATCATCAACAAATAAGATAAAGTATCTAGCACCATAGTAACTTTGTACACCCATAGGTCCACAAAGGTCAGTATGAACCAAATCTAAAATGTTTTCAGAAGTAAAGGATTTGCTCTTAAAACTTGACTTTGTCATCTTTCCTAACTGACATTCCTTGCACATCACATTCTCAAGTTTCTTCAATCTAGGTAGACCTCTTACCTTTTTCTTCCTACTTATCTCTACCAAATTGTTAAAGTTAACATGACATAGCCTTTTATGCCATAACCAAATATCATCAAGTTGTGCAATTAAACATGTTTCTTCAGATAGGTCAAGATAGAACAAATTACCTCTAGTCTGATCTCCACTTCCAATTAGTTCTCTAGTAGCATCAAATATTTTAGCTTGCTTGTGATGAAATTCCACTCGGTAACCAGTTTTGTTGAGCTGAGCAACACTTAACAAATTAAGACCTTCAACCCAATATGCATTTTCACAAGATATTTTATCATTCAGTTTAATCAAACCTTTTCCTCTAGCAGGACATGGTGCATCATTACCAATTTTACACTTTTACCTCTGTAATGATGTAAGGTCTCAAACTTATTTTTGTCACTAGTTATGTGATGTGAACAACCACTGTCAATAATCCATTTATCATTCTTGTTCACATAGGATATCAATGCAGTTTTCTCATCCTCATCAGATTCATCTTTCATTGCAACATAGACTACCTCAATTTCAAAATCATCACTATCAGTGTCAGTTTCTTTTTCAGCAATGTAATAAGATTTCTTACATTTTCCTTTGTAGTCTTTGTTCCTTCGGTAGCTTATGTCATCTCTTCTATCTTTGTGTTTGCTTTTTCTTTCATCATCTTTATCCTTCCTATCAGGACATCTAGCAGCTATATGACCAACTTTATTACATGCAAAACATATAATAGGGAGTTTACCTTTATACTTTCCTTTCCCTCTTCTCATTCTTCTAGCCATAAGAGCTTCTAGATCTTCCAGTTCTTCATCAGAAGTATCACTGTCACTTTCACTTATGCATCTTTCTTTTTCTTTCTTTGGCTTGTTCAGAACTAGTTGTGACTTGAAAGCAGATTCAACATTACCAATGCTTCCAATAGTGAAATTATCATAGTTAGAGAGTTCAAAAGCAGTCAGCTTACCAACCAAACTTTCCAAAGTAAGCACATTAGCAAAGTTACATCTAGATTCTTGAATAGCTGAGATCTTAATAGCATATATAGGACGCAGGGTTCTTAGTACTTTCTCAATTATAGTTTCATCATCAATAACCCCATTTGCTCCTCTAATAGCATTCACAACTTCTTTTATTCTACCACAATATTATGCAATGTTTTCACCTTCTTGCATTCTCATTTCATCAAACTTACCTCTAAGACTCTCGGCCTTTGCTTTTAGTACATTTAATTCACCACCATAGATCCTTGCAAGAGTGTCCCACATCTCCTTAGCAATTGTGCAATCCTTAATGTTCTCAAATTCTGGATAGCTTAGGGCAGATGCAATTTCTAGCATTGCCTGATTATGTTCTTGCTTAGCTCTCATTTCTTCGGCAATCAAAGGTGTGACAGGTGAGACATAGTCATTCTCAATGTAGTACTTTGCAGAGTCACCAATACCAGCCAAATGTAGCTTCATCAAGCTTTGCCATGCAGGGAAGTTTTCTTTATTCAGCTTCGGTACCTCCTTCTTATACAACCTGATCATTTCCTTCAAACCCCTTTAAACTTGGTTTCTGTAAACACTAATAATAAGAAACAAAGCTCTGATGCCAATTGTTAATATGATTTAGAACAATAAAGAGGGGGGGTGAATCATTTGTTCTTAGGTCCTAATGTATAAAACAAACTTAAAACTTTTCCTTAAATTAGATCCAATAACCAAAACAAACTCGATCATCACTAATTCAATAATAGAAACATATAACAATGCAGTCCACTACCCAGCTGTAACTTAACTTGTAAAACATAGAAATGTTCAAACCAAAACATTCACACAAGTATTAACACCAGGATTTATATTGGAAACCCAATGTGGGAAAAACCACTTTGTAACATGCTACTATTATTTTCACTCTTCTGAAGTGAGCTCAGTTAAAAGCCAACCCTGTCAAAGGTTACAATACACACTGTCAGGTGTGACCCAATTAAAGGATTTCAATCACCCTGTTAAAAGTGAGCCTTGTCATAGGACTTACATACACTCCATTAGAATGCAACCTTGTTCAAAGGGTTTAACATATGATTTTTAGGTCAACCTTTGTTAAAAGGATTTTGACTATTACAATGGTTAGAAAGTAGCAGCAATATTTATCTAAAAAATATACAACTCACTTTGCAAATATCAGATCTGATTCCATACACTAATGCTAGTTTACTGACTTTGAAACTTTTCCATCTCCATCTCTGATCTGCTTGGAACTTTTCTTCAAGCAACCACCACAATTCTCCTTTAGCCTTTTCTACTTATACAGTCAATAAAACTTTACTGATCTTCCAGCATTCTCTTTTTCACCCATGCACACGCATATCCAATGCTCAGGTTCCCTTTAATATTTTCCTCAATTAGGTTAACTCATCTTATGCCGCTCAATCTCATTCGTAGATCTTAGGGTTAGATCAGATTCATTGAATCTACTCACTTCATGTTCTTCAACTTCATTTCTAGAATCATCTCAAATCTCTTAAAGATTTACAATAAAACATTTTACAGTGCATTTAATGCTTTTAAACAATCAATAAATAAAGTCAACACATTTTACATAATCCAAGAATTCAACAATGTCGGCTCCAAAACTAAATTCTCTTCAAATATAAAAATGTTGATGCTCGGTCAATACTGTGATCAACTACTCGATCTTCATGTAGAAAGCTCGGTCATTACTAAAAACGTTTCCTCAGCTTATATTGTCTTCCTTGACAATTAACTGTTGTTCAGTCAACACTAGTATTTTGCTCGGCATACACTGACTCGGTCGACACTAACATTACTTGGCTTAAACATGATTTCTCCATTCTTTTCTTGGTCAAGCCTACCAGTTTAGTCTTCAGTCTTACTAGTATAAACAATACATTTTCTCATCATTGTACAACATAGTCAAGTACACTTTGTAGTATCAAGATAACTCAACCTTTCCCTAGGTGCTATTGTTACCAACCTTGCCTATCCCCTTAGCAACACTCAAATAGATATAGTACTTTCCTAAGTAGCAACAGTCTTACCAATTAAGGTTTGACATCAATGACAATACAACAATTGTTTCAATTGCAATTTCCAACATATAGTTGTGGGCACCATCCCCACTGGGGTTTAACCTTGGCCAGGGTTTCCTTGAAAACAAATAATGGTGTTATGAGTTACGTGTTATGTGTTTATGTTCTTTTCATTTCAAAATTCATATGGTTTATTTGCAATTGGTTTAAGCTCAAATTGAAGTGTTGTAATACTGATTCAACCCCCCTCTCAATATTACTTAATCCTAACAAATCAAACTATATGTCTCAAATAGAGGTCAAAACTAGGGCATCCTGGATGCAGATATAACAATAAATAAATCAACATATATCAAAAGAAAGGAAAATAAAGAATATTGATATTAGGACTAGCTCCCTCCCTCTACCTAATCTCGAGGTGGAGGAGGGGCATCTACTCTTATCAGTGTTGGTAGATAGTTGTATGTTAAACCTGATTACATGCACTATATAGCTCACGGATCTGATGGTCTCTATCATGTATCTGCCTATCTCACTCTACCAATTATGCCTCCAGTAATGTTAGATGTGTCCAAGCTATTGTGAGATCTTCCCTAAGTTGGGCTACCTCATGTGCATTAATCCCTTGTGTTCCCTCAACCCATGGTGACTCTAATGGTTCCTTCTCCATAGGCTCACCCTCCCTACAATCGGTCTCCCCTTCATGTATCACCTTATGATCTATCCATGATCCACCCTCCACCTTACTAATCTCTTCCCCCTCCTCCTCTGGTAGACCCTTCTCTGCAGCTACAACTACCCCTACGAACCCTAATGATCCCCTCTCTATGTGTGATCTTTGTTGCACTATAACCTGAGGCTTGCTACTACTATCCCTTGGGTGACCCTACCCCTGACCCCTATGTTCCCTGTCACCCCCTCTCCTTGTCTCTTTGTCTTGTGGCTCATTAGTTGGATCCTCCTCATCCATTTTAGGCACTCTCTCAGCTAGATCTTGTGAATCTGGGGATGGGATTGTCAATCATATATTGTTTATGTATGGTGAAAATGTGACCACACTTCTATGAATCCTTACATGCAAGAAAACTCAATAATGAGCCCTCACAAATCAATCCATAGCTCTCTATGCATGGAGTTGCAAGATTTGTAAAATTGCTCTCAGCTAGAGCTATAAACTTATGACCTTGCTAGTCAACCATACAATGAGAGATTCACAATGAAAACAAGGGCAAGAATGCCAATATCTCCAATGAAATCAATATGAATGCAATGCAATGCAAAATTAATCTAAGATGATCATGCAAGTATGCAAATTAGGTTATGAAAATGAAAATGAAAGAGTTAGAAACCCTCTAATTAGACTATGTGAGATTAATCTAAAACATGAAATAAAATGATACCATGATTATTCAACTATGATGCAAGCTAGGATGTGATGTAGATGCAAGATGAATGTCAATGATGCTCCAAATCTTCAAAACTTGATGCAAGAATGTCTCCAAAAGCTTCAAGATGACTTAGAAAACTTATAGCATAACAATAGCATAAAAACTTAAGATATGAAAATGAGGAAGAGAGCTCTTCTTTTATAGAGAATGAGATGAAAATGGACCATTGAGATTAAGAGGCAAAAGACTTAATCAACGGTGGAGAAAAATAGAAGCTTGATCCTTGTGCACAAATATCCTCCAATAAGAAAATTAGAAGCATTTACTTTATGTTGAGCATTTACTTTATGTCCATGTGAGACAAAAAATATTTTTCTTTTATTTTTTATTTTATTTTTCTTTATAAATAAGAATTAAATACTTTATTTGTGCAACATAGGATAAGAAGAAAAGTGGGGATTTTTTATTTAAATAAAAGGGGAGGAAATTCCTTTTAATTAAATAAAGACTTAGGATAAAATGATTTTATTATTTAATTAAAAGAGATTTTTAATTAATTAAAAGGGAGCATGTTCTCTTAATTAAATAATATTTTTATTTTTTTTTCTCTTTTAAATTAAATAAGGCTCAAACCTTAGGAAATATTGAATTGATTATGATTTGATCACAAAAATTGATATAATTGATATTGTAGATATTTGAAAATATTGATTCAGGGATTTGACAAATTGCTGAATGGGGGCCCAAAGTCTAGGTGACCATTTTAGGGTGCATACATTTGCCCCTCTTTGACTAATGTGTGATCATTTCGGGAACACATGCAGTCAAAGAAGAATTGAAATGTGAGATTGATTTGGGATCACAAAACAATCCAGATGTGTGTTCATTTTGGGAACACATCAGGACAAAAATAAGTAAAAGCTGAAAGACAAGACCAACACTGTCGCTGCTAGGTGAAAATCAAGCCTTAGACAAAACTATCACCGTCGCTACTAGGCAACAATCAAATCTGAAAAATAGGAGATAAAAATTGAAAGACAAAATCACCACCATCGCTGCTAGGTGATAATCAAGTCTAAAAATAAGAATCTCAAGCTGAGCTAAATGATAAAGCTGAATCAAAGATTAAAGCTGATAGTTACTGCCCCCTTGGAATCAAAATTGAAATCAGATAGAGGAGAACAACAAACTGATAAACTTGATCAAGTCACAATAAATCATAATCGAAGGATGGAGCATGATAGGATAACCATCAAACAGTGAAGATATGCCCCAGGTTGACGAGGTTTGACTGAAAAAGATATAGGATAAAGATTAAGTCAAACCTTAGAGAAATGAAGCAAAATGGGTGAATGAAAGACTAGAAGTTTGAAAGACATGGAAAGGAAGAAATTCCATCAAAGATTGAAGAATTATGCCTCAAAAGGTTAGTCAACTACGTAGAAGAATGAGAAAACTTGGAAACGCGACTTGGATTTTGATTTTGAGTCTGAAAATGGATAGAAAATGATGTGATATGAAATACCAGAAATGAAAGATATGATCAAGAAGAATCAGAAGATGAGCATAGTTGACCAACTAGTCCATAGATGATAAAAAGGAGAGCTCTCTCCATATGCAAGATGCAAAAACTAAACTATGATGAACCTAAGAATGCAAGCTATTATGAAAGTGGTTCACTTGCAAGGTCACAACATCTATAGACATCTAATTATCATCATCGAGCGTTATTGGTAGCATCGTAAGATCATACAATGCACACTAGCATAACTATGTGGATATGAATATGATCTTTATCAGATAGAAATGTGGAAATATCACCTAGGCATCAAAGACATGTAGGTCCAGATGACTAATGTAGTGAGATTACCTAAGTTTGATATGGCAAGATTATGCTTGTATCAAGACACATGAAAGTCAAGATAACTAGAAGCATGCACTCGCAAAACAGTCAAGGATAATACCTTGTCAATCCATAGTGTCAAGTAAGACCAGCATAAATGCTCATGACAGTTAGGATGAACAAAATATACCCACAAGCAGATAAAGAAATAAAACATGTTCTCATATCCTCAGTCTTCTAGCTTTGCATCATCGAAAACTTCTCAGGGAGAGACCACTCATCAAAGAAATCCTCATAGACAGCACACAAAGAAAAATAAAGTCAACATATCTCAACGAGTTGATTGTTTAAGTGCATGTGTGTTGGTCATAGAATCAAACTTTGAGTATCACATCTGCAAATGAGCAACGTCACATCAAACTTAGACTAGTGGGTAAGACATCTGATAAGTGTTGAGAAACACTCAACACAAGGGTAGTGTTGAAAAACACTATTTTGGGTGGTGTTGAAAAACACTTGTTGTGAAATGCCCCAAGAGACAAACGCACCTAAAGGACCAATGTGAACAATTATGCCCCCTAGACAAAGATAAAGACCAATTCCAGACCAAGTCAAATAAGGTCAAGACATGATGGAGAAAGGCTAAGTGTTGAGGATGCATGCTAAAAGACAAGGGTGCAAAGGCCTCAAGTAGTGCCTATTTCCAGGTTTTCATCACTTGGAGATTTTATTGTAATTTTTCTCTTTTTTCAATTTTTTTTGTATTTTTGCTACCAAGGTGCCTGTTTCCAGGTTTTCACCAAGGCACTTTTTCTATTTTTTTTGAATTTTTGAATTTTTTTATTTTTTTATATTTTTTGTATTTTTTCAAGACTGTATATGCTTTTTAGGATTTTTTCAGCATCATATATCAATTTTTTTGGTATTTTTCAGGATCAATAAAATATATACAAAAGATGCCCCCAAATAGAAATGGGCATCAAGGATAGAACTTCTTTAGGTGCAAAATGTTGATGGGCTCAGGGAGCTATTCTCCATCTTCATTTGACAATAAATATGCACCTGTACCAAAAGCTACTATAATAATGTATGGTCCAAGCCAATTAGGTTTGAACTTGCCCTTTTGTTCTGTGTTCTGTTGATTCTTAGGGTTCTCTCTCAAAACAAGATCACCTATTTGAAATTCCCTAGGGTGAACCTTCTTGTTGAATGCTTTGGACATATGCTTCTGATATACTCTCATGTGATCAAAGGAAGCCTTACGCTTCTCATCTAGAAGTTCTAGTTCTTGTAACCTCATGCCACGGTAATCCTCATCTGTAATCAAACCTTTGAGAGAGATTCTAAGTGAAGGTATCTCTACTTCTAAAGGCAACACTACTTCAACGCCATAGGTAAGAGCAAAAGGAGTAGCTCCTGTAGGTGTACGAATGCTAGTTCTATAGGCCCATAGTGCCGGATTGATTCGTAAGTGCCAATCCCTACCATTCTTGTGTACTGTTCTATGAAAGATTTTAAGAATGGTTTTATTAGAGGCTTCTACCTGTTCGTTTCCCTATGGAAATAGATGGAGGACCAATGTTGCTTAATTTTAAACTTCTTGCATAAATGCTTTAGGTCCTTGGTCTTGAATTGACCTCCATTATCAGTAATAATCTCAGAAGGCACTCCAAATCGACAAATAATATGATTCAAAATAAATAGGGAAACTATTTTTCCTGAGGCAACAGAAAGAGGGACTGCCTCTACCCATTTCGTGAAATAATCAGTAGCTGTGATGATAAACTTATGTCCACTTGATGAGTTGGGGTGAATTTTCCCAACAAGGTCAAAGGCGCAGCACTGAAATGGCCAATGAGAAATAGAAGGAATTAGCTCCCTCCCTGGAGCGTGAATCAGGTTTCCATGTTTTTGACATTTCTCATAAGATTTAGAGAAAGCTACTGCATCAGTTTGCATTGTGGGCTAGTAATACCCTGCCCTAAGCAACCTTTGGGCCATGGCAAGACCATTAGAGTGTCCACCACAAATGCCCTCATGAATGTCAACTAATGCTTGGTCGGATTCCTCCTTTTCCAAGCACCTAAGAAGTGTCCCATCTAAACCCCTCCTATATAAATCACCAGAGATAAGGGTGTGGTGAGAGGCATTACGGATGAGGTTTCAGTGTTCAGAACAATTGAAAGTGTCAGGGATGATGCCATCATGTAGATATGAATAGATAGCACCATAGCGGGAAGACTCATGTGTGACAAGGGTACAAATGACATTGCTTTTAGATGAGTCAAATATGGGGTGGTGTAGCTCTTCCACTAGAAATTCAAATCTGGATTCATGTTGTTCCAACTATAGGAGTGAAGCTAATGTAGCCATAGCATCTGCAGCTTTGTTTTCTACTCTAGGGATCTATTGAAATGTCACAAAGGTAAAGTAACGTCTCAATGAATCAACCATATTTTTGTAAGGTATCAATTTATCATCTTTGGTTTGATACTCCTTATTGACTTGGTTGATAATTAATTATGAATCCCCAAAGACATGCAACTCTATTATGTTCCATTCTATAGCTAGTTTCAATCCATTGGTTAATGCTTCATATTCTACAATATTGTTTGTACATGGGAATAAAAGTTTGTAGGATTTTGGTATATTATACCCATGAGGAGAAACAAACAATACTCCCACACCTGATCCATTTTGCATGTTGGAACCATCAAAGAACATCTTCCAAGTACGAGTGGTCATGTATAGAATGTGTTCATCTGGGAACTCTACCTGAATAGGCACACTATCCTTAACTGGAAAATCAGCTAACTGATCAGCAATAGCTTGCCCTTTTATGGCATTTCTCTCAATGTACTCTATATCAAACTCAGATAAAACCATCATCCACTTAGCAAGTCTACCCGTGAGGGCAGCCTTACTAAGCAAGTACTTAAGGGGATCAATTTTTGCAACCAAATGTATAGTATGAGCAAGCATATAGTGTCGCAACTTTTGGTAAGCAAACACTACTGCAAGACAAGACTTCTCAATGTTATTATAATTGATCTCATAAGATACTAGAGTACAACTGATGTAGTATATGGCCCTTTCTTTCCCAGTGTCATCTAATTGAGCCAGCAATGCCCCCAAGAAAGACTTTGTTGCTGAAATGTACAAAATCAATGGTTTCCCTGGAATAGGAGGCATCAAAATTGGAGGATTAGCCAAACACTATTTTATTTGATCAAGGCTCTTTTGGCAATCCTCATTCCACACACATGTGACTCCCTTATGCAATGTTTTATTGAAAGGTTGTGCTCTATCTGCAAGTTGTGAAATAAACCTCCGTATAGATTGGAGTCATCCTTGAAGACTTCTCATTTGACTTATGTTCTTTGGAGGTGACATATCTAAGATAGCTTCGACCTTTTCAGGATCAACCTCTATTCCTTTTGCTGAAATTATGAATCCTAGAAGTTTACCTGAGGTAACTCCAAATGCACACTTTTTTGGATTCAATCTAAGGTGAAATTGTTCCATGTGATCTAGAATCACTTCCAAATCATCGAGGTGTGTATCCCGTTTCCTAGATTTAGCCAAGGTATCATCCACATAATCTTCCATGTTCTTATGCATCATATCATGAAAAATTGTGGTCATAGCTCGTTGGTATGTTGCTCCTGCATTCTTTAGGCCAAATGGCATGACGTTCCAACAATAGGTTCCCCATGCACATGTGAAAGTTGTTTTCTCTTAATCTTCAAGAGCTATTTTTATCTGGTTATATCTGGAAAACCCATCCATTAAGGAGTATATCTCATAACCCACCGTCATATCCACTATCATGTCTATGTTTGGGAGTGGCAAGTCATCCTTTGGGAAAGCTTTATTGAGGTCTCTGAAGTCTGTGCAAATGTGAATGGACCCATCATGTTTTGAAACTGGAACAATATTGGAGATCCACTTAGCATAGTCAATAGCTCGAATGAATCCTGCGCGTAAGAGATTTTCTAATTCAGCTTTAACAAGAAGAGCTATGTGAGGGTGCATTTTCCTCAACCTTTGTTTGATTGGTTTTATTCCTGGAGCTATAGATAGATGATGCATAATAAGATCAGTGTCAAGCCCTGGCATATCAGAATATGTCCAAGCAAAGTTGATTTTCTTCTTTTGCAAAAACTTTGTATATGCCTCTTTTTCTTCAACTGATAGAGACTGAGCTAGGTGCACTATTTGGGGAGCCTCTTCTATTTTCAAATTCACTGGTTGTGTCGGCTCAATGAGAACTGATGACCTTTCTTGGAAGTAACTTGGCAAGTTATTAAGTACCCCATCCTTAGGCACCTCAAAGAGGTTTTCACCCTCAGATACGTCATTTATTTTTACTATTTTAGGTTCTGACACCGCCACAAAGTGGTTTTCACCATCAGACCTTTTTTTCTTTTTTTCTTTTTCTTTTATTTTTAGACTGAGGTACTTAATATCAGGCTCCGTCATACTTTTTGTTGGTTCACTGGTGGAAGAGACTACAGGTTCAAGAGCATTTAGATAACAGGCAATTTCATAGTCATTCTGAAAGTTTAAGAGCTGAGGCTCTTGGTAACATTGAGACCAATCAATTAGGTGGAAATGAACAAGGGGTAGGTCAATGACTGGTTCAACATTGTGTATGTGGAAGGTGTTATCTCTGGTGACCATACAATTGGGATTCATCAAGTCTCCTTCTAAGATACCCGAATCAGGTTTTGTCCTACCAAGCAAAGCGTCATCCACTAAGGCAATTTGAGGAGTCCAATCCTCTAGTCCTACACTAGGCTCGTTGGTCACATCGGGTTGAGTACTATAAGTATGGACAACATCCATGTCCAAATCAACTGTTGCATCTGAAAGTGAGTCCCATTCAAACTCATGTGAGTCTGTCTCTGAATCATTATTTGGGCCTCGTGATGTAGAAGCCTCAAGGTTATGAAAGGTTTCCCTTTCTCTAGCACTAGCATTGTTACTATTTGTCGCAGCTAGGATAGCAACACTTTCCATTGTCAATCTAGCATTCATATAGTCACTATCCGTCATAGCTGGGATAGTAGGACTATCAATTGTCAAATCTTTTGGATCTCCCCAAAGGATATTTTTTGAAGGCACCTAATCATCAGACATGTCTTGTTGATTGGAAAGATCAGGTGTGTAGTCTGAATCACTATCACTGTCCGTCGCAGCTGGGATAGGGACACCTTTCTTCTTCATATTTTCAAAACCTAAGCCAACTGTTGACTTATTCCTTCATCCAAAAAGGGCATGGTTAAGAGGTTTAGCTTTGGCATCCAACCGATGACTAAGGGGACCATGTCTTGGATAACCCATATTCTTGACCAATGTATACCCTCTCCCATAAGCTTGAGGGGAAGGTGCAAAATCCTCATTATGTCAGTATTTCTCCTCTCGATAAATCTAGTCCCTAACGGCAACCTCTTATTTTTCCTCTTGAATCAGAACTGAGGATTCTACAAACTTGTCAAACAATGTCATGGCTAAAGATGAGGGTTTCATATCTTGAGAAGGTTTGCCATAAGACCTAGGGGAAATTGGCAATTTTGTGAATGAATCAATTTTGTAATCCCCCATGCCAAGATCCATGGCTTTGAATTTGTCTTTGCATTGTTCAAATGTAGTATCAAAAGTGTCAGCCTCCCTATTCAAAGGAATGTGAGACCCTGCTGAAATTGTGTTGACTGACAATGTGTTATCCCCGGGTATGCAAACTTCTACTCCATTGTAAGGGAACTTCATACACTGATGATAAGTAGATGGGACTACTTGCATCTCATGTATCCAAGGTCTACCCAAAAAAATATTGTAAGCCAAAGGACCGGCATCAACAATCTGAAACAAAATATCTTTCTCTACAAGACCAATTTGGATAGGAAGAACAGCCAATCCTTTAGAACTACGTTCTGCTTCATCATAAGCCTTGATAGTTATCTTCTTCCTTGTGTCAATGACTTCTTCTGAATAACCCAAGGCCTTCAATAAGCTCAAAGAACAAATATTAAGCCCAGCACCCCCATCTATCAACACACACCTGACATGGGTCTTGTGGATCATAACCTCTATATGAAGGGCCAAATTGTGTGGGTGGCTTAATGACTTGTCATCTTCTTCTGAGAATGTAAGGTAGTGAGGGCTAGCTAAGTGGTTGACCATATTCTGGAATTGATCTACATCTATATCATTAGGGACATTAGCTGCTCGCAGGGCATCCTCAAGGACATGCTTATGCTTAGGGGACAATTCCAAAAGTTCAAAGATTGAAATCTGTGCTGGTGTACATTGTAATTGGTCAACAAGATTATAATTCAACTCAGGACCAACAATAGATTTAGGAAGAACACCTTTTGACACTGGCTGCTTAGACTTACTAGAGTTAGGACCTCTAATAACAATGGGAGCTTGAGATTGACTCCTAGTGACTGCATTGAGGGGTTGAGACATCCTTCGTGAGTGAGGACCTCTTAGTACCACAACAGGTCCTTCATCAGGCATAGGAGTTGAATCCACATCATATCCATAAGGGTATTTCCTTCTCATCATGTTGACATTATCATCAACAACTTCAAGCATATTAATAACATTTTCAACATTTGTGTAGGTGTAGTTGATAGCAGCCTTGCCATTCTTGTTGTTAGAATTCTCTCCTTTCTCATATTTGGGCAAGGGTTCTTTAAAAGCTTTGTGATCCGCATTAGTGGTTAAACCATCAACTTGTAATCTTTCGCTTTCAATAAGATCTTGGACAAGATGCTTAAGTTTAAAACAATTTTCTATATCATGTCCAATTCCATTGTGAAAGACACAGAAAGCCTTCTCATCCCACCAATGAGGTTTAGGATCCGGTATGCAGAACTTTGTAGAATCCTGAGGTTGTGCCAAATTATGAGCAATTAACATTTTGAAAATGTTTGCATAGGAGTCCCCAAGTTTGGTAAATTGTCTCTTTTCTATTTTAGGTCTCCCTTGATACTTGGGTTTATTTTCTTGTTGTGTTGAAGATGTTTGCAACTTCATGGCTTGGACTGCATTAGAGAGATTAAGAACTCCTTCATTCTTAGGTTGTGATGAGTCAACAACTCCATGATTGACCACTTGCTTATTCGTATTCCAATAGGAGTTCTTTTTGTCCTTATTACCATTATTATTGTTGTTTTGGCCATTGTTGTTTTGGCCATTGTTGTTATTAGTTGTTTTGGCCAAAATTCTTTGTTCTTTTAGGACATCCTCTATGCAACATGCCACTTCTACCATGGTATCAAAAGAATTAAATGGGATCTTCCTTACTTCATACCTTAATTCTGATACCAAGTTGCTCACAATGATGTCTATTCTTTCCTCCTCAGGAATTGTCCTAGGATACTTCGAGCACAACCCTCTCCATCTTTGCAAGAAGGTGACAAAAGGTTCTCCTTGATTTTGTTTGAGTTTGCACAAATCAAGCATGGTGACCAACCTTGATAAGTTGTAAGCAAAATGTTGAACAAATCTTTCCACAAGTTCTCTAAATGTCTTAACTGGAGGAGTAAGGTTAGTAAACCACTCCATGGCTTGACCCTTGAGACTCCTTGGGAATAATCTCATCAAGTAGGAGTCTTCATGGTGAAAAGAAAAGCTCATTATGTAGAACTGTCTAACATGGTCGTGAGGGTCACCAACGCCATCATATTTGTCATAGGTTGGAAACTCAACTTTCTTAGGAAACTCAACCAACACCACACTCTTGTCAATAGGATTGGGACAAATAGAATCCAAGTTGAAAGTACTCTTAGGAGCCCTCATGTTGTCCACATCTCTTTGCAATTGCTTGATCACTTCATTTGTGCATGGGTCTTGCTTCTTTACCTTTCTATCCACATCAAAATCAAAGGGAACTCTTGCACCCTTATTAATTAGACTTTCTAAGAATTGATCTTTATTCTATTCCACATACCTTTCGACGTAGGCTTGAAATGAAGGTTCTTGTTGAATAGCCATGAAGTCTATATGATTGAAGTTGGCATAACTTCCTCCATGTTGTGAGCCATGATGTGCTCATTGGGAGGGTTGCTTTGAAATTCTAGGAGGTGACTATCTCCTATGGTGATCATATCTTGAAGTCCTTCTACCTCTAGGACTTGGGGATCTCGAGGGCATCCTTGACCTTCTTCTAGGACTTGGTGAGGGAGTAGATGGGGGTGAGTGGGTCCCACTATTAGTACCCCTCCCATTGAATCAGTTTTAGAGTTTTTGTGCATAGATTCTATCTTCTTCTTCTTCTTGAGCGACTATTTTCTTTATGTCCAATAATGCACATTCCTCTTCCTCTAGTTGTCTAAATTTCTCTTTTTTAGTAGCTTGTTCATCTAAATAGGCTTGCTTCTCCCTTTCAATGCTCTTCAATCTTGTATTTGCATATCGAGAGGTATCTCTAAGTGGAGAAGGTTGCCTTGACTATCTGATTGCATTAGCTGCATTGATGTGGTGGTCACTAGACTCGTTGCTTTGGTCTTCGTGTTGTGACCCTGAATCTGAGTGAGTTTGTTGGTGATGTCTCTCAGCTTGTTGGTGAGCATCAAGATACCTTGTGTTGATTGGGGGTGATCCAGGTGGACTAGCATATGCAGACCCAACAGACATCATGTTACCCCTATGCCGTTGAAATATGTCATCAAGAGTCTGGTTCATTGCTTCTCTTTGTTGTCGAGTGAAGGTGTAACTCATGTCCATACTTGATGAAATGGGTGCTAAAGAGGTACTCACTTCACTAGGATTACCTTTTAGATTAGAAAAAATCTCAGATTCACTCTTAGGAGATTGATCAAAAAGGGGTCCTTTTCCCTTATGTTGTTGACGAGTCTTAACTGGTGGTAACTAGCTAAAGACAACAGGGGGTCACTTCCCTTGATTGACTTGGTACCTTGTCGTAACTGACATGAAAGAAAAATATTCTTAATGATAGAGTGACCTCGCAAAGTGTCAACACCAAGCTAGGATAATCAAAGTTCTCTATTGTCCAAAATGAAATGAAAAGATAGAAATAAAAGGGCTTTACCAACACTGTCAAAGAGGTGCTAAAATCAAAGGATGAATATCCTTGCACTTTTGAATCAAGAGGTTGGACTAGGCCAAAATATAATTGAAATTGATTAAATGAAAGTGATTTGGACAATAAGAGCACTAAAATTATCTAAGAATGTAGCTAACAATTCTAGAGATAAGCTTTCTCACCAAGAATAACCTTCTAACCTGACAACTATTTCCAAAGTGGCCTTGTGAACCAATTGATGCTATTCCTAGAGGGCAAAAACCAGAGATTTAAAGTCAAAACAAGTCTCTAATGACAGGATAGAAAATTGAGCAAGCTGTAAAAAGTTGGGTGTTTCAACTCAAGAATTTAGTTGTTTTGTGGTTTAATCAGACACATTAACAAATTTCCAGCATTTTATCAAGCACATAAGACAACAATCAAAGAGTTCAAGCAAGAAATTGTCTTCAAACAATGAGCAAGGGGCAAAGCAACCTTGCACATGAACAAGATAGTGACTTAGTATTTCTACTCCTTAAAGGTTCTACTTGTGTATGTTCTTGACAATATTTTAGCAGGCACTTAGAACACAACACCACCTTATCAAGCTATCTACAAGGATATACATGGCTTTCTAAAAGGAGTCCTCGATATACGCAAGGTACGTGAGGCCCAAATCCGTAGATGAGAAGAATCCAAAATCACACAGCTGGGGGGAGACGGTAACCCAAATCTCCTCCTTCACTTCTCAAAGGTATAAATTTCTTTGAGGCTTAGCCAAGAGTGATATCAAACTCAATTTCCAAGAGAGGTGTCTTTGGATTCACCTCCTGATATTTATACTCCACCGGAACACAGGAGTTAAGGTCATCCCTTGAGGTGGTGTGTCCCCAAGCAGGCCTTCTAAAAATAAAAACTAAGTAATTCACTATCAAAAGTATTTAGAGCACTAAAGGTGGAACACTTAACTCTTCAAGTAAATGTGAAGTGAGTCCAAAAGTGGGACACTTAACCCTTCAAGTGAATGCGAAGTGAGTCCAAAAGTGGAACATTTAACCCTTTAAGATAATGTGAAGTGAGTCCAAAAGTGAAACATTTAACCCTTCAAGAGAATGTGAAGCGAGTCCAAAAGTGGAACATTTAACCCTTCAAGAGAATGTGAAGTGAGTCCAAAAAGTGGAACACTTAACCCTTCACACAAACTCAAAGTGAGTCCAAAAGTGGAACATTTAACTCTTCACACCAACTCAAAGTGAGTCCAAAACTGAAACATTTAACTCTTCACACCAACTCAAAGTGAGTCCAAAAGTGGAACATTTAACTCCTCACATCAACTCAAAGTGAGTCCACACTTTAGAAAACAAGTGAGTTCCAAAAAGCACAAAAGGGTTGCCTAGTGGAGCAATTAACGCTTCTTTCCTGTAGACCCCTCCCCTTTAATGTGGCGTTGATCTTGCAACCACAGGGCAAAAATGAGGAGTCGGTGGATTAGCGAGTCCAATAACCCAAGATAGCAATCTAAATCAATCACAAGTAATCTAAAGTTGTTTATCAATACTACTCACAAATGACAAAGGGTTGAATCAATAGAATATTTAACTTTCCAAGCAAACATAGAGTGAGTCCACAAAGTGGTGCATTTAACTCCTTATGTAAACAAGGAATGAATCCATGCTCTCAATCACTCAATGAGATATTTGATATTGGAACCAAGAATTACTTAAGGTTTAAACACAAGCATTCACTTACACAAACTTGTATGAAAGCAAATCTATGTTCATTCATTTCCCATTAAGAGCATCAATTGAAATGTGTTCTATGAAAGCATGTAAACACTCAAGAAAAACACATGAGAGGTTCAATTTTAATCCCAAAATTCAAATGTTGTAGAGATAGAACAAAGTACCTCAAGTTCAACGCTTTATTTTAAGCATTTTCCATGAAAGCAAGAGCACCTTTAAATGAACAAGACAAGAAAACAAGCAAACAAGATATGCAATGTATATCCAACTTATGCAAACCCTAGGGTTAGATCTGAAAATCAATTGTTAGGAGCAATGATAACCAAAAAATAATCCAAATGATAATTCTTATCATGCAATGAACAATGAAAAATAAGTGCATACACATCACAAAAAAAAAAAAATTTGTATTTGACCTAGTCAACAAGATTTGATTTTTACCACATGAATTCAGACCCTAAACCCAAAATGCAGAAAAGAGACCTTTGTCAAAAAATAAACAGCTTTCTAAAAATGTAAAAATTTTAGAAAAATCTCTTCATTTGTGCCCTAGAGACCCATTTTACCAAAATAGACCAGTTTTTATAAATTGACCAAATGAGCTATGATATGATTTCTAAATTAAAAACATAGTGAATGGACCCCTTATAGAATTCCAAGACCTTTCCAGAAATGTAAAAATTTTTGAAAAATACGCAGATTTGCGCCAAAAATAATTTTTTTATGAAAAATTTTTTAAAAATCATAAAAAATACAAATCACCTCCAAAAATTCTAAAAAATTTTTTGGAGCTTCTCTGATATGTCATAAACTTGAAAAAAAAAATTTAGACCATAACACCAAGCCGTTTGGGAGATATGATCAAATCTTTCAAATCTAGGGTTTTTCATCTCCAAACAAATTTGCACAACGGTTAGCTCCAAAAATAATCAAAACCAGCATACAAGAGGTGCGTTGCTCCATGGTGGGTGCCAAAAATGTATGGTGAAAATGTGACCACACTTCTATGAATCCTTACATGCAAGAAAACTCAATAATGAGCCCTCACAAATCGATCCATAGCTCTCTATGCATGGAGTTGCAAGATTTGTAAAATTGCTCTCAGCTAGAGCTATAAACTTATGACCTTGATAGTCAACCATACAATGAGAGATTCACAATGAAAACAAGGGCAAGAATGCCAATATCTCCAATGAAATCAATATGAATGCAATGCAATGCAAAATTAATCTAAGATGAGCATGCAAGTATGCAAATTAGGTTATGAAAATGGAAATGAAAGAGTTAGAAACCCTCTAATTAGACTATGTGAGATTAATTTAAAACATGAAATAAAATGATACCATGATTATTCAACTATGATGCAAGCTAGGATGTGATGTAGATGCAAGATGAATGTCAATGATGCTCCAAATCTTCAAAACTTGATGCAAGAATGTCTCCAAAAACTTCAAGATGATTTAGAAAACCTGTAGCATAACAATAGCATAAAAACTTAAGATATGAAAATGAGGAAGAGAGCTCTTCTTTTATAGATAATGAGATGAAAATGGACCATTGAGATTAAGAGGCAAAAGACTTAATCAACGGTGGAGAAAAATAGAAGCCTAATCTTTGTGCACAAATATCCTCCAATAAGAAAATTAAAAGCATTTACTTTATGTTGAGCATTTACTTTATGTCCATGTGAGATAAAAAGTATTTTTCTTTTATTTTTTATTTTATTTTTCTTTATAAATAAGAATTAAATACTTTATTTATGCAACATAGGATAAGAAGAAAAGTGGGGATTTTTTATTTAAATAAAAGGGGAGGAAATTTCTTTTAATTAAATAAAGACTTAGGATAAAATGATTTTATTATTTAATTAAAAGAGATTTTTAATTAATTAAAAGGGAGCATGTTCTCTTAATTAAATAAGATTTTTATTTTTTTTTCTCTTTTAAATTAAATAAGGCTCAAACCTTAGGAAATATTTAATTGATTATGATTTGATCACAGAAATTGATATAATTGATATTGTTGATATTTGAAAATATTGATTCAGGGATTTGACAAATTGCTGAATGGGGGCCCAAAGTCTAGGCGACCATTTTAGGGTGCATATAATTTATACATGAGGGTGACACCAAAATTTGTGATATCAGGAAGGTACTCCCAATCTACTCCTTGTAGATCTCTAAGCTCTTGGACAACAACTGAATAGATGGGGTGAGGTCCCCAATCTTCCTCCTCATTAGGAAACTAAGCATATGATGTGAACTCAGTCAGTACATCCTATCCCCGACCGAAATGATGCTAGACTCTACTAATCGCAAATTGCTCAACTAGCGGAGTGCACTTGCACACTAAGCGATGAACATAAGACCGAGGGGATATGAAAATGTACATAAGAGAAATTAAAAGTAGCTAAAGTATTATAAGCAACACATAACAACATCATACATTCCAATCAACAGTCCACTAGAGAATGTGAAAGACAACTCTCCAGAAGATCTCAACCACCTCTCACAGCCTATATATGGTTGTCATACAATAGAGTTAAGTTCATCAAGATGTCAGGGCCAGTATGAGGTCTTACCCAAATCACACTAGTGGAGATAATCTGTATAACAAAAAATATAGGACATACCCATTCCTTGAGTTGCTTGTATCACTAGACGAGCTATGAGGATATTTTCTCATGCCCAGAACTGCAAAACTATCATGCATGTCACCATGCTCCTACCTCTCTTATATACTATCTCATGAAGCTCTTTGTACATGTGCCACAGTAGGCAAGCTCCCTAATTGAATCTACGAGGCCTATTGAGAATCTCATACAGAATTTGACCCTATCTGCACTGGAATCCTTGCTGACTTTTATCAGGTGTCACTACACAACCAATCAACCCAGCGAGCACACAAGCCAATGGATAATCCTAGCCATACCATCTCAACATGTAATCCTAGGTAATATGGTGATCCAAGATGGTATTATCATCAAATACATGTCTCAATGTTAGGATCCCCTCTGTCAGATCTTGATCATAAAATAAAAGCTCTCTAACTATGGGTAATCTGAGGATATTGTACACATCCTTAGGTGTAATGGCGATCTCACCAGTGGACAAATGGAAGGTGTTATGCTCACTGTGAAACCTCTCCACTAAGGTGGTGAGAAACCTGTGATTCACACATATGTCTGGCATAGTGATGAGCTTTCTGAGCCTGCATTGATCTAATATAGCTAACTCATGCTATGATAAATGGTGATCCGGTCTTGATGCTTGTAGATAGGCACAATGTAAGATCAAATCAGGCACTCACATCTACAAAAGGACCACAAGAGAATGCATCAATAAACTATCAACATAATGAGAAAAATCCATCTATAACAAACATCAAAGTATCAAAAATCTATCATTAAGCATATCTATAAGGCTACAAATGAGCTATGAAACCAAGATCATTTCAAAATCAAGGCAAAAAGTGAAAATTCAGCCATGTCATGAAATAATTTAGCAACAGATATCATACGATGAAACTCTTTACAAGTGTGATACAATTTTTAAATGGGATACAACTCCCTATATCATACGATACATGGGTACTCGCCTTATAATAAAACACAAAAGGTTGTATGATACACTTTTAGATAGCATATTATCATATGATGAAGCATAACAAAAGGTGCGATGAAACTATTTCATCGCACAACAAACCGAGGTTTTGCCCCAAAATGATCAAAAATTACAAAAACACAAGTCAAGATTGGATACTTACTGGTGCACCATAATCTCGAGGTTGATTGTGCTGCCTCTAAAGCTTAAATTGATGATCACGAGCTAGAATCGACATTTTTATCTCTAGAAGGCTCTAGGCTCTCAAAAGTCAATTATTGTGAATGATTTGAAAATGACCCCTCTAGGCCCCTTTTATAGATTTTGACCTAAAAATAAAAGTACTCATAATGCCACAAAAATTGTACCCTAGCTAATTTAAATGTCTTGGATCCATTTTTGGAATTGAAATTGAAATCTGAGTTCATTAAGCTAATCAAATTGTAAAGTCAACCCTTCTTAGTCAAATGTAGTTGACTATCTACACTATCGCTCATGCTCGCTCTCACTTTCATTTATCGATCCAATGCAAATATTTCTCATCCAAGTAATTTCACCTAGTCAACGCTGGTCAAAATTGGTCAAACTTCAATCAAATCTAGTCAACAGGACCTCAAATCAGTTCAAATCAAGGTCTAAATTATTATGAATCTGATGGTAATCTAATCTTATCAATTTGACATTGATTCTAATCTTAATTGGTGCTCTTCATTAGTTGAATCTCGCTTTTACCCCTCTACACCATTTCAATTTCAATCTTGAGGGGGCATGACACTAGCAAATCTTCATCACCAATCAATCCTAATCTGAAAATTAATCAAATCAACTTGGGATTCTCCTTATCTCTCGGTGAAATATTGATCCTATCGCTTCATTCAGATTACTCAAACAAACATCTATTTGATCACTAGGGGTATGCCAAGCTCATCAGGACCCATATCAATCTGACACCATTCCCAAGGCTTACCAGGTTCATTAGGACTCATATCAATCTAGTATTACCTCTCAATCAGGTGATTGGCTTTTTCATAATCCTTGTCGATTCATTTATCTCAATATCTTTGACACTTTTTAGTTTCATCACTTCATATCAAACTAGTTAGTTGTTATCTTTAGATAGATATTTAGGCCCATTGCATCATATCAGGCTGGATACTCTAGTCTCTCTCATTAGTCTTCGCTCAATCAAGTCCAGACCTGATATCTTTTATCTTAAATTGATCTTTGTTTGATCAAGCTCAAAGTCAGTTTCTCCTTATCAGGAAATCTTACTCCTAAATGGATCAAGTGTTTTCATTAGCATTCATTTGTACAGTGGGTAAATAGAGAAAGACACTTCAGTCAGTTATAACTCACAATAGTCACCAAGAACAGAGATTACCGAGTACATAAGATTACCGAGCACTAGTATATACTGAGACTGAGAGTCAACATTCACTGAGTAATCCAGAGTTCACATAAAAGTTTGGAATTGTACATAGTTCAAGGTGAACAAGTTTTTGCCAAGCAAGAAAATAGTTTACCAAGATCGAGATGAAAATTTATTACTAATGTAATCATTTAATGACTGATGATTCCTATGTAATGATGAGCTAAGATAATCATTTAAATCGTTGATCTTAGGTTTTCTAAGATAGTGTCTAAATTGTAATTAGGTCAAATCATTTTGATATAAGTATTATAAAGATGTCACTTTGACAAGAATCATCACATGAAGTAACCGTCATTGGGAGATATCTAAAGATCAGACAAAGTTAAGATTGGAAGGATTATGACAGAGCATTCTATTTATCAGAAATAGAGATAAGGCTATTGAGTGGTAGAGAAGGATATATTCATCACAGCAAGGTGATCTCATTATTGTACTTAATGGATTTGAAATCAGAAATGTAAGTTGTTTCTCATACAAATCAAAATTCATTGTTACTCTCTAGCAATTGTAGCAGATTCAAAATCTCCTAACAAAGTAGACTTAACAATCTTTTGTAAAATCTCTTAACTGAGTGCACACTTAATTGTGTTGCTAAAATCCTCTAACCAGGTAAATCTAGCTAATCTTATTATTACTCCTAACATGGTAAGATCACCAAAAGTGATCAATCTTTGTAAGCCTTAACCGGAAACTTTATTTTTGTAGAAGTGAATCTTTGTGGATTCCATCCCCATCGCATTTTTTACCTTCTAACAAGGATTTTTGTGATACCAAAATACATATGTCATATGTATGAAGTTTCATGTATGTTTATTTGATTAGTTTACATGCATTTACATTTCAATTAAGATATTGGATGTATAGTGAATGTAAATGATACAATCGATTAATGAACTACATGTTTACAAGGATTCAGTTTGAAATTTTTTAAGGGTACCGATTCACTCCTCCCCTCTCAGTATACACCTTTCCATAATTCCAACAATTGGTATTAGAGCTAGTTCTCTTGTTGAGGAAGTTTAATCACCAAAGAGAAAAGGATCTTAAGGATGGAAATGTATAAGCTTGAGAAGACTATTGAAAATCAGAAATTGCAGATGCAAATCTTCATTGAACAATTCAAGGAAGCCAAAGAAAAACTGAGATAGTTACTAGTCAAAAGGAAGGAAATGGAATTTAGGTATAATGAGACTGATTATCAGGAAGAAGAGATAGAGGATTCATTTGAAAGATCTGGATCTAGATCTGGAAGCATATTTGATGCATCTGAAGCAACCATATCAAATCTATCTGAAAAGAATCAACATCTTACTGAACAAGTGAAAGCACTACAAATTGGACAAGAGACTCAAATGGTAAGAATGATTGATGTCATGAACAATGCAAGAAAGGTTGAACAAGAAAGGAATATGGCTATTGAAGATAGAAGGAAAATGACTGAAAATTGCAAGAAAAGGAATCTAAAATACTGAGACTTACCGAGAATCATTTTGAAATCTTCAATCAGATTGTTGTCATGAGTCAGGAAGTCAACGGAGTGAACAATGAGCTTACTGGAAGATTGGAAGATATTGGTGAATTGAGAGAAGAAAATGAAAGACTAAAGAATGAAGTAAAGATTCAACAACAACATAATGAGATGATAAAGAAAGTTGAAGAAAGCACTAAAAGAATGGATGAATTTCTAAATAGTCAAAGAAGACTTGAAAGTACTACTAGTTTAGGTTATAATGAGAAGGGAGAGTCATCAAAACAAGCTGAATAGGAGAGTGCCTATGAAAATCCAAGGCCAAAGAAGCTCTCATGTTATCATTGTGGAATACCAGACCACACATCAAATGTTTGCAGAAGAAAAGAAAAAGGTATTCCTAAATCCACTCCTAAATTTGATGGTTATTGTTACAATTGCAACAAGTATGGACATCAAGCACATGAGTGTAGATCAAAGTTGAATAAGTCACCAAAGAAACACTACATGGAAAAGTATGGTCACACTTGCAATATGCATGGACACATATCACAGGAATGCAGGACAAAGATGAAGCAAGTCTGGAAACCAAAAAGACAAAACAAGACATCAACCGAGAAGGCGAGGTAATGCATACACTTTGGACTATAATACTTGGGTTAATTGTACACCATGTGGAAGATATGGTCATATTGCAGCTAATTGCATAAGAATGCACTTGAGAGGAAAATATTACAATTGGACAAATTTTGGAATGGCTTGTCTTCACTGTCATAACGTCAGTCATTTAAGTAGAGACTGTAGAGACCGCGTATCACAAGTGAGTATTAATGCAAGTGAGAACACCATTGAATACATCATGAGGATAAGGAACCAAATGTGGAGAAAAGCAACAAATGACAATACTGGAACAAGTACAACAATCAGTGACACCTCATCCATTGGATTAGGGGATCTCACCACCTCCACCTAAGAAAAATCAAGTATGGAACTGAACTTCAATCGGTTATATCTTACAACAGTTCCTTATATCTATTGTGTGAATATCGAATCAACATGATTTAAGATGCACTAGGGTATTATATGTTGTTAACTTGAAATGAGTAAGTCGGTTAAACTGGACTGAGTGAGAAAATTCTAGTCGGTGAAAGTGTTAGAGACAACTGAGTTGCACAGTCAACTGAGCATTGATAGAGTTCACCGAGATGAGGTATCTATTGAGTTAACTAAGTGATTTTACTAATGACCGAGTAGTAGCTGGAAAAGCATTTAATGTGCCAAACAAGGTTTTTGTTATAAATTCACTGGAAAAGAACTCATTTGTTTACATGATGATCAAGAGAAAACTAGAGCAATTTGAGCAATATTTGAGCAAAGTGAATCCAAAGCTATTCACAGAGATCTAAGCACATTACGACCAGTTTGAGAAAGATTCAAGTAAGTTGTTAGTGAGCCAAGTTATTTTTCTTGAATTTTACACAAAGCCCTAAAACTGTTAAAACAATGACATCCTCATCAAAGTATACAAAATTGAAGACTGATAGTGACAAGAAGGTCACATTGATCAAGAAAATAACCTGCATAGAGCCCAATTACAAACTTCATCCAGAAGTTGTGGCTCAACCTGATGACAAGGGCGCATTCTCTTTGATATCGGCTAGGGTTCTACTTGTAAAGGATGTTAGATCATACATCCACTGTAAAATCAATGAAATAGGTGACTTTGAACTCCAATCTACCTACCAAGAGCTTTGCACTAATGGAAAATTGAAGGAAGATCACAAACACCTAGAGGTAAAAGGGTTGCCAATGCCTTATATTTCTCGAAAGAGTTTAAAACTAAATGGATTAGAATCATTCTAAGCCATGTACATGAAGGAAAGTTGTGGTTAGATGAACCAATGAGAATCACAAAGGATTTTATACATGTGGTTACCAGGTATCCCACAAATGGCAAAGAAAAAGCCCTAAGGCATTCGGTGAAAATTGAGATTGAGAAGTTAACTGGAGAAGAATGGGATGGTAGAAGCTGATGAACTACAACTGATTGAATATCTAAATGAACTAAAGAAACAGTGATTAGAGATCACTGAGCTACTAAAATGATATGTAAGATGATTAAATCAGTCAATATATTGTCATTGATGTCAACTAGTTTTGACAGTACTTATCATGATAGTTACAAACATCTGAACATCTGTTGAAGGAAGAAAAGATTAAGAACTAAGATATCTACATAAGGAAAAGATGGATATGACAGATAAGGATAAGGTAAACATTGGGTAACTTATTGATGAGTCTATGGCTTTATATTGTTGACTTGAGTATGTTACATTAATCTATTATGAAGAAGAGATTTGAAATGAACAAGTCAATGTGGTCATTAATTGAAGATTTCTGTATACACTGAGCCAGTGCAGTGTATACCGAGTGACAGTAATAACTAAGTTAGTTATCACCGACGCATTTCTATATTAATCGAGTATGGATGAAAACATTAAATGCTAAGAATAGTCGACTGAATTTGATGAGCTGGAAATTGTTATGATTTCGAGGTTAATGATAAAGTTAGTTATGAGATCCACAGGTGACAAAATTTAGAGATGATCTAAAGGATGAGATTGAAATGTGTTAATGACACATCTTCTGAGGAAGGTTTAAGAGGCAAAATGGACGAAGGAGATTATGAGGCAAAATCTAATGGCTGATATGAAAATGGTTTACTTGTCTATATAAGAGATGAGTTTCATTATTGAAACATGCCGAAAAGGAGACTGCAGAGATCTCACGTGAAGATTGTATTCATGCATGCCTAATCAAACTAGTTATTAGAAGAACTAAACTGCAAACATTATTGAGCATCAGAGAACTATTTACCGAGTGAAATTAAGTTGAGAAATATTGAGGAAGTAATTGATTAATGATCAGAGGATTTTATATGATGCAGGGGCATCCAAGGTTTAGGCATGGCATTCTATGTCCTCGGTGAAACTGCATAGAGTGTTTGTGTTTGGCCGGCTTTACTCAGTTGTAGCCTTGACCGACAGTCTTAGTCATTGAAGGAAGCTCGGTCACTGAAGGAACTCAGTAGTCTCTGGCGCTCGGTGAAAGTGTTTCTCAGTCATGCCTACGGTGCTCGGTCGACACTGGTGCTTGGCGATGCCTGGCGTGCTCGGTGATTTTACTATCATTCGATAGTTTTGACTTACCAACTGGAGTTCTGTGTGATTTGTTGAGCCGACTTGGTGAATTAATTGTTGGTAGCCATTGTCTTGGGCCAACATGCAGAATTAAATGTTTGTATACATTTGTAAGTTGACTTATATGGAATTTAATTATTTGTTTTGGGGAGTTAAGGGTTTCATCTAGCCGACTTGTGGCTGATGATTAGTATTTAAGGAGGGTTTGGATAGATGTTTAAGGGAGATGAAAATTAGGAAGAGAGAACTTGGAGATTCGGAGGGCTAAGACATCAAAGCAGATCTGAATGTCAGATGCATAGCCTGAGAGTGAAGTAGTGGAAAATTTCTTGATGTTCTTGTAGATCAGATTGTAATCTTATAGTCCTTTGTAGAAGAGCTATGGGTTTGCATACTTGGGAACAAGGAGATTGCTTGGAGGCTTACGAGCTCAAGTTTAGATCTTCCTTAGGGTTTCCATCAGCTTCTAATTGTCTTGAGAGCTGAACTAGATGAGATTGTATTGGATCTGGTTGTGGATCTTATAGAATTATTTCATTTTGTAATTGGCCCTAACCCGGAAGGCCTTACAACCGAGCATGTTAATGAAAATTACTTGAAACATTTATGGTGTTGTCTGTTGTGTTGAGTATTCCACTGTGTAATTATGTTGGCTGTAAGGTTTGGACTGTCCTACATTGGATCCACCATCCTTGACTACATAAGGTGGTATCAAAGTCAGGTTTGTTCCTGATGGAGAGAAAGTTTGATCTTGTTGAAGCAGAAGCTTGACCTAGCAAGGCTGACCTTGTGAAGTTGATATTATTGGAGCAGAGATTATGCACAATCTGAATTGCAGATCTGAAGCACTAAACTTGTGAAATTGTGCCCTAGTTGTTTACAAGCTTGCAAGTTGAGATCCGACTTGTTGCAACTTGGAGATTGTCACAAGGTGGTCAGTGAGGGTTTTTTGCAGAGGGTTTCTCTTATTCTTTAAGGATGCCTCCGAGAAGATTGGACCCTAGAGTTATTTCTGATCTTTGTGATATTGTTGAATCTCGGATCACAGAGAAGGTGAAATCAGATTTCAGACCTAAGATGGAATTGATGAAGAATGATATGGTCATCGAGATCATGAGAACTGTTGCTGGTATACCTCAGAATGTTGGTACTGAGGATGGCTATGAAGAAGCTGTTGAAGAATTTGAAACTATTAGATCTAGTGGTGATGACCGGAGGAATAGATCTAGTGAAGACAAAATTGCTCAGTTGCCTAGACCTGCTGCTCGGTTTAGTAATTACCGAATGGAAGTTTCTACTTTCTCTGGTACTTTGAAGCCCGACAATCTAATTGATTAGATTGGTGAACTTGAATATTTCTTTGAGCTGGAAGAAATTGAAGATCCTCTTCGGGTGAGATTAGCACAGACAAAGTTGAAGGGACATGTTGCTCTTTGGTGGAAGGAACTACAAAGAGACCGAGAAGATGAAGGTGAAACAAAGATCAATTGGTGGAGATTGATGGTGACTAAGATGAAAGCTAAGTTCATACCAGCTGACTATGAGCTTGACTTGTTTAAGAAGTTGCACAATCTGAAACAGAAAGATTTGTCTATTGAGGATTATACCGAGGAGTTCTACAAACTTACTATTTGGTCTAGACACCGAGAGCTTGATAAGGAAAAGGTAGCTCGGTATGTGAATGGTCTGAGATTCAATATTCAGGATGAGCTTGGTATACTAAAGATTGATTCTGTTGAAGATGCTTATCAATATGCTCTGAAGGTAGAAGATAAGTTGAAGAGGAAATACCCTAGTAACTCCTGAGGGAAAGAAAAGATTGATCACTCGGTGAAGGAGAAACCGACTGATGCAGAAGATGAATAGAAACCTATGGAGCCAAAGAAGAAGACAGGTAGAGTTATCTTTAAGGGTACTTGCTATAACTGTGGAGAGGAAGGACACCATTCTTTTGTATGCACATAGAAGAAGGTTGACCAACGAACTATTATGATGAATGAGAACATTCAGAATGAACCTGAATCAGAAAACTTACTGCTTCGGTGAACATTGTTCAGTACGAAGGATGAACCTTGTCAAAGGAGTAACTTGTTTAGGACCCGATGCAAGACTGAAGGTAAATTCTATGATGTTATTGTTGACAGTGGTAGTACTAATAACCTTGTTGCTAAGGACTTGGTTTAGAAACTTGGTTTGAAGAGAATGAAACATCCTTGTCCTTATAGGCTAGGCTAGTTACAAGATGTTCATGCTTTGGAAGTTAGAGAACAATGCTTCATTAATGTTTAGATTGGCCAGTACAAGGATCTTGTGCTTTGTGACATTGTGAAGATGAATAGTTGTGATGTATTGCTCGGTAGACCTTGGCAATATGATTGCAGAGCTATTTATGACTATGTAAGAAATGTGTTTACTGTTGAGAAGAATGACAAGAAGTTTTCACTGATGCCTTTGATGGATACAACACTCGATAGGAGGAGCCTGAGTATTGGTAGCCGATTTGAGATTATAGATCCTAAGAGAATGAGTGATTAGTATGGAGAACCGACCTGTACATTGTCCAAAAAAGACTTGAAGAGACAGAGGAAACTGAAGTGGAAGACTTTGCAAGAAGAAAAGGTGGAGGACTTGTATGTGAAGAATCAGTTCAGGATTTATGTGTTGAATCCTGAAAGATGTTCTTCTCACATATGAACATCTTTTGGAACCTGGGGTGTCTGATGCAGGGGCATCCAAGGTTTAGGCAGGGCATTATGTGTCCTCGGTGAAACTGCATAGAGCGTTTGTGTTTGGCCAGTTTTACTCAGTTGCACCCTTGACCAATGGTCTCAGTCATTGAAGGAAGCTCGGTCACTGAAGGAACTCGGTAGTCTCTGGGGCTCGGTGAAATTTTTGCTTGGTCATGCCTACAGTGCTCAGTCGACACTGGTGCTCGGTGATGTCTGGTGTGCTCAGTGATTTTACTATCACTCGGTAGTTCTGACTTACCGACTGGAGTTTTGTGTGATTTGTTGAGCCGATTTGGTGAATTAATTGTTGGTAGCCATTGTCTTGGGCCGACATGCAGAATTAAGTGTTTGTATACATTTGTAATTTGACTTATATGGCATTTAATTATTTGTTTTGGGGAGTTAAGGGTTTCATCCAGCCGACTTGTGGTTGATGATTAGTATTTAAGGAGGGCTTGGGTAGATGTTTAAGGGAGACAAAAATTAGGAAGAGAGAACTTGGAGATTTGGAGGGCTAAGACATCAGAGCATATCTGAATGTCAGATGCATAGCCTGAGAGCGAAGTTGTGGAAAAGTTCCTTATGTTCTTGCAGATCAGATTGTAATCTGATAGTCCTTTGCTACAAAGCTAGGGGTTTGCATACTTGGGAACAAGGAGATTGCTTAATAGAGGCTTGCGAGCTCAAGTTTAGATCTGCCTTAGGGTTTCCATCAGCTTCTGATTATCTTCAGAGCTGAACTAGATGAGATTGTATTGGATCTGGTTGTGGATCTTGCGGAATTGTTTCATTTTGTAATTGGCCCTAACCCGGAAGGCCTTTCAGTCAGGCATGTTAATGCAAATTACTTGAAACATTTATGGTGTTGTCTGTTGTGTTGAGTATTCCGCTGTGTAATTCTGTTGGTTGCAAGGTTTGGACTGTCCTTCATTGGATCCACCATCATTGACTGCATAATTATGAGCATAGCATAGATCTAAATATTTGCAATTGAGTTGTATTTGAATCAGATCAATATTGTATCAGTTTAACCATTGATTCAGAAAATCTCTTAACCGAGTGGACTTAACGGTGTACTATCCTATGACATTCATTGAATGTAAAGTGTTATCTTGTTGACTCCATAGTGAATGATGGTCAAAAGTTAACTGTTAGTGATAAATCCTCTAACCAGGTCACACCTAATAGTGTGTATTGTAACCTTTAATAGGGTTGGCTCTTTACTGAGCTCACTTCAGAAGAGTGAATTATTTTGGGTTACCGGTCCCAGGTGGTTTTTCCCTTAGCAGGGTTTCCACGTTAAATCATTGTGTTATGTGTTATTTGTTATGATTTTTTTGCTATCATACTTTACATACTGCATAATTCATTTAGTCAGTAATCATAGTTGGATAATTACTGGTAATCGGTAAAGTGAACAAACAGATTGATATTTTATGTTATCGAGCTACATAAATTGTTGAAATTATTTTATAAGGTACATCTTTGGGTATGGGACTGAGGGATAACTGATTTAACTGATTCACCCCCCCTCTCAGTTATTCTAACAATTGGTATCAGAGTAGTATTGGTTGCTTGGAAGAAATTTTTAAGGACTTAAGTAGAAAGATCATAAGATGTATAAAAGGGAAGTGTCAAAGTTGAACAGAGATAACTTCACCGCATGGCAAAGTTGGATGAGGCTTCACATATCTAGAATCGGAGAATCTACTATTACTTTACTCAATAATGGCTACATACAACTGAATGTTGGACCTTTGACCCTTGATCAGTTGAGAGACCGACATGAACACAACATTAATATGATAGAGATTGTTGCTGCTCTATCTGACGTTGAATTTGAGGATGTCAAGGATTGTACTACAGTGAAGCAGATGTGGGATAAAATTGCTCTAGTTTATGGTGGTGATGTGAATGTGATGAGAGCCAAAGATGAAAGCTTGAGAGGTAGATTTGATGACATGAAGATGAAAGAAGGAGAGAACATCACACAATACTCAAACTAAATCAAAGAGATAGTCAATGCTATTTGAGGAGCAGGAGGTATTATTTCTGAAGATACTGTGGTAAGTAAGATATTGAGAACCTTGTTGCCTGTCTATGCAATCAAAATAAAGGTATTTAAACAATTTTATTTTATTTTATGTTTTGATGACTATTCTAGACTGATGACAGTAATATTCTTGAAAGAAAAATCTGAGGCATTCAAATTGTTTAAATGGTATAAGGCTAAAGCTGAAAAAGAAACTGGAAAGGAATTCAAATGCTTAAGGTCTGATAGAGGAGGTGAGTTTGTTTCTGATGAATTCGCTCATTTCTATAATGAGCATGGAATCAAAAGGCAAGTTTCTACACCTAGGATACTACAGCAGAATGGAATTGCTAAAAGGAGGAACCGATCTATTGTTGATTGTGCCAGAACTTTGATGATTGAGAAAAATGTTACACAAATGTACTAGAGAGAAGCAGTTAGCATTGCAATATACACCCTGAACCGAGTTCAATTGAAGAAAGACACAAACAAGACACCTTATGAGTTATGGTTTGGATATACACCGAATGTAAGTTATTTTAGAATCCTTGGTAGTAGGTGTTATATTCTAAAAGATGATAGGAATGGTAAATTTGACTCTAAAGGTGATGAAGGAATATTTTTGGGATATTCTACTAGGATTAAAGCTTATAAATGTTTGAACAAGGCTACTAATAAAATGATAGAAAGTGCTAATGTAAGAATTGATGAGTTTGCTAAAAATAATGATGAAGAAAGCGTGAAGGAACTGGAAGACTATGGTAGGTTTAATTATGTTGAAGATCTAGGTTATCTACCGAAGCCACAGGTTGAGTCTACTAAGCATCAAGAAAATGCTACTGAGAATCAACAAATAGACACCGAGAATCAGGAAGAAGCTACCAAGCAGGAAAATGAACCTAAACCGAATGATGAGCAAATAAGAGATCAAGTGCTAGCAAGATTTGTTAGAAGACACCATCCACATAATAAAATCATTGGAGATAAGCAAGATGGCATGATGACCCGAAGTAAGTTAAGACAAAACAGATGCTTAGTTTGTGATTTTGAATCTAAGAATGTTAGGAATGCACTTGAAAATGAGGAATGGATAAAGGCTATGAATGAGGAAATTGAATAGATTAAGAAGAATAAGACATGGACATTGGTACCTAGACCGAAAGATAAAAATGTAACTGGTACTTAATGGATATTCAGAAACAAGTTAAATGAAAATGGTGAGGTCACTAGGAATAAGGAAAGACTTGTATGCAAGGGATATGCACAAGAAGGTATTGATTATGGTGAAACCTTTGCACCTGTTGCTAGACTAGAAGGAGTCTGTATACTACTTGCATATGTTGCACATAAGGGATTCAAAGTATATCAAATGGATGTGAAATCAGCTTTTCTGAATGGAATTCTTGAGGAGGAGGTCTATATAAAATAACCGAAAGGTTTTGTTGATCCAAAGTAGAAGAACATGGTATGTAGACTGCGCAAAGCTTTGTATGGATTGAAGCAAGCACCGAGGGCATGGTATGAAAGACTACATGCTTATCTTATCAATATTGGCTTTGTACGAGCTAGTGAAAATAGTAATTTGTACATGAAAGGAGAATCTGATGATAACATTTTGATTGCTGAAATATTTGTAGATGATATAATCTTTGGTGGACATTATCTGATTTGCAAATCTTTTACTGATGAAATGAAAAAGGAATTTGAGATGTCAATGTTTGGAGAGATTAAATTCTTTCTAGGTTTGCAGATTATACAATAGAATGATGGGATTTTCATCACTCAATCAAAATACATTAAAGTATTAAAAACTTTTGGCATGGAAGATGCAAAACCAATAGGAACACCGATGGTAATTGGATGTAAGTTGACAAAGGATGATGAATCTACAAAGGTAAATCAGACACTGTACCGATCTATGATTGGAAAACTGATGTATGTAGTACACAGTAGGCCTCATATTATACATGTAGTTGGGATTGTGGTAAGATTTTTTGCCAATCCTAAAGATTCACATATGGTTGCAATTAAAAGAATTTTGAGATACTTGAAGAAGATAGAAGACTATGGTTTATGGTACTCAATGGAAGGAAAATTTGAACTCAGAGTTTACACCGATACAGATTGGGCTGGAAACATTGATGATCGAAAAAGCACAACCAGTGGAGCATTTGTTTTAGGAGAAAGGCTTGTGACTTGGATAAGCAAGAAACAAGCATGCATTTCTCAGTCTACTGCTGAAGCAAAGTATGTTGCTTATGTTGCAAATCATTCAAATATTACTTGGATTAAATAAGTGTTGGAAGGAATGAATGAGGTAATCACTGACCCGATGATTATATATTGTGACAACACTAGTGCTATAAATATTTCTAAAAATCTTGTGATGCATTCAAAAACAAAGCATATATCTATTAAGTATCACTACTTAAGGGAACAAGTTCAAGAGAAGCATGTGAAACTGGAATTTGTAACATCTAAAGAACAACTTGCTGATATCTTTACGAAACCCTTACCGAAGGACACATTTGAATATTTGAGGACTAGACTTGGGGTTTGTCCCCTGTCTATCAGTCACTAAGGTGATCAGAAGGTTGCATCAACCTATATTTATCAGAAGATCATTCGTGTTGATGCACATAGCTCACACTTTAGTTTTTCTAAGGTTGTGAAAGATTGTAGAAGCTGGAACGGGAATTTGTTTATCAGTACACTGAAGGTACCTTATATGAACTGAACAACAGAGAATTACTTGGTTTTGTGAAGAGTTGTTTGTATATTTTCTTTGGCATTATTTTCAAAGGGAGAGAGATTGCAGAGAGAGAATGAATATGAAAAATCAATTAGTGAGAACACAAACAAGGAGAGAGACTTGAATATTGGAATATCTATTGTTGAGAACATGAGAATTGAAAAGATCAAATCCACAGGGAGAGTCTACATGTAATGTTGTTTTGTTTTGTAGTGATTAAACATATTAAATATCAAAGCTAGGGAGAGCTTACTGAGCTACAACATTTACTTACATAGTTGTAGAATACATGTTTGGTATGTCTATGGCATATTTTCATATTGCTTGTGTTGCCATCAAAACCAAAGGGAGAGATTGATGAACTACAACTGATTGAATATCTGAATGAACTGAAGAAACAGTGATTAGAGATCACCGACCTATTGAAATGATATGTAAGATGATTAAATCAGTCAATATGGTGTCATTGATGTCAACTAGTTTTGACAGTACTTATCATGATAGTTACAAACATCTGAACATTTGTTGAAGGAAGAAAAGATGAAGAACTGGGATATCTACATAAGGAAAAGATGGATATGACAAATAAGGATAAGGTAAACATTGGGTAACTTATTGATGAGTCTATGGCTTTATATTGTTGACTTGAGCATGTTACATTAATCTATTATGAAGAAGAGATTTGAAATGAACAAGTCAATGTGGTCGGTAATTGAAGATTTCTGTATACACCGAGCCAATGCAGTGTATACCAAGTGACAGTAATAATCGAGTTAGTTGTCACCGACGCATTTCTATATTAACCGAGTATGGATGAAAACATTAAATGCTAAGAACAGACGACTGAATTTGATGAGCTGGAAATTGTTATGATTTCAAGGTTAATGATAAAGTTAGTTATGAGATCCATGGGTGACAAAATTCAGAGATGATCTAAAGGATGAGATTGAAATGTGTTAATGACACATCTGTCAAGGAAGGTTTAAGAGGCAAAATGGACGAAGGAGATTATGAGGCAAAATCTAATGGTTGATATGAAAACGACTTACTTGTCTATATAAGAGATGATTTTCATTATTGAAACATGTCGGAAAGGAGACTGCAAAGATTTCACGTGAAGATTGTATTCATGCATGCCTGTTCAAATTGGTTATTAGAAGAACCGAATTGCAGACATTACCGAGCATCAAAGAACTATTACTGAGTGAAAGTAAGTTGAGAAATATTGAGGAAGTGAATTGATTAATGATCGGAGGATTTTATGAGCATAGCATAGATCTGAATATTTGCAATTGAGTTGTATTTGAATCAGATCAGTACTCTATCATTTTAACCATTGATTCATAAAATCTCTTAATCGAGTGGACTTAACAGTCTTATTGTACTATCCTATGACATTTGTTGAATGTAAAGTGTTATCTTGTTGACCCCATAGTGAATGCTGGTCAAAAGTTAACTATTAGTGATAAATCCTCTAACCAGGTCACACCTAACAATGTGTATTGTAACCTTTAACAGGGTTGGCTCTTTACCGAACTCACTTCAGAAGAGTGAATTATTTTGGGTTACCAGTCCCAGGTGGTTTTTCCCTTAGCAGGGTTTCCATGTTAAATAATTTTGTTATGTGTTATTTTTTATGATTATTTTTCTATCATACTTTACATACTACATAGTTGATTTAGTTGGTAATCACAGTTGGATAATTATTGGTAATCGGTAAAGTGAATAGACAAATTGACATTTTATGTTACCGAGCTGCATAAATTGTTGAAATTATTTTATAAGGTACATCTCTCGGTATGGGATTGAGGGATAACTGATTTAACTGATTCACCTCCCCTCTCATTTATTCTAATAGAGGTGTGAGAATAAACACAATCAGCGACCCTGAGATGAGATTCGGTGCATATATCATTGCATACAAGATATTCTAGTCGAGTAGACTAAATAGTGTTACATGCGGAGCAATTGACATCATACACAAAGTTGTGAAGAAGGGTTTGCAACTCGACCTAGCCGAGTTGATGTTGAGATAGTTGGAGGAAAATATGTGAACCATCAGAGTTGCTAGATCAAATACTTGCAAATTTGTCTCATTATTGGTATGTACATTTTTCTATTTGCAAAACTATTTTCCATCAATCGGTAACGTTGATTGGGATGTCAACTGACCAGTTATTGTTCAAATAAGTGAATTCATCAAGAACTTAGGTCAAAATTTTGAACCGGTAATGGAAGATTATTTTGGTAAATTTAAGGAGAGAATGGAGAAAAGAACTAGGATCCTAGCATGGCTAGTAGAGAAATATAAGGATGACATTTACTTTCTGGTTGACATCAACACCACCCTAATCAAAGCAGTTGAACCAAGGACATCTTGGTTACCTCCCATGGAATATGAGATAGACATAGACCGAGCTACGAAATCTATCAAGGCTTTACTTGCCAAGCTTAAGGATAAAGAAGCTACAAGGTTTGGAACCTATGATGAGTAAAAGTCTAGAATCAATATGGGACTAGTGGTAGAAAAGATGGGAAGGAAAAAGGAGAAAATGGTGAAAACTCTAAAGAAATAATTTGGTGTGACTAATGAAGACATTGAGAAATTGATTGAAGAGGGAACTGAGGAACAGGCACCAGTTGGTGTAGATGTAGATGAACAGGCCATCGAGTCTGAAGAACATGAACGGGAAGAACAACCTAAGGCTACAAAAGGTAAAGGTAAATAGGTTGATGCTTCAACCCGAAAAAGGACAAGGTCAAAAACTGGTAGTTCACCACCTTTGAAGAAAGGTGTTGTAAAGATTACAAGGCCTACACCCACACACACCTATCAGAAGAGAAAAACAAAGGCCACCATCGAGCTCCCAGAACCAAAGAGGAGAAGGAAACTAATCAGAACAAAAGATTCAGTACAGGCTAACTAAAAAGATCAGCCAAGCAGTGTGAATAAGGTAAAGCTTCCAGAGGTAGTAACCGATTTAGAAAGCATTATAGAAAAGGTTATTACAATTTTGAAACAATTATGCACTACAGACTATTTCACTACCAAGGTTAGTAAAAAGATAAGAAAATTAGATGAAGATCTAAAAGATAGTGCAACTAGTCTAACAACCGAGAAACATGCATTCCAAGTGCATTATTCAAAGGTTAAACACATTCAGCAGTTAAGACTAGAGTTGAGAAAGGAAGAGGACCGAATAAGAGAACAAGTAACCAAGCTACAGGCCGAGTTACTACCGCATCTAGAGGTGATGCAGAAACATGTGACAAAGGAAAAGAAATTGATTGCCACCCCCGAGATCTCAGCCACAGAAAACATTTTTGACATGCATGCACAAGTGGGCTTAGAGAAGATTGCTCTAGAAAATCTCAAGGAGGAATGGGAAAACATCATGGATAATCTAAAGAAAACCCACCCAAATATTTTTGACAAATTGTAAGTACAAATCTTTGTCACTAATTTCAAAAAAGGGGGAAATATATGTATATACACTGAGAGCATGTACAAAGGGGGAGTTCACACAGTTCTACATTTTTGGTCTATAAATTTTTTCAAGTTCAAACTTTTATAGTTGGCATACACATATGTTTTTTATACTGATGCCAAAGGGGGGGAATGTTACTCCTAAATAGTTCAAGTTTTGTCATTAGTATTCATTTGTACAGTCGGTAAATAGAGCAAGACAGTTCAGTCGATTATAACTATGCAGTAGTCACCAAGCATGGAGATTATTGAGTATAATAGTCACCGAGTACACAGGATTACCGAGCACCAGTATATACCGAGCCCAAGACTCAACATTCACCGAGTAATCTAGGGTTCACATAAAAGTTTGGAATTGCACATAGTTCAAGGTGAACAACTTTTTCAAGCAAGAAAATGGTTTACCAAGATAGAGGTGAATATTTATTACATGTGTAATCATTTAATGACTGATGATTCCTATATAATGATGATCTAGGTTAATCATTTGAACCATTGATCTTAGGTTTCTAAGATAGTGTCTAAACCCTAATTAGGTCAAATCATTTTGATATAAGTATTGTAAAGATTTCATTTTGACAAGAATCATCACATGAAGTAGCCGCCATTGGGAGACATTTAAAGATCAGACAGGGTTAAGATTGGAAGGATTATGACAGATATAAGGCTACTGAGTAGTACAAAAGGATATATTCATCGCAACAAGGTGATTTCATTATTGTACTTAATGGATCAGAAATCAACAATGTAAGTTATTTCTTGTACAGATCACAATTCATTGTTACTCTCTAGTAATTGTAGCAGATTCAAAATCTCCTAATAGAGTAGACATAACAATTTTTTGTAAAATATCTTAACCGAGTGCACACTTAATTGTGTTGCTAAAATCCTCTAACCAGGTAGATCTTTTTTTATCTTATTGTTACTCCTAACAGGGTAAGACCACTAGAAGTGATCAATCTTTGTAAGCCTTAACCAACAACTTTATTTCTACATAAGTGAAGCTTTGTGGGTTCCATCCCCACCGCAGTTTTTACCTTCAAACAAGGGTTTCTGCGATACCAAATTACATATGTCATGTGTATGAAGTCTCATGTATGTTTATTTGATTAGTTACATGCATTTACATTTCAGTTAAGATATTGGATGTATAGTGAATGCAAATGATACAGTCGGTTAATGAACTACATGTTTATAAGGATTTAGTTTGAAATTTTTTAAGGGTACCAATTCACCCCCCCCCCCCCCCCCCTCTCAATACACACCCTTCCATAATTCCAATAGTCTCATCACTTCATATCAGGCTATTCCTTGATTTAACTTCAATCTATTCTTTGAATCAACGCATTTCTCGCACATCAATTCAAAGAGGGGCAAATGTAATCACCTAAAATTTGTCTAGTAAAACCTAAGCCCCTAAATTTGATCAATTTGCCTTAAGAAAAATTCTAAATCTCAAAGGCATCATTTACTAGATATAATTATGTAAGCAACCTGGATAATCCCCCTTACATAATTAAATTATCTTCAAAATCAAGCACAAATCATTTCTAATATTAGAACTTGAAAATTATTTGATTGTCAAAACCTTACTTTTAATATAAAGTCCTAGCACTTTTATTAAAAGAACACATTCTTCACATGGGAGTACAACTTAACCTTGATTAAATGATAATTAAAAGGAGATTTCTATTTTTTCTTATTCTCCAATCAAGCTTGACCAATCAAAAGCTCTTGGATCCTCTCACAAGGATTGATCTCTCTCACCACTCATCTCTACCTAACATCTTTTGCCTCTTAATCTCCACCCTTCATTCTTGAGGCAATTCCCTTAAAAGGAAGCTCTTCCTTGGCTCAAAGGGTTTCATCATCTTGTCTTTTCATGATCTTGCATTCTAGAGTTATTATGGTATTTTGAGTTCTTAGTGTTATCGTGAGTTCTTAGTTGCTCTTATCATAGTTATCATAGCTCTTTTGCAATTCTTAGTTGATATCATGTCTAGAGTAGTCTTGCATTGTTAATTAGCTTTGAATCTAGTTTGCTTTACAATAGTATTAATCTTGTTAATTTAATCTTGCATCATACATTTGCATTAATCTAGTCTCATTTCTAGTTGTCTAATTTACACTTGCATACTTTAGATCATCTTAGAGTGGTGAATGCAAGTATTGTATCTCACTCATGTGTTGAATCTTCCATTTTGGATTAGTCAAATCACTAATCCTACATGCCCAATCTAATGAGCATTGTATAAAGGATTAAACTCTCTTTAACTAGGAAGCAATAAGTTACTTTTGAGGATTTAGTTGTTCATTTGATTTGAATAGTTGTAGCTAAATTCTTGAGTTAATGGTTTATTGAGTGTTGGTTACAGTTTGAATTGCATACCAATTTAGAACCACATAGTGGGGCCCTCTTTAACACTTGTTGCATTCCAACCCTTTTCATAGTTGCAGTTTGCAGGCCATTTGAGTCTTTAATTATCTTTTCTATTCTCAATAAATTTCATCTCTCAATTATCTTCGTTGTCCACAGTTAGGGACTTACATTTACTTCAAATGCACACACTTGCTTAGATGTATCATTCTATTCTTTTACAAGTCATAGGAGAAAGCAGGGACATAATTTCATATTTTCACATTGGCCCTCCCTTTTCTTCTTTCTAGAAGAATTCTTTATCCTTTAGTTTTACTTGTTTTCTTCTGAGTTGCCTTGTTGGATTAAATTTATGTTGAAGCACTACTTGTGACCTTATATCAAGCATTAGCTCAAAATTTTGGGTACCCACTTCACTCAGCAGGAATGGGGCGTGTAGTGAAACCTCACAACATGAACCTTGTACACGTCTCAACACACACTTTGATGGAGCACTTAGGTAAGTATATCTCAATAATCCATTGTCTTCTTTTAATTTATTTTACATACTGATTTCAACTTTTAATCATACTTTTTTTATTCCATTTGCTATCCTCATTACATATTATAAAACACAAAATTCAAGGTGGCATTTTGTTACTAATTATATTTCTAATTTATGTGTGTTTTTCCCATAAGGGCATTTTTTATGTTCAATATTGCCATAGTTTTATTGGATGTCTACTACGTATCAAAGGTGAAGGGGGGCATACACTTGTTATAGTTGCATAGATTTCTAAATTCTTTAAAAAAAATCTCATTGTATCATAGTTATTTCTTTCATTTCTACTTTAGCATGCTTGTTCACTCATACTTGCATGCTTGCTAAAGTGAGAGTAAAATATAGCTAAGAAAAAAACATATATTATAATTTTCTTCTCTTGCTTTACACCAATACATTGATGTTGTGATTGCATGGTCCTAGCACATAACTTTTTGCTTTTTGTATATTCACTAACCTCGAATCCTAAATGCAACATTTTTATATGTTAGATCATCCATTACAAACCACACTAACCAACTTCATAATGTTTTTTATCATAGACTGGATGACAACTACAATCTTGTCCAAGATTGTGAGTGATCTAATCCTCTAAACCAAAAATTTAAAATTCTTGATTCCAAAGCCCACAATCTCAAGATATATTTATTACTTGTGCACCAAAGTTTTAAATTGTATGTCTAAGGTTTTGTATATGAGAACATCATCCTATGACACTTTCATTATCAATTATATCAATATATTGCTTTCATATATTCCATCACATAATCGATATCAATCTTAATTTACATTAGGTATGACTTACTTAACATTTAATCAATTTTATTCTTTTTATATTGATCTTTTAAATTAATATTGATCTAACTATCATTAAAAAAAGCCAAATATTCTTCCCTTTCTATATAGCAAGTCCATAAAAGTGCCTTTTAAGGCACCTCCCTTTCTCAAACACATCCAAACTCAACAATGAAATGGTTTTATAACCAACAATGAAATGATTTTATAACCAACACTAAAATAAAATCATGAAGTCAAAAACATGACTTAATAGATTAGATAAGATGCTCAATATGTGCTAGTCATCTTCATCTCATACCCTATCATTCATTCAAATCCATATTTTGTTTCTCTTGTCTATCACAACATTACAAAGATCAAACCAAATATAAACACATTCCATCCTAATTATGTCCACTCATTACGCAACAATCATATTCAATTAAATCAATCTCATCACCTTAACAATTTTTTAATTTAAAGTTTAATCATTACATTACCCCACACCATGATTAAAGGATATCATCCATTCACATAAGTGGAAATCACACCCTATGAATTGTTTGTTTGTTTTTTGAAACACTTGGACAAATATTATTGTTACTTTCTAATATTTAATGAGCACGAGATGAAGGGCCCCACACATGACATTAAATGAGCAATGTTTGAGAAGAAAAAGAAACCCTACTCATTTAACTATTTGAAAAGGAAGCCCAACAGTTAGTACTTTGTTCTCTGTTCCCACGGGCGAGACCTGGAATTGTTGGCATGTACTTTTTCTGAGCAATCAGGATTCTGTAGAAAATGTTCAGACGCCTCTTAAATGATCTCCACTACTTATAAATTCTGGAAATTCTCACCGCGTTCGTAACTTTCGCCAATTTAAATTGGAGAGCTTCGAGCTCCTCAACAGGTTAGCATTTCTGAAGTTTTGTCGTTTTAACCCTCTGCAAATTTTTGATACCGTCGCCATTGTTGAAGTATGAGCTCTCTCGTTATTTTCATTTTTTTTATAAGATTTGTCTGTAATTCAGTTCGTCATTCTTATTTCGGATAATAGATCATTGAATAATATTTGTTAAGAAACATTTACGATTGATTTTAGAAACAATCCTTTGAATAAGTTCTCTCTACGATTTGATTAGAATTTCTCGAAAAGAAGAATCAATTTGACTCGATCCTTGCAAAGTCTCTAGAACTTTACTGAATTAGCTGGCAAAACTTTCCACGGCTCTCCCAAAATGTAACAGATGAAAAGGGGAAAATATTTGTTTGAGACATTTTTTTAAAATATCTTTAAAAATATCTAATCATTATTTTCTCATAAAGGCCGTAGCTTGGTCTTGTGGTAAAATTAATTAACGCATCCCCGTCAAGTGGGCCTTACAGTGCACAAGCCAATTTAGCCTTTGAAAGGCAGAATACGCCCACTTTCCAAAAAAATCCACTTAATTTTTTTTTAAACTCTTGTAATGAGTAGGTAATATGCTTATTTAAAAGCACAAAATTGACCCGTGGAAGATCAAATGTCTTACCTCTCAAATTGACCTCCCTTTTATATATTTTTCAAGAAAAGGATTGGAAACATTTAGATTATAAAAATGTCTGTATAATTTTATATTATAATATACGAAGCATACACCTAAAATTTATTTTTAATTAAATATTAAAAAAAAATTGATTAAAATCTAAAATTTATGAGAGACTTGAATCTAAATTTTTATATTTTATTAATAAATTATATTTCAATTAATTGAATATAATTGGTGAAGTTGATGGTATTTTCTTTGATTATTATATCCACTCACATTCAAACTCCTTGAGATATGATATAGGGAGATGAGGTCGCAATCATGATTTGGGTTGCTTCACCAAAATGGATACTCCTCTTGACTTTGACTCGCAGACAAAAGAGTATCAACATAGCCTTGTAGCAAAACAAATTCATTGATAATATAAAAAAAATTCAAAAGAAAAATCTATTGTTAGAAAATGTTTGAAATTTAAGTATTATGCATGAAGTATGTAAACTCAACTGTCTTTAAAGTTAGATAGAAAACAACTGATATCTTCAGAACATCTATACAACACTCAGAATATATATTTATTAATTCATCATTGAAAGATATTTTTATTTTTATTTTTAATTAATTAATAAATACAATCAAATATACAAAACAATGTTTGATAAAAAATACAAATATATGCAAATAAACAGCTTGTCTAACCTATCCCATTAAAAATAGTCAGGCTGAACCGGCTAACTGGTTTAATAACTTCCCTTAATAGCAAATCGAATTTTCATATTGATGTTATATTGTCATAAACATTGACATGTGAAAAATTCCCTTTAATAGGACCAAAATTATGGAGTGTGAGGTTACCGAAACTGGATCCAATCAAACTCTAGGCTGCACCGCATACGAGTTTTCCAGTTGGGAGGAGAATGGAAAACTTGTTAGAGCTGATAGCAAGGGCAAATTGACAATGCTTTGGAAAACTCTTCTTTTTAGATCTTTACTAAAATAGGTTCTCAATAAACATTTGAGAAGAATTTGTCCGATAGAAGTGCTCCTGGTCAAAGGCAATATCTTAGGAGGTGTAAAATTCCAGCTATGGTCAAAAGCATCTTGCTCTAGCAATCATGCCTTTAACCCCCCAAAAAAAAAACTGGCAGATATTTGTACATGTTTGATTTTAAAATAGCAAGAGACAAACTCTTTACTTTTAAGCTCTGGTGGTTACATCATCATGCCAATAGAGACAAGACCAAACTAACCTTCAAATCATATATAGCTAATTGAGCAGGACTCTACCTTGCCATTAGTTACTGGCACAGCCCTTGCAATTCTTCCCCATGGAATCCTAGTAAAACTCTAATTTAGAAGAGCCATTTGAAGCAAAATTCTCCTCAAATACTGGAGCGAGGGCTGCATAGGATATAGACCTACTACTCAATTGCGAGGGAATTTGAAGTACTGCAGACGAAATCTAGTAGCCAAATGCGAAAACAGGGTCATTTTTTTCTTTCTTGTTGCTACCGATGTTTAAAGAACTGCACAGGAGAAACCTTTACTTTCGCCTTTGTAGAACTATGAATTATTTTTGGGTAAAAAGCCACCGACCGAATGCTACCATTTGGGAAAACAAATTGCAAAGTTCCAGGTCCCCACTGCAAGTAACATCTTACATTCTTCCATCTATAGAATGGCCGTTCCACATTTTCAAGTATGGATTCTAAACTTCAAAAATTTACACATTTTAATTCAATGAGACCGCCGGCACTGTTGAGATAGTAGTAGCAGCCCATTCCATGGGACTCCACTATAATACCTCGCAAATCGCCTGATGATATTTTATTTATTCAATTTTTGGTTCAACCGAATCAGGAAGGAACAATGTGTATTAGATCATTTTTTCCTGCAAGGCCGTTCGAAGAGAAAATCATCATGCTGTTCATAAAGGTAAGTGTTTCTGAATGCTAGTGTGTAAAGATTTTTATAGTCAATGTTTCAGATCACACTCTATGATCTATTAAGATAAGAAAAGAAAACAAGAAAATAGAATAGGAACATAGAGGGCTATCTGAAACATTAATGATAAAAATCTTTACATTACAATCAGATACACTCGCATACACACAAATGTTGATTGATAATTTGTAAATTCTGAGTATTTGTCGTGAAAAAAATTCAATGTAGATTTCTGGCAAATATAATTTTACACTCTGCAAACTTATTAAAACTTATTATAGATATAAATTCCCTCCGTTTTACTTAAATTCATGGTGAAATCTCTATTAAAAGCTGTGAACCAATGTTTATACATAGCTGATAGGAGTTTTAAGAATCAAATTAGGGTTAAGCCCATATATTAAAAGAGGTCTAGGATGTCAATGAATGCTGAAAAGTTGGAAACCCTTAGTAACAAGCCATCAGATTTTCAGAATCATCTCAGTTTATTGAACTTATATCTTTGGCACATCGACAACGTATTCTATCTGGTTGCACTCGTTTTACAAGATATTCATGCGTGGAATCTGTGGTGCCCTAAACCCTTTCCTTTTAAACACGGAGCACTAGTGATAAAATTTCTTAAGGTTTGAGATATATCTTGTTGCTTGCATCTGCCTGTTATTCTGAGATATGTGTTCTTGTTTTTTTATGTGAATCTCATGAATTGATCAATAATTTCTACAAATAAACTTTTTACAAAAATATTTCTTGTGTCCATTTGATTTGAATCTCAATACTCTAAACGAATGAAAAAGTTATCAGGTGATTCGACTGCAACACAAGCTCACGTGGGATTAATGGAATTTAACCCATCCGAAGTGAAAATTGATGTGTTTGTACTTCAATTATATTGGTCAATGATAGATTTTGGTTATTTATAATAAGTTTTTAACATTGTGTTCGCTTTTGGTTGCCAGTAGAAAATGCCTATGTAGCAAAATCGGATAAAAACAGGCACAAATGGAGCCATCGCCTTGAAAAGGAGTAAAATAACCAAATTCAGTTTTTTTATCTTGCATGTGATTTATTTCATTGTTTCAATGCAAATCCTTCTATTAAATAAGGAGGAATGAAATAATGTTTACTGCAACTGTCAATGTAGCTACTTGCAAAATATAAATGTAAACGCCTTGCTACTTACAGAGACTGATATCAGATTAATAATATTAAAATAATATACTGCAGGGACCAGGCAAGGAGAACAAGAGAATAGCTACATTTGATGGAGGAATAAAAGCCTTAATTCCTGGGTTATGCCACTTTGTAAATCTCTTTAATAAGTGCTGTAATCTCCAAGAATTTTAATGGCAAAAACTAAACACAAATGGAAACTCCCTAAAGTTTCATGGATACAAGGTATATTTCTGATTTCTGAAACTCTAGGATACTTTTAAAAGCAAACATAAAATGATTGAAAACAGTCCATTAAAAGCTTTAAGTAGAGAAGTTAAAAACCAGAAAGGGTTTATAGTATATAGTATATACTAAGGTGGGGAAGAGGATCGTTGCCAACAGTCACATGGCAAGGTGTGCAGGAGACCTTTTGTTGCACGGTGGTTTTACAGTCAGTACTGTAGATCATCCCAGTTCAAGATTACATTATTTCCACACAGCACTAAGACATGAGAGATTCATCACCTAGGTCCAAGTGCTAAGTATTCCGTTCATTCTCATGAGAGATGGGTTTGTGTGAACCACTACTCATGAAACATGGGTCAATCAGTTTGACTCAAAAAACTACACGGTTGAATCCTGATAGCAATATCACAATTTGACTTGCTGTGGAAAATATCTCCTACTTATCAATTGATGAGCTTAAGGGGCTTTCTAATGAATGGTTCATAAAGTACAACACTTTGTGAAGGTTTTGCAAATGGGGTTGCAAGCAGAGTGGGTTTAACCATGGAGGAAACTCCGTAGTTAAGCGCGCTCAAGCTGGAGTAGTACTGGGATGGGTGACCTTCCGGGAAGTCCTGATGCTTCACCTTTGTGAGCATCACCTAGATCCAATGAGTGCTCAGTGTTCCGTTCATTCTCATGAGAGATGGGTTTGTGTGAACCACTGCTCATGACACATGGGTCAATGAATTTGACTCAAAAAACTACACAGTTGAATCCTGATAGCAATATCACAATTTGACTTGCTGTGGAAAATATCTCCTACTTATCAATATTAAATAATGTCAAGACAAATTGTCTACATTATTTTCATATCTGCCTACATGACATTGGTCCAATATCTTCAAAAGCTGCAACAAAGAAGAGATGGGAATTTACAAAGCAATATGCATTAAGACTTCTTTTCAGATATTGAAAAGAATAACACAGTTTGTTGCATTAATTGGAACAACTTCACAGGATGCCTTTTTATGGCATATAAATTATATAATGCCTCCAAATAACTGTTAAATCACATTTTATATTCACTTAAATACCTTGTAAATTTAGAAATCAACAATGGTACACTAGCATGCTCTCGTCCTCAAATGCAACAATCAGTAGTAGCATAATAATAATCTGCTAATGAACCCGTCAATTAATAGCTTCCAGCCAAAGCAACTTTGTCTTTTACCTCGATGCAGTTATGATTGATCGTTCTAATGAACCTTGTTCTCTCTAACCATATTAGCTATTCTTTGAATAAAAAGGGAGTGTACAAGAGGCTTCATATTTAATTTGCTAAAAACTTAGGAAAAATAGTTTTTGGACAAAGTTTAATAATTATTGAGATACTTCCAAATGATTTCCAGCTTCGTGGAGGACAAATATTCATATGGAAAAAGGGCTCGCCTTCTTGACAAATTCAGACAACTGACGAAGCGCTGACTTTGGATTCCAAAAACTTCCAAATTCCTTTCAAGTTTCAACATTTGGTATGTTATCAGAATTGGATTACAACAATATCAAAATCTAAACATCAAAAATAATCATGACCAAAGATTACTTTGAGGGGTTCTACACAAAAAGGAACCGCAAAAAATATCCACTGACAATTCTACCATAATCGTAGATATCACTAGTCATTTAAAAATGTCAGATTTCAAATATTGCACTGGCCTGCTGAGTGTGCTAGTCTTTAGCTTGAAATAATTAATATAGTAATATTCTAGAGGTACCATCGTGGGCTGTCACCAAGAATCTACAAAAATGATTCTTTTGAATCCATGCCAACACATACGTGAGCTCTCCAGTGTTTCCCTAGGGGGGTTTTTGGTTCACTTGATATTGGCTTTGATTTTTCAATGAAGTGCTTAGGTTTGAAGATCAAGGCTCAAGTTTGTCTCAGCCTTGTCTTTTCGCTTGAAAATTCTTCATCTAGTTATTAAGTTTTGCAGGATTGGTGTTTGATATGAATTGGAGTTTCGTGCAAGACAATTTTTTGATTCTCTTTTCTTTGGTCTCAAATCAGTTCTGAATGGCTGTTGATGACTCCTTTGGGTGTTCAAATTTGATATCTTCCACTCTGCTGTCTTCTTACGAGGCAATAACATAGAAAGTGTACATGATTTTTAGTCGTTCGGCGTTCCCTGCTAAGGCTGCTATTTGCAAGCATCTACCCTCTCAAATTTATCATTAATTTTGAAGTTAAAGCCTTGCCTTTTCCTTGAACTATTATTCCTCTTTGGGAAAACAAGCCAATTGTACCTTCTGAGGTTGCTGCTCTGAGTTGATTCGGGCAGGTGTTTTCTTTGGGCTCTAAAAAGAGCATGCCCTCTGCTAGATGACCATACTCTTGGCAGAGTATGCACCTTAATGGAATATCTTCATAATCAATGGATTGTTCCCATCCAATCCCCTCGAACATTCAAATTATCTTGTTAAGAAGGACCATTTTCAGATCTTTATCAACAACAGATGCATGCATAGTTGGAAACACCTCGTTTACTAGTGAATTTTAAGGCAGTGATGTATTTCCCGTGGCTCCTCCAATTCTCATGATAGGCAATTCGTGCGAGTATTCACTTCATTAGAGAGAGGCAAGGGAGGACAGGAAACGGGCTATCTACCCAAGCAGGAACAGCATTGGTTGGGTTCTCTTGGGAATTAAAAGCAGGACACAAGTGTTTCTTGAATACATTTCTTGGTTCATTCAACTAAATTCCTTGTCTGAATACACATAGAAAGAGCAATATTTTATTTGTTGCAATCAACCAGTTGAAAATTGGAAGATTCTGTGTGCAACAGAATGTAGGGGCTCACTGTCATTGATCCTATATTTCTTCTAGATTAGCTAACCCCTCCTGATGAAGCCACCGGGCAACACTGCACACCAAAAGACACTGAAGCATTTCCATCTTGGCCAAAAATAACTTTGGTACTATTGTCAGGCAAAGGCAAAGCCAATTTTAACCATGTCACCTTGAGTGTCAAAATGCTTCTTGCCATCGATAGAAAGCAGAAAGTTTGTTTGATTACCCAGTATGTCTTAAATCCTATTGGGACATTTAAATAAAGCCATATTGATCATGAAAACAATGAGTTTGTTGTAGAAGGAAAATCTACCCATATGTTATCTTTTATACAAGAGTAGAAGTGCAGCTGTGCAAGGATGTAATGCACCAAACTCATAGATTCAGAAAACTTCTTAAAGAATGTATGCTTTTGTAATTTTATTAAATTATCAAAATATCTGCAATTGCAATATACTTGAAAATCCAACTGCATCGGACACATAGCATTGATCAGAACCACACCAAATAGATTTCAAAAAAAATATTTTTTTAATAGTGCTACAGAGGATCCCTGTAAGTGTAAGTATACAAAAGCAGCACCAAATTTCAGAATCCAGGTTCTAATGGAAACCCTGGCCCTTCACTGAGTTAGTGACCCTAAAATCTTAATAACCATTTGTTATCTATCCAATATATATTCCCATCGTAAGAAGGAAAAAAGGAACCATACATCAGAAATGGTGAAAATATATTTATGGATTTGATACATCCAATGGAGAGGGCTGGATTGGTACACTTTAAGCAGATGCTATAATACAAAAATGATAGAAGCAAAGGTTTTTGCGTACAAATGAACAGATTTCAACTGTTTGATGGGACACCTTTCTAGAGTGCATGCAAGGTGCAGAGAAAGTGATTGTACTTTTAAGTCCATTTTACACTTGTTGATGTAGAATAAACATATTGTAGAGCCGTGGCACTTCAACAAACGTGTGGCCATGCACAAAATCTTCAGCTGCTGCTGCTGCCAAGAACATGGTTTGATGCTGCAGGTTTCTCACTGATTCAAAACTGTGATATGGATGTTGCATTATGGTTGCACCACACTTGCTGCTGTTTGCCCATGTAATCCAGGGGAGGCACTTGTTGCAGGTCCTCCAGCTAAGGGACCTGGGGGCTGGTGGATAGACATTGTAGGCATTTGATTTGAATGCATACCAGCTGAACTAACAGCTGATGCTTTTGGATTTTGCCCAACACTCCCACTGCCTGTTGATCCAGTATTAGTTCGAATGTTAGAGGATGGTGCCATAGACAGGCTAAGGCCACCACCTGAGTTCAAGTTTTCTGCTGCACTGCCTCCTGCTTTTTTGAGGCTTCCTGGAGGCACATGAATGGAAGCTGTCTGAGGAGATGTATTGAAAGGACTTCTGTTCTGACCAGATAAATTAGCTGAGTTCTGTAGCATTCGATTTCCATTGATTGGTTCTTGACTTAAGACATCTACACAAAATTAGTGCAGCAGTCAGTACTCGATAGGAAGATGGTATCCATAACTTATTGAATTACTTAATCCAATTTAAGATTTTCACCTGCCACAACTCTTTGATCTGAAGACTTTGATGACATAGCCTGCATATATGGAGAAGGCAGCATTGTACGTGGGTTCCCTACTTGCTGTTGACCACTACACTGTGCATGTAGAATCGTATTTCCTTTACTATTCCCTCCAAGTGATCCACTGGGATTGGCTTTTGAAGAGCCACCTGAGGTACTACCCAATGTCAAAGGTCCAAGAGAAGAAAACATATTGGGAGTAGATGAGGCTGATGAAGGCAATTGCATTTGCTGTTGGCCTACTTGTTGACGTAAATGAGGAGTGTTGAAAGCTGGTTGTGGAGAATTTGATCCAGGCAATTGCTGTTTTTGATGAAATCCTGTCACTTGATGAGCAGTTTGAGCTGAATGCTGGGATTGTTGCACTGCCTGTTGCGACAGATACTGAGTAGGTTGAAAAATAAGCGGCTGCTGATTGCAATGAGATTGGTTAAGATACTGCTGGTTCTTTAGATTAACTGGCTGCCCAGATGCCATTGCAGGCATTGATTGTTGCTGATATTGCTGTTGTCCAGATTTTCCTGATGAGCTTTGAGATACATTTGAAGGCCCCAAAACAGATTGCATATTTCTGCCTCCAACAGGCGAGGACTTCTTGTTAGAGGTGGAAACTGCAGATTTCTGTTGTGAGACAGGTCCTTTGCTCCCAGTTGGGCTCCTTGATGCGGGACTTCCCACAGGCTTTGAAACTGGAGAGGATGAAGACATTGGAATTGATCCAACTACAGAAGCAGTTGATGAGGGCACCATTGGACCTACTATAGGAGTACAATTATACTTTGGAGTCATTGGTGGTTGTCCAGAATTCTTTGAGCTTGTAACAAATGAAGCTTGAGTTGAGCAAACTGCACTAGCCCCTGTATTGGTATTGCTATGCTGGTTCCTTCCTTGCTGAGGGGAACTTCTCATTTCCGCAGCATGAATGACTTGTGATGAAGCGCCAACAGCACCAGGCATAGTTGGAGGCATAGCTGTTCTTGGAGACATCTTCCACTGAGGAGACTGTTGTCCCTCCTTCATATTTTGGCCTTGGTAGGACATAGATGCTGGAAACTTGCTGAGATTGGAAGTTGGTGGAGTTCTATCTCCTCCATAACTAGGCATTGTGATCTGTGCTGAAGTTACTGATGGTAGTACATTTGGGCTAGGCATGGTTTTAACACGGCTTGCAGCCTGCTTTGTATTCTGGTTCAACTGTTGAGTAGAGTGAAGATGGGGACTGCCTTGGGAAGAACTGCTAGTGGGACGAGAATTTCGGCTTCCATTTCCAGCAGAAGGAATTCCATTTAGTGTTCTGTTCATGCTGTCAATGTTATTTGTAACAAGAGAAGCAGGAAGGCTGCCATCTGTTGGGGATCCCTGCATGTTAGTGGAATTCTCAGTCTCAAATCTGGAAAAATGCAGTGAATGACCAATTCCACCCTTCATGGATGATTTCCGTTCATCGTCACGCCTCCTACCACTAGCACTGCTCATTGAGTCAATACTATTTCTTCCATCACCAGTACTAATGGTTTGAGTTCTCTGCATTTGCCCGGAAAGCTGTGGATGTGTACCACCAGGTTGAACTGCATGTTGTTGAGCCTGGATTTGAAATTGGTGCCTTGCAGGGTCTGTTACAATAGGAGGAACACATAAAATACTAGAATTTTGGTTCATTGCCGCAAATGCCTGAACCTGAGATCGATTGAGCTCGTAGTTTTTCAAGTTCATTTGAAGAGTTTGGTCATTTCCAAGCTGCTGTAAGTTGTATCCTGAAGTTAACTGATATTGAATTTGTGGTGACGTCAGCTGCTGCTGCTGCTTCCCATTATGCTTTCCTCCTGAAGGAGGGAAGAGGGCTAAATCTTGATTTTGTATTGGCAGACCTGGAGCAAGTAAAGAAGTGGGGGTGGCACTGTAATTTGAGCTGGTTGGTGACCCTGGGCTATAGAAAGTCTTTTGAGATACTGGAAGTCTGCTATCAGCAGTTGAGGGACTATCTCCTTCGTTGTTGGCCTCCCGGTCAATATGACGAGCCTGTGTCATAGGCATATGGTGTTGCTGCTGAGAATTTGACGGAGAGGGTGATGGTGTTCCCTGCTGCTGCTGCTTTTGTGAAGATGAAAAATTCCGTGAACCTTGAAATTGTTGTTTGTGCTGTTGAGATGATGATGAACCACTGGATGTACTTGGATTTTGTGTGCCCTGCCGCTGTGACTGAGATTGAGGAGGATGCAATAACTGTGGTGCATAACTGGGAGGGTTGAAAAACTGTGCTTGTTGTGCAATGTGATTGGAAGGTCCACCGTAAGGTGCCCCAAAATGTGGAATAGCAAAGGAATAGCCATTTGGTAGCATAGTCACGAACTGAGCATCTGCACTCATGCCTGCTAGGTTTCCATTAGCTGGACCGGCCCCAGAACTTGGAACAGCTTCTACTGCTGTGCTGCCATTCTTCACTAAGGAGCCAACATTACCAACGCTTCCAGCAGTGCTAGAGTTTCCTCCTACAGATCCAGACTATGAAACAAACAAAGCAAAACCATGCCCAGACAACATTAGTTAGTATAAACAATGTTTAGCAAAATGCAAAGGCAGGGAACAGCAATGGTGCGCTTCAATTCAAGTAAGTCAACATGAAAAGGAATGCCAATATATCAAGAATAACTTATACCTGCATAAATGTGGAACTTATCTGCTGCTGGGTCGCCTGCTGATGTGAAGTTTGCTTCCTTCTAGCATCCACATAGTTGGAAGTCTTTTCCTTAGAACTCAAAGAAGTCAATCCGATGCTTTTATCCTGCATAGACTCCAAGCCACGACTGACAGATACATTATTTCCAGCACTTGCAGCAGAAACAGTCCCTGATACTGAACTGCCCAAATTGATAATCTCAGATGAAGGGGGCAAAGGTGCATTCAAATTGTATTGTCTAGGGGTAAAGAAATTGGCAGGAGGCCAGAAAGAATGGCGATTCATCCGTAGTTGGCATTCAATAAAATGAGCTATGTATGAATGAGTAGCACATCTCTTCCAGGACGGACGAGACTTCTGCAAAATATAGGGAGGCTGCCACATTCAATCAAACCAATCACACTATAAGCAAAAGGGTTGGAATGATCTCTTATTATCGATAACAAATAATCAAACCCAATTTTCAGTCATAGAAAACCAAAACAATGACTACATAACAAATAAACACCCTATTCTTTATTAGATATTTAAATATTACCAAATAAATAGTTAAATACTTAATCAAGATTCAAAAGAAAAAACAAGGAGAATTCATGTTTATTCACTGCCATTTCCAGCTTGAGAAAGAATTCTCATTTCAACTACTAATTATTTGTTATACCTGTATTGCTGGAGTTGAATTGGTCCCTTCGATAGGCAAGACTGGTGCAAAATATCTGATAAAAAAAGCACTGGCTCAGTCCTAAGAAAAGACAACTTGCTTCTATACAAATAATGGATGAGAGAGATCATGCAATAAAAATAGCAATTATTTAGTCATCACAAACGCTCATACCCAAGAGGTAGGGCTCCCGGCCAGCCTGGAACTGTCATGGATATAGGCATTGAGGTAACAGCACTTGAAGAGCCAAAAACATTCGACCCCATCACACCTTCTGAAACAAAAGACAATAACCAGCAGCAAAATGCCCAAGTCAGTGTTGCAGGAATGAAGGGCAAAGTTACAAAAGTATACAGTATTACCGAGAGCAAATATGAATAGGAGATTCTCTGACCAGATTTTTCTTCCTTCTCTGCTTTTGGCTCATTTACAGGTGTCCTACTTTGCTTCTGTGGCGAGGGTTTATTTGAAACGTTCTCCAAATTCCCTCCATCCAATTGCAAATCAATTCCTCTCTGTTCTATTACATGCTCCTCCAAGATTTTCTCTCCTCCCTCATCTCTCTTATCATATTTCTTTTCTGCCTTTTCAACCTTCAACTCCTCTTCCCACTTGTTCGATTGCCTTTCTTCCTTTACTGTGACTGCCATGACTTCTGAGATAACAGTAACTCCCTGTTACCGAAACCACTTGAGTTAGTCACCTGAGTATAGAACTTTTCAATAAATGACGAATAATATTTTCTCATCTGAAAATTCTAAACTAGACACTGTCCTGCCTATTGCATTATTTTATAACCTTTCTACAGCCAGAACAGTGTAAGTCTATACTTGCAGTTTTGATCCAACTAAGAAAAAGCAAGCTTAATAATTTTAAGCATGTACTTTCGCCACCATCATGTCATCCAGTGACATAATGTATATACAAATGAAACTTACAGTTGCTTCTGGTACTTCAGTAGCAACATGGCTGACAGCAACAGGTACGCTGTCATCGTCTGTATCAAAAGAAGACTTTTCGGGAGGTGCCTGAAACAAATAGCAAATAAATGATAATCAGGAATACCCTAACTAAGAGGAAAACCGGAGAAAAAGGTGTACTGAATAAAAACTTCACCATGAGATCAATCTTGAACTTTTCCTCAACAATGCTTTCAGTTTTGGGAGTTTGAGTAAGCCTGGTAAAACAAATACATACAACTTAGTTTTCCTATGAAGGAGAATAACGCAGAAACCAAATGCCTTTCAACGAAATATCTGAAATGGTCTATCGTCTATCTTACATATTTGCAATCCCCATTTTCTTCTCTGGACAAGAGGACAAATCAGTATCAGGCACATCAAGTTCTTTCTTCACAATTTGATCAGGTTGATCTTCTGAGACATCAGGTATTGACTTTCTAAAATCTACGGATGCATCAAATTGACTCTTTTCAGCTGATTGACTTTCTACTGCTTTAGGTTCCACTGCATTCTCGTTTGTCACAAACTTAGCATCTGCACTGTTAGCTCCTCCGGCCTTGTCATTTGGAATTGCCTTCAAATCGGGACTATGACAATCTGCTATCTTCTCGGCTGACATTCTCAGATCTGGAATTTTAGCTTCTGACATCTTCTCAGTTGTAATTGATTTCAACTCTACATATTTAGCGGCTGCAGTCTTCTCGGTGGCAATTAACACATCAGTCTGATTTGAAGGCGCCAGTGGAGCGGAAACTTGATTGGCACTTGCATAAATTGAAGATGAACAAGTTGTAGCAGCCACAGACGAGATTCCCTTGGGGTTACTAAGGGGTAAAACTGCCTCAGGTTCCGACTTTACAGAAGAAATTTCCAATTTGACGTTTTGATAGCCTGACTCAATATCATTCCTTGCCCCAGAAGCAATACTTGGCGTTGTCAAAGCGGCCGAGACAGATACTGGAGGTCTCATCACACTAGCAGAGCTTGCTTCTTCTGGCTTTGCGGGTCGAGGCCGTTTCTTCTTGGGAGCTGCAAATATTGTTTTCACCTGTTAATCATCAACTTTCGGAAAAGGAAAAAAAAAGAATGGAGATTGAATGTCAATGACAGAAATGAGGACTGTACCCGTCGGGGGTGTTGGAGCTGGGGTGGAATGATGTGGTAATGTCAATGCTGCAGACGATGGCGGAGGAGAAATATTAGTAGAAATGGGAGAAGAAACAACCGAAGAAGTGGGTAATGGGGAAGAGACTTTGTAAATGGGAGGAACTGATCCATCATTTGAAGAATCCTTAGCATCAGGCTTGGATACATTTGCATTTAAATATGCATAGCTTTCCCCTACTGGGTGATTATGGAATTGCCTTGTCAATCCAAACAACACCTCCGCAACTTCTACTTCTCGTTCAGATATTGAGCTGGACATCTGCATGCAACATTCACACAACATTCAGAACAACCCAAAAAGAAAATTAACACCGCAATACTTACTAAACAACATTTTCTTCATTTGCTTAGATATATGACAAACGCAATTACCTTTACCATTTTCGACGGCCGAGGCTTCGACCCAATTGGCTTCTGCATAAAAAGAAAAGGCTAATATTAGAGTAATCAAATGTCAATCCCGCTGCGCAAAAAGTGCAAAACTCCCCAGCCATCGAATCAAAAAATAAATTGCTCAACCCAAAAATAGGCCGATTCAACAAAGATTAATTCAATTCAGACCACACTGAAGAGATGGACAAATACCTAGTAAGCATTAGAAACTTATAAAGACTGTCAAACCAACAAAAAGTCAGCCTAACTGAAGAATGCAAATGCTATTTTGGATCTATTTAGGATTGAATGAAATAAGCAATAAAATGAACAGCTCCATAGAAAGCAAACGGACCATTCTCCTCCCAGGCTTCACTGATGCATTTGAAGACGACGGAGAGGCCGGAACCACACTTGGCCCAGCAGGAGACGGAGACTTTTGGCGACGATGTACACTACCATCTGAGACTCCGACTCCTACTGATGTTAACAATACTGCCGATGATGTCGAATCATGTGGCCTCTTCACAGATGCTGCACATCAAACAAGCAATTCAATTCTTTTGGACCCAGAAAAACACGGAATTCAAATCATTTTTTTCTCTCGCTACAATCTCCTCCTTTCAGCCGGCAGTACTATACCTGACCGAGCTTTCCGAGGGACCGAATCCAGACCACCGCCAATCGTTTCTTCGGAAACCTGCAAATCCATAACCCAATAACATCATTGAAAAATACATACAGACCTCGACAAATCCGAGCCCAAATCCTAATCACCACCACCGCCAACAATAAAAAAATATCATAAGCCCAATCTAAACCTCAAAACCCCATTTTCTCAAGCAATCAATCTCCAAATCAACATAGAAATATGTTAAATTCAGCAGGATTCGTTATTCCCAAGCAAACCCATAAACGAAGCAAACACCAACATCAACAGTAAATACAAATCCGACCCACTATACAACCCATATGAACCTAAAGAACAAGCATGCATATCCAAACAAATCCTAAAATTCCCCAGAAAGACAGATCATTTCCAATCTCTGAGATCTTCACCTTCCATTGCGACTTAAACTTTGTTGTCCTTCTGGGATTGGAGAGAGGGCGATGAGGAGGCTCATCATCGTCCTCCTCTTCCTCTTCCACTGGACTCTCTTCACTACTTTCATCTACTTCCTCATTATCTCTATCCCTATCCCTATCTCTACCGCCGCCATGAAAGCGCTCAGACAATCCAGGCCGCCTTCTCTTGTTTTTGCTTGAAGACAAACTACTTCTCTCCTTCTTATGATTATTACTGTTATTGATAGCACTGCTAGATCTTTCCCGCAGCCTTGTAGAGTCATGAGACTCGTTTAATCCTTCCTCATCCTCGCAGACTGTAACAAAAACAATAAAATAACCATTAGATTCCAAAACAACATTACTACACATGCGGAACCAATACAGAGAAAACGCTTGAAATTCACCCAACCCAAATTGAAAACCAGCCTAAAACTGAGATCTTTGAAGGTTAAAACCTCCAACCTGATGAATCCTTGAACCCGCTTCTAGGCCTCCGACGTGAAGCCCCATGACCAGATACCGCCCCTGCACCACTTCCTCCCCCTCCTCCTCCTCCTCCCCTTCTACTTTCTCTACCTCTATCCATAGAAAATCCCAAACAAAAAACCACAGTTTCTCAATCACTTCCCTCCTCTACTCAAATCCAAACTACAACCCCCGAAACCCATGCATTTCCTCCAGTTCCTATCATAATTCGGCCGCCTAAAAGCATCATCCATCACTTCCTCCGCTATGATCACTTCCACTCCGCACAAGATTCTCCTTTTCCCATATCCACCCTCGGCAAACAAATGACGCAGAAAACCAATAGCATTCACAGCGACACCAAGCTCAAGAAACATGCACAGCAGAGCAACCGAGAACAAACTCTGCTCATTCCAAAAGCCTATACAGAGGATTCAACAACAAACTCTGCTCATTCAGAAAGCCTATCCAGAAGATTCAACACAACACACAAGGCAATAAAATAAAAATGGACTCCTCTGCACAAATCACGCGTCCTCTACAAATAAACCTTCATCACATCAGCCTCCCTCCCCTTCTCTCTCTCTCCCTGCTGTGCTGCACACAAATACAATTTCCTTTGCCCCTCCCACACAAAAAGTCACTCCCAAAAGCTTCTCCCACGGCCCAGATTCCTTCTCACATATGCCTGACTGATCTCTGCCGTCTGTTCCTCTACCCATCAATCCACGGCGCTGATCTCCTTCTCCCCCGTGGCAGGCCGATCCACCGTAGATTCATCTTGTCGGGACGTTCGCCGGGTTCTGGGCTGATTGCCGCCTCTCTGACGTGTCATCCACGTGGATTACGGAGAGTGGAGATACAGCAATTGTATATTTGGGATGGTGGCGGGTCGAAGTGCTATGGGGCAGGACCCGAGGCAAAGGAAAGGAGGCTTTGTTGCTTACTTGTTAGGTACGGCTTCTCTCTTTAATATTTCTCATTTTTTACTCCGCTTAACTGCTTTTCAGATTGCACGGGAAAATAGTCCCAGATTCGCCTCAACTACTTTGCTCCCCCTCAATGTCGGCAACACATAGGCCCCCGGTCACATGGGATGGGGGCTAAAATGCCTTCTGTACCAAGGCTTGAGCTGGTCAATGGGATCCAAGGTGTAGGATTGAGACAGTAGGACTGGCCTAGGAAAACCCACATCGCCTGAGTAAATTTCACCAGGATAATTTTTTGTTGTTGTTGTTCCACGTCAACAACATTTTGATTATAACACCGGTTCATGCACCTACCCCAATGCTGAGCATGTATGTCCAGGAATTTTTATTATTATTAGTATTCAAACTCTACTGAATAATTATTATCCTTGCTCCCTTCTTCTACGCCACATGGGAAATTTCTCCACAATGGTAAAAGTGTCACATTGTGTTGATAAATAGTGGCCAATTAGCACTTACTCTTAGCCCTCCTGATTTGATAAATATTACAATGGCTTTTTCATGACCATGACTGCCTTTTTATGATTGTCTTTGGTGGAGGTAATGCCCATGACTATAACTTCCTTTACAATCAGCTTTGCATACCCTAACAAACTGCCTTCTATTTTACTCCCGGATCTAATTATATAATAACACTCTTAATATTTGAATATAATTTTTTTAATATTAATTATAATAATTTATATTTTATAAAACTAGTTGGATTATATCAAAATCATCAAAGTGCTAAAATTAGTTTGATTGTGACTTTAGAGGTTTGAGCATTGGTAGATGGTTTTTTAAAACTACATGTCACATGTAAGCAAGGCATGTGTCTCACCACTTTCAACTTATATTAGTAGCAATATCAAATTTAATAAACACATATTTTCATATGTGAATTAAAAATCATATGGGATAATCACTCTCATGTTTTCCCTCATCCCATCCCATCTCATCTTACTCCTTTTTCATCATCATCCATTTATGTTGTGAAACCCAAGGTACCCTTGAATATGTCGCTACATAAGACTTGAGGGAAAGTCTTATTCCTGTGAACCTCTCACAATCTCTTTTGACTATTCCATCCCTCTTGATCCTTAACCACTTATTTAAAAAGTTATGATTACAAGGGCACCAAGTATGGTAGTTATGAACAAAATATAGAGTCAAATCAAGATTATATTGTCTTTGACAACCTCGTTGGGGCTAGCAATAAGAAAAAATCCTTCACCCTTGATCTAATCACTCAAGAGTTGAACATGTTATGGTTTGATCTAAAATCCACAAGAAATGCCTAATATTGTGAACTATAGGGACAAAAACCTAGATAGACAACAAGATGGACCACCTCGAGAAGGATCTAACAAAAGCCCATGTGTTATAGAGGCCTTTGAAAAACCTTAGGAAAATTATCAAATCTCTCTGACATGCACTATATGAACGTTTTGGTCTAGAAGTTCAATAATACACACAATTGCAACTCATAACATCCTCCCAAGGTGTTGAGTTGTTATGACCTAATCAAGTAAGCGAAGCAAAGCCCAAAGTTATCATTACCATCCTAGCTCAATAAATCATTATTATTGAGGCCAAAGGTATTGAGCAATCATTCCAAAACCTAATGCAACACTAAGATCACCAAGGCAATGATTGTAGAGTTTCCCTTTGTCATTGCTTGAAATAAATCCAACTAAGGGGCAACCTAGTCGCTCCCCATATGTTAATTTTTATTTGTGCACTACAACCAATGAGGCTATTATGACTCATTCACCTCTAAATTATAATCACCTTGACATATACCAACTTGGTGGGATACACACAACTCGATCTCAAATTTACATGCCTAACAAGCTTCTAACTATAGTGTCCTAAATTGTAAGCATGTACAATTTTGGTCCTTAGCTAGGCCCCATTTTAGTGTCCAAGGCTTAGATGCATCATTGACCTTTTTGCTTTGCATTTAATTAATAGATTTTTAAATATATGTCCTCTATTAACTTAATTTATATGTGGACCCTTAATTTTAGGTGTGCCTCCTTTTATTATTTTATTCATTTATCACCTCTTCCATACATAGACCCTATTTCATTACAGGCACCCTTTTGCATTTATTTTGATTTCAAACCTCAATTTCGTGCACATTTTGGGTATTCTCATATCTCAATTGAGCCCTGATTTAAATTTAAGCCTTGATTGGCTGGTATAGGGTGCCTCATAAGGCATGGGGTGAGTTAAGTCATTACATGCCTTGGGAGGCACCTACCCCGTAAATTAGGCCCAAATTTGAATTGGAGAAAGGTCATTTGATTTTAGCAGGATGTTCAAAACCCTGACAGCCTCCTTCAAGTTTTGAGTCATGAAATGGCTAGGTTAGGTATAAAAGCAAAGCTACCTTGAGGAAGACAATCAAGGAACTCCATTACAAGCATTCAAGTACTCAAGTTATCAATTCAAGGAGTAATTAAGGTAATATATCCACATTGATATTCATTCAAGCATCAAGCATGGAAAATAAGGAGTAATGTCTAGATCTAAGCATTAGTGAAGTCATTCATGTTCTTCTTATCCTAGATCTAAGGTTAAGGCAACATCAAGAACACTTTCAAGCATCTCCATGAGTCATTCAACTCTTGTGAAGGTATAAGCATCTTATCAAGTCTCTACTACTAACAACACACTTCCCTTTTTATGCATTTTTATTTTTATTTCAAGGCTAATTCCTCTATGGGGGTTTCACTAAAGCAAACCCCTTTTCCCCAACATTTTCCTTTTTTTATGTGTAGGTGACAAGTGGCGCATTTGTAGAAAAGGCTATGGGAAAATTTGACAAAGAATTATAGGTGGCAAAATTTTCATCAAAATTTGTTAGGTCTAAGATGCCTCCAGTGGTCTCAGGTGAGTCTTCTCACCCCATACCCTCCATGTCACCTTGTACTTGCCATTCTAAACTAAAATTTTGATTATAGGTTAGTCATTATTTCAGATTTCTAGATCTGGTATTAGAACCAAATTTATAGTCCACTATCTATCTACATACCTCTCTTTTCCATTCTTTCCCTACATTCTTGCATTTCTCCATTACATAGTCATTTTCAACTCCGCAATAAAAGGAATTCTTGCATTCTCTTGGAGCTTGAACCTCATTGAGCATATTGGATCAAATTGTCTTCTAATGTGATGATAGAATTTAGGTATAAGCTTCTTAGTTTGACCGTTTATCCTAGTGAATACCCATAACACCTATTTTCTTTCATTACACTAACCAATAAACATGGTCTACCAAATATGCCTATTTTTTTGGGACCTCAAAATTAAACCCTACCTTCCATATGTAGCCCAATCATTAGGGATTATGTTTGGAAGAATTATTTCATCCATAAATGATTCCTTGTCAAGGACCTACCATAAGTAGTTTAAAGAACCCTTGGATCATCTTGTTCATAATGTGATGCTACCCTAACCTCTATTTTAACTCCCTAAATTGGAGAGAGGAGACCCTCACGCACATCAAGGCTTACACTAAAGTTATTTATGAACTCTTTTCTTAGATTGAAGTGATTGTCAAAATATTTCCAAAGAACCTAAATGGTTTCCTACGAGACAAGTACTACTAACTTCTTAAAGCAGCAATATATTCCTTTCACCAACTAGTTTGTGAGTTTTCTTTAACATTTGATATGATCAAATTAGTCAAGCCTAAAATATAAGAATGCTAAAGTGTTAAGAAATATTATAATGAATCAATGATCCATCTTAGAACAAGGTGTACACAAGTGCTCTACTTATCAAGAATAATGGATGCATAGGAGGCATAAAGATTCCCCTACAAGTACTATGAGTAAGCTATCGAGAATGCTATAAGAATTGACAAGTCATTCCTTTAAATTAATGGAAGGAAAATATATGAGTCTAATCAAATTTGGTGACCTAGAGCCATAACACCAATAAATCAGGGATATCAACAAATAATAATAATAATGGAAAAATTCCTTTGTGCCTAAAATCCTAAATATAGAGAAAATGCTATAAAATATGTGATCATAAACACCCCACCAACTAAGAAGGGCAATAATATTTTTTAAATTAAAATAGTAACAAGTATGATGAAGGGAACAATTATCCAAACACAAATAACCAAAACATCAATGTTATCAACTACCTCCAAATAATAATTATAACTATACAAATAATAGATAATTAACAATCACATGTTCAATAGTAATATATACTAACCATATTTAAGGCCTTATAATTTTGATCCTAATAAGTTTTTGGTATTTCCACAATACAACAAACACGATACAAAGATGTGCTAAGAGCATAATCAATTCATTTCTAAACTCCCCAAAGAGTAATAATGTTGGCAAGTGATGTTTTGGGAGCACTATGGATCATTTAGGGGTTGTCATTTATGGAAACACTTGTGTTGTTGTGAGCACATGAAGTAAGAACAGGTATTGGAGACTCAGTCATGAAAATGACTAAGTACAGAATCAGGATAACAATATTCTGTAGTACAGTTTTGGTTAGCGAAGATGGTATATGATGTATTATGGCTTGCGAAGTTACAAGAAGATAGTTTGGGATATGTAGGACCTTCAGTAATGGTCGCATGTGTTTTGGTGTTGATATCAGTAAGATACAGAGTTGTGAAGGTATGCGAAGACAGAGAATCAGTAAAACAGGGTATATGAGCAGTCGTGATGTTTGTGGGAAGATTAGATGGAATTATAACATGCTAAGTCAGATGAAATTTGTATATTTCTAACACTTTGGTAATATAAGATCGTCATCTCAGTATTTATCATTTGCATAAATATTTACTATGTTTTGTATTGTATTTGAGAGCCGACTAGATGGTAGAATTGATATAAGTATAGAGTGTTTTGTGGAAGCGGTATGTATGGATGTGATAGAAATGGATGTGAATTTGGGATGTTAGTAAAGGCAGATAGCAGATGCAAGATCTGAGATTGACAGACCTATAACTGGAACTATCAAAGCATACCAGATGCTTGTATTGTTCACTACTTGAAGAACACTTTTGTGAAAGAGTTTTGATTGTAAGAGTTGTAAGCTCACCACACCTTTAACAGGGTTTTTTTATACTGCTAACAAGGTTTTGTATTCCTCTAGCAAGGAAATGTACTATGTAATACTCATCTCCTAACAGGGATTCAATATTTTAGTGCATAGTTGTGGGTACCATCCCCATCGGGGTTTTCTCTTGGCCAGGGTTTCCTCGAAAACAAATAATGGTGTTATGAGTTATGTGTTTTGATTACGTAAAAGTAGGTTTTGAAAGGACCCAAAACCTTTTACATCAGAGTAACATGATAAGCATTAAAGATCCAACAGAACTATGCATCAACACCAAAAAAAGACACACAACCAAGTCCTTAAATAGAAATAAAAACAAAGAAACAAATAGAGGACAACAAAAGGACAGTAGGACAGCAACCTGCAGACTAAATACATTTCATAAGGTCTGTCACCTAATCAACCAGCATCTGCATATTAATAGAGGACACTTTGAGTTCTTCAATGTCATTGTTCTTATTATCCTCCAACTTCTTGAACCTAGATCTAGTCCTCCTGCTGGGACCGTGATCCTCTTTGACCTCGGTGATCACTTGCTCCCCTTTTCCCTAGTCCAGTTTGTCCACCAAAATCTTAACATGCTCTATCAAAGCCTTAAGGATAGCAAAGCTCTGTTCCGCTATGTTTTCGACCGTTATGTGTTATGAGTTATGTGTTGTGTGTATATGTTCTTTTCATTTCAGCATTGATATGGTTTATTTATAATTAGTTAAACTTTAATTTAAAGTGTGTAATACTGATTCAACCCCCCCTCCCCCCCCCCCTCTCAGTATTACTTAATACTAACAAATAATTCATGTTAGTGGATTTGTATCTCTACCCACAAGACCTCTCAAACAACAACCATCAATGACATATCTGATCTCAAATTTCCAATCTACTAGTTGACCAAAATTATTTCCTATTGCATTAGTATATATATCATCCTAAAAAGTTAGCACCCTTAATTGGATGCTTTACTAGGACCTATTAGACCCCATTTTGGTGATTTTGAGGTTTGAATGTCCATTATGCTTAATTCTAGTAGTTTGTCCTTTCTCCCCTGCGTCTTTTCATCTATCCCAACATCCCCTCCAAATTTTGTTCCATTTTCCAGGGTATAGAATTCCAATAGCATTTTGTCCCAAACGATTGGGGCCCAAATTTTTCCTAGAGCCCAATGTCGAGGTATTAGTAGGAGTTTCAATTTTGTTGTCGGCTTGGGCCAAATTTTAATCCCAAAATGATGGAGTAAGTATAAAAACAACTTATCTCTCATCATTTTGCATATCAAAACCATACTCAAGTATTTGCAATCAAGTTAATAATATTTTCAAGCAATCAAAGAGCAATTGAGCATTTGGATTCAAGATTTGAAGGCAAGCATCCAAAATCAAGATCTCCAAGTCTCCAATTCTTCAAGATCTATCATGTCAAAGGAAATATTCTCCAATTGAAGCAAGTTTCTCTCCCATGATGTCCAAGTAGAGGAATTCTCAATCAATCAAGAAAATCCTTCTTCCATTCTCCTTCTTTCTCCTTCATTTCAAGTGATTTTCAAGCATATCAACATTCAAGACTTGGGAGTGGCATTTATATATCTATGCATTAAAGAGGGCTTCCTTGATTCTACATCACATTCTTAGGTCAAATCTTTTGATTTCAAGCACATTCAAGCATCTTCATGGGTATGGGCAATTTTTGCATCCATCCATGAGGGTTTATGCAAGGTAAATCTACCATTTATCTTTTTACATAGTTTTTTTTATGCATTTTCCTTTTATTTTGCAGGTTGATTCTTCAACCGAGGTTTGACCAAGGAAAACCCCTTTAGACAACATTTTTCTCAATTTTCTATATGTAGGAACAAGTTATAGAGCCACTAGATCAAGATTAGGAAGATTGGACACAATCGGAATGACCTAGAAAAATTTAGTCAAAACTATCTAGTACAGAACGCCATTGGCGATCTATCCCTAGGTATAGAATGAGTTTCAACATGTCCCTAACATTTCAAGTCAAATTTCACCTACATGATATATTTGAGCTCTACTTTTTGTTTATGTATTCTTTTGCTCATTATCAATATGTATCAATATGTTATTTCCAATTTTTTGTAACTTGTCTAATTAATCACTTTGATCACATTAGTGCATCATTTCTATTTCATCAATTTCATATTTTAGTGAAGGATCATTGTCCCATTTAGCATTTGAGTCTCCTCTTGAATGTACTGGGGCATCTTCCTTCCGAAATGTGTAATTCGTGAAAAGGAGAAGTGATTTTACCTACCTATGTCATTGCTTCCTTTTCACCATATACATTTTTTGTGAACTCGACTCATAACATTTCCAATTCTGATATTATGTTTATATCTACATTATATGCATTACATTAATCACAATTTTTTTAATTTAGATCATTATTGTACATGCATGCTTTACATTGTATGTGATTTTCATTAAATAAATTGTTATTTTAATTAGTTGAATTGCATATCTTAAGTTTACAATAGATCTATATTTTCTTCCATTCCCTTATGCATGAGTGTTATTATCTTGAGTCCTACTTATAACATTCTGGTTAGGAGAAGTCGTAGAATTATGGGTTCCTTTTATCCTGAGCCTTCTATCTTTCATAGGAATTTTGATGAGACCAACATGCATACTAATGACATTAATCTTATTAGTGAGAAAAACTCTTCCCATTCTTCTCATGATGAAGATGAAGCCTTAAGAGTCCCTCTTATGCAAGTTCAGAAACTTTCCCTTGACTTTGAAAAATTTGAGCAATGGTTAGGACAAGATAACTCTAATCCGGAGGTCATATTCGTCGTAGAGGGGTTAAGGAAGATAATTCATAGTGATGAACATGGTTTTAACATATTATGTAGTATCTCTCATCTCATTGACAATAATGTTAAGCCTATTAGATATTGTGCTCAAGAGCTAGGTTTCATTCCACCTACTACTAGTGTTGAAACCTCTATGCCTATTTCTACATCCATTCCTAGTGTGTCCACCTATGCTCCACCCATTATCACTACTTCCATTCAAAATATCAATTCTACACATGTTAGTATTCATAATCCTACTATTTCAACCATTACTTCAAGTGTTCTGTGTGTTTCTTTACCTTCATCAATGCCCGCTTACAATAGTGTTCCTTTCTTATACTCTACAATTATTTCTATTTATCATAATGCTATAAACATTTCACAAATATCCCCTACCTCTCTTTCTACCAATTCCATTATTACTAGCTTAGCTCAAACTATTTCTTCTATGTAACAACAAATTGCTTCCATGACTAAAACCAAGTTCAACATCCCTACTTGTGACATTGCTAGTACTTTGTTTTTGGATATCGTCCATGCCATCATTCCTCAATACATGGAGATTCCTCATCTAGAAACTTATAATGGTACAGGTGATCCTTGACGCATGTCAAAACTTTTCAAACCTTGTGTAGTGATTTCTCTCATGATCATAGGTTCATGGCTAAATTGTTTATTAGAACCTTTTGAGACAATAATGGTATTGTTCATTGCCTCCTTATTCTATTGATTTCTTTCAAAAGTTTACTAATGCTTCCATTCAAAAAATTCAAAACAATATTGGTTCTAAGATTTCTTTGACTGATTTAACACATTATAAATAAGGTGTTAAAGAAAAAATGATTGATTTCATTGGTAGATTTGAACATTTGCATGCTCATATTTCTTATCATGTGCTTGATATTGATGTACAACGTATTTTCATTTCTAATTTACAAATAGACATTAGAGGAAAGGTTTTGCTTTTTGAATTTTCTTCTTTTACTCAATTATATGCAGTGCTTCATAATTTTTAGCTTCAAGTGAGTTAGTTTGAATGCACCACTCCATTGACTCCAGTTGATAAGAGTGATGTTGCATACTATAACAATTTTCATAAGTTTTTTGAATCTTTGCATAATGTGATGTTAAGTTAATTAATGCTAAAGTGTTAACTCTTCCTCTCGTTAAACCAATTGACACATCTAAACCTTTTCCCAAATCCTTTAATCACAAAGTTTTCTGTCCATACCATCATTAACCTGGTTGTGATACTGAAAAGTGTTTCCATTTGAAATTTGTTATTCAAGACCTCATTGATTCCAATACCATATCTCTTGAGGGTGTTAATGATCAAGGAAACAAATCTGCAACACCTCCCAACCAAAATCTACAAATCAATATCAATCCCTTATCATCCCATTTGACTAATAACATTGATTACACTTAGCCTTTGCCTTCTTCTACTACCCATGTTGTTGACTATGCCAACAAGTGTGTTGAAGTCAATAATGTTGTCAACATCATCGATCAAACCGAACCTAAACCAAAACCCAAACTTGAGCTTTGCATTATCTTTGACCCTAGTGAGATAATTAAAACACCTAATGGTCCTCTTTACATTGTTGTAAAGGTTAATGATCTTTATTCTCGTGGTTTTCTTATTAACCCTACTTTCATGGTGAATGTGATAATTTAAGAATATATTTTTAATAGACGATTACAACATGATTTTTATAACAAATCTAATGTTATGATCCAAACTTGCAATGGTTTCCTTTATCCAACCCATGGATCTATTACATTTTGCATAAAAGTTGGTGGTAAAACTCTAGATGTCACCTTCGTTGTCATCTAAACTTCTAATCAATTACAATTCAAACTTAGTGTTCCTTGTCTTACTTACATGAAAGCTATAGCCTCTCCTATCTATAAGTGTTTGAGTTTTTTCCTATAATGAAGAAATCATGTCTGTTAATCATAATCTCTATCAACCTTCTATACCTTGAGAGTCTATTGATCTTGATTTCTTTTGGCCTCCTATGCCTCAACCAACTCAATCTCATAGAGATAATCTCTTTCAATCATATCAAAAATATAAAATCCAAAATATTTGTGAGCTTAGCAATCCTAACGATGTTCCTTCTCTTTGTCCTAGACCTGGTGTGTGTGTGAAAATTGTACCTGATCTGTAGACACAACACTCAGTAAAACATTAGAGGTTAGTGATAATCAAAATCGTGCAAAATTGAAAGCTATCTAACCAAGCGATTTACTGCCTTCTAATAGGTGCGAGATTAATGTTCTCAGATTATTATCGAGATCAGTGACCTAGACGACACCTAAATGAAGGATTTGAATGCAAAAGATGGATATGAAATAAATGCAATTGAGCTATTTTTTTAAATTTTTCTATGCAATAAGAATGAATGAAAAACTGATATGAAATTAATCTATATGAAAACTGATATGCTATGCTAATGTAACAATGATATGAAATATGAATGCAAAAATAAGATTGATCTCACAAAGATGTCGATTCGCAAGAGCTTTGATTCTTCAATTCCAATTCTCCAGCGTGATTGTGCAAAATATGAGATGATTTGTGAAGAGCTGAAGCCTTTAATTTATAGAAATCCAGGGCTTGGGAGGTGCATGGATAAAAGCCATAAATCACTCAAATTAACTCATCTTGATTTTTGATTTATCTGATCATAAAAGATAGTTAATTCTCAAAATCATGCAAAAACATGCAAAAATAGCTTTTTAACTCAAATTACAGTTTAGATCAGCTTTTTGAACTCCAAAAGGATGTTGAGTTCCAAAAAGTCAATAACTTGCATTGATTTTCTGATTTGGAGTTTAACTGTTTCTTTTGAATATGCATAATAATTAAGAATTAAATAAATAAATAAAGTGATTTATCCTCAACTCAACTGATTTTTGAAAATAAATAATTAATTTATGGGTTAATTAACTATTTTACCAAACTTTTATTAAAAATTATATTATTAAATAATGACAACATGCTTTAATTAATTAAATAAGAATTTAATCAATTAAAGATAGGAATTTTGATTTATTGTCAAAATTAAATAATACAATTAATAATAGATAGAATTAAATTTAATTACACAATTAAGTGGCAAATATTAAATCTAATTAATTAAATATGAAAATATTCAATTAATCAAATTTTTAGGATAAATGTGATTTATCGCCAAATAATCATTAAATTAAAGATAATTAAGATAATTAGGAATATTACTAAGAATATTCCCCGATGCAAAATTTAAGATAATCAATTATGATTCGATGATGTTTAGATGTGCCTTAGGTTAGGACTTTGATGTCGATTTCGTTCGAATTGAAGATGTAGGAGATTAATGAACTTATAGCCCATTTTTGGGGTATTACACCTGGACTTCTCCCTACACCTCCTATTTAGGTTTGAAATAGATACTAATGAATCTAACAATATAAACTATGTGAGATGAGTTCATTAATTAACCATTCCAACACTAACACTCAAAATACAAGGGAAAGAGGGGCTTCCAAACATAACTCTCAATATAACCCAAGTTAGATTAGCAAAACCCAAGAATATGAAGGGATGCCAATGCTAAACGCAAATTATATCTAGGAAGTATGCAAGCAAGTCCTCTGTCATGCAATGTAGGATTTGATTAAAGATGTGTAAATGCAAATATAAAATGGAACCAATTGATTTAGATGCTAAGTGTATGCAATCGACCCAATTAAGATATGGAAACAAGTCTAGACTAAGAAATGAAATGAATGATAGAGTACTCACCTTGAAATATGTAGAGGAATATACCTTTTTTCTCTGAAAACTATAGATATGAACATGTGACAGAACTTCCGACCACAGATTCACGATCACAACAGGAAACCTAGAAAATGTTGTTTTTCTCATACCTCCAAGAAGAGGTCAACCTGGTGCAACATGTTCCAGACACTTTTCCATGAAGTCAATGTGTTCCTGGGACACTGTAGAAAAATCAACCTAACTTCTTTAGAAATGTATTGACAAGTAGCTTCCAGATATGTGGTTGTAATTCTAATATCTTGCTCCTGCACATAGAAAAACTTGTTTTGGGGTTTGGTGGATGAGGGCTTGCTTGGTCAAGCCCTAGATTGAGGAATCAACCTTGAAATTGAAATGTAAGTATGTAAAGGAAACAAGACAAATGTAAGTATTCACCTTGCTTGTAGAAACCCTTGTTAATAAGGATTTTATAATGCTTGTATGTTGTAGATGTTGAATTTGCAATGACGGATGTAGGAAATCTCCACAAATGCAATGGATCTACCAAAACCACATCATGGAGCCATGAATGTAAACGTGCATCAATTAAGAAGATGGTGAATGCCTCAATGTAAATCTTTTCCCTTTATGACTAACAAAATGCTATATCTTGAAGAGGAAATGCTCACAAAGGATCCTTGAATGTTGAATGCATGATGAATGCTTGAATGCTTGGACTTGCTTGTGTGATTGCTAGATGATAATGGATCTCTAATGGATGTCAAATGAATGTTCATGGATATCAATGGATGTTAATGGATGTTAAAATGAGGTGGCTAGGCTTCATTTTATACTAGTTTGCAAGTGAGAAAACAAAGCAAGACAACGGGGTGACCTAATTTTACCATTTAATTCCCTGAGACAACACTAGCCCCGGGATTTAAAATTCTCGGGGAATAGGTTGACCTATTCCAGAACAAGTTAACTTGGTCAACCTATTCCAGGATTAGCCCACAGGGAGCTGATCTTGAGGTCTTGGAGACTACACAGTTGAAAGTGGAAGATATGGGACAAAGCAGGAGAAAAGGGGGATCAAGCACGAATCCATTCATGGTTCATAAAGTCGGTAAAGGATGAGAGCTAAAAGGTCTTAAATAATGAGTGTGTCCATTTTAAGATGGTACACCTCCTATATATGCTTATGTTCTAGCTCATATATCTTATAAGCATTTTGTTGATGCTATCTCTCAACATAGTGAGGTTCCTTCGGTTCTTCCTCCTAAGGCAGAAAAAGGGCTCAATGTTGATTGATCCTAAAATGAACCTAATTTCCAACAAAACCAAGTGTAACTATTGTGCATGTGATCGCTTCCACAAACATCATGGTAGATCTCATCAATGTGCTTCTGAAAACCTTTTTTCACCTAAAACAACCACTAATGCTTTGATTCCCTTTGATCAACCTATGCATAGCCCAAAGGAGGAAGTTAACTTGAAAAAGATGAAATTGAATAAACGTGATAATTCTATTCATAGCTTGGATTCTATTACTATCAATTTGGATGAAGATAATACTCTTGATGATGATGCTTTTGATGTTTTTAGTGCAACTAATGATGATATTTATGCTAGTGATTTTTATGATATGTATGAGCTTATCAATGTTAGTCATGATTTACCTACTATGTTTTCATACAATAATCTCTTAGTCCTAGTGACGAACAAAGTGACCCATCTTTACAACATGCTCCTTGTTTGGAACTAGCTATTGTATAATCTATCGTGCTTGATGTTTCTCCTCCTTTGTGTTTCCCATCTTCCCTAAACACTACAAACCGAGATGGGGGGAAGATGATATGCTTGAATAGCTCCTCTTGTGCAATAAATTATGTTTGTTTGTTTGTTGTAATGTGCTTCCCCCGTGACGTGCTACTTATTATATGTTATGTTTAGATTTTTTTAGATGACCCTTGTTGCTCTATTGGCGCAAAGTGATAAAGGAATCAACCTCTTATGACATTCCTCTATTTGTATCTCACTTCTTTTATATGTTGTTACATGTTATGTCGTACATGTGCCACTATTTGCAAATGTGCCTTTGTGTTATCTGATTGGAGATGATGCAAAATAATAGCTACCTATTATTTTTGGTCTCTATGATGTCGACCCTAAAAAACTCTTTGTAACTCTTACATGACATTCTTCCATTGTGCTTGTAGTTCTACTACCTTTGGAGAATGGTGACATTTTATTTTGATATATAATATCTCATAGATTATCATATGATCATACTAACCCTAGAGTTACTAGATCCCTTTTGTGCTCTTTTTTTTCATGTGTGTCATTTCCCTTGGTTTGTCCTTTCTTAAGGACATCTCGTAGTGGAAACATTTCTTATGGGTGCATGTATGTTCTGTTAAAGTCATTGCTCCCATTAATGTGTTTGCAATCACTTTAACATGGGGGCATGCACTTTGCTCCTTGTTTCACATTTTGCACACACACACACACACACACACATAATGATTCAATGCAACCTCTCTCACAAATGGCCAAGGAGACAATGCTTTCCTTGTGTTCATCCTTTCATGAGATCCCTCAATAGAGACAATGCTTTCCTTAAAGATTAATATTCCTTTCCTTGATCCCTATGGAGACAATGCTTTCCTTAGGCCTTATTGCTTTCATTAGATCCCTTAATGGAAACAATACTTGCCTTAAGAAATGATCTTCATTTTCTTGATCCCTTTGGAGACAATGCTTTCCTTAGGATTTGTTGCCCTTTTCGAATTTCTTATCAAAGAAAATGATTTCCTTAAGGACTAATCTTCCTTTCTTTAATCCCTATGTAGACAATGTTTTCTTTAGGCTTGATCACCCTTGTCGGATCCCTTAACAGAGACAATGATTTTCTTAAGGACTGATCCTTTTTGATGGGTTGAATAGTATAACACAACTTGCTAGACCTTCAATGCCATATTTTTCAATGCTTTCTCTTTGCGTGATACATAGTGAGGCAATCTATAACTAGGCTAGTGTTCATGCCTCCTTCATTCCCCCTCTTTATTCTCTCTCTTCCGAGTGATGTCTCTTTTATCTTAGTTTTGGATTTGATGAAGACTTAAGTCACTTGGGGGCTTAATATTTCTTTGTCTCCTTAACCTTGATAAGATTTTTCTTATGCATTGATCTATTTTATTGGGAGAATGAGTTTGTATGCACCCTAAAATGGTCGCCTAGACTTTGGGCCCCATTAATTAATTTATCAATTTCCTGAATCAATGCTTTGCAATTTTCAAATCAATTCCTTGATCAAATCACAATTAAATCAATAATTCAAATATTTCTAAGGTTTGATCATTTCATCAATAATTTTGTTTAATTAAAAGAAATATTCTCTTTTAAATAAATAAAATAAGCTTATTTAATTAAAAGAAATATCTTAAATGAAATAATCTTATTTAATTAAAATCTCTTTTAATTGAATGGTTTTATCTTATTTAAATCAAATATTTCTCTTTTTATTAAATAAACTTATCTTATTTATTTAAAAGATAATTCCTCTTTTAAATAAATAAAATCCCCACTTAAAGCAAAATCTGTGATGGAAAAGGAAATAAATCAAACAAAAATCCTTTTCCTGATTCTTTCAATAATTTTATTTAATTAAAAGAAATATTCCCTCTTAAATAAATAAAACAACCTTATTTAATTGAAAGAAATATCTTTTAAATGAAATAAATTTATTTAATTAAATGATTTTATCTTATTTAGAATGATATCTCTCTTTTAATTAAATAATGTTATCTTATTTAACTAATAGAGAATAATTCTTTTAAATAAATAAAAAAATCTTCTCGTAAAGCTCTTTGTGATGAAAAAAAGGAAACAAATAATTAAAAATAAATAAAATTCTTTTTCTCTCCACACTTTCTAAAAAATGAGCTTTATTTCCTCTTTTTGGATTTATCCCACATTGCTCTTGAGGATGCATTCTGTTCCACATTTTCCTATATAAGGAGCCCTCTCCTTCTCATTTCAGATCCCAGAATTTTCATGTTATTGTTATACTACAGGTTTGAGGAGCAATCTTGGAAGAAGCTTTTGAACACATTTGGAGCTTGGATATTTGAGACTTCTTTCTTCTTGTCTTCTTCTCTCATGCTTTATGGAAATCCATAGTTTAGATTAATATTGCATTCACATAACAGTTTAAATTTATGTTTCCTTTCATAGATTAAAATTGTATAAGCATTCATTTCAATACAATAGTTTATTTCTTGCATTGTTATCATCTAGACTAGTTTCATTTGCATGCAATAACTTGATGATCATGGAGATTAGCATGCTTGCTATTCATCTTTGAATCTCTCATTTCTTGGTGTACTTGCATGGGCATAACTAGGTCAATTTGAGGGCCTCATATACAAACCCTTGCACTCCAGGAATAGAGAGTTGTGAATCGCTATTCGAGACCTCACTATTGAGTGTTCTTGGATGTAATGATTCACAGAAGTGTGACTACTTTCTAGCACACAGAGTTTTCCTCATACTCCCGCTAAAGTGAGGGCTAAATGTATTGTCATAAAAATTTAGCATCTACAATTGGATACTTTACTGGAACCTATTAGATTCAATTTTGGTGAATTTGAGGTCCAAATGCCTATTATGCTTGATCCTAGTAGCATGTACTTTCTCCCCCTACTTCTTTTCATCTATCCAGACATCCCCTCCAAATTATGACCCATTTTCCACTATACAAAACACTACTAACATTCTATCCCAAGTAATTGGGGCCCAAGTTTTGCCTGGGGCCTGATGTTGGGGTATTAGCAGGAGTTTTGATTTTGTGGTCGACCTAGATTATTTTTGAATCCCAAAATGATGGAGTAAGTATAAAAACACCTTATCTCTCCTCATTTTGCATATCAAAACCATACTCAAGCATTTGCAATCAAAGATCAATTAAGAATTTGGATTTAATATTTAAAGGCAAGCATCTAAGATCAAGATTTCCAAGTCTCCAATTCTTCAAGATCTATCATGCCAAAGGTAATCTTCTCCAATTGAAGCAAGTTTCTCTCCCATGATGGCCAAGTAGAGGAATTATTAATCAAGTAAGAAGATCCTTTTTCCATTCTCCTTCTCTCTCCTTCATTGCAAGAGATTTTTAAGCATACCAAGACCATACAAAACACCATTAATAGATCTATGCATTTGTGAGGGGATCATTGATTCTACATCACATTCCAAGGTCAAATCTTTATATTTCAAGTACATTCAAGCATCTTCATGGATATGAGTGATTTCTACATCCATCCATGAGGGTTTATGCAAGGTAAATCTACTATTTACCTTTTTACATACTTTCCTTTGTGTAATTTCTAATAATTTTCAAGGTTAATTCCTAAATCGGGGTTTGACTAAGGCAAACCCCTTTATCCAAACTTTTCCCCATTTTTCTATATGTGGGAACAGGTTATGGAGCCACAACCACAAGATCAGGATTGGGAAGATCAAACACAATTAGAACGTCCCAAAAAAATTTAGTCGAAATTGTTTTGTACATAACACCATTAACAATTTGTCCCTAGGTACAATTTGATGAAGACTTAAGTCACTTGGGGGCTGAATATTTTTTTGTCTCCTTAACCTTGATAAGATTGTTCTTATGCATTGATCTACTTTATTGGGAAATGAGTTTTCCTCATACTCCCACTAAAGTGAGGGCTAAATGTATTGTCATAAAAATTTAGCATCCACAATTGGATACTTTACTGGAACCTATTAGACTCAATTTTGGTGATTTTGAGGTCCAAATGCCTATTATGCTTGATCCTAGTAGCATGTCCTTTCTCCTCTTGCTTCTTTTCATCTATCCCGACATCCCCTCCAAATTATGGCCCATTTTCCAAGGTACAAAACACTAATGACATTCTATCTGAAGTAATTGAGGCCCAAGTTTTGCTTGGGGCCTGATGTTGGGGTATTAGCACAAGTTTTGATTTTGTGATTTTTGAATCCCAAAATGATGGAGTAAGTATAAAAACACCTTATTTCTCCTCATTTTGCATATCAAAACCATACTCAAGCATTTGCAATCAAAGAGTAATTAAGAATTTGGATTTAATATTTAAAGGCAAGCATCTAAGATCAAGATCTCCAAGTCTCCAATTCTTCAAGATCTATCATGCCAAAGGTAATCTTCTCCAATTGAAGCAAGTTTCTCTCCCATGATGGCCAAGTAGAGGAACTATTAATCAAGTAAGAAGACCCTTCTTCCATTCTCCTTCTCTCTCCTTCATTGCAAGAGATTTTTAAGCATATCAAAACACCATTAATAGATCTATGTATTCATAGATCTATGCCTTTGTGAGGGGATAGTTGATTCTACATCACATTCCAAGGTCAAATCTTTAGATTTCAAGCACATTCAAGCATCTTCATGGATATGAGTGATTTCTACATCCATCCATGAGGGTTTATGCAAGGTAAATCTACTATTTGCCTTTTTACATACTTTCCTTTATGTAATTTCTAATCATTTTCAAGGTTAATTCCTTAATCTGGGTTTGACTAAGGCAAACCCCTTTATCCAAACTTTTACCCATTTTTCTATATGTGGGAATAGGTTATGGAGCCACAACCACAGGATCGGGATTGGGAAGATCAAACACAGTCAGAAAGTCCCAGAAAAGTTTAGTCAAAATTGCCTTATACATAACACCATTAACAATTTGTCCCCAGGTACATAATGAGTTTCAACCCGTCCTTGACATTTTCAGCTTAAATTTCACCCACTGATCCGATTTGAACTCTTCTTTCCGTTTATGTACTTTTATGCTCATTATCAGTCTGTTATTTCTAGTTTTTTGTAACTTGTCTAATTAATCACTTTAATAATATTTGTACATCATTTCTATTTAATCAATTTCATATTTTAGTGAAGGATCATTGTCCCACTTAGCCTTTGAGTCTCCTCTTGAGCCTAGTGGGGCATCTTCCTTCTCAAATGTATAATTTTTGAAAAGGAGAAGTGATTTTACCTACTATGTCATTGCTTCCCTTTTCACCCTATACATTATATTATAATAATCCTACAAACCAGCTTAGTTCCTTGATCCCACCACATCAAGATTATTAGTCATCCCCACCCAAAATAATTTAGCACTCCCACTCACTTGGGCATAAAGCCATAAACTAATATGTTGGGGTTAGTTAAACTAGTATGGAATGATAAAACCCAAAAACCTTGCATCTTAAACAATGAAGTATCATGAACATGTCTTTGCAGTTGATCCTACTCCAAGCCTTATCAACCCTTATGACTTGATTGGGGATCTTAAGATGTTTACAAAATATTCATTTATGTACCTTCTAAGAAACTCCCCTCACATTGGGTAGGCTCCATCTTAGAGGCTATAAGGTTATCACACTTGTATCACATAATTTTATCTCTAAAAGATAAAATCAACCAAATCATTCTTGACCAAGTAGTCCACCAAATTTTAAACTAAACAACCCAAGTTTCTTCTTTGGCTCTACAAATGTGGATGTACAATACTTTGTATCAAAATGACCCTTGTTGATGGGATCATAATCAATGTTGTTCCCTTTGCCCTTTTGGAGAGAATTAAATATGACTGCACCCACATCATGGCTTATAAAGGTATGTTACATGGTTATGACAACTTGAGCAAAAATACCATCGATAAGATCATGCTCCTAATTTCCCTTGGGTAAAATATGGTTCTCATGATATCTTATGTTATTAGCAAGGATAAATGTTTGTAAGTGCTCAAAGTTTTCTACAAAAAATGTTCAAAGTTGCATGTGCTAGCATGTCAATCTAATGATGATTTGATGATCCTCGCTCATGACCTCTAAAGGCATGAATTATAATTATCTCAAATTTTGACATGATGATACATCATTCAACCTTCTTAGTAGTTTGATCATCTTGTCCAATCTTTGAATTGAGCTCCAAATATTTTTGCATGCTTAGAAACCTTTTATAAATTCCCCACAAGAGTCTCACCTAAGATACCTTAGGGTCACTTGGGTCACTTGGGTGACTTGTCAGTTGTAGGTTTCCCAAGTGACCAACCCTAGAAAAAGGGATAATCCTACTCCCCTAACGGTTAACCTTGTCATCTTTTTACACATTGCTTCCTTCAACTAAACCACCACTCCTCCTAACTACTTATCTTCTCTCAATGAATTGTAGTTCACTACCAATCATTCTCCAATGGTCTTTCAGTCATTCTCTTATTCTCTACCCATCAAACTTATGTGATTTTCATATAAGCTTCATAGTTCTCTCTCAACCATCCCCACACATGGTGTTGATTTCGAAGATGTATCTACACACTCTTGTGTCTTAAGAGAGGCTAACTATCTTTTTGCATTATAGTCACCATCAACATTTTCATGTTCATATGAGGTTTCAAGAGCCTTTTGAATTTTAGTTTTTCTCAAGATTACTAGTTTCCCTCGAGGGAAGCTAATTACCATGTTTGAATTCTTACCATCCTTTCTTAGATATTTCATTCCCTAGTAATTCTCCTCTGTAAGATTAATTTTATGGATTCCAACCCTCATAAGAATTCTCATGCTCATAGAAGACTACATGAGCCTTGTTATTTTATTATACAAGCTTCTAAGGTTCAATTATTCAATCTCCAATACTCTATCAATATCCCTATCTTATTTCCTTTAATTAAGTGGATGACCCAACTATTGTAGAGGAGGGTGCACATTGTGTAGGATCTTTGAGGAAATATACTAGATACATAAAAATGACATTGGTACATGAAACTCAATCCTAAGTTTTTTGGTACATAAAAGCTTGTTAATCTAAGAAAGAGATAAAACAAAATCAAAGATACAAGAGTTTCAATAAGAGCCATTTCTTAGAGATGTTTATTGTTCTAATGATTGATCATCTTGAAGTTTAAATATGTGTCTCAACTAAAAAACAATCAATTATAAAATTTACCAAAATATAAAATAAAATATATTAACAACATTTAATTCCTCTATTGAAAAAATCATTAAAAATATTCAATTTATCTTATTATATTTATTTAAAAAACTAATATAACCTAATCATATAACAAATCACATATAATACAAACTCTATAATTAGTATTTTATCTTAAAAATACAATATAAAACAAAAATACTTATTCATTCAAACCTAAACCTTGACCCCTTTATTTATTTATATACCATAAAAGCAAAAATCATTATGAGAGATCTCACCACCATCACCCATATGAGGAAATGGCCATACTTAAATATTAGTATATAAGAAGAAAACTTGTGAATGACCTCATCACATTAATAGTAGTATATTAAAAAAAAAAAAACTTGCGAAGGGCCTCACTTAAATATTCGTAAATAATAAATAAAAATAAAGCTTCCGTGCCGAATACATTAAGAGATCTACAATGACAACATTCTCGAGTATAATACATTAATTACAATCGGCATTTCCGATGTATTTATTGATTGATAAACAGCCATAGATTCCGGGCAGCTCTTCAGTCTTCGCTTCACGCCACGTATATTCTCAGCGAGGAAACGTGTTGTGCAGACTGATCTTGCCAAAACATAAATGCTTCAAATAGCCAACGTATGCATATGGGTTCAGGGAGGATTTGAGGGGGAAGTAAATCTTTCATGACCGTTGTGGCATTTCCAAAGAAGATGGGTAGATCCATTTGGGAGCTTCTTCAATCTGTTGAATGGATCTTAGACTGCAACATGACTGGAGATTATGGAGCAGACTTTCATGGCGGTCGTTTGGGTCTCTTCGGACAGTACAGTCTCTTACAGCTCCATCGATCTCGCAAGGCCTTCTCCGATAGATTTCATGAGAGGAGGGCTTGAAAGAGGCGTGCAGATCGTATCACGGGCGAAGTTTCTGTCTGGAGACAGGAAACCTGTGGGGGGAAGAAGATGTGGATCCAGTGGGCTAGGAGAAAGAAGCTCGTAAAATGTAAATATGGGCTGTTTGGTATTTTTTTTCATATCTGCAGAGACCCATTACACAGAGATGAAGAGAAAGTAAAGACACCCAATTATTTGGAAGTGGGGGCTTCATTCTAGACTACAAGTTGTAAGAGCTCAGTCCCCCAGAAAAATTGGTAACTGCCCTAAATTCCAATTGCTATCACACTGTACTTCATGGCCCATTAACTAACATGACTTGGCTTCCGTTTAGGTGATAAATCCCCGAATTTCCCCCTTCTTTGTACTTTCCACGGCCTTGTGCATCCAGTGATCTAGGAGAAAGAAGCCCGTCAAATGTAAATATGGGCTGATTGGTATTTTTCATTTTGCTTCATATCTGCAGAGACCCATTGCACAGGGATGAAGAGAAAGTGAATACACCCAATAATCTGGAAGGGGGGATTTAATTCCGGAATACAAGTATTAAAGAGCTCAATCCCCCAGAAAAATTGGTAACTACCCTCATTTCCAATTGCATTTGAATCTATCACAGTACTTTTTGACCCATTAACTAACATGACTTGACTTCCGTCTAGGTGCTGAATCCCTGATTTCCCTCTCATATCTTACCAAGGGGGCCACTTGGTTTTTTTTTTTTTTCAATCCTACTTAGTTTTTTTTTCAATCCTCTTCATATATTTTACGTTTTAGTTGGCTATTTAGCCAATACCTCTTCTTTGTACTTTCCACGGCCTTGTGCATCCAGTGGGGTAGGAGAAAGAAGCCCGTCAAATGTAATTATGGGCTGTTTGGTATTTTTTCTTTGTATTTGCAGAGACCCATTGCACAGGGATAATGAGAGAGTGATGACACACAATTATCTGGAAGTGGGGGCTTAGTTCAAGACTTGAAGAATTTAAGAGCTCAATCCCCAGGAAAAATTGGTAACTGCCCTCAATTCCAATTGCGTATGAATTTACCACACGGTACTTTTTGACCCATTAACTAACATGACTTGATTTCTGTCTAGTTGCCGAATCCCTGAATTCCCTCGTCTTTGTACTTTCCACGGCCTTGTGCATCCAGAGGGCTATGATCAAATGTAGATATGGGCTGTTTGGTATTTCTTCTTCATATCTGCAGAGATCCATTACACAGGATAAAGTAAAAGGAAAGACCAATTATCTGCAAGTGAGGGCTAAATGCCATGACTGCAAGTATTTACGAGCTCAATCCCCCAGAAAAATAGTGAACTCCCTCAATTCCAATTGCTTATGGGGGAAGAGCTTGTGGATCCAGTGGGCGAGGAGAAATAACCTCGGCGGTTCGTCCTTGGGTTGTCAAATGTAAATGTAGACTGTTGGATATATTATCTTCATATCTGCAGAGACCCATTACACAGGGAATGGGTGGAAGTAAAGATCCCCAGTTATCTGGAAGTGAGGGCTAAATGTCATAATTGCAAGTATTTAAGAGTTCAATCCCCCAGAAAAAAAATAGGTTAACTGCCCCCAATTCCAACTGCTCTTTGATCAACCAGACAGTACTTTTTGTGACCCATTATCTAAACTGACTTGATTTCATTCTAGCTGCCGAATACCTGCATCCCATTCTCTCTGTACTTTCCACTCCCTTCATTAATTGCAGGCGTACCCCCTCTAGATACCCGGATTAGGGCACAGAACCCAATTGCAGCGCGGATCGTAATGCCTGCATAGACAACTCCCGGATTGGTATCACAGGCTAAGTTTCTGCCTGTAGGGGAAGTGTTTGTGGATACAGCGGGGTAGGAGAAAGAAGCCTGACGGTTCATCCTCGAGTTGTCAAATGTAAATATGGTCTGCTGGGTACATTTCTTTCATATCTTCAGAGACCCATTACCTACACAGATGAAGTGAAAGGAAACGCAGGCTAATAGGGTTATCCGGAACTGAGGGCTATATTCCATGACTGCAAGTATTTAAAAAGTTCAATCTCCCAGGAAAATAGGTAACTGCCCCCAACTCCAATTCCTCTTGCATCTATCACACAGTACCTACTGTTAAGCCCATTAACTAAAATATCTTCATTTCCGTCTAGGTGCTATGAATCCCATGCTGTACTTTTCACGCCTTCCATTAATTGCAGGCGTACCTCTCTCCCCCAGAGACCCTAATTAGGGCACATGACCCAATTGCAGCGCGGTTTAACTCTCCATTACTCTGCATTTCACAAGTCACTAAACAATGGGAAGATCTATGGACAGATCTTTATATCTACCATGTCCAGTTTCATTGCCAATCAGGAGGCACAAACTGTACAGTCCTGGGGCAGGGGCAGGGGCACTTAAATATGTCTCAACCACGTGAATATGCCAAATTAGAGGGCCCTGGATCATGTTGCCCGATTAAAGTCGATTCCTGAACTATTCCTGACGTATCCCAAAACTAATCAGCTGCAGCATTCCACTTTAAACAAGGTTAAAATTTCAAAATACTGCGTCTGTACCTGCGCCACTTTAAAAATCCTATTTTAACCCCATCTTTCCTTTGTTTCAGCACAACTTGTCCTTTACTCCAACAAACACTTGGGGCAAGAAAACAAAGTTGGGTCCAATACAGATTCTTCATTACCCAATGTTAATAAGTCCAGTCACAGAAGGAAGAAAAAAACAACCAACCAAGCAAAAATCTCCTCGCCTCCCCGGGTGGGTACCTGCAGAAAAACGGCAGAAATGAAACAAAACGTGGCCTCTGGAGAGGTCCCTGTGCTGGAGCAAGGCGTCAGGCCCAGCATCATCCCAATGCCAATACAGATTACATTTATATATTTACTGCCCTTGACGTCTGCCATAATGATGCCAAACAAAAGGGGGTCCCTCTTCAATCAATCCAACGGCCATTATTCAACTCACCTTTCCCGGCTATACAAGCTCCAGCCCGCCAGGTCCCCATCAAGACCCCTCTCTTTTACAACGTGCAGATTTTTAGACTCGGCGGCCTCCACTAGCAGGTGGCCTGGGCTAGCTGACCCGGCACCCACAGACCTCAGGGTGGGCCATCATATCCAGCAACCACAGGCTTGGAGGTAGGTGGTTTAAATGAGTAATCCGGCATCTACATATTTCAAAACAATGGAAAATCTGCATGTTTCAAAACAATGGAAAAAAACAATTTGAAAGTGGTAGTCTGAATGAGTTATGGGACATCCACATACTTCAAAACAATTGGTAAAGTGAGTAACAATTGGTAAAGTGAGTAGTTTGAATGAGTTATTTGAGAAGACAAATGAGTACTCTAAATGAGTTATTTCTACCAATAAATCTATAAATAAAACAATTGGTAAAGTGGGTAGCCATAAGACAAATGGGTAGTCTAAATGAGTTATTTCTATTTATAAATAAGTTGAAAGCATGAGTATACATGAGTATATTTGATTGAGGAAATAAGATTTTACCAAATTGTTGATTTGAGTTTTGTTAAGATTTATAATAGGAGAGTTGACATGAAAGAAATAGTTAAGAAGAGTTAGTTTAAATGGGTATATTTGATTGAGGAGATAAGATTTCACAAAATTATTGATTCGAGTTTTGTTAAGATTTATAATAGGAGAGTTGACATCAAAGAAATGGTTAAGCATTTGATTCTCAATCATCTATATGAATATAGTTTTACGAAATTGTTGGCTTATACCTTTGGCTTCTTCATCAAGATGCATGATAAGAGAGTTGAAGTTGGAAAAAGATTTGAAAATGGTTTTATCGTGCATTTAGTCTCAAAACAATTCGAAAGTGGGTAGTGTAAATGAGTTATTTGAAGAGATAAGGTTTCACAAGTTTGTTTATTTTTTCCAAAATTTGTAATAGGAGAGTTGACATAGAAAATACTTGAAATCGTTAAGAATTTGAATCTTGATAATCTAAATGAGCTATTTGACAAAGCATAGAGTTACAAAATTGTTAGCTTCTTGATCAAGATTCTAAACGAGAAAGTAGTCAAAAAAATCTTAAAATGGTTAGGGATTCAACTTGATGGTCTTGTCATTCGTTCATCCTTTTGGAAGGGAGTAGTCTAAATGAGTTATTCGATGACATAAGGTTTCACAAAATTGTTAGTTTTTAAATTAAGATTCATAATAGGGAAGTCTACGTCGAGAAAGACTAAAAAATGGTTAAGAATTCAACTCTTGATCATCTAAATGAGCTATTTGATGAAGCACGATTTTACAAATTGTTGACTTCTTGATCAATATTCATAATAAGAGAGTCAACATCGAAATGATTAAGGATTCAACTTTCCATCCTTGGACTTGGTCTCATCATTCATTTATCCCTTCAAAAGTGGGTAGTCTAGGTAGTTTAAATGACTTGTTGAAGGAGACAAAATTTCACAAAATTGTTGGTTTTTTATCATCATTCATAAAAAGAGAACTGACTTTGAGAAGTCTCAAAAAATGGTTAAGAAACAGACACTTGATCACCTAAATCAACTATTTGATAAGACACAACTTAAAAAAATTGGCTTCTTGATCAAGATTCATAAAAAAGAGAGAATATGGACAACGATTTGAGAATGGTTAAGGATTTGAGTACATGGAAGAAGATTTGAAAATGGTTAAGGATTTGACTTTTGTTTCCTTTGATTGATGGTTAAACATTCTAACGTGTCGAGATCCTAAAAAGATTTGAAAATGATGAAAGATTCAACTCTTGTCATCTAATGAACTACTTATAAATAGATAGGAACTCAACACAAAGTAAAAATATTTATATTTCGACTTCTCTTTCACTCCTTATTTAAATAGGTAGAGCTTGACAAAATTTACTTATTGATAAAGATAAATATTTCGACTTTTCTTTCGCTCCTTATTTAAATAGGTAGGGCTTTACAAAATTTACTTATTCATAAAGAGTCACAATAAAAAAAAAGTCACGTATCACAATAAAAAAAATAGGGAATACCAAAAAAAAAAAAACCATGAAAATGGTTAAGTATAGAAAAAGACTTTGAAAATCCTTTAGGATTTGACTTGGATCCCATAGCTAGGTAGATGCCATTATTAATATTCCTCATTCATCCACCCCTCCCCACAAGATTCTACCCCACCCTCCACACCTAAGAGGCTCGGTACCGAGGCAGAATCCTCTTCGGTAAAGTACTCAAAGAGGAAGTTACGGAATTTACGAGAAAACAGATGGCGACAGCAGATGGCTCATTCCTTTGACCTTGTAATTGTCTGCAAGGTAATAATCACCCAATGACGTGGTCTGCCGGAATATGCTCTTTGCTCTTTACTCTTTTCTTTTCCGACCGCCGCCTTTCCTCTCACGCCCTCGCTTGTCGTTTAGCGAGAAACGGCCAAAAAGAGAACGGCGACCGGAAGAGGACGTTTTCTACCACTCTTTTTTATTAACTTCCGCCGGATTTAACGTTATCCATTTCAAAATAAGGCGGGGGACTTTCCCGGCACCGCCTTTTCTTAGATAAGCTTGCGGTGCGACTATATCTTATCCATTAATAATAGTTTATTATTTTAGTATTATTATAATTATTTTGTGGAGTGTTTTTGGATTTTTAGGCTTCCAGCATCACCACATGATATAATTTATAGGGTTGTTGAACGTAACGTCCAACGTGGCAAAATTAAAGAGAAAGTATTCCCATTTATACGGCGAAGTTGTGTCTTGACACTGTTCTTTTCGCCAACTTTTCTGTCGCCACGTCAGCACCGTTAGAAAACATATAATTATAATAATTGTGGCATGATGGATTCTCTGCTTCTTTTTCTTTTTTCTTGTGTGTTGTGTTTTTGAGATGGAGATAAAGTCATCACCATATTAATGACTGACCTCCTATCAGCCACTTATGGAATGGTGGAAGGTCAAAATAAAGTTCCGTATAATAGCTGGACTAATAAAAAATAATGAAGTAATGTGGATGTATAAGTTAAGGTAGTTGTGGTAATAAATGTGGGGTTTGTTAAATTGAATGAGAGGTTATTTGGTTCTAGATTTGATATAGATATTTTTATATACTTTAAGATTAAGACTGGTTTGGTTTTTTTTTTTTTAAAGTCTAAATTGTATATTATTGTACATATGTTGTTAATTAATTAAATGAGTTTTATAGTGTCTTTTAGATCTAAATTGTACTTCAAATATGAGCAATACATAGTTTTTCTTAGAGGTGAAGTTATGGCTTCTTTTTCAAGAGTACAAATTCATTACTATTATGATATTATATTTTAAGAATTTGTTAGGTGATTATTATTAGTTTGAAAATTTGGTTGTGTGGTTTTATAGTTTACTTCTAGAGTAGTAAATATGAATTTATGCAAGCAATAAATTGGTAATTTGTAAATATAATCTTGTTAATTAATAAAATGAGTTTTATAGTCTTTTGGATCTAAATTGTACTTCATGTATGACGAGTACATATCTAAATGGCGTTGGCTATCCTCTCGAAAAAAATGCACAAGAGACAATTTTTTTCTTCTTCCAAATCTATGAAAACACAATCATTTTTTTCGATTTTTTTTGTTGTTTTCAATGGTGCATTTTGTCGGGAGGATAGCCGCATCCAATCTAAATTGTAACTTCACATATGAGGAGTACATAGTTATTGTTATTGAAGTTATGGCTTCTTTTTCAAGAGTACAATTTCTCTACTATTATGGTATTATATTTTAAGAATTTGTTAGGTGATTACTATTAGTTTGAAAATTTGGTTGCGTGGTGTTATAGTTTATTTCTAGAGTGGTAAATATGAACTTATGTGAACAATAAATTGGTAATTTGCAAATATAATCTTGTTAATATTTATTGGATGAAATATGTTTGTTTTAATGGATATTTTTTTTTCACTTTTTTATATGTATTTTGAAATATTGATAAAGAATTGGTAGTACTTAGAAATACCTTTAGAGAATTTGTCAAATTCTAAAGGTTGCATTCTCCTTACCCAAATCTTTGAATCTATTGAGTATTTAAATTGAATTTGAAGGTGTTTAGTTTTATATTTGAAATATGTATGTGTACATATATTGTGATACTACAATTTAATAATTTGTCAAATGATTGTTGTTAATCTAGAATTTTGACTAGGCAGTGTCCTAGTTTATTTTCATTAGGGTAGATATGAACTCATATAGCACTAAATAGGCGACTTGCAAATATAATCTTGTCAATATTTATTGGATGAAATTTGCTCATTTCGTTGTATGTGCTTTGAATATGATAAGAAATTGGTAGTGTTTAGAAACACCTTTTAGGAAAATGTGGAATTATGAAGGTTGTGTTCCCTTTAGTCAAACCCTCAGATTGATCAATTCAATGACTATAAACAAAGATTGAGAACAACTCATAAGCATGTAGCATGCTCTTAAGATGATGATGCAAATCTAATGTAATCTACTTTTTTCATTTGCATTAGAATTCTAGATGTCTTGAATAAATTAGTCTTAACCCTTAGATATAATTGAAGGAAGAGAATTTTTTGGGATTGGGGTTAGCCTTTAAATATACTCTCTTAGTTCACAACTTGAAAAAAAATTGTTGGTTCATAATAGCTAATACAAGAAAGTAGTAAGGTCTGAAAATTGGAGTTCAAATCTTCAAGTACATAAATGATAATTTTTTTTATACTTTTGTTACTTTATAAAAACTAATAGAAAAAAGTGGCAAGGATTGAAAATTTAAGTTCAAATCAATGTGTACATGAATGATCATAGATCAACCCTACTTGAGTAGGGTGAGAAGTGATGGATTTAGGAATAAATATCAAATTCTAAGGATAAATGATGACGAGATCAAGGTATGATATTGTCCTTTGCTAAATTTTATAATTCACTCCACTATATACAATAGTTAATGTATAAAGGGTGATCTAGTCATTGTAGTCCAAGACATAAGAGAAAATGCGATTGAGATGTGGTTTTCATCATTAGATTTTCCATCAATTTGATTTTCATGAGAGCTACTATGAAAATGCATATCATAGTAGAATCAAGCATCCAATTTACAAATTAAAAGAAAAATCACTTAGAAACTAGATTTACATGAAATATGCATACCATAGTGCTGATTATGTCTACTCTCATGACTATGAGTGTTCCATCAAGAATCTACAAGAATAAAGAAAAAAATTCCAATGAGTTTCATCTATTAAGAAAATAATTAAAACTTCTAAAGCTATAAAGTTCAAAAGAGTAAGGTGAGATATTCTAACCAAACCAAATAAAAAAAGTGTTTCAATCAAACAAAAAATGGTACAAGGTCTCTTAAAAAAGGGATAAAGGACTTTGATAATATGTAATAAAATTAAACTTAGTAGATAACATGATAATTTTTAGTAATTGCAAGTGTACTTCATTTAGATATAATAACCCAATTTTATCCAATGTTAAAAATATCAATACTGTCCTAACTCTACAATCCATCTGATTTATGTAGAAATGTTGAAGATAATTTAAAGAATGCAACCAATTGAAGGTAGATGGGAAGCATAATATTATGTAAAGCATAAACTTGTTATATATATATATATATATATATATATAAAAGAAAATATGCTATATAAAAATACGCATGTTATATATACACCCTTGCATAATTTACCATTACACCATGCTTCTACCTTAGCTTAAGACGTAAATTTCCATGTTACCACTTGCACTCATTTATCTTGCTTTGTCACCTTGTTTAGAATCTTGGTCACATGATCTAGATGACTCAGGATGCATGTTGATGCGAAGATGTCCATGCAGTTCAAACTTGTCTTGTGAATATGTAGGCATGCAAAGCGTCATTAAATAATTACACATTGCCAAATTGCAATGTAACAATTGATTCCTCTACCCACTGATATATAGATTCACCTTCCAACCATTATATCTCCATTTTAAAAATTCATTTGGCTATCTAGACACTTCTTCACGACCTTGGCATGTTTCTTGATCATTCTTTCAACCGTTCTCCATTGTCTTCACATTCATCTCATCAAGTTGGATAGTTTGCAACACATTGCCTTGATCTCCTTCGTCAGTTGGCTTCCATTTTATTGAGAGGAGTCTCTTTCCTTCATTTTCTTTTGTGTTCTTGATAGCATATCCTTTTCTTTATTTGCTTCTAGTACATTTATTTTTTATTTATGTTTTTCCATATGGTTATCTATCACCATTTTTATCATGTCTACATCGACTATTATAGAGGTGAAAATGCCAAAGTAAGGATTTGACTAAAAAAGGTCTTCAAACAACCAACGAACATTTTCCTCCATCTTCATGTGTGCAGATTTGTGGGAGTACAAGAGTTGGCTATCAACTTCATCGACTCATAATTGTGGTAAGATCATTTTTTGCTCCTCCTTATGGTTTTATAGCATAATCATATCCTTTTTGTTTTGTTATTGCACTTAGTTTTCTATTACTTAGCTTAACCCATTTCTGGTTATTTTACTTTTCTTTATGGTTTTTTATTGTAGTCTTTGTACTCTGTTCATACAAGATGAATGTGTGTTGCATGTTCGTCTTACATCTGCACTGTCATCCTTGACCTGCCTTGGTGTCTAAGGTAGGAAGTTTATGGAGTTAGCTGGTTAACTATGTTACTTTATTTTTGTGGTTTTTGTAATCAAAATATTATAATATGTTTGTCTCTCTCAATTATGTACATTTATCTGCACTTAGTATCTTAATTATCTTAATCACTTTAATCCATTTGCATTTAGTATTTTAATTCACAATCCTCTTTATCATATTAGTGTCTTGATTCACTAGCTCACCAAAGCACTAGTAAAACTGAGGTGGCACAAGGGATAGTTCATCCCTTGAGGATTTAACTAGTCTTGAGGTCAGTTCACTTTTTGTTCTCCATATTTTGGTGAACCCAACATGAACTAGGGTCCCCTACATCAACATTTCCCTTTTTTGAGTGGCAGTCCCTTCGTAAGGATGGTGACCATCACTCCTATTTCATCACTTGCCTGGAGGGTTCCTAAGATGAATATCACCTTTACCCCTTTGGATGAGCCATGCAATAGAGAAAATTCTTCCCTTTATATCCTAGTGCTAATCAATGACATCTCTTTTAGGGGAATCTTGGTTTTCCCTACATGCTAGGTTGACTTTATCACAAAGGAGGTCATATTTGTCAATGACTTGAATCACAAAAAATATGATGAATGTGCTGCCATAATTAGGGCGCATGATTGGATGTCACTTCCCATTTAGGGTCCACCACCTTGATGGTCTAAGTAGGACCTAAGCTAGTCTTTCCAACATTTTTCATGATCCTTGAATCAAACTTTTTTAGGATCAAGCTAAGCATCCCCTAGCTAACATACCCTTTAGTCATAAATAAATGCTTGAATTTTTCACAAGGGCACCATTCACATGGTTCAAGACACTGGTTACCACCCCTTAGTGTCCTGAGGGGGCTCTTCTCTTGATCATTTTTGGTCTTGTCTGATAGGGTTCTTACGTCCTTGATAAGATGCATCATTCATTTCTTATCAAAAGTACAAGGCTAGGGAGCTAAACTCTAAATCTATAGTACCTATTCCCACTCTTCTTGTTCAACCATCGCATGAGGATCATTGTGATTTGACCTTTGTCCCTTCTTCATTGGGGGCACAAGATATGCATATTCCCCATGAGAAGCCCCCTCATCCACCTCGGTTATTGTGGTCTTCAATGGTGTCTTATGTTCCCTCATTTGCATGTAGTACAAACAAAGGAAAGACACCCATGCTGCCAAAATATAATGTTCGCCCAACTTTCCCTATCCCCATCATCACAGACATACCTCACCCTGCCATCTATGGCAAGGGTAAGAGATCTCCTAAAATGATACCATCTTTCTTGGCACTTGTCCTTCAACCTTAAAGGGCATCCTATATTCTTCTTGCTCTCCACAGGGTGAAAAGGGGAAGGGCGCTCATGATTAAGACAATAGTAGCTATGTCAGTACCACCTCCCAATCCATCTGTGGGCCCCTCCTCTTTGCTAGAAATAACATTGACAACCTCTACCATGGAGTAGGATGCCAATGAACCCTCATAACCTTCCTAGTCCAACTTGCATCTACGTTGGAACTAGCTTACATGCGAGCATAATCATTTTCATCAAGAGAGGTCCTTGGCACATGAGGCTGCAGTGAGGGCGAAAAGTGCATTTTTTGAGCCTATGCCTATCACTTCTGATCATTGGCGAAAAGTGCATTTTTTGAGCCTATGCCTATCACTTTCGATTTTACTCTCAGCCTTGCTCCTACATCCATCTCAATTGCTCTATCCTTTTTCCTTGTAACCTCCATTTCCTTGCTTCCCCCTACACCAAGAGTGACCATTGAGCTTTGTGCCAAGTGGGTCCAATTATTTATCCCTCTATTATAGGAGTAATCACTTATCATCACCTTGCCTAATGTCCCACTATTCTTCAAAGCATGTTGCATACTTAGGTGGTATCTGACATAGTGATGTCCACCCAGCCTATGTTAGCTTCATCCCATGACCTCCATCCTAGCTTCCTTGATGTCCTCAAGGTTGTTATAGCGGATTGAAGGGATTCACCTTCATCCTTCAAAAGGAAGTTCAAATAGGGCTCCATGTCAGAGTTCCATTGTCATGAATCTTCTCTAGCATATTCTCTTTCTATTTTAGTCCTCCTCGTGGAGCAAGCTCTAGCTTCTCCTAAGTTCATCTCTGCCCCTTTTACAAAAGTTGATAGGGTGTCTTTTACATCTACACCTTAGTAGGGGTCACCTACAAGCTACGAGACTTTCTTGTTTGACGATGATCTTCACACAATCCCTATCACTAGCCTTAGTGGAGATTTTAGATGAGAATATCGAGGTTGCCTCATCCTTGGCTCTAACTTTTGGTGGGGCGCTTGGGGATGCCATCACAACTTTTCTATTGCAATCTCAACCTCCTTCCCCATATGATCGATATTGGGAGGATACTGATTTGCTGTCAGATGAGCTATGAAGGTAGCACCTACTTCTACATCTTTAGATTAAAGTGTGTTTTCTTATGTTCCCTAGTGCTTGTCTTTTAGTGTTGTTCCCTTGTAGAGGACCCTTGTACTCTATTGGTACTTGAAATAGGAGGTTAAAATTCATGCACATTCTTCTATGCATTGTCTTTTTCTTCTATTTTTCGTATCTTGATTTTTTTATATTTGGAGATGATGCGAAGTGTTGGGGGCATTTAGGATCCCCTTCCATGTTGACCCAAATTTTTAGTTTTTCTTTATCTTCATGTGTGATTATTTAGAGATGCACCACAATTGGTAGTGGTGAAATATCTCATGACAGGATGTATACCATTCTTCTGGGTTCTAACACCAATCCATTAAATCCCCCTATTTTTGTGTAGATGTTATGGAGATCATGTGTCATCCATTAGGAAGTGACATTATGTGGAAACATCTCATATGTTGACATGCCATAATATCATTTCTCTCCTTATAATGTTTCATGCTCTCCTTTGAGCAACATGGTCCATTCTAAGAGGGGGATATTATATTTGTGTTATCAAATTATCTTATTATCTAACTATCATGTTGTCTCCACATCATAAGTTTTGTCACAAAAAAATCTCTTTTTTATCTCGATGTTTACCTTTGTGGGGGATATATTAGATATTGGTTGGAATTTTTGTTGTTCAAGTTGTTGACATTCGTGTTTTGTCATTGATTTCAACATATGTTTCAGTTCTATGTTGGTTGCATCGGACATACTATTTTTAAGTCGCTTCAGACAATTGGATAGAGTTGTACAAACAATGTACGATCGTGTAGAGTATGTGGGAACAAATTTGTTATGTTGAGTGTGTGTAGACCTTATGTCTAAGGTCACCTAGCTTCATTTTATTATTTTTTTAAGTTAGAGTTTTTTTGGTGAAGACTGGTCGTAGGATAGAGATAGGGAATTATGCTAGAGATGGTTGCTGAATTTTGAGCATAAGTTGGTTGCAAGTTGGAATCGTGGTATGTGATCTTAAGGCATGGAAGAAGAATCGGATTGGAGTACATTGTGAGATTTATGGCTTAATTGGTTCATGCTATTGTCATAGCTAGCATGTGGAATTCACATTGTTGTATTTGGGAGCCGACTAGGTGATGTAACATGTGTAATGGGTTGACGAGTATTCACTAGTACAATTTGCACCTATTTTTGATGGACAATTGGTTGAATTGTCTACCCATATTGGTCCACTATTCGACCAATGGTTTGGTCACTATTTTTTGAGTTGAATGTTCAACATATTATTGTCAACGTAGAAAGTTCAACGCGAATCTTGGTAAAAATTCACATATGCTATTAGGAATTCATCAGGTCAAACTGTCGACCAAAGTAGGTCAAAATATTTAGACCTTTCAACCTTACTTGGTTGAAATCTTTAGACCGTCCGACCAGGATGCCAAACCCACGACAACAAATTTTGATAGAATTTGGTCGACCTTTAGACCAATCTTTGTGAGGGTTTTGACCAAAGGTCGTCAAAAGATCGACTAATAATGGAATGTCGAAAAAAAAACAACTGAAGATAAATATCCAGAGTAATCACCAATGACATCCTGCTCGGTGATTAGTTTAGATATTTATCTTCCGGTGTTACTTTACATTAATATATATCACTGTATATTTTGTTATATATATATATATATATATATATATATATATATATATATATATATATATATATATATATATATATATATATATATATATATATATATATATATATATATATATATATATATATATATATATATATATATATATATATATATATATTGATAACCCTGAGGTATCCTCGCGACTCAGCCCAGCGACCTAGCAGCCCGTATCTTTGGTACCAGGGGCGAGCTGAGGCGAGACTAATCCTCATGGGGTGAGACCGTCGACCCGCTTGCCAATCACACCATTTAAAATCTGGGGGGAGGTTTGAACCCGAGACCATGGGGGTGACCCACGACCTCAAGCCGCTGCTCCCCACCATGTGGGCTACTTTACTATTTTTTTTTAACAGTAAATGGTAATTTTATTAATCGTAACGGGTTAGAACCTGACCATAGCTACATTCAGGAGAATGAAGGATCATGTCAAAATCTTTCTTTTCATTTTCTCTAAACTCCACCTTTTTTCTGAGAATGAAGGATCATGTCAAAAGCTTTCTTTTCATTTTTCTCCCTTTTACAATTTCCCACCCATCCTCCAATTTGGCTGCCTCATTTTGCCAATCCATGAGATTATCCCCCCAAGATTATGCCCTGAAATACAACCCACACCCAAGCCAAACTTCCCATGTTGATGCGGATGATCATCTAATCACTCATCCACCTTGTCTCGGCACCCAACAGGTCCTTTGTTTTCTTTGATCTCTAGTGCAACTGCTACCTTTCTAGCACTCCACCCATCATCTAAATCATCCACCAGGATGCAACCTTGGACATAATTTGTCCAATTTGGATTGAGACCTTAAATTATTGAGCTTATCTTTGTTTCAAGAATAGTTTAACATTCTCTACTTAATAGGGCCAACCACGTGAAGGTGGAAGCTCATCTGGCCCCTCCTAGGAGCCTCTTATGACCCTTTACGACATTTTAAGACCTCTAAGATGTATTCTTAGGGATCGTAAAGGGTCATAAAGGGCCATAAAGGGTCATGGGACACAACAACTGAGAAACATAAATGTAGGCATCATGGTCACAATTTTTTGGTGACAACGTAATTGAGTGGTATACCCAGACGATGCAAAGAAACTTCTACTCCTCCGGTTCCAAGTTGACACTGCGGGATCCAAAGACCATAGATAAGGAATAAATTTAGAGAGCGGAGGAGGGCCATAATGACCAAAATGATATAGGACAAACCTCAAGTTAAATGAGGCAATGACAAACATTTTAATGAGGGGGCTTAGAACACTACTATATGCAAATTTCATTATTTAATAATAAAAATCTATTAAAATGTTTGCAGTTGCCTCATTTAACTTGAGGTTTGTCCTATATTATTTTGGTCATTATGGCCCTCCTCCACTCTCTAAATTTATTCCTTATCTATGGTCTTTGGATCCCGCAGTGTCAACTTGGAACCAGAGGAGTAGAAGTTGCGTTGCATCGTCTAGGTAAACAACTCAATTATGTTGTCTCCAAAAACTTGTGACCATGATGCCTACATTTATGTTTCTCAGATGTTGTGATATCTACATTTATGGTTCTCAGTTTTCATGTTTATGTGCATGTTTTTTATGTGTTTGGGAAGACATCTTTCTAGCATGTTTTTTATGTGTTTGGGACGACATCTTTCAAGCTAATTGTCGAAGGATCCAAGCCTAGGCTAGAAAGATGTCTTCCCATTCTGTTTAAGCCATATTCCTTGTTCTTGTCAAACTTCCTTGGTACGGTAGGACTGCTCTCTGTAGTACTCTTCTTCGATCTGTGTTTGACGATAAGCATCTTCTTATTCTTCCTAATTGCAGCCAGAGCTTCCTTTTCATCATGATTCAACTCCACTTCCCCCATCTCATCATCCTTGTCACCCTCAGCTGCCATCCTAAGCCCTTCTTCCCTCTCTAGTTCTTCAAGCCTCTGCAAGATATCTGGATCAATAAAGTATGCAACATTGTGTCCATCCATGATCTCAGGAATATCATCTTCTTTCCACTCTTCATTTGCCAAAATATACCGCTTCTTCAAGCTTGTAGAGTAAACTCCAGCCCCACCATTTTCATTCTCAATATCCTTCTCCAGCTTCATGGCCTCCTTGGCAGCACGCGCCTTGGCATCCAAAACAGCTTGAGGAATAAAAGGGGGCCTCTCTTTCCCATATCACAACTTGGGCATTGCAACATGAATCCTATTGAGACAACTACTGATCTTCTTCAACTTCATCTTAATTTCCACTCTTTGCTCCAACAACCTCTCGCATGCCGCATTCTTCACCGAAATCACCCCTTCTTCCTTCAAAGCACTCATAGAGAGTAGCACGCCATCATCCCCCCCTCCTGATTCCTAAAGAACCCACCCATTTTTTTTCCAGCCTCAGATCTCATCTCCGCAACCAATTTTGCATCCTCCTCTGGTAGTGTCTCTAGTGGTTGCAAATCAATCTTATTACAAACTACAATAAGAGGCATGTTAACACAATTTTTTTTTACAAAACTGAACCAATGGCATGTTTACAACAAAGAAATAGAATGATAATAATATGCTGAAAATTCTATTCTATTTAATACACGCCAAAGGACCAGTCCCAAAAATTCTTAAACATACTTTATCTGATATGATAAATTCTTAATAAAGGTCTAATTCTGTAGATTGCTAGCACGAAGGAAGATTTGACCTAGCCAAATCTTCCTTGTACCACAAAAAAAATTATGTGATAACTATGTCTAATCCAACCTTAATTGTTTAAGAATTCATCATATCAGATAAAGTATGTTTAAGAATTGTTGGGAGTTCTATTAGACCTTTGTTGTAAACATGTTATTGGTTCAGTTTTGTAAATTTGTTTTTTGTGTTAAATGCATTTAAATGGAACCTTGCTCTATTTAGTTTTCTTTCATTGTTAATTCATGGGATTATAAGAAACAACTTGTCAGAAATGGCAATTAAAATTTATGTTTGTCTCCTCATTTATGCCTTGTTTGCTGCAGTCCTACACCCGGGTGGAAATGAATGGGTGGTTGGGATAAAAATCCCAAGAAGAGGGAAGATTCTGCCCCTTCCAAATTTACTTTTGTCAACTTGGCAACAAATTTCTTGTTTAGATTGTTAATACAGTCAGTTTGGTGACTAGTATTAGAAAGTTAGAAGTTAGTTAGTAGTTACAGTCAGTTTATTAGAGTTAGGAGTCTATTTCAAAGATATCCACATGAAGTGGAGTGAGAGTCTATTTCAAACACAACAACGAAACTATATGATTGATTGAACTGATTCAACACCAGTCATGGCAAGTAGATGAGTAGGTGGAATCATACTAAGTTGAAAATCAATGATTTTGAATCATATTATAAGACTGTTTAGGGTCATGGAGATCTAGAGGCAACAGGGATAGGAGTTGCTTTGTTGAGGGAGGGCTAATTAGGCCTAGTTGGAGAGTTAGAGGGTGAAGGAAATATTCACCAGTCAAATGATGAAGGACTGAGACTGAGATGAATTTAGTAACTCTGAAAAGGGTACTAGAAAATGTAAAAACATTGCTGGGTTATTTGGGAAGTTTGTGAATGATTTACTGATTTCAGGGTACGATTTACTGATTTCAGGGTGTGATGGGCTACTAGGCAGGCCTAGAAAGGCTATAGAAGAGGAATGGTAGAATCCAAGTTGATTGGAGTGAATGGGAAGTTGGAACATGGTAGATATACCATAATAAGATGATATATGGTGTTGGGATCAAGGTGAGAGGTGCTAGAAAAAGGAAGTGGGAAGGTGAACTTGTGTGGAATGGTTGCGAGAGTGACTTACAAATTTAGAGAACTCTATTTGATCTTTGAGTAGGACTAATTCCTTGAGTTGATTCCAAGTTTCTTGTTGAGTCCTCAAGTTGAGTTGGCCTATTTAAGGTGATAGTAGAGGGCTCTGCATCAACAGTCTACATAATTAGACCTTTATTTTAAATGCATTTAACATAATTTTTTTTACAAAACTGAACCAATGGCATGTTTACAACAAAGAAATAGAATGATAATAATATGCTGAAAATTCTATTCTATTTAATACATGCCAAAGGACCAGAGAGAGAGAGAGAGAGAGAGAGAGAGAGAGAGAGAGAGGGCCAAATGTGTGTCGTGCGTGTGACCCATCAACCCACTAGCAATGGGGGAGAGAACATAACATGTCGCAACAAAATCTTGATCGGGACGAGAAAGCAAGCATTTATGTACCCCGGGCGGGCAGGAAGGCCGAGAAAGCTTGACTATGACTATAGATAGTGCTATGTCCCAATGCAGGCCTCCTCCCCCTCTAGACCCATTGCCTTCATCCTACGGAAGGCATTTATCAACCCTGCTGCCATAATGTTGCCCCTGTATGTGGGGGGAGAGGGGTGGGTCTCTCTCTCTTAGATACAGATGGGCATTAAAGCTTAATTGATTGATATGTTCCCATAAAAATGTGAACTCCTATTAATCTACAAACTCTCATGTTAAACAACTACAAAATAAAGTCAACATAGTTCCTTTAACACAACTAAAGTTAAAATTAAATTATCTCTATCCCTAAGATAAACTAAGTAGCCTTCATATATTTTATGTCAAATCTTCCTTCCTTCATGGTCATATGATATTTAAATTTAATTTCTGTCTTGCCTTCATGACCTATTTCTAAGGCAAAGGTAATGATGATTTTTCTTGTGTAAATTTTATACACTGCATGGACCTATTTTGTGCACTAATAGATACACCTACACCTGGTACAAGAATAGATCAGACTAGTACTAGTGAAGATCAACCATTTCCTGGATCAACCCGTGTTACTAGTACTGGTTCATTTCCCATTGCTTGTTAATTTGAGTTTTCTTATTTCCTGAATTGTTTGTGTGTTTGCATTGTTCTTGGGAGCAAGATTTATACTTACATTGTATTTTGGATTTTGTAAAGGTTTTCAAAGCTTTTGAAGTTGCTAATCCCTGCGGTATACACTTGATTTTTAAGTGACATTTATTACATTTATCATATAGTATATTTATTAATACTTACACCTTTGAAACTGACATTGATGGAAAATTAAGCTGCATAACAGAAGCCCAATTATTTGGAGTAGTAAATTGTGTCAAGTGGATTGCTATTTTTTTAATAGACTATTGACTATTCATTATTTATAGAAGTGTTGATTTTTTATATAAATCTTTGCACTGCTCAAAGGCAATAACAATTTTTGATTCAAATCTTGATAATTCTTGTACCTCATATGAAGCCATCTTTCATTTCAATCAGGCTCATTTTTTCTTTGACCTCTTATGTTAAAAATTCCAATGATTATTTTACAGTTTGAGGCTTATGGTTATATCATTTGATGTTAAATGATTAAATCTCTAGAACAAATTGTGCAGAATCTCAATGAACTACCTCTATAAAACAAAATATTTAGCATTTTTTCCTTCCAGTTTTGTTTTAGTCTTGGCAATTTGAAATTTCTTAATAAAACATAAATCCATCTTGACACCTTTTGATGGCTAAAGAAAAATGACACTTGATGTTTATATGAAATAGTAAATAAAATTTTGATTGTCATTATAATTTGAACATTTTTATAATTATAATTTGAACATTGAGATCTCAATAATTGAAGCTCAGTATGTTCTGGTGACATTTAATGAGGCTTAATAAATCTTTTTGCGATAAAGTTTTCGACTATTGGTGGATGCATCAAGTTTAGAAAGAATTACCTCATCACAATATCTACAGGCACATCCCATACCTATGAATGATGTTAAAGAAATGTAGCTATTTGCTGCTAAAGGATGATGAGCATTTTATATTTTATCAATGCTTTTGATGTCAACTGGAAGACAATTTTCACTGCAAATAATATAGGCATCTAACTAAAATAATAAGATAGCTCAATATAAGCATATCTCTAATGAATTACAGTATAGAATGAGCCATGCAGGGTTATGACCTTTTTGATTAAGAAGCTCATTGTAAAATATCCCTGCTTATGTACATGCCATGTATCTTTGCATTATACTTTATTATTTTCAGTTCTGTTCATGTCACATATATTGTATAATCCCCCACTTGTGTAGATCAAATACTAACAAAAATCATTAAAACTTGTTGGAGACGTTCAACTTTATTTAAGGATTCAAGCTTTTATTATGTTCAAATAGATTTGCTATTCTTTTTCCCTTTCTAGGAAAAACCTTAGAATTGGATTCCGGTTCAAGACGTCTTGTAACCGTTTTAGTTAATTTGATAAATTTTAATTGACTAGGTACCTTGACTAGCAACTTTATGAAGATGATGCCTAGCCAAAGTAATAAACTAAACCATGAAGTCAATCTGCAGCACTTTAGTTTGAATTGGAGATGGATAAACATATTCACTTACTAATAGGGGTTTCCTTTTATATTTTTTGAAGACTGCATCTGCTATATGAAACTTTTGTCAATTTTCAACTATACAATTCTTTTTATCTCATAGTTGCTAGATCTGAGAACCACTTTAAGTGAGGTAATGAAGCTCACCGAGTTTGAATGTGAGATGTACATGTAGATTCATATACTATTTAGAATATCTATTTATATTTGTTGATGACTGTATTTGTTGTATGGAACTTGCATCACTTTTCAACCATTTAACAATCAATTTCTCATAGTTGCTATACAATAAAATTGCAGCAGCTCTACAAAGTTTGATGGCCAAAGACCTGATTTTCAGTTTATTGTCTGCATTCTTAAAACAAAATTTATGTAGTGAAGTAGAAAATGTTTGTGGTGGGTTTCTATTGGGTAGTTAATGAAAAATCTAGGAATGTGTTTTGTGTTGTCTCTGTTAAGGTAGATTGATCATGATAAGTCTAAATTTATCTAACAAGACAGAAATTGAATATTGAGGCAAAGGTAATGATCTTCCTAAGGGCTTTAGAAACTTTCAAGAAAATGTAATTGGCATGTGTAAAACCTAATTGCACAACCTTTGTTAGCATTCTGTCTCTCTTTGCTAAAATGGGAGCTTTGGAATAGGGTATGGACATCCATCAAAGGATAATGGAAGGAGGTTTTCTGTTAGACATTATGGTTGGAAATGCTTTGGTAGACATGTATGCCAAATGTGGAAGAACAGACAAGGCCCGTGAGTTGTTTAATAGAATGCCTCAACAAAATGTGGTTTCATGGACTACAATGATTGCAGAATATACACAAAATGAATTCCTTGAAAAGGCTTTAGAAACTTTCAAACAAATGCAATTGGCAGATGTAAAGCCGAATTCCACAACCCTTTCTTGCATCCTCCTTGCCTATGCCAAAATGGGAGTTTTGGAACAGGGTGTGGACATCCATCAAAGCATAAAAGATAAAAAAATTTTGTCAGATGTTGTAGTTGCAATTGCCCTGGTAGACATGTATGCAAAATGTGGAACTATAGACAAGGCACGTGAACTCTTTGACAAAATGCATCAAAGACATGTGGTATCATGGAATGCCATGATTACGGGCTATGTAAAAAATAGATTTTTTGAAAAGGCTTTAGAAATTTTTAGGCAAATGCAAATGGTAGGTGTAAAGCTAAATTCCACAACCTTTGCCAGCATCCTCCCTTCCTGTGCCAAAATGGGAGCTTTGGAACAGGGTATGTGTTAACTTATAATGTTTATTTGATTGATTATTGTTATGGTTAATTGACTATGTATTATATTGATGCAGGAGCATCCTGGGTGTAAGAGCAATCTTGCATCACCCAAAAAATATTTTTGTTTTTGAATTCAATAAGGGCTATCTTGTGCAGAGCTGCTATTTATGGAAAGTTACTATTTTTGGTAATTTTTGTATGTGCTCAGAATGATCTAATTTCTTTCTTGGAGGTTCATTTTGGTCATATAAGTCTGCCAGTAAAGTTTCATTTCTAGATCAAGTGTATGTTGGAAGATATTGAAGATTTTCGGTATTGGCAGCAGGGTACAGAAACTTTGAACTCAGTTTTGAAGGCTTTAGCCCGGATGAGGTCGAAACTTTGGGTGACAGGCGCTTGCACTGGTCAATCCTATAGAGCGCTTCATGGCATTTCTGAAATGGGGTTATAATAGCCGATCGGGTCAACTGGTGATGACTTATGGTCTTCGGAAGTTGGGCCACCTGAAATGGTAGAAAATAATTTTCTTCAAAATTTCTGTTCGGGTTTCAAAAGTTATCTTGAGCCGACTATGATGTAATAAAATGTAAAATAAAATAATTCTAAGTTTGGTCGGCCTTATTGGCTAAAATTCTGGAACCTTCCCAGGCGGTGGAAAATTGCCTATATAAGGAAGGCTGTATTATTATCTTAGGCAGTTCAGAATAGTTCTGGGTAGTAGATCTGGGTAATAGTTCGAGGCTTTGTCCTACAGAATATTGTAAGGGAATGCCCATGTGGCTTTGCATATTGTAATTCTGAAAGTTTGTAATTCCACATTTGTGGAGATAATAAGAAGCCAATTTTCTGTTCTTGCATATTGTTGTTGTTTCTCTATTTCTGTTATGTGTTTGTGGTATTAAGGGGAGCACCCTTCATCAAGTGGTATCAGAGCAGGAGTTCCTGAGTGTGTAAACAGATCACCGACTGTGAGGCAGTTTGCACCAGGACCGTGGTTAGGGTTTCAGCGCGCATCGCAAAAAAAATGCCTCCATGAAGGGAACGTGGTGGAAGAGCGGGTGTTGTAACACCTGAGGTTAGGGCATTGCAGAGACAAGTGTGAGCATTGCAAGAAGAGATTCGTAGAGGAATGAATCTTAATGTCAGAGATGAAAGCGAGGATGAAGCTGAAGAAGAATATCAAGAAGGAGAAGTCGAAATTGTGAACCAGGAGGAAGAAAGACTTTTTCGGGCCATTTCTAAGATTGGGAAAAGACCTAAGATTGAGGTTTCTACATTTTCTAGAAATCTTAACCCAGAAGAATTGATCGACTAGATCAATGAATGTGAGGAATATTTTGAGTATGAAGATGTTGAGGATCCTGATAGGGTCAAATTTGCGAAGGCTAAACTGAAAGGTCATGCGAAGATATGGTGGCAAGAGATTCAGTTGGAGCGAAATAGAAAGGGAAAGGAGAAAATCACGAGATGGGATCAGATGGTGGATAAATTGAAGTGACAGTTCATTCTTGTTGATTATGAACTTGACCTACTGAAGAAAATGCAGAGTTTGAAGCAAGCAGGAAGATCTGTTCAGGAGTATACAGAGGAGTTCTATCGACTTCTCATCAGAACAGGCCATGCAGAAGCTGATAAGGAGAAAGTTGCCCGATAACTTAATGGGTTAAGGCCAAGCATTCAGGAGGAGTTGAATCTAGTTCGAATGAACAGTATTGAAGAGGCATACCAGTTTGCCCTAAAAGTAGAGGAAAAGCTAAACAAGAAGTTTGAGAGCAGACAAAATGGAAGAGGTTGCGGTGGACGATCTGGTGGACGGTCATATGGTGGCCGAAATGAAGATCCGAAAAAGAAGGATGAGGCCAGTAGCAGTCAGAATCAGCGAGGAAATAATTCCAATTGCTTCCAGGATCAGAATAATAGAGATCAGAGAGGAAGAGGAAGAGGACAAGGATCTGGAAGAGGTGGCTTCCGTGGAACATGTTTTCACTGTGGAGAAGAAGGTCATAGGGCATTTGAATGTCCTCAGCGCCAAGGTAGAATGGATAGGAGAAATGAAGGCCAGGCCAGAGTTGCACATGTAGATGAAGATGCCAGATCATCAAATTCTGAAGATGCTGAAAGAGGAGAAACGTTGATTAACAGAAGAGTCCTGTTGAGTGGTGAGAATGAACCTGAGCAAAGGAGGAGCCTATTTCGCACCAGGTGCAAGTGTGAAGGTAAATGTTGTGATGTGATTATTGATAGTGGAAGCACTGACAATTTGGTGTCAGAAGAGATGGTGACAAAGTTGAAGCTCAAAAGACAGAAACACCCACATCCATATCAGATTGCCTGGGTACAGGATGACCACAAGGTCATGGTCAATGAACAATGCCTAGTGAAGTTCAAGATTGGCGGATACCAAGATGAGGTATTGTGTGATATCATATCTATGGATGCATGTCATATGTTGTTGGGTAGACCATGGCAGTTTGACAGATGTGCTGTACATGATGGTCGTGCGAATACCTATTCCCTGACAAAGGATGGAGTGCGACATAAGTTAAAACCATTGAAGGAGACTGAAGAAAAGGTATGTGGTAATGCAAGGATAACTTTTGTTGATGGAAGAAATTTTCTAGATGGTATGAGGCATGAGCATGTATGTTTTGCTTTAATTCCAAAAGCTAGTAAAGAGGAAGCAGAAGATGTTCCTGTAGAAGTTGTAGATTTGTTGAATGAGTTTCAGGATATTGTATCCGATAACATGCCTGATGGATTACCACCAGTCAGGAAGATCAGTCATCAGATGGACTTGATCCTAGGAGTGAGTTTGCCGAATAAGGCAGCACACAGAATGACACTTGCAGAAAGTGAGTTGAACAGACAAGTACATGAACTGTTACAAAAAGGATTGATCCATGAGAGTCTGAGTCCCTGTGCTGTACTAGCGGTATTAGCACCAAAGAAGAATGAAGAATGGAGGATGTGTACAGATTCTAGGGTAATAAACAAGATCACAATCAAGTGCAGGTTTCCATTGCCATGAATGGATGATATTATGGACTGTTTGAGTGGAGCTGTGTACTTCTCAAAGATAGATCTGAAGAGTGGATATCATCAGATTCGGATCAGAGAAGGAGATGAATGGAAGACTACCTTCAAGACAAAGAAAGGACTATATGAGTGGTTAGTCATGCCTTTTGGGCTAACCAATGCTCCGAGCACTTTCATGCGGCTCATGAACGAGGTTCTGAAAGAATTTCTGGGTAAGTTTGTCATTGTTTACCTAGATGATATTTTGATCTTTAGTAAGACATTGGATGAGCATATGATGCATATTCATATGGTATTTGAGAAGTTGAGAGAAGAGAAATTGTTAATTAATTTGAAGAAGTGCAGTTTTGTGAAGAAAGAGTTGGTGTATTTGGGGTTTGTAGTTTCAGGAGAAGGTCTAAAAATGGACCTAGAGAAGGTACAGGCTATCCTTGAATGGCCTACTCCAAGGAGTGCTACTGAGGTAAGATCTTTTCATGGTCTAGCTAGCTTTTACAGAAAGTTTATCAGAAATTTTAGCAGTATTTGTGGACCCTTGACTGAAACAATGAGAGGGGATAGAAAAGAGTTTAAGTGGACTAATGGGGCAGAAAAGAGTTTTCAATTGTTGAAACAAAAAGTTACAGAACAACCTATTTTAGCACTTCCAGATTTTAATAAGGTGTTTCAAGTAGATTGTGATGCTAGTGGTACTGCAATAGGAGCTGTTATGAGCCAAGAAGGTAAACCTATTGCTTATTTCAGTGAGAAGTTAAATGATGCCAAGAGAAAATATTCTGTCTATGATCAAGAATTTTATGCTATAGTTCAAGCATTAAAGAAGTGGAGACATTATCTACTTCCTAAGGAGTTTGTTTTGTATACTGATCATCAAGCTTTGCAATATTTGAATAGTCAAGGAAAGTTGAATCAGAGGCATTTGAAATGGGTTGAGTTTTTGCAAAGTTATACATTTGTTTTGAAACACAGGAGTGGAAAGTCTAATAGGGTTGCAGATGCTCTTAGCAGAAGGCAACTATTGCTAACAGAAATGCAGATTGAAGTGGTTGGGTTCAAGGAACTCAAGAATTTGTATCCAGAGGATTCTGATTTTGGTGAAGCTTGGAAAGCTTGTACAGAACCTGTTACTCTAGACAGGACGAAATGGTTGGATTTCATCATCCAGGATGATATGCTATTCAGAGGGAGTCAGTTGTGCATTCCACGAAGTTCTATGAGGGAGAATCTCATCAAGGAGAAGCATAGCGGAGGATTGGCTGGAGATTTTGGTCGTGATAAAACCCTTGCTTTGGTTAGTGAAAATTATTATTGGCCACAATTGCAGCAAGATGTGAAGAAGTTTGTACAGAGTTGCAGAGTATGTCAGATGGCGAAAGGAGTGAAGTAGAATATAGGGTTGTATCAGCCATTGCCTATACCAGAGAAGCCTTGGGAGGATATCAGTATGGACTTTGTTCTTGGTTTACCGAGGACACAGCGGGGACATGATTCAATTTTTGTGGTGGTTGACAGATTTTCGAAGATGGCACATTTCATTCCCTCCAAAAAGAGTAATGATGCTGTTCATATAGCAGAATTGTTTTTCAGAGAAGTAGTGAGACTACATGGTTTGCCAAAGACCATAGTTTCAGATAGAGACACTAAGTTTGTTGGATATTTCTGGCGTACATTGTGGAAGAAGTTGAAGATAGATTTGAAGTTCAGTTCATCACATCATCCACAGACTAATGGATAGACAGAGGTGGTGAATAAAAGTTTGGGAAATCTGCTGAGATGTTTGGTTGGGGATAAGCCAACAGGATGGGATTTGATTTTACCACAGGCAGAATTTGCATACAATAATTCTGTCAATAGGAGCACTGGTAAATCACCATTCCAGATTGTATATGGAAGTAGTCCAAGAAATGCATCTGAATTGAGGAAGATAGATAAAGGAGAAATAAGTAGTGCTGAGGCTGAGGATTTTGCAGAACATTTGAAGAACATCCATGAGGAGGTGAGGAAGCATATTACCAAGATGAATGCATAGTATAAGACTAAGGCAGATGAGAAAAGGAGGCATAAGGAATTTCAGGTTGGGGATGAAGTCATGGTTCATTTGTGGAAGGAGTGATTTCCGGTTGGTACATATAACAAGCTAAAAATGAAGAAGCATGATTCAGGAAATGCATATGAGGTAGAATTGCCTAGTGAGTTGAATATTTCACCAGTGTTTAACATTTCAGATTTGATAGAGTATCATGAAGGAGGTGTTGAAGATGAGATCACAGCGACACAGTGGAGTATTCTAGCAAGTAGTTCAGACACCAAAGAGATTGAGGATATACTGGACAGTCGTGTTGGTAGAAGCACAAGGAACAGGACATATGAAGAATATCTGGTCAAGTGGAAAGGATGACTTGTTGAAGATTCACCATGGCTAACAAAGGAGGAGGTTAACCGTCTTGGTTTTCCTCTGCACACCTGAGTCGTGACAAGGTCACTTCTCAAATTACCTTGGGTGTCTGATGCAGGAGCATCTTGGGTGTAAGAGCAATCTTGCATCACCCAAAAAATATTTCTATTTTTGAATTCAATAAAGGGCTATCTTGTGCAGAGCTGCTATTTATGGAAAGTTACTATTTTTGGTAATTTTTGTATGTGCTCAGAATGATCTAATTTCTTTCTTGGAGGTTCATTTTGGTCATATAAGTCTGCCAGTAAAGTTTCATTTCCAGATCAAGTGTATGTTGGAAGATATTGAAGATTTTCGGTATTGGCAGCAGGGTACAGAAACTTTGAACTCAGTTTTGAAGGCTTTAGCCCAGATGAGGTCAAAAATTTGGGTGACGAGCGCTTACGCTGGTCAAGCCTATAGAGCGCTTTGTGGCATTTTCGAAATAGGGTTATAATAGCCGATCGGGTCAACTGGTGATGACTTATGGTCTTCGGAAGTTGGGCCACCTGAAATGACAGAAAATAATTTTCTTCAAAATTTCTGTTCGGGTTTCAAAAGTTATCTTGAGCCGACTATGATGTAATAAAATGTAAAATAAAATAATTCTAAGTTTGGTCAGCCTTATTGGCTAAAATTCTGGAACCTTCCTAGGCGGTGGAAAATTGCCTATATAAGGAAGGTTGTATTATTGTCTTAGACAGTTCATAATAGTTTTGGGTAGTAGATCTGGGTAATAGTTCGAGGCTTTGTCCTACAAAATATTGTAAGGGAATGCCCATGTGGCTTTGTATATTGTAATTTTGAAAGTTTGTAATTCCACATTTGTGGAGATAATAAGAAGCCAATTTTCTGTTCTTGCATATTGTTGTTGTTTCTCTATTTCTGTTATGTGTTTGTGGTATTAAGGGGAGCACCCTTCATCATATATATATATATATATATAGACACACACACACACACACACACACACACACACACACACACACACACATATATGATTTAATATTGATCATATGTATCATATTCGACTGAGAATTATCAGGGCTCACATTATATATATTATGCAATCACTGTTAAGATTGACTTAGTCGATTTCTTGATCACACGATAACCAATAATTAATGGTTATCATAACACATTATTAATGTGTTACGATAACCCCTAACTAGTGGTTATTCGTATCACTATGTAAGATAATGAAACGATGCTAGTTAATCGATAATGAAACGATGCCAGTCATGTCTATTCATATTGGATGCCATATAATTGATAGGAAATAATCAATGATACCCTAGCTTGTATAAATGGATGCCCTAGCTTGTGGGTAATCAATGATACTCCAAGAAAGTAATAATAGTGGTAATATGAAGAGCACGAGCTAAGGGCATATGCCATGTAAAACAATGGTAACAAAAAATATACATTACATGATGCCCTAGCTCATAATAAAATAGTGAGAATCTAGTAAATGCCATAATCAAATCATCCAAAGAAATGAATTCAATGCCATGTACACAACTGAGCATGGAGTAATGATCACAGTAAGATGTGCCCTTGAAATACATGATGGTATTCAATCAAGAGATCAAATGCAATGTATTCTATCAAAATGCAAAGGAGATAACCACACAATCCCTACCTCAATGAGCTTCCATTTGATAAGGAGAGGAAAAGCCAAGTTTCCAAAACCAAGCTCGAAGATCAAAGGCCCAAGTCTTAAAAAAAATTGCAACCCCTATACATAGTGCCAAATCCGCCCTGGCCGATGAGGTTTTGCGCACTACAACCCTTGAAAAATTTTACCGTGGTAATAATAAAATGAGAAATGGAATCTTTTTTTTGCTCGTGCTCATCAAAATTTCAACGTACACTGTAGTGGTCAAACTTTCGACTAACACAGGCATGGATTAAAAAAAATGAAAGTTTTCCTTCTATAATCTGACCAACCAAAACCTTTTTATTTCATGGTCAAAAATTTGGGTAGAAAAACTAGGTCAAATGTACTAGTGATTGATTGTGGATCTTGGCACGTAATTTGATATTTGTAAATGTTATATAATTGTATTAGGTACCATGTGTACCTTAGCATTGGTTGTAATTTTTTATGCATTAGAGAAGCTCTAACAAGCCAACCTGATTGGTTTTATAACTTGTATAAAGGAAAGTAATTTCCTTGATGTAATGTGAGGAATGTAATGAATGTGGATGCGAGAATTGGTGTTGGTTATCATAGTAGAACTAAAAAGTAGGTCAGATTCTTTGATAGAGGTATGGTTAATCTAGAAATGACATTCAAGGATGAATTCGTGCACTTCACAAATAATCCTATCATTGAGTATGCGACTGTGTATGAATTCTATGAGTTGGAATGAATTAAGATATTGATTAGCAGGATTCGTGATGACTTATTTTGGATTGGAGAAGTCCACGTTCGCATAAAAATTGATCTCATTCATGAGATGACCAAACTTTCTAAGACCAATGCCATTATTCTATTAGGTAAAGATGTAAGGAAATAGGTTGAGAAAGAAAGTAAGTCCAGGAGTGATAAGTGCAACATGACTATTGAGCCCATTAAGGAGAAAGATATAAAACTCATGGCTATGATCCTAGGATACAAGTTCTAGCATGCTAACAAAGTGAACAGTGTATCTACAACAACTATTCTGGCAGCTATGAGGATTGTAAAAGAAAATGGAGAGTTTAACCTCAGTGAGATCCTACACGCACAATTGTTAGACAACATAAGAGCCATAAAACATGATAAGAGAAAAATATTCAGATTCGGGTCATTGATCATCTACATGTACTTTCCTATTATTGGTAAGGTCTCTGATCTTTATCTTGACAAGAGCCTACCTACATTGTCTCAAATCTCATTTAAGGAAACATTAGAGAGTACCTTGAAGGATTTCATGGATCTTGAAATCAAAACATTCAGAATCAAGATGTAGAGAAGGTACAAGATACCTGACAAGATTGTGGAGAAGTACAAAGACACTATATGCTTCATGGTGGAAACATACATTACATGCATGGAAGGAGTTGAGCCTAGGAAAAAGTGGATTCATCCCCTTGGATATGAAGTAGAGGAACACATTTTGGAAGCTTATGCACAAGTCCTCCTATCAATGCCTAAGGATCCCAATGAACCAAGATGGGGAACTTATGAAGAAAAGACAAGACAAGTTGATTCTATCTTATACAGTACTACGACCAAGAGAAAAGCATCAAGGATTACCTCAAACATTATGAAAATTCATGGTGTTTGCCAAGAAGACTTATATAAAGCAAGGGAAGCCAAGATTTCCATGCAACTCGAGAGCGCACCCTCATCTGCTGAAGTCAAAATAGAAAAATCTGATGATCCTAAGGAGAAGAAGAGTAAGATTGCTGTTAGCACCTCCGCGCCCACAACTATAGTTGATCTAGAGTCCACTCCACCTCCTAAGCCTAGCAAGGTGTCTAAAAGGAAGAAATAGACCGACGCAAGCCACCCATCCTCAAGAACAACCAGAAGCAAAGGAAGAAATACTCAAGCACCTCCTGAGGTAGGATTCAGACCGAATCTAGAGGTGTTGAGAACTAGATTAGTTGATGAAGGAAGGATAGATCAAATAGCAAAGTTCTATGATAAGTATCATGGGATTGATAAATTAGAAATCTATTCTATGATTATCAAGCACATGATTAAGTTCAAAAAGTCTGTATTGGAACTTAAGATAGTCATTTCTAATAATGTATGGAACATTTTGGATTTTTTGAAGAGACAAGCCATAGAAGAGGATTTTAGCGTAAGAGAAAAGACATTGGATGACAACCTCCCAGTTTGTTCATTTGAAGAGAAAACATTTTTGTTGGATTTGGTAAAGCCTTATCTAAGAACTAAACTGAGAACTCTACAAATAATGAATAAGGATTATGAGTTGGTTGCAAAGGAAATAGAGAAGGCATTTGAAAAAAGTATTCTTTGATAAACACATGTATCCACCCTCTGCGCTTGCAACCCAAGTTCCCTCTGAGCAAGAAAAAGAATTTGAGATCCCTGATGCACCTATGATAGGTTTACAGGATTCTGCACCCATAGTGACAACACCTACTGAAGAAATGGAGACAAAAGATGACACTATTGTGATTGACAATGTTGAAATATCCATGGCGGCAATAGATAAGGATCTAGACAAATTTGAAGAAGCCTTTGTGAGAACTGAGGAAGTTGAGATTCTATGCAGTGAAGAATCACCTAAGCAACAAGAAGAGGTCCTAATTAAAGACCTAACAGGATATCAAGAATAGAAGGAAGATGAACCTAAAGAAGAGCCCTTTGTTGAGATCCCAGTGAAGGCAAAAAGTGAATTCATGGATGTAAGTCAAAGCACACTTCTTACTCCTAAGTCTTCTATATCATTATTGTCAATTTTGACACCTGATACAACAAGCCCAGACTCATGGGGAGAAGAAGATCTGATGAAGATTAGTGTATTAGCTATGGAGAAAGCTAAAGAAAAACAAGTAATGAGAAATCCTTTATTTGTTGAATCAGTTAGCATATTGAATAGTTTATTGCCTGAAGATAAGAAAGTGATTAGTGTTTGTTTAGTGGATGATGTCAGCACCATCTTGTCAAGCTTCAAAGAAAATTTCTCAAGTTTAGAAGAATCAGCATCAAAGATTGCAGAAGAGAAATATATCAAGAAAAGGCCAAATGAATTGATAAGTAATTTCTCACTCGACCTTAATTCTCTAAAGATTGGTCAAGCAATGCTAAAAGAGTTAGCAACAAAAGGAAGGAAGATAATTGCTGACCGCATGAATAAGGACAAACTAACTACAGACATCTCTAAAAAGATTCAGGAAGAAGAATCTCTGATGGAAATAATAAGAAAATCAATGGAAGATCCCTCTCAAGACATTAACATGTGCAATAATGTTTATCAAGGACAGTTGGATAAAATTGAGAAGGTAGAAAAAGAGATGGCAAAAATAAGGGCTAGACAAACTCAGCTAAGACATGCACTAGCGCCCTATCTAGATGTGTTGAATCAAAACATCAAGAAGATAGATGCCACAATTGTAACATATGATCAAGGTCCTTGCATAGATTTGGAAAAGATGGAGAAGCTAACATATGCATTATGCACCCATCTTCAGATAGTTGATGCACTCAAGGTTTTTTGGCAACAAGAAATCATAAACCTTCAGATTGCATACCCTGATGTATTCTCTATGTAAGTACTTAAAGATTCCCTTTTTTGAGAACCTTTTTAATTAATGTCAAAAGGGGAGTAGTGTATATGATATAAAGGAGATAGTAGTGTATAAAGAAGAAGAAGATATGATGTACATTTTGATAGCAAGTTTTTGTGTGTAAGTTAAGTTTAGCAACTTTGCCACATTCCTTTGTTGCCATTAATGACAAAGGGGGAGATTGTTGGCAAGTTGAATTTACTAGTATATATGACTAAGTTTAGAGTTTTCATTATGGAAAAATGTCATATGAAGTTTTGTAGTCAACGCACTAGCTTAGAAGATCAGAAGATAGAGCAGATAGAGAAGCACCTGATGATCAAAGCATCAACGCACATGTGTATGACCGAGTTTTGGTATGCACCCTTATATATAAGCTTTTGCGTATGTTAATATGCTAAGTCTAAGAACGCATGGTCAGATATGATAGCATGAAGAAGTTACAAGTCTAAGTGACACAGTTAGCAAGCGACAAAACATAACATATCATGGAGCCGACAAATAATATTTTGATTAGCATATATTATTTTGTTTTGTAAAGGCTATGCACCTATTGTAATAGTGTTGTAAACATGTTAATATCATTGTATGTAAACACTCTTGAGACAATTAACTTGGAAGCGTTGTATGTGTTAAGTTATAGGCTGACCTAGTAGTCAGCTTTGGTTGCGTCTATTTAGCATGTATAAATGTGACATGCACTTTTATATTTGAGGGAGTATGACATATAGAGAAGAGAATAAGTATGCGAAGTATGTATTAGAGTAGTAAGAATGATATAGAGCTTTACAAGAGGTTAAAGCATCAATGCACAAAAGGAACTGATTAGAAAGCAGTGTCAAAGCAACAGTTCACCTTGTAGATATAGTGTGTATTTGATAAACAGGAGGTTGTAGCCTTCTTCATTGAGCAGTGAGCTCTATTAGTGAGCCATCCACCCCTAACATGGTTTTTTACTTATAGACTCTTAATCGAGTCATTGTACTAAGCATTGTAATGACTGATCCTAATAGGGAAAAGGAACATTAACAGGTTCATAATACAAAGTACAATTATTGCAAGTACTAATTCCCATTGGGGTTTTCCTCTGGCCAAGGTTTCCCTGTAAACATATCTTGTTTTATGTGTTATGCTTGAATACTTCATTTTGTTTACTATTCATTTTAGTATTTAAGTAATTGAGTTAAGTTTCAAGAATCAAAAATTAATTATGGAACACTAATTCACCCCCCCTCTCAGTTTTCCCATTCCTAATAGAGGGGAAGTTCTATGATGTTAATGGTGAGTTAATGGAGGAAAGAAGTTCCTAGGAGGGTATTATTGTCGAAGATGTCATCATAGGATTTCTTTTCTTCCTCTTCAAGTATGTCTTCGATCTCGACAATGTCATCATGGCTATTCAAGAAGGGAACATTGGTCAAGTTGGTTCCCCCAGTCGCGGTATTGGGTTCTTGTGTGAGAAGGTGAGGGGTATTAAAGCCAATACCTTAATGCTTTGGATTCTTCGAGTCTGTGATTGGATCTTTTCTTCCACCTTCTTGTGGTCCTAGAGTTCCAGTGTTCTATGGTGTACTTTTGTGATGTTGGATATTTTTATTTGAAGTAGCTAAGGAGTTCATTGTCAAGTGGTAGGGGATCTCTGTACAACCATCGATTGATGTCAATGTCCATCTCAAGGGTATCTATATTTCCATGGGATTAAAAAGTCAAAGGTCCCATTTTCTTGATTTCATGATTGGCTTGAATAGGCTTTCTTTGGTGGCTTGGGCACCCTTGTGTATGTGGATCTAGGGGAGGGTCCCTACTGCAAATGCATCGGTTAAGATGTATTCACCATAGCCTTGGTTTTTGATCTTGACGAAAGAGAGAGTGGAGGCGAGGATGATCTCTAGATTGCTATGGGATTGGGAAGAGCAAGCAATAGAAGTGCCAATTTTAGTTCTAGGACAATGAGTGGAATGAGGGAATAATGATTCCAATGTATGACAATATGCGAAGGGTTGGAGGTTAGCGTGGATGGTGATCTCAGTGCCTTGGTATGGAAATTTGATGCATTGATGATACGTAGATGATACGAATTTGATGGAATGAATCCATGGTTAGCCGAGGAGGATGTCACATTGTAGATCAAGATCAACAAGATGGCAGATGGTGTCTTGAGCTGTAGGGCCTAGCTGGATAGGCAAAATAATGGTACCTTAATAGGTATGCTCCAAGTTATCATATGCCTTGATGATTTCATGTGATATGTCAACCTCTGTAAACCCTATCTGCCATATGAATTTTAGAGTACACAAGTTTAGGTCTGAGCCATTATTTATCATGACTCTTTTAATGGAAAAGTAACCATGACGATGATGTAGAGAGGGAGATTATGAGTAGGCGTAACAACTGGTATGTTGGATGGCTTGAAGGAAAGAGCACAGGGTGCTGATAAATGTCCCACAAGGTTCTCAAACTGGATGGTATTTATGTCTGTGGGGACATGTCCTTCTTGTAGGACTCGATTAAGGATTTCTTGATGGATGGGTGATGTACGGAGAAGGTCCAGGATGTATATTTAGGTAGGTGTATTCACAAGATGTTCTATAAGGTTGTATTGTGCATTGTGTGCTGGCCTTGGATTAGCACCAGTGATAAATATCCATCCTCTGCATGTGGTGACTGCACACTAACTATCTGTTCCTTTAACATGGATGACATTGACTATGGGTTCGACTTGGTCTATACATCCAAAAAATTTATCATAGTTGATGTGGGCAGTCATATAGTCTTTGTGGTCAGCATGGTCTCCTTGCTTGCCTTTGCCTTGGTTATGGGGTGGAGGATTGGCATTGGCCCGGTTCTTCCTAGCATTGTGTTGAGGGAACATGTTCTGGTAGATCCGTGGATTTGCATTAGGCGAGGCTTGGGCTGATGTTTCCACTTGGATCTCCTTTCTATCAATGAGATCTTGAATATAATGCTTTAGTTTCATAAATCTTAGGGTTGCGTGTCCTTTAACATAATGATAATCATAGTACTTGTGATCCTTGTACCAGTTAGGCTTGGGAGCAGCATCATCAAACTGCTGAGTTGGTGGGTAAGTGATTAGGTTGGCCTTGGCCATTCGATGGAAGATTAAATCCAGTGACTCACCAAGTGGGGTGAAGGTTTGCTTTTGGTGAATCTAGGCGCGAGGCCTGTTCTAATTGGGAGTAGTGGATATGGCATTGGCCTGATTGGTTGGATTGCCTTGGTTTGTTTGTTGTTGGTAATTCTGCATAGGCTGCTGATTGATTTGAGGTTGTTACTGGTGATATGTAGGAGCTGGTGTAGGATCAACCACAATGATTTGGACATGCTTGGTGTTAGTGGCTCCATCAATAACAACATTCTCATTTTGATTCCAGTAGCGGGGTTAGTCATTACTGGACTTGCTATGGGAATCATCTTTGTAGTGCTAGATTGTGCCTTTGTCTAGGAGGCCTCTTTCATTGTCTATCCCTTCCTTTGATATCTTGATAGGTTTGGATGCAGTTCATCCTCATGAAGTGGGATAGTTTGGGATGCAGGTTATTGATAAAGATCTTCATGTAAGATGTTTCCCAGGGGGTTGATATGATAACCTGGTAGTGAGGTTCTACCATCATTGCAAGTAGTCAGCTAGAATTTCTCCTCCTTTTTGCTTTGAGTTGCAAAGGTCTAGCAAAGCCAACTCATTCTTGACATTATGGGCATATTGGGCCATGAACTTCTCAAAGAGTTTGGAAAAGGTTGTGACCGTTCCATAGGGTATTTTATAGAACCGCTTGATAGCAGTTCCTCCCAAGCTTTTGGGGAATAAGTGCATAAGTTGTCACTATAGGCCACTTCTTGACATGTCATATATAAATCTTTGACATGACTGATGGGATCTCCTTTCCCTCGATATTTATCGAACTTTGGTGTCTCAAAGTGCTTGGGAAAGGGGATAGTTGTGATTGATCTGTCAAAGGGATAGGGACAAACCTCATCAAATTTGAAGGCCCTGCTTTCTGTTCTGGCCTTGAGATCCTTAAGAGAATTATTCATTTCTTCCCACTCAGAATTGATCGGCGTTGGAGTGGGTAATACAATTGGGAAAGGATCTAATGGTGTTGGTGAATAAGGATGATTTTGTGGTGGATATTGCGAGTGGGATATGGAGATTGCCTAGCAAGATAGGTGGATTGAAATAGATATTGGGGTGATGGTTGCTGGGGAGGATATTGTTGCTGAGGTGTAGGAGCATATTGTTATGGAGGATATGGAGTGGATTGTTGCTGCTGGGGTATGATAGGATTTTGTTGTTGAGAGATGATAGGATATTGTTGTAGTGATGGATAAGAGGATACTTGTTGTAGTTGGGGGATAATGGGATGTTTTTGCTACTGTGCTGAGATGTATTGCTGCGGTGGAGGAGGCTGATGGAATGGTACAGTTTGCTAATAGGTTTGACCTTGGTGCACTTGGCTAATGTAGGCAGGATGCATTCCTACATTCCCTAGGGGTGGAACTAATGTTGGGAAGCTAGTGATGGGAGGTGGTTGCGCAAGGTAGCTAGCGAGGTGTGATGAACTCTATTGTTGGGGTGGTGGAATTACTTGGGGAGTGGTGGGTGGTATAGATAGATAATTGGTGTATGAAGGAAAGGATGAAGCTGGTGGAGGTTGCGATTATTTTTGTTGCACTGCTTGGGGGAAAGTGGCTTGCTGGTTTGCAGGCATGGACATGAGAGATTAGGTTGATATACCTAAGGCTTGTATTTTTGCTTGGGTGAGGCCCCAATGAGAATTGGTCCGTGGTGGGGGTTGCAATGCGGAGGATGTTGGAAATGCAGACATGATGGTGGGGGTTTGGGATGTGAATAAGGGATTCAGAGATCCCATAGAAGGCATGCTGATGCAAGAGCATCCTGGGTGTAAGAGCAATCTTGCATCACCCAAAAATATTTCTATTTTCAATAAGGGCTATTTTGTGCAGCTGCTATTTATGGAAAGTTACTATTTTTGGTAATTTTCATATGTGCTCAGAATGATCTGATTTCTTTCTTGGAGGTTCATTTTGGTCATATAAGTCTGCCAGTAAAGTTTCATTGCCAGATCAAGTGTATATTGGAAGATATTGAAGATTTTCGGTATTGGCAGCAGGGTACAGAAACTTTGAACTTAGTTTTGAAGGCTTTAGAGGCCCCGGATGAGGTCGAAAATTTGGGTGATGGGCGCTTGCGCCGGTCAAGCCTATAGAACGCTTCGTGGCATTTTTGAAATAGGGTTATAATAGCCGATCGGGTCAACTGGTGATGACTTATGGTCTTCGGAAGTTGGGCCACCTGAAATGGCAGAAAATAATTTCCTTCAAAATTTCTGTTCGGGTTTCAAAGGTTATCTTGAGCTGACTATGATGTAATGAAATGTAAAATAAAATAATTCTAAGTTTGGTCGGCCTTATTGGCTAAAATTTTGGAACCTTCCCAGGCGGTGGGGAATTGCCTATATAAGGAAGGCTGTATTATTGTCTTAGGCAGTTCAAAATAGTTCTGGGTAGTAGATCTGGGTATTGATTTGAGGCTTTGTCCTACAGAATATTGTAAGGAATGCCCATGTGGCTTTGCATATTGTAATTCTGAAAGTTTGTAATTCCACATTTGTGGAGATAATAAGAAGCCAATTTTCTGTTCTTGCATATTATTGTTGTTGTTTCTCTATTTCTGTTATGTGTTTGTGGTATTAAGGGGAGCACCCTTCATCAAGTGGTATCAGAGCAGGTTTTCTTGAGTGTGTAAATAGATCACCGACTGTGAGGCAGTTTGCACCAGGACCGTGGTTAGGGTTTCAGTGCGTATCGCGAAAATGCCTCCACGAAGAGAATGGGGCGGAAGAGCTGGTGCTATGACACCTGAGGTTAGAGAGCTGCAGAGACAAGTGCGAGCATTGCAAGAAGAGATTCACAGAGGAATGAATCTTAACGTCAAAGACGAAAGCGAGGATGAAGCCGAAGAAGAATATCAAGAAGGAGAAGTTGAAATTGTGCACCAGGAGGAAGAAAGACTTTTTCGGGCGATTTCCAAGATTGGGAAAAGACCTAAGATTGAGGTTCCTACATTTTCTAAAAATCTTAACCCAGAGGAATTGATCGACTAGATCAATGAATGTGAGGAATATTTTGAGTATGAAGATGTTGAGGATCCTGATAGGGTCAAATTTGCGAAGGCCAGACTAAAAGGTCATGCGAAGATATGGTGGCAAGAGATTTAGTTGGAGTGAAATAGACGGGGAAAGGAGAAAATCACGAGATGGGATCGGATGGTGGATAAATTGAAGCGACAGTTCATTCCTGTTGATTATGAGCTTGACCTACTGAAGAAAATGCAAAGTTTGAAGCAAGCAGGAAGATCTGTTCAGGAGTATATAGAAGAGTTCTATCGACTTCTCATCAGAACAGGCCATGCAGAAGCTGACAAAGAGAAAGTTGCCCGATACCTTAATGGGTTAAGGCCAAGCATTCAGGAGGAGCTGAACCTAGTTTGAATGAACAGTATTGAAGAGGCATACCAGTTTGCCCTAAAAGTAGAGGAAAAGCTGAACAAGAAGTTTGAGAGCAGGCAAAATGGAAGAGGTCGCGGTGGACGATCTGGTGGACGGTCATATGGTGGCCGAAATGAAGATCTGAAAAAGAAGGATGAGGCCAATAGCAGTCAGAATCAGTGAGGAAATAATTCCAATCGCTTCCAGGATCAGAATAATAGAGATCAAAGAGGAAGAGGAAGAGGACAAGGATCTGGAAGAGGTGGCTTCCGTGGAACATGTTTTCACTGTGGAGAAGAAGGTCATAGGGCATTTGAATGTCCTCAGTGCCAAGGCAGAACAGACAGGAGAAATGAAGGCCAGGCCAGAGTTGCACATGTAGATGAAGATGCCAGATCATCAAATTTTGAAGATGCTGAAAGAGGAGAAACGTTGTTTAACAGAAGAGTCCTGTTGAGTGGTGAGAATGAACCTGAGCAAAGGAGGAGCCTGTTTCGTACTCGATGCAAGTGTGAGGGTAAATGCTGTGATGTGATTATTGATAGTGGAAGCACTGACAATTCGGTGTCAAAAGAGATGGTGACAAAGTTGAAGCTCAAGAGACAGAAACACCCACATCCATATCGGATTGCCTGGGTGCAGGATGACCACAAGGTCATGGTCAGTGAATAGTGCCTGGTAAAGTTCAAGATCGGTGGGTACCAAGATGAGGTACTGTGTGATATCATCTCTATGGATGCATGTCATATGTTATTGGGTAGACCGTGGCAGTTTGACAAATGTGCTGTACATGACGGTCGTGCGAATACCTATTCCCTAACAAAGGGTGGAGTGCGACACAAGCTAAAGCCATTGAAGGAGACCGAAGAAAAGGTATGTGGTAACGCAAGAATAAAATTTGTTGATGGAAGAAAATTCCTAGATGGTATGAGGCATGAGCATGTGTGTTTTGCTTTAATTCCAAAAGTTGGTAAAGAAGAAGTAGAGGATGTACCTGTAGAGGTTGCAGATTTGTTGAATAAGTTTCAAGATATTGTATCTGATAATGTACCTGATGGATTACCACTGGTAAGGAAGATCAGTCATCAGATGGATTTGATTCCAGGAGCCAGTTTGCCAAACAAGGCAGCACATAGAATGACACCAGCAGAAAGTGAAGAGTTGAACAGACAAGTACATGAGTTATTGCAGAAGGGGTTGATTCGAGAGAGTCTGAGTCCCTGTGTTGTACCAGCGGTATTAGCGCCAAAGAAGAATGGTGAATGGAGGATGTGTACAGATTCTAGGGCAATAAACAAGATCACAATCAAGTATAGGTTTCCATTGCCACGAATGGATGATATTATGGACTGTTTGAGTGGAGCTGTGTATTTCTCAAAGATAGATCTGAAGAGTGGATATCACCAGATTCGGATCAGAGAAGGAGATGAATGGAAGACTGCCTTCAAGACAAAGGAAGGACTGTATGAGTGGTTAGTCATACCTTTTGGGCTAACCAATGCACCGAGCACTTTCATGCGGCTCATGAATGAGGTTCTGAAAGAATTTCTTGGTAAGTTTGTCGTTGTTTACCTAGATGATATTCTGATCTTTAGTAAGACATTGGAGGAGCATATGATGCATATTCATATGGTATTTGAGAAGCTGAGAGAAGAGAAATTGTTGATTAATTTGAAGAAGTGCAGTTTTGTGAAGAAAGAGTTAGTATATTTGGGATTTGTAGTTTCAGGAGAAGGTCTAAAAATGGACCCAGAGAAGGTACAGGCTATCCTTGAATGGCCTACTCCAAGGAGTGCTACTGAGGTAAGATCTTTTCATGGTTTGGCTAGCTTTTACAGAAAGTTTATCAGAAATTTTAGCAGTATTTGTGGACCCTTGACTGAAACAATGAGAGGGGATAGAAAAGAGTTTAAGTGGACTAATGGGGCAGAAAAGAGTTTTCAATTGTTGAAACAAAAAGTTACAGAACAACCTGTTTTAGCACTTCCAGATTTTAATAAGGTGTTTCAAGTAGATTGTGATGCTAGTGGTACTGCAATAGGAGCTGTTATGAGCCAAGAAGGTAAACCTGTTGCTTATTTCAGTGAGAAGTTAAATGATGCCAAGAGGAAATATTCTATTTATGATCAGGAATTTTATGCTATAGTTCAGGCATTAAAGAAGTGGAGACATTATCTGCTTCTTAAGGAATTTGTTTTGTATACTGATCATCAAGCTTTGCAATATTTGAATAGTCAAGGAAAGTTGAATCAGAGGCATTTGAAATTGGTTGAGTTTTTGCAGAGTTATACATTTGTTTTGAAACACAGGAGTGGAAAGTCTAATAGGGTTGCAGATGCTCTTAGCAGAAGGCAACTATTGCTGACAGAAATGTAGATTGAAGTGGTTGGGTTCAAGGAACTCAAGAATTCGTATCCAGAGGATCCTGATTTTGGTGAAGCTTGGAAAGCTTGTACAGAACCTGTTACTCTAGACAGGACGAAATGGTTGGATTTTATCATCCAAGATGATATGCTATTCAGAGGGAGTCGGTTGTGTATTCCATGAAAGTCTATGAGGGAGAATCTCATCAAGGAGAAGCATAGTGGAGGATTGGCTGGATATTTTGGTCGTGATAAAACCCTTGCTTTGGTTGGTGAGAATTATTATTGGCCACAATTGCAGCAAGATGTGAAGAAGTTTGTACAGAGTTGCAGAGTATGTCAGATGGCGAAAGGAGTGAAGCAGAATACAGGGTTGTATCAGCCATTACCTATACCAGAGAAGCCTTGGGAGGATATCAGCATGGACTTTGTTCTTGGTTTACCGAGGACTCAGCGGGGACATGATTCAATTTTTGTAGTGGTTGACAGATTTTCAAAGATGACACATTTCATTCCTTGCAAGAAGACTAATGATGCTGTTCATGTAGTAGAATTATTTTTCAGAGAAGTAGTGAGACTACATGGTTTGCCAAAGACCATAGTTTCAGATCGGGACACTAAGTTTGTTGGATATTTCTGGCGTACATTGTGGAAGAAGTTGAAGACAGATTTGAAGTTCAGTTCATCACATCATCCACAGACTAATGGACAGACAGAGGTGGTGAATAGGATTTTGGGAAATTTGCTGAGATGTTTGGTTGAAGATAAGCCAACAGGATGGGATTTGATTTTACCACAGGCGGAATTTGCATACAATAATTCTATCAATAGGAGCACTGGTAAATCACCATTCCAGATTGTATATGGAAGTAGTCCAAGAAATGCATCTGAATTGAGGAAGATAGATAAAGGAGAAATAAGTAGTGCTGAAGCTGAGGATTTTGCAGAACACTTGAAGAACATCCATGGGGAGGTGAGGAAGCATATTACCAAGATGAACACACAGTATAAGGCTAAGGCAGATGAGAAAAGGAGGTATAAGGAATTTCAGGTTGGGGATGAAGTCATGGTTCATTTGCGGAAGGAGCGGTTTCCAATTGGTACATATAACAAGCTGAAAATGAAGAAGTTTGGACTGTGTAGGATACTGAAGAAACATGATTTAGGAAATGCATATGAGGTAGAATTGCCTACTGAGATAAATATTTCACCAGTGTTTAACATTTCAGACCTGACAGAGTATCATGAAGGAGGTGTTGAAGATGAGATCACAGCAGCACAGTGGAGTATTCCAGCGACTAGTTCAGACACTAAGGAGATCGAAGATATACTGGACAGTCGTGTTGGCAGAAGCACAAGGAACAGGACATATGAAGAATATCTGGTCAAGTGGAAAGGACGACCTGTTGAAAATTCATCATGGCTGACAAAGGAGGAGGTTAGCCGTCTTGGTTTTCCTCTGCACACCTGAGTCGTGACAGGGTCACTTCTCAAATTACCCCGGGTGTCTGATGCAGGAGCATCCTGGGTGTAAGAGCAATCTTGCATCACCCAAAAATATTTCTATTTTCAATAAGGGCTATTTTGTGCAGAGCTGCTATTTATGGAAAGTTACTATTTTTGGTAATTTTCATATGTGCTCAGAATGATCTGATTTTTTTCTTGGAGGCTCATTTTGGTCATATAAGTCTGCCAGTAAAGTTTCATTGCCAGATCAAGTGTATATTGGAAGATATTGAAGATTTTTGGTATTGGCAGCAGGGTACAGAAACTTTGAACTCAGTTTTGAAGGCTTTAGAGGCTCTGGATGAGGTCAAAAATTTGGGTGACAGGCGCTTGTGCCAGTCAAGCTTGTAGAGCGCTCCGTGGTGTTTCTGAAATGGGGTTATAATAGCCGATCGGGTCAACTGGTGATGACTTATGGTCTTCGGAAGTTTGGCCACCTGAAATGGCAGAAAATAATTTCCTTCAAAATTTCTGTTCGGGTTTCAAAGGTTATCTTGAGCCGACTATGATGTAATGAAATGTAAAATAAAATAATTCTAAGTTTGGTCGGCCTTATTGGCTAAAATTTTGGAACCTTCCCAGGCGGTGGGGAATTGCCTATATAAGGAAGGCTATATTATTGTCTTAGGCAGTTCAGAATAGTTCTGGGTATTGATTTGAGGCTTTGTCCTACAGAATATTGTAAGGAATGCCCATGTGGCTTTGCATATTGTAATTCTGAAAGTTTGTAATTCCACATTTGTGGAGATAATAAGAAGCCAATTTTCTATTCTTGCATATTATTGTTGTTGTTTCTCTATTTCTGTTATGTGTTTGTGGTATTAAGGGGAGCACCCTTCATCACATGCCTATTATGAAAGCATTTTGTTGGGCTTGTGTGTTGGAAATGAACAGTGGAAGCATAATGTATGATTGTCAAGCGGAAGGAAATGCTTGAGTTTCCCATGAGAAGGGTAATGTTGATGTGGAAGCTTGCTGAGTAAAAGAGGGAAATGATTGTGTTACCCTGAGAAAGGGTGATTTTACTTGGCTCATGGATGGTGGAGGAACTACTTGTGTAGCGGCTTGTGTGGGAGGTGGTGGTTGGTTTTGTGTGAAGCTTTGGGCCTGAGTGGAGGCTTGGAATGATGTAGAAGATGATGGTGTTCCCATGAAGGAAAATAGAGTGGATTATGTTGCTACTTGTGTTGTAGGACTTGCAAAGCTACTTTGTAGAAGATGGGGAATGGGTGAGGCTTCCTGAGATATGTGTAAGTTGGGATAGGGGATTTATTGTATTATGGGGGTATAGGCTTTTGCTAGGATTTGGATGGATTTTATGGGGATGAGAGACTAGAGATGTGGTAGAATGGAAGCACCCTCTTGTGCAAAGTTTTCCATTGTAGCCCGCTAGTTTTGATCAATGATTACACTCATAATTTGTGCATGCTCTAGGTGGCTCATGAATGTTTCCATAGAAAATGAAGTGGGGGGTCCATTGGGATCATCCCATACATTATCAACTTGTGGGATTTGTGGATTGTAAGTTATCGTCATGCTGGTAGGATTGTTAAGATTAGATGAACTAGTGGCCTGATTGGGATCCATATTCCTTCTCATCTTGGATCGCGTCTTGGTAGGCATGGAATGTAGATTGAAGGATGAAAATGCAGATAATGGGTGGATGCAAGAACTCTAAGGATGATGAATGCAAATCTAAAGAGACTCTAAGGATGGTGGATGTCTAGGATGTGATGCAAGGATTTGGAACAACTGAAGGATGGCAGGATGGTGAAGGATTGGAAGGATGCAAAAGGATGGTGGGATGCTCTGATTTTGAATTTGAGGATGATGATAGAAGATTGGTGGAGGGTGATGTAATATTGTGGAAGATGGTGGAAGATTTTACTAAGCATTGGTAAAATGAGTTGCTTTTTCTTGATGTAGGATCAAAGAGGATTGCCAACCTAAGATAGACTAATGATCTTTAGCTGATTGGATTCTTATCAATGCTTGCCAATCTCTTGCTCAAGATGATGTGGCTAACAAGGACAAGTAAGGATTCCCTAGACAATGCTCTATTGTAGGGTGGAGATTTCTAATTTGGGATAAGGATTTAAAGAAACTCAAAGGATTAAGATACAAAGTGTTTGGATTTGAGTCACTGGATTTGGTTCAAGGATGGTGGTTTCTGACTTGGATTGATGGATGCTGGATTTGGATCAAGGATGATGAATGATGGTTAATGACAAGGATTCTAATTGTGAATTGCTGATGGAAGGATGATGAAGGAAGATAGAATGATGCTATTTCTAATAGGATGACCTAGATGTAGCTGAAAAGGAATGACTTATGATGCAACTAGGAAGATGATAAAAAAGCACGTAAAGATGGATGGTAATACAATGATGAATCTAAGGATGATCTAGGATGAAAGGATGTTGAGATAAGATTGTAGGATTATGAAGGAATGGTGGATATATGATGGGCCAAACTAGTCCTCACTCTCTAGATTGATATAGCTATGATTAACCTAGTGTGTGTGTGAAAATTGTACCTAGCTGTGGACACAACACTTCAGTAAAACATTAGAGGTTAGCAAAATCAAAATCTGTAGATAAATGAAACTAAGCTAACCAAGCGATTTACTGCCTTCTAGTAGGTGTGAGTATGATGTTCTCAGATTAAAATTGAGATTAGTGACAATGCAACACCTAAACGAAGGATTTGAATGCAAAAGAATGAAAAACTGTATGAATGCAGATTAATCTATTATTTTTGGATTTTGTATGCAATAAGATAAAAAAATGGATATGAAACTAATCTAGAATGAATCGAAATGATATGCAGAATAATCTAAGAATGATATGAATGAATGAATGCTATGATATGAAAACTATGCAAAGCTATGACCAATAATGAAAAATCTCACAAATCGCCTCTCGTAAGTGCTCGATCCTCCAGCTGCAAATTCATCAGAGTAATTGTGCAAATTCGAGGGAGGGTTTTTTATGAAGAACTAAGCCTTGATTTTATAGAAATCTAGGGCTTGAGGATGCATTAAGGAAAGCCATAAATCACTCTTGATAAACTCAGGTTGATTTTTGAGTTAACAAGAAATTAGAAACAAACCAACTCACAAAATCATGCAAATCATGCAAAAATAGCTTTTTGACTCAAATCAGAAGTTTAGATCAAATTTTAACTCAAAATAGATGTTGAGTTTCCAAGAGATAACAACTTGAATTGATTTTCTGATTTAAAGTTTAACTACTCTTTCAAATGTGTATAGATAATTATGAATTAATTTAAAAATAAAGTGATTTATCTTCAACTTAACTGATTTTAAATTTAAAACAACTGATTTATGGGTCAATCAATTATTAAATCAAACTTTTATTCTAAAACTATATTATTAAATATTGACAACTCACATTAATTAAATAAATAAAAATTTAATCAATCAGTCATGAGATTTTTGGTTTATTGTCAAAATTAAATAATACAATTTAGTAATAAATATAATTAAATTTAATTAAATAATTAAGTGGCAGAATTAAATCTGATTAATTAAATATTTAGAATATTCAATTAATCAAACTTTAGGATAAATATGATTTATCACCAAATAATATCTAATTAAAGATAATTATGATAAATAAGGAATATTCAAGGAATATTCTTCGATGCAGAATTTAGGATAATCAATTAAATTTTCAAGGAACTAATGTGCAAATGTGCCTTAGGTTAGGACTTTGATGTCGATTTCAATCGATTTGTAGATGTAAGAGGTTAATGAACTTATAGCCCATTTTTGGGGTATTACACCTGTGTGCTAAAATGTTGTCACACTTCTATGAATCCTTACATGCAAGAAAACTCAAGAATGAGCCCTCACAAATCGATCCATAGCTCTTTATGCATGGAGTTGCAAGATTTGTAAAATTGCTCTCAGCTAGAGCTATAAACTCATGACCTTGCTAGTCAACCACACAATGAGAGATTCCAAATGAATGCAATGCTATGAAAATCTATATGAGAATGCAAATTAATCTTATGAGAATGAAGATGCAATTAAGCTATGAAAATAGAAATGAAAGAGTTACAAACCCTCTAATTAAACTATGTGAGATTAATCTAAAACATGAAAGGAAATGATACCATGATAATGCAACTATGATGCAAGCTAGGATGTGATGTAGATGCAAGATGAATGCCAATGATGCTCCAAATCTTCAAAACTTGATGCAAGAATATCTCCAAAAGCTTCAATGACTTAGAAAACCTGTAGCATCATAATTCAAGTATGTATTGTGTGTGCAAATGAGGAAGAGAGCTCTTCTTTTATAGGAAGTGAAAAACAATGAACCATGGAGATTAAGAGGCAAAAGACTTAATCAACGATGGAGAAAAAAAGAAGCTTGATCCTTGTGCACAAATATCCTCCAATAAGAAAATTAGAAGCATTTACTTTATGTTGAGCATTTACTTTATGTCCATGTGAGACAAAAAGTACTTTTATTTTATTTTTCTTTATAAATAAGAATTAAATGCTTTATTTGTGCAACATAGGATAATAAGAAAAGTGGAGATTTTTTATTTAAATAAAAGGGGAGGAAATTCTTTTTAATTAAATAAAGACTTAGGATAAAGTGATTTTATTATTTAATTAAAAGAGATTTTTATTTAATTAAAAGGGAGCATGTTCTCTTAATTAAATAAAATTTTTATTTTTATTTTTTTCTCTTTTAAATTAAATAAGGCTCAAACCTTAGGAAATATTGAATTGATTATGATTTGATCAAGGAAATTGATATATTTGAAAAATGTTGATTTTTGAAAATATTGATTCAGGGATTTGATAAATTGCAGAAATGGGGCCCAAAGTCTAGGCGACCATTTTAGGGTGCATACATTTGCCCCTCTTTGACTAACGTGTGATCGATTTGGGAACACATGTAGTCAAAGAATGAAGTTGCAATGTGAGATCGATCTGGGATCACAAAACAACTCAGATGTGAGGTTGATTCGGGATCACATCCGAACAAACATAAACAAAAGATTCTGGACATGAGGTCGATTCAGGATCATATCTAAAATAAGAGATAAGAATCTCAAGCTTGAGCAAAAACTCATAAAAAGATGTCTGAATCAAGAAAATCAAGGAAATCAGGGATGAGAATCCCATAAATACTGCCCCCTCGGAGTCGAAATCGAAATCAGATAGAGAGGAACAACAGATTGATAAAGATTGATCAAATCAGAATGAAATCACAACTGAAGATAAGGGAGCATGATAAGATAACCATCAAATAGTGAAGATATGCCCCAGGTTGACTAAGTTTGACTGGGAAAGATATAGGATAAAGATTAAGTCAAACCTCAGAGAGAGGAAGCAAAAGGGGTGAATGAAAGACTAGAAGTTTGAAAGACATGGAAATGAAGAAATTCCATTGAAAATCAAAGAATTGTGCCTCAAATGGTCAGTCAACGTGACTCAGAGTTCAGTTTTGAGTCTGAAATGGATAGAAAATGATGTGACATGGAAGACCAGAAATGAAAGATATGATCAAGAAGAACTAGAAAATGAGCATAGTTGACCAACTAGTCCGTAGATGATAAAAAGGAGAGCTCTTTCCATATGCAAGATGCAAAAACTAAACTAACATGAACCTAAAAATGCAAGCTACTATGAAAGTGGTTGACTTGCAAGGTCACAATGCTTATAGACATCTAATTATCATCATCGAGCGTTATTGGTAGCATCGTAAGATCATACAATGCACACTAGCATAACTATGTGGATATGAATATGATCTTTATCAAATAGAAATGTGAAAATATCACCTAAGCATCAAAGACATGTAGGTCCAAATGACTAATGTAGTGAGATCACCTAAATTTGATATGGCGAGATTATGCTTGTATCAAGACACATGAAAGTAAGGATAACTAGAAGCATGCACTCACAAAATAGTCAAGAATAATACCTTGTAGATCCATAGTGTCAAGTAAGACCAGCATAAATGCTCATGACAGGTAGGACCAACAAAATATACCCACAAGTAGATAAATAAATAAAATATGTTCTCATTCCCTTAGTCTTCTAGCTATGCATCATTGAAAACTTCTCAAGGAGAGACCACTCATCAAATAAATCCTCATAGACAACACACAAAGAAAAATAAAGTCAACATATCTCAAGCAAGTTGATTGTTTAAGTGCGTGTGTGTTGGTCATAGAATCAAACTTTGAGTATCACATTTGCAAATGAGCAATGTCGCATCATACTAGACTGTAGGGTAAGACATCTGATAAGTGTTAAGAAACACTCGATGCAAGGGTAGTGTTGAAAAACACTATTTGGGGTGGTGTTGAAAAACACCTGTTGTGAAATGCCCCAAGAGACAAACGCACCTAAAGGACCTATGCTAACAGTTATTCCCCTTAGACAAAGATAAAGACCAATTCTAGACCAAGTCAAAGAAGGTCAAGACATGATGGAAAGTGGCTAAGTGTCGAGGACGCATGCCAACAAATAGGGGTGCAAAGGCCTCAAGTAGCACCTGTTTCCAAGTTTTCACCACTTGGATTTATTGCAATTTTTTCTTTTTTTCTTTTCTTTTTTTTTGTATTTTTGCTACCAAGGCGCCTGTTTCCAAGTTTCACCAAAAGAGAGGTTCCTAGATTGATTTTATGCATGAAAACTTGGAAAACATTCAAGATTTTACAACAAGACGTTAGTTTGTATCAAGATTAAAGCATTAGGATTGATTTAGGAACTTTTAGGAAAGATTAGGACTCTTTAGGAAAAAATTAGGAAATATTTAGAAAATATTTTGTAGATTTTGTTCCTAGTTTGCATGAGATTTGAAAGACACTTTAAGACAATGCAATTGAAGTCCACTTTAGTTAACCACAATTGTTTCAAGATTGGTTTGAGAACACTTAGCATGAATTAGGATTGATTTAGGAACCAAATAGGAATGAAAATGCATATTTGTGGTTCTTTTTAAGCACCCAAAGTTTGATGTGTTCCTAGCTTGCATAAATGTGTTACAAGTAGTAGTTGCCCTTGCACCAATAGATCAACTTGTTGGCATTAAGTAGAATTTCCACTAGTGACAACACTTATTTGCATTCTGGGTGCAAACCGAGCAAACAGTGCAAACCGAGCAGATAGTGCAAACCGAGCAGGACAGTGTAAACCGAGTAACATCATGTCTACCGAGTCACCAGTATTTACCGAGTTCAAAACCTACCGAGTGATCAGTATGAACCGTGCCTTCACTTCTACCGAGTGCATGACGATGCCAAGTAATGCAGTGGACGCCGAGTATCAGAAAGTCACCGAGTTAGTTTGCAGGAACTGTGTAACCATACTTGGGCCGACTTAGTAGCACTTATGTTTATTTGTCAAGCCGACTTTGTAATTGTAATTGTAATTAATTTTTTAGACTTGTATATAAACAATGTTGTAAAGATGTCAAGATGAATAATATGAGTATGAATGTGAATAAAAAGAAAAGGCAGAGATAAGCGAATTACAAAGGGCTTCAGTAGTATAAGGAACAACAAAGACAAATTCATCATAGAAGGTGATCAGTACATCAACGAATCTCAATCAGCAATCCAGTTGCAAAGCAAGAGATCTACTGTTTCATCCTAACAGGTGAATCAGTACTAAATCCTTTAACTGGGTAGACTTAACAGTCTTTTGTAAAATCTCTTTACCGAGTGCATACTTCATTGTATGTTTGTAAATCCTTTAACAGGGTGGATTTAGCAATCCTTATTGCTCCTAACAGGGCAGATCATCAGAAGTGATCAAATTGTAAGCCTTAACCGGCCAACTTTATTCTGCAGTATTAAAGCTTTGTGGGTTTCATCCCCACCCCAGTTTTACTTTCTTTTTGGAAGGTTTCTGGGTAACCAAATCTATGTGTCATTATTGTGAATGCTTTTAAGTTTCATGCTTTCTGTATGCAAAGGTTAAAGTAAATTACATGTTAATACATCTGTAATTGAAAGAAAATTTGGAGTTACTGATTCACCCCTCCCCTCTCAGTAACTCGGTTAATTCCTGAATATTTCCAACATGACCTGTTAATGCCTGATACAACCATTATAATTATAGAAGACACAGGAGGTGGTTAAGCCATGTCACAAATCCTGAGGGGAGCCCTGACCATTTTGCCAATAATCTCCCCCTTAGCATTATCCGAGGGGATTCGAACCCGTGACCAAGCTCTGGTACCACTTTTTACAAGTAGTAGTTGCCGTTGCACCAAAAAATTGACCCATTAATGCCCGATACAACCACTAGACTTATAAAAGACACATGAGGCGGTTAAGCCATGTCATGAATCTTGAGGGGAGCACTGACCATTTTGCCAACAAAATGAACCTTAAAACCCTAGATTTGCATGAATGAGGTTCTTTTTTAGCCAAATGAAAGTCATTAGAGTTGAGTTTGATTTCTTTAGGACCAAATGGGAATGTTTAGGATTTTTTAGGAACAAATTAGGAAAGAATAGGAAAGATTTGCAGATTAGTCCCTTTAGGGCACTAAAAAATGACTAGAAGTTCATTTTAATCCTGAAAACAAAGTGTTTTTGGTTCCTAATCAGTCATAAAAGTTAATGAGCCTTAAGGCATTAGTTATTTGGTGAAAAAATTGTCTCCATGAAGTACCTTTAGGAGTGTGATGTCATAAATTACAAACTTGAAGCCTAGGGTCATTAGGATCCCCAAACAGGCCCAAAAAGTGAGTAAAAACCAAATTTAGGGGCTCAAATAAGCTCTCTACCTCCAATAAAAAATTTGGAGCAAGGAATTATTTATATTATAGTGTATTACAACACTCCATGCATTCCCATTTGAAAATTCATAGTTTCCCACATGACACTTGAGCTAGAAGGTAAAAAATGGCTTAAAAATCAAGCAAAAATGGCCCATATGATAATTGCATGATGGTGGTCAATTTTCGTATGACATATGGGCACTCCCCATATGAAAATTGATAAAATTGATCAATATTTGTATGAAACTACAACAAACTTCATCCGAGAGGCATGAAAAAATGAGTTTTTGGCCAAAAAACCCTAAAAAGGAAGTTTTGAAGTTTTGTGGGGTCCCACTAGGCATGCCAAAATATGATCAGAGAAAACCTAACCTGTTAAAAAAAAGAGTAGACATTCAAAAATTATTCTAAGAGAATACCCCTAGCATATAGAAAAAAACTATTTGCTAAGTCATTCAGATAGAACTTAAACGGGGGCACCCTGTCACCGTTTGATTTGTTCTTGATTTAGGGATGTGGGTGTGCTCTCAAAACACTTGGAGCTTATCCCTAATTCTGATTAGGAGGGATTGGGATGGATTAGGGACCATGAGAACCCCATAGTGACACAAAATTGGGTATAGAACACCTGATTTTCCCCTAGAGTCTCAAAGAGCCTAATGATGCTAGAATGCAAATTATGCTACAAATGATTAAACTAGAGTTGATTTTAGTCCAAATGAAGCATGAAATGATGAAATAAAATGCATAAAAATGAAGGAAACTAAGTTATTACATGTTATGTAAGCTATGGTGTGATTTAGAAAAGCTTGAAAATGAGTTAAACTAACAAATATGCTAAAGCTAAGATGATTTAGAACTAAACTAGCATTATAGCATTACTATGAAATGATTATGTTAATAGTTTGAATTTATCTTATCTAAGTGAGGGTATTTATAGTATTTGAGGAAGGGCTTTGGTTAGGAAGTGGATTTAGGGTCAAGGTCAGGGTTTGGGGTAGAGTTTAAGGTTGAGTTAGGGGTAAAATTAGAAGGATGAGGGTAAAGGTTACTCACACATGTGTGAGAAACACTAGGGAAGTGTGCATGGGGACCAAGGTGTAAGAGAAGACATAGGTCTTCAATCATGGCTTGTAAGAGCCTTCAATGGTGGTGTAAGAAGCCATTAATGAGCATGTAAGGCTCATTAATGAGGGGGCTTGACCAAAAGTTAAGGATTGAGGGTTTAGACTAAAAAAAGGTAGCAATCACCTTCTAAGTAAGTTTAGGAAGGGTTTAGAAAATATTAGAAGAGGTTAGGGCTTTGTAGAAGATTCTAGGATTTTTGAGGGATTTAAATAAATATTTCATTTATTTAAAGGATTTGGTCAATTTATTAAATAATTAATAAATATTGGAGGGAATGATGTTTAAATTAGATTTAAACATTTCTGGAAGGGATTCCTTAATTAAATGTTTTTAATTAAAGTAGGAGGAATTAATGAAATAATAATAAATTACATAAATAAATAATTAATTAACAAATGATGAAGTCATCAGGGCTTTTTGGAAAATAAAAATACTTTTATTTACCAATGAATTTTTAGGTGTCCACAGCTATATTGGCCGATAATAAATGATTGAAGTTGTGAAGTGAAAATAAAAGGAAACAGTGTGTTCTACTGAGATGGAAATGGTTGTCGATAAGTAAAGATATTGGTTGGTCACAATTAATCAAGAAGTTGATAACAAGGAAGATGGTAACCGAGTAAATCATAATGAAGAAGGTAGACTTAACCAAGTAGATAAAGTTGGTCGGTTAAACAAGGAATCAAGTAAAAAATGACATCGAATGAGAATATGGAATGATCTATAAGATTCTAAGGAAGGAACAAAGTCAGTTAATGAAATCAATGGATAAAAAAAGTTAGGTACAGATAAATGGTGAAGATTTATTGATTGGTTTGATTCCAAGAAAAGTTCAAGTTCCAAGGTGAAGATATAACTGACAGGATTCATAAAATGTTTTACCAAACATTGAGATTTGATCAAATGGATGAGATTAAGTGGTGAATAGGATTAAGCAGAAAAAATTATCTATATAAAGGATGATCAAGATGGTAATGTTTCTAATTTAATGATAGCCAAGACATATAGCCAAATTAGTACAGAAGGATACATCGAGTAGAACAAAGTTGAAGAAAAGTGTGAATCAAGTGAAGGAAAGTGATGAGATGAGGAATAAATGTTGATCAACCAAAAAAGAAGAGTTTGAAGAATAAAAATGAAAATAAAGGAGATCTGAACAGGAAAAGGTAGTTGCATATTTTATCAAGTCATTTCATTGTTACTTTCTAACTAATGTAGCAGAAAATATCTTAATTGAGTGGATTTAAGAGTCCTATTGAATGCTTAAATTTGATTATTAAGATTAGTTGATGAAAAGGTTTTAAGGTTGAAAATTGTTAGGGGACCTATGATAAGTGACTCTATAACCGATTCACCCCCCCTCTCATTTATCCAACACATATGTACAAACTTAGAGACTTGAACAAATCATGTCCTAAGGATGACTCTCCACTACCAAACATTGATACGATGTTGACTTAATGGCAGGACATCAGATGCTATCCTTAATGCAATATAGCTCTCGAGGATCAAAATAAAATAACATTCACCTATGCATGGGGCACCTATTGCTAGAATGTATCAAGGTGAAATGATGAATATCTTCCACACCATCAAATTCAAAAATATGGAAGATTATGTTGATGATCTACTACCAAAATCTAAACTGAGTAGTACACATTTGAAAGTGTTGGGTCCTATATTTGATATATTGCTAGAATACAAGGTTAGACTAAATTCAGAGAAGTGTGCCTTTAGAGTTACTTTTGGAAAACTCATAGGTTTCATAGTCTCCAACAGAGGTATAGAAGTGGACCCAAGATAATTAAAAGAAATATTAGAGATGCCTCCTCCCAAGAACCTAAAAAAAGTTAGGGGTCTATAGGGAAGACTATAGTTAATTAGAAGGTTCATAATACAATTGGAAGATAAATTCCATCTATTCCATCATGTTTTTCACAAAGGAGTTACTTTCATATGGATAGAACAATGTGAACAATCATTTTAGGTGTTTAAAGACTATTTACTAAGTACACCAGTCCTGGTACTGCCCCCTCCAAGAAAGAAACTTATATTAAATATCTCAAGAATCGAGTTATCTTTGTGATCTCTCTTAGCCTAGCATAATGATAAAGAAAAAGAAAGGGATATTTATTACATTAGTAGGATACTAGTTGGATATGAGCTCAATTATTTAGTAATATAGAAAGCTTGACTCACAATTGTCTTCACTTCTCATAAGTTGAGACATTATATAATGAACCATCAGACAAACCTCATAGCTCATATAGATCAATTGAAATATCTTTTAAATAAGGAAACACTGAGTAGGAGACTCACCAAGTAGGTCATGATACTAACTGAGTTTGACATATAATACATGGATTGAAAGCCATCAAAGGGAAAGTCATTTTAGGCTAACTAAAAGATGAACCCATTCCTGATCATCAACTAATTGTATCAAAGTTTCCAGATGAATCAATCTTCACCATATAAAAATTAGTAATAGAAGTATGACAACTATATTTTGATGGATCCTATACTAATCACCATGCGAGGACATGAATTGTCTTCATTACCCTACAAGGTGATGCAATGCAAAAGTCCTATAGATTTAGTTTCCCTTGCACCAAAAACATACATGAGTATGAAGGTTTGGTTATCGTATTAAATTTATCCAACTAATAGAGAATACAAGACATAAGAGTCTATGGTGTTTCCCAATTGGTCATTAGCCAAGTCTACAATGAATCTATGACTGAAGATGAGAAACTAATCCCGTATAGAAAATTGATGGATCAAATACAAGATTCCTTTCAGTACATAATTTTTTAAGAAGTCCCAAGGGTTAAAAATAAAGCTACAAATGTGATGGCTACCATAACATCCAAAATAGATATGCCAGAAAATGAAACAATATTTGAATTCCTAGTTGAACAAATAATAATACTAGCTTATGATGTCCCCATATCAGATTTTGTCTATTTCCTTATTGGTCCTGAGTCACCTTGATACAAAGATGTAGACTACACAAGTGCAAGAAGTTGAGTCCACTCATAGGGGAACTTTTTACGACGAAACCCACTTTTGGTGGAAGATGATTTCTGTGAAATTTTATCACAAAATTAAAACCCATTATGGATATGATTACATAAATTCAAAATATATTTTCGTTTTCTTTTTTGGACTAAGTTTTCTAGTTTTCAAATAATTTCTAATAAAATTGGAATATAAGCATGAAATTATATGTTTTCTTAATTTTATAATAAATTCAATTTTTTTACATTTTTTGAAAAAATAAATTATATGACATCAAACTACAGAGAATTCTTCTCACTTTGAAGAAGATAAAGTTAAGAAATGATGAGTTTAGGACAACTTATGTTTGTTTGTACATGAGGGATTTTAAAAATAGAAATCATGCCCAATAAAAAAAGTAGGAAAAAATATATTAAAAAAAAATTTACAAAAAAATATGCTCATCAATCTTATGTGTCTTAAAAATCATATCCCAAAAGGACTCAAAAAAATACTTTCATTTATTTCAAATTATGGTTTCTATATAGGAGCATGGAAGGTCTTGAAAAGTGACTTTTAAACACTAGTTTTTAGAAACACCTAAATCAATTTTTATTATTTGGGTATTGATATAAATTACATATTTATAAACTAGAGTTTCAATAATACATTTCATATCACTTATTTTTTTAAAGATTCAATCTTTAAGTGCTTCAAAATTTTAGGTCAATTGGGATGAATTATCAAAAATAGGGAAAATAGTTCCACATTTTGGCCAAAAAGTGGACTCAAACTCTTGCTGGCATTGTCTACACATATCTCAAAGATAACTATGTTTCACCTTAATTTTCCCATAACCAAAAAAATTCCCTAGTAAGACAAGATGCTAGGTATGCCAGATTTTCTGATATTCTATATACGAAAGGCCTTGATATTATGCTTTTAAGGTGTCTCAATTCCATAGAATCCTAGACAACCTTGAATGAGATTCATGAAGGTGTTTGTAGGGCCCATTCAGGTGGTGATAACTTAGTGAAGAATCTCCTTTGAACAAGATATTACTGGCCAACCATGGGGGAAGACACTGACAAATATGTCCAAAGATACAGAAAATGCTAGGTACATGGAGACATTATACATGCACCAACTTAAGAGCTCCAACCTCTCACTTTACCCTGAAATTTTTCAAGAGGGGAATTTGACATAGTGGGTAAGATTACACCCATCTATTCCAATAGTCACAAGCATATAATCATGACCACTAAGTAATTTACTAAAAGGGTGGAAGCCATTCCTTTAACTTCATTGCTAGTAAGAAGATTTTAATGGTCATCATGAATTAAATTGTTTTTTTGTTATAGAATCATTCAAACCATACTCACTGATAATGAATCACCTTTCCATAAAAATAAAGTTGAAGAACTCTATCAAAAGTTTGGGATTAAGTAAAAATATTCATCTCTCTGTTACCCCAAAGGAAAAATCCAAGCTAAGGCAACAAATAAGACTATCCTCAAGATACTAAAAAAAGTTGGCAATGACATTGGCCGAGATTGGCACCTACAACTTAGTCCTACCTTATGGGCTTATAGAATGAGTTTATGCATTCAAATAGGGGTAAATCCTCATTCCATGGTATGTGAATCAGAAAAAATACTCTCCATTGATGCTAAATTACCATCTCTCAGTGTGCCTTTAAATTTTTTTTTATCACAGATGAAGACTATTAGATGGGTAGGTTACGTGAGATGGAACTATTTGACAAGAAGCATAATAGAGAAGTGAAGCATTTGTAAGGCTATCATAATTTCCTTAGAAGGAGCTATAACAAAAGAGTCAAGACAAGAAAATTTGACATAGGAGACTTGGTCTTCATGGAAAATCAAAGGAATCAAGGATACAGAGAGGCCAAGGAAATTTGAGCCAAACTAGTTAGGGAGTTATCTCATCATCAAATCCTTTGAAAATCAAGCATATCAATATAAATCCAAGAAGGAGATAAGATACCTATCTCCATCAACAACATGCACTTAAAGAAGTTCTATATTTGATATCCCAATGTCAAGTGTATATATTCAAAAGAGGAAAAAATACAAAAAAAAAAAGAAAATATAAAAAATACAAAAAAATGAAAAATAGAAAATTTACCTTGGTGAAAACCTAGAAAATAGCTGCCTTGGAAACAAAAAAAAATAAAAAAGAGAAAAAAATTAAAGAGAAAAAATCACCCTTTGGTGAAAACCTGAAAAACATGCACTATTGGGTGGGTACCTTGGTGAAAACCTAACAAATAAGTGCCAAGAGTTAAGGTTCCACTTCACCATCAATGAACTCAAAAGATTAGCTTTCACTCACTAATGTGCATCGCTAAGCATGACAAGAAAATTGTAAAAGTACAACCCTCATGAGAATTCACGTCTATCATTTACCTGTATTTGTTCATTGGAATAGGGGTAGTCATAAAGTCCTAAAAAAACCCATAAAAATTACATAAAGTCCTGAAAAAATCCCTAAAAAGAGCATAACCTCCTAAAAAATATCCCTAAAAAGATCATAAAGTCCTGAAAAAATCTTAAAAACATTAGATTAAGTCCTAAAAAATAAATAAAAAATATCATAAAAGGTTCTAAATAAAATCTCAAAAGCATTGTAAAATATCCTGAAAAAACACTAATCGTAAAAAATTCTAAATCATCATAGGGCTACCATGATTGGGGTGTTTGGGATAATAGCCTTTACATATCTACCAAGTATCATATTGTAGAGAACAATGCAATAGATACCTTTGATTGTGATACATCATACATACCTCAACTCTAAACATAGGGACCTTGTGAAGGACCAAAAACATTGTAAAAAGTCTTGAAGAAACGAATTGAAAAAATCAAAACATGTCAAAATCCTTGCAAAAAAATCATTTCTGTCATGAAAAGAATAAAGTGACATCAAATACAAAAACTCATATCAAAACAATGAGCTTCATGAATTGACAATGGACTCATTAGACTTGTCTTTGCTAATCTATCATCAATCAATTAATCAATTATCTTTTACACTGAAGGATACACTTGAAACTAGGAAAATTGGTCTTATACGAGTAGTCCATTTCTGAAACTAGACACATCCACATCCAACATCAACATTAATCTAGACAATAATTATTAAGTCCATTTACCAAGTCATTCATGTCACTCTATTATCAATTTATCATTCGCGATTGTGTCCCTATGCTCATGAAGGATACCACTGAGTGGTGAGAGTGGCCAAGATGGATCATAATATTTTTTTTCTTATTTTCTATTTGTGGATTATTTTAATGTAGTTTTGAGGTAGTTATGCTTGGGGTGTCTATGATAATATCCATTACGTATCTATCAATTATCTAATTGCAAGCATATTAAAAAAGATACATTTGATTGTGATAAACCACACATACGTAGACTCCAAACATATGAACTGTTGGATGGAGTGAAACATTCCTTGTCTACTATCTTCTTGTTCAAACAAAGATTGTAGTAGTGTCTAGATGGTTAATATCTAGATACTTTTTCATCTCTTTAATTTCAAATAAAGTGTGATGATGATATCTTTAAAATTTTTTGGTAGCAACTCTAAATCATAACCTATCTTGATTGCAACTAGTACATTATTCTAACTTCTAAACAATTTATTCTTATAACTAATTTAGTCAGTCTAAGGTCATGTACTCAAGAATCTCATCATAGGTTTTACATACATGGTTAATCTATTACATGAGAAAAGTAGGAAAAAATAGAAGTTTATTCATAAATCATCATATAGGAATCAAGTCATACATCATCATTACATAATAGAAAGCATATAATTATTACATATTTCATCATCATCACACTGTAGAAATTTATACAACCATGGCATGCAGAATAAATCATAAATAATCATCATGTAATCAATGCATAAATCATCATATATAAATGAATATCATAAATATAAGCACACACATAACACATAAGGGAAATCATAATACCACCAAAAATATGTATCATGTATATATATCATCAAAATCAACATTTGAGTACAATTAGAGCTTGAAAGGTCAATCAAGGAGTAAGTGTCTATAAAAAAATGATATAATAACATATAATAAAAATAAGAATCACATGTTGTTTCCTCCACTATCTAATCTAGTGGGCCCAAGAGGTGGAATATAGGGTCTTTCCCTATTCTATCTAGTAGGTTCCTCATGTGTGTCTACACCCATCTGTGGTGCTTGGCTTGGATACATAACAACCCCACTTCTCCGTGTCCTCTAAGATCTATTAGATCTTTGAGAAGTTTTATAACTTGATACCCTCTGATCTGTGGGCACATTGTTCTCATAATATCTTTGCTAGTAATCTAACTCCCTCTAAGTGTCTTGACCTTCCCAAAACATCCTATCAATAGCTTGTTGGAGTGTTAAACCCCAGACATACTCAATGAAGGTCCTAACTATTGGAAAAATAGTCAGTGCTCCCCACAGGATTCGTGACATGGCTTAACCGCCTCTTATGTCTTCTATAAATCTAGTTGTTGTATTGGGAAATAACAAGCCAATCTTTTGGTGCAACGACAACCACTACTTATAACAAGTGGTATCAAAGCTTGGTCATAGGTTCGAATCTCCTCGGGTAACGCTAATGAGGAGATTGTTGGAAAAATGGTCAATGCTCCCCTCAAGATTCATGACATGGCTTAACCGCCTCCTATGTCTTCTATAAGTCTAGTTATTGTATTAGGCATTAACAAGTCGATATTTTGGTGCAACGATAACCACTACTTATAACACTAACCTCCTCCTTTATCACTACCTCCCTCTGCTCGACCTCTACTTCCCTAGCCTCAAGTCTATTATGTTTGATCTGAAGGTCTCTAACATGAGACCTAAAAACCCTAGAAATAAAAGTCTCCATATCATATCCACCACCATTTTCAACATCCATCATCATAGCCTCATCTCCTCCCTCATCTCCATCATCCTTTCTACTTTTGCTACTACTACTACAACTTGTACTTGTCTCACTATCTGAATCTGAAGATAAGGATGAATCGATGCTACTCTAATATCATACAGTCTCTCTTTGAGCCTACACTCTCCTTACCATCTAAGATCCCTTTCCCTCATCGTACTCCACCTCATCTACAACTATCCTTGGTATCCCTAGAGGACCATCTCCACTATCCTCACCACCACCATCCCTACCTCCTCTACCACCTCTTCGGTCTCCTCCCTTGGCCTCCTCATCCTCTACCCATACTTCCACCCTTGGCATCGCCTCCCTTTCATGACATTGACATGATCACACATGTCATTGGAACTAATACATCTATCAAATGGAATTTCCCATGACCCGGTTAGATAGATGCCCAACTCCAATCAATCACGCCATTTCTACTCAAATGCATTAAAGGGAATGAAAAATCTTACTGATTCTTGAGAGCTCCAAAGATGCAAAGTGATGAAAATTAAACCCTAGTCAATATTTATAATTAGTTGAATGAAACCCTAATTTTGACCAAAACCCTAATTCATTGTCGTAGACCCTGAAAAAGTTAAACTGTAATATCTTCCATGTTGTAGCTCTATTTTTTGAGCTGTTTGATCCTATGCACACTATTTAATGTTGTTAACAAATTAATGCTCATTCAATGCAATTTATCTTAATTATTTGATGGGGCATAAAATCCACATGCTATCACCAAGGCAAGCTGGGGTAGGATCTAAGTCACATATTCTTTGACACAACACTCAAAATCACATTGTGTTAGAGGGGAAAATGTAGACACCCAAAATTGGTTAGTCTTACGAGTTTGAATTAATCACTAATTATTATTCCATTAATTAAATAATTCTTAAATTGTTAATTAATACTCTTAATTCATCTATACTCTAATTTTTTCATCATTTAATTATCCCCCCAATATTAATTAAATAAATTATATATTTAATTAATTTACCTTTAATTACTTAATTATTATCAGTTAATTAAAATTAATTTCTAAATTCCCATAGTTTAAATAATTACATTTATTTAAATTAACAAATTAATTCCTCCAAATTAAATTAATTTAATTTGATTCAAATTTTAATTCCCTTTAATTTCTAATTAATTTCACAATAATTTTGATTTAATTTCATCATTCTTAAAATTTGAAATTTTAATTCTAAAATCTTCAAAAATTTGAAAAATTAAGATTATATGAAAATCAAAATTTCCAAAATTGCAAATTTCTCTCATAAATAAAAATTCAAAAATTTGTGAATTCTAAAATCTCTTGAAAATAAAAAACATCCAAAATGCAAAAATCAATTCTTTTCTCAAAATTGCATTTTGGAAATTAATATCTTCACAATCTTTATCTCATCTTTTATTTCCTAAAAAAATTCTTTTCTTTTGAGTTCAAATTGGAAATAAATCTTCTTTTCTAGAAGGTTACCCAAAATCTCTCAGTTCCTAATCATCTCATTCATCAATTTTGATTTTCCTAAATTGATCTCAACCATTCGTCCTATCTTGAGAGTCTATATAAAACCCCTTCAAACCCATATGAAGGATCCCAATTTTTGTTTACTTCTAACTTATGCAAGTTTCAATTCATGCAATGAATCATTTAGCTTATTTTCTCAAAACTCTAAGTTAGAGTGCTACAAAATCAACACTAAGTGCCAACATCTACTTCAACATAGTGTAGGGAGGCAACATAAGAAGTTGACCATAGATTAGATTGGTTCGATTGGATTTCTTATCTTAATTTGTGATTTATGTGCTTACTTTCTATTATTTTTTAAGGCTATTATTGTTTAATCATTTATTAGATTAGTTTGGTGCCACTAATCCATTTCCTGAGCCTATACAAAATCCCTACATACAAGTGCAAATGACCCTTCTTGGGCCACCTTTCCAATGTATAACTAAATGTTCACCTAGAAACTTGAAATTTTTTGTGTTAATCTTGGCTCATTTTCGGGGGAAAAAATATTAGGGGGAATATACTCACTGTTTATCAAATTTTTTATTTCATCTAGATCTAACGCCTTGAAAGAATTCATCTTGCTGAAATAGCTTCCTCCATTTTTAACACTAATAAATTTTAATTTTTGTACTACTTGAATTTTTTTATAGTTTTTGTAGTACTTTATTTTTTCACAATAAATAATGTGGTTCCTTACTGAGCACTAAGGGAATCACTTGTATTTTATTGATTAAACTCCACAAATGCTATAATATCTCATTTCAAGGTAAATAATGCATTAAATGTACTATATGAGTTTATTGAATATATCTTTCTAAGATACTTTATTGCACTTGACCCCTTAATGCACTTTGTTTACTAAGGCATGGGAAAAATATAATCTCACAAATTCTACCTACCTTGTACATTTATGACACTTGAATATTAGGCCTAGTGCATTTATGACAAAATTCATGATTGAAATTTAATATTCTGATACAATGGACCTCAAATGCAAATCATTAGTGACCCTTGGACCAAATTTGGGATCAATTTGTTTGAACAAAAAAGTGACTTTCACATGTTCATGTGGTGCACAAATGTCCCAAAAAGCTCGTGAATTAAAAAGATAATATTTTATATTAGGCCACTTTGATAATTTTCCCTTCACTTGGATGTATTTGAAATGAATAATCTCACCTTGTTCTACTTGAAATAAAATGCTCCATCTCCATTCATTTTTGATAGATGGTCCCACTCTTGGCTCTTTCTCTAGATCTCTCAATGAAACTTTGTAGAAATCTACACACAATCTCACAAGAACTTAGTATTCTCATCTATACTTATAAGGTATCATCTTAAGTGAAGGGTTAAAACTACATAACGCTATCCTTTTAGCCTTATATCTCATATTTTCTATTTGGTTTATTAGATCTCTAATTGTATTTACTATCTATTTGCATTTAATCTCAAGTAGTAGGTATTTTACTCCATTAAGTAGGGTTTGTTTATATTATGCTATCATTAATTAGTTTTATTCAAAACCAATCTATTTGGTTATATTTGGAGGTGGAAAGACCAAAATTGGGGTTTGAATCTAGTAAGAAACTTTATAGCCTCACAACCATCGGGGTAACACTTGGATGGAGGTTGAGAGTGGGAACACTAGCATTGGAGGAAATTGTGGTAATGTCAATACTCATGTTGGTTCTACTACTCCACAATGGAAGGGTCACTATAGGGAGAAGTCAATAGAGGGGCGGATGGAGATAAATATTTGGACAATGGGGACTCATGGGGTGGTGGGTGTCCTATTGACCTAGGCGGTTGGGGGTTTACCCTAAGGGAAATACTTGCAATGAGCTGAATGACTAAAGAAAGGAAAGTGCTTATATAGGGAATCACTAGTGGTATTCCCTGTTTGGGGTCAAGCCAACTAGTAAATCAGCATTTCCTGAGGTAAACAACTTATTAAACTATTCAAAGTGGAGTATGCAACCTTTGTCCTTGATCCTCTGATAGATCACTCTATCTATCCTATGGCTTTAACTCTAGTTGGAAAATTTGTGGGGCCAAAGCCAAACATAGATGTGGTTCAAGCCTTCATAAAGAGAAAATGGAAGCTTAAAGGAAAAGTTTATATTGTGGCTATACTGAGAGGAATTTTTTCATTTGAGTTTTCAATTGGGGAGGGTTTCTCAAATGATTTTTTTGGGGGTCCTTTGATGTTCGGTAAGTCATCCTTGGATCTCCAAAAATGGTTGCCAAAGTTGGATCTCAATGATACTTTTTTTTCTGCACTGGTTTGGGTGAGGTTTCTTGGTTTTCCATTGGAATATTGGAACATGAATGTTTTCAAGGGTTTGACTGGTTCTTTTAGGAAACTTCTTTCCATTGACCCCATGATGGTAGCTAGGACTAGACTGGTTTATTCTAGGATTTACGTGAACATTCATCAATTTTATGAGCTTCCTCAAACAATAGATATCATCTCTAAACTTGGTAAATGGATACAACTTATTGTGTTTGGATCTCTGCCATTTTCTTTCCATGTTTGTAAAAAGCCTGGTCATTGGGCAAAAAAGTTCCCTAAGAGAGTCCAACAAGAGAAAAATATAATAATCCTGAGAAGAAAAGAGACATGAAAAAAGTATGGAAAGAAAAAACCCTAAATTTGGAGGGGAGATCATGGAAGATGCCTCTTCTTTGAACTAACACTTAACACAAGATGGGGAGAATCCTCAGACACATAAAGTTACTAAAGAGGGTAGAAATCCTAAAGTTATTAATTAGGAACTTGATAATGGGCCTAGTCCAGATCAAGAGATGATGTGTTTAGATGAAGGTGTTAAAAACTCTAATAATGCTCAAGATCTCCCATTAGTGGAAGGGGAAATAAATGAAAGTGTAGTCTCACCATATAATATAGGAACATATAATGTCCTTATGTCAAGGGTCGAGGATTGTGAAAAGGAAGAAGTGGGATCTCAGACCCAGGGGGTTTTTGAGGATGCCTAAGGATGTAATATATTGGAGTGAGGAAAATATTATATATTCCTAAAGAATGGATATCAAGAGGGTGAATTTTCTTATGTCCCTAAAACCCTAAACATTGGTCTTATTTGGGCTGATGATCTATTGGAACAAGAGAAGAAATTATATGAGCTAGATGTGGATTTGTGGATGATGAATGGTCACAAAAAAGGGAAGAAAAATGGTGAAAGACAAAATTATACAAAAAAGGGTGATATCAAGAACTCCATGCCTACCTCTCAAGGAGGAGTTGTTACAAGAAGGATGAAAGATGATGTGGGTAAATCAAAACAATCTCAGGGAAGGAAATCAACAAAATTTTGGCAAGTGATATTTTGAGTGCACTATGGATCACTTGAGGGTTGTCATTTATGGCAAGACACATGTCATAATGATTGCATGGAGTAAGTATGAGTGTTGGAGACACAGTCATGAAAATGACTAAGTACAGAATCAAATTTACAGTATACTGCAGTACTATTTTTGTCAGCAAAGATGGTATATAATATATTATGGCTTGCGAACATAGATGAAGACATTTTTGGATATGTATAACCTTCAGTTAAGGTTGCATGTGTTTTGGTATTGATATCAGAAAGTTACAGTGATATGAAGGCATGCAAAGATAAAGGAACAATGAAACGTGACATATGAACAGTTGCGATGATTAAGGGAAGGCTAGATGGAATGGTAACATGCTAAGTCAGATGAACATTGTATATTTCTATCACTTTGATAATATAAGATTAGTAACTTAGTATTTATTATTTGCATAAGCAATTATTATGTTTTGTATTGTATTTGAGAGCTGACTAGATGACGAAATAAATATAAGTAAAGAGTGTCTTGTGGAAGAGATAAGTGTGAAAGATATGTATGAGATGTGGATGCGAATTTGGGATATCAGTAATGGTCGGTATTGGATGTGATATCAGAGATTGATAGAGAGCAATAATTGGAACTATCAAAGTATAGCAAATACTTGTAAATGTTCACTCTTGAACACTTTAGTAATTGAATTATTGATTGTAAGATCTGTAAGCTCACCATACCTTTAACAAGGTTTTTGTATACCTTTAATAGGGTTGATGTTCCTCTAACAAGGAAATGTACTATGTAATACTCAACTCCTAATAGGGCTAGATCTCCTAAGAGAGATTCTATATTTTAGTGCATAGTTGTGGGTGCCATCCCCACTGGGGTTTTCCCTTGGCCAAGGTTTCCTTGAAAACAAATAATGGTGTTATGAGTTATGTGTTATGTGCTTATGCTTTTTTCATTTAAGCATTCATATGGTTTATATGAAATTGGTTTAAGTTTGATTTGAAGTGGTGTAATAATGATTCACCCCCCTCTCAGTATTAATTAATACTAACAATTGGTATAAGAGCTATTGGCCCTTGGAGAGAAAGCCCAACAGCTTAAGGGAGATCAGAATAGATTCAGAAAGTTTGCAAGAGAACTTTGAAGCAACACTTGATGACCTGGATAAAGAAAAGACTGAAAATGGCGATTTGAAATTCAAATTAAGAAGAGAAGAATGTTTTATCAAAAAACTAAAGGAAAAGCTTAAATTTTCAAGAAGTTAGAGACAAGACCTTATGGAAAAGATCAAGGAGGATTCAAACAATGATACATCAAACCTAGTAAAGAATTTGGAGCAAGAAAAAGAACAAATTAATCTTCTGATGACTAAAGAAATTCAACATGAAAAGGATGCAAGATACAAAGTTGAAGAGACTCTAAAAGAAGCGAACATACAAATAGGAGAGATGTAGATAGAAGTTGATCACTACAAGGACAAATGTCTGGAATTGGAGAAGTAAAATCAGATCATTAATGGTGAACTCACTCAATCCAAGTTACACACAAGCAGTGATAAAATTGATGAATAAAGAGACATACACAAACCTAAAGGAGACATGACTGGAATTGGATACAATGAAGGAGAATGTTCAAAAACTCATGAAGAATCACATGAAGAAAATACTAAAGATACACCCACTTTTGAAGAACCTAAAACTCATATCAGACCTTTTAGAGGTAGACACTTTGGATGCAACAAACTTGGACACATGAAAAGAGATTGCAGAGGTAAAGGTCCTTTCAAACCCTTTACTGGTTATTGTTATAACTGTTATGCATATGGACATAAGAAAGAAGAATGTAGAAAGCACGATCAGTTAAGAAGAAGACAAGATTACATCAGAGAAGAATCAATAGCAAAGATCACATGCTACTGTATATAATGAAAACCTACCTTTTAAGAACAAGTTCAAACACACAAACATTAACAATAAAGAGCATATTCAACCTACTCTAACATGTTCATAAACTTGAAAAAAATAATAATCTTCACCATAACCTCAGATGAGCATGAAGCAAGTGCACCCAAGACTTGCTTGATTTAAGCTCTTAGAGAGGTTGTGGGTGTTCTCTCCCAACACAAGTGTGAATCCCACTATGACTGCAAGGTAAAACCAAGATTGAACTACTCAAGGAGGAGCTATGGAAGTAACCCTCAATCATTCAATAAGAAGTCATTGAAGCTCAAGAAGGTGCTATGGAAGAAACCCTCAAGCTCACTGACATGCAAGACTAATGCTACTAATGAAATCAAACTTCAACTCTACTATGCATTCTAACAACTACCAAATGGTTAGAAAAAATTCTAAAAAAACAATTCTAAGCCTAAACTAGCATAATAACTCTAATGTAAATGAATAAGCGTAAAAAAGAAATTCTAAGCCTAAACTAGCATAATAACATAAGCCATGCAAAGTCCAAGACTTGCTCACACATGTGTGAGCAACTTGAGTTGTGAGAGGTCAATGCATACTCCAAGTACATGTGTAAGTGTGTGTAAGAGATGTGTAAGAGAAAAATCCATTTTCACAATTTTGGAAGGTGTAAGAAGTGTCATCAAAATTGTAAAAAGTCTTGTTTATGCAAATTTTAGCAATTTTTGAAAAGATAATTTTTAGAAATTTGCTCACATATGTGTGAGAAAATAATTAGGACTAATGGATGTAGGAATCCAAAAATTAGCCTAATTAACCTTAGTAAATTAGTGAGTAGGTTTATTAGATAGAAAATAATGTGTGTAGGATAGTAGCTAGGTTGGATTTAGGATTAAATAAAATTAAATTAAATTTAATCATGGCTTCGTAGAAATAAAGAATGTGAGGGAATTAAATAAATCAAAAATTTATTTAAAAGGGGAATATGGAGGAACAAGTATTAAATTTAATTTAATACATTATGAAAGGTAGTATTTAAATTTAATTCAAATACTATAATTAGTGAATTTATTTAATTAAATAAATTTAATTAAATAAATAGATGAATTTAATAAATATAATTAATTAAAAATAAACTATAATGTTATTAGAGGTCATTAATTAAATTAAATTAAATTAAATTAATGTTAAAAAGACTAATTTAGGTGTCTACATTTTGCCCCTCTTTGATGTGGTGTCAAAAATGACATCGTGTCAAAGGAAAGAAAATATAGATGCCTCAGAAAAAAATTAGTAGGAGAATGTGGACGATGTGCCCCCTCGAGAAAATAGGCCAAAAATAAAAATTTTGAACAATTTTCACAAAAGGAGGGGAAAAGATTGTGCATGACTTATGAGGTAAAAGAAAAAGGAAAAAGAAAAAAGAAAAAAGAAAAAGAAAAACCTCTCTCTTTTTGCTTTTTAAAAAAAGGGCCCTGTATAAAAGGACAAAAAGGAGGAAAAAGATTCATTTTTACCCCTAAGGAGACGAAAAAAAAAGGAGAGAAGAGGAGAAGAGAAAATGGCAGGACGACGGGACAGGCTACAACTAGGTGAGCAGGTGCGAGTCTATCAGTGAGCAGCAGATAAGGGGGAGCCGTTGAGTGCACAACTCCTCTTTTGTCAATTTCAGTAGTTTGAAATTTCATTTTTTATTTTTGTATTATTTTTTTGTTTTAGATTTGTGGATGTGGGTTAGGGGCGGAGACGCTAAAGGGAAAAGCTATCATTGAATAGTTTAGGTGGGTGCCTGTCAATAGATCCGCCCGTCAATGGATGAGTGGCTGCACCCACCATTGGGTGGGGCGGTGCCACCCATCAAGCGATGGGTGGCTATGCCCGCCCTTGAGTGGGGCACTGCCACCTGACAAGGGGACAAGTGGTCCCACCCGCCCTTGGGCAGGCACAGATGCCCCCTGCCTGACGGGTGGCACTGCCCCACCCAAGGGTGGGGCGCAGCCACCTGTCCATGGATGAGTGGCTCCGCTCGCGAAATGACAGATCAGAGCTACCTGTTGATGGACACATGGCTACACCTGCCAGATGGTGGTGGGGGTGGGCCTTAGCCACCCATCCAGAGATAGGTGGCTACGCTACCCAACAACAGAGGTGGAGCCTCTCGTTTATGGATAGGGAGCTGCACCCACTTGGCAGTGAGGGCTTGTCGCCCATCTATGGACAAGAAACAAAAGGGGTTGTAGAAGAGGGCGTGTTGCCTGTCTTAAGATGAGAAACTCTACTGCCAAAAGGGGGTGGGCTAAGCATGGGAAAATAAGACATGGGGACGGGCGGGGGAGAAGCAATGTGAGGGTAGGGATAGGGTAAATTTGGTAATGACTAAGACTGGTGAAGGGTGTTGGGTGATTGGATAAAGGAGCCATAATATTGGATTCACTCAAAAGAGCGATGGCCATACATGATGACACTGTGAGAAGAGCTGACTGAGGTGGAGTGGGGATAGGTGACCTTATGCGGCCTGCAACATGTGCATGAGTGGCTGCACCTAAGAGTGCATAATGTGCTGATAACAACATTGATCAAGAGATGACACCTAGACACATCAAGTTTCTATTTGTCGACTGGGGAGGCAACCGTGACATTGCTAGATGTATGGAGGATTTTGTGGATACCGATTTGGGGGGAGATGGTTGAGTATCAGTTGGAGAGAGCAGAGTAGTTTATGGAGGAGAGTTTTAGATGGTGGGTAAACCATTTGTTGATTGACCATTAGTGGATGTCATGGCGAGGGGGGATGGAGGCAAGATTGCCTTGGCTAGCATTGTATTTAGCCGGATTGGTAGGAGGGAGGTTCATTCTTGACCACTTAGGTCATAATTTTTTGATTGGATGGGTGAGGGTATTGCTATGGATATATGATCTTAGCATAGGTATATTATGACCTACATATGTGTACATATCATACTTAGCGAATAATGGGACCATGAGTGACACTGCTACTAGTCTGGGCATGGGAGCATATTGCAGTGGTATGACCACTATGATGGGAGGGTTGACGACAATGATATAAGCCATTCGTGTGTTGGTACCAGTCACCCTTGTCATATGGGGATGTGAGATCAGTTAAGACCTGGTGGAGGATACTAGATGAGTTGATATGGTTTGAGTGGACACCATATAGAGGCTTTGAGGCATGGGGGTACTGGGATGAGTAGGCAGGGAGAGATGATGGTGCTCTAGATGCAGAGTACTTAGGATACATGTAGACAGATTGCTAGTTGATTGTGAGGATGATATTTTAGATAGCAAGATACATGCCATCATGAGTATGCAGATAGTTCAACATGAGGCAAGGTATAGTTCCAGACGGTTATCCACATCTGATCATCTTGAGGGAGATTGGGTCAATATAGGACATCGTAATAGATCTTTAGAATGATAGGAGTAGTTGGAGAGGTATGTAGCCAGTACCATGGACAACAACCCAGAGATAGGTGGAAGATGCAGGGGTGACAACAAAGTATGCAACTTGGTGGGAGAGGTGTAGGCCAGCGAGGCTGATAGAGCTAGGAGCAAGAGAGGCCATAGAGTAGACAAAGTCAGAGGAGGATGAGGAGAGTGAGGAGGAGGAGAGACCAGCGGCAGCGCCAGGAGTCAAGTGGGGAGTGTTGGTAGTATTCTTTGTTCTCAAAGTTGCCTTTCAAAAATTTGATTTTTTGAGGGTTTTCCTTGTTGTTGTGGTGAAAATTTCTTGCAAGACTCCCTCTCCAGAGCTTGAAAATTAATCAAAATTAAACAAACCTTGAAAAAACCCTAAGTGCTAGATTAAAGTTGCTTAAAAATAAAAAATAAAAACCCCTAGAAATGCTTAGGCGGGTTCTATTTTGCTATTACTTTTTGAGACCACTTAAGGAACCTTTTAGCATGTGCTTTTATTTATTCACGACTAGTCACATAGTCTCCTAAAAAATCTGGCATATTCCTTTGAGTCTAGCGACATCCTGAAACCCTTTAGTCACCTGATCTCTTTAATTTATAATAATATTCCTTTTCTACAAGCGACTTAGCAGATGCCTTTAGTCGGGAAGTCTCTAAATGGTTTTGAGTGTATCATGATATCCAACAACTACATTGGAAAATATTTTGAAAATAACTATAGTCGCCAAGTCTTCGGACCCTATATACCTTCAGTTGAGTGATCTCTAGATAAAATGGCAAAGTAATAAATCTTTCAGTGACTATAAAATGACTATAGTTGCCAAGTCTCCAAATATAATAAAGTGGTGTATTTTCATTTAGTCACCAGATCTCTTCAAAAAGTCAAAGTCAAAGTAAATTTCATGAGATTAAGCGACTACCGTTGATTGTCCTCTTCAAAAGTTAAGATCTAACGGTTGTCTCTTAATTGCTTAATAAAGATGATGTCATCCCAAAACTATAGAGATTTAGCAACTACCGTCAGATTAAGATCCTGTGGCTGGCGTTAAGTCATGAGAAGAAGCCAAAAATTGTAGTGATTAAGAGACTTATCTACAGTCGCTAGATCTCTAGATAAGCTCAGTCAGGTAATCTCCAGAAAAGTTTGAAAAGTCAACAAGGTTTTGGCGATTAAGAGACTCACTAAACTCACTAAGTCTCTCAATGAAAAGTAAAGGTAAAGAGGCTTAAGGAAGATGGTAGTCGTGGGGTCTCGGAATGAAATCAAGAAATGATAAATCTTTCATCGACAAGGAGATAAACTATAGTTGTTGAGTCTCAGAATGCAAAAATTAAAGTTTCTAAAGGTTGTTTAATCGCCAGAAAAAATCACAAAAGGCTAAGATATTCGGCGACTATGATTTCTATCTTTAGTAACCAAGTCTCGAGATAAATTTTTAAAAGGTAAATCATGCAATGATTGAGGATTTCCCTTTAGTCGCTTAATCTCTAAAAATATTAAAAAAGAACAAAGTCTTTTAGCGACTGTGAGGAGCTGTGTAGTCGCTAGGTCACCAAAAATCAAAATTTGATTGCCTATCACTGTCTCGGCTCTCGACTAGTGAATTGAGTTTTGAGCATGCCAAGTAATGATGGAAGTGATATGAATTATAGAGCTTGAGTCTCAAATGGTCTAATGCATTCAATTATTCATAATAAATACAGCTAACCATTATTCATTCTAAATTTACCAAAGCATTTAGAGAGCCAGAGCGAGAACAATTACAAGATTTTATGTGTATTCAGAGTTTAGAATTTTTAGAAGAATTTTTATGAGTTGATCAAGAATGAGTCATCCAATGATAAGTGGAGCTTCTACTAGTAAGGGAGGTAAAGATAAAGGATGGGAGAGTTACTCAGATGAATTTATCACTTTGCTACCTGGATCCAAGAAAAACAAAAAGGTCAGTGACTAAATTTTCACTGATGAATCTAGGATTTTATAGAGATCAAAGACACATGATGTGTCTGAAATGTATTTGTTTAGATATTTCTATTAAATTACGAAAGCCCAGTGTCCATTTAGAACCCTTGGACCTCAGGGTTGCCTAGGGTGATAGTACCATATGTCTTCCTAGATATAGATTTGCTCATTGACCTGGCCAACAGATATGACCCCTTGTCAAAAAAAAAAAGGAAAGATGATGGCTCAACCCTTGTCACATTGGATAGAAATTAATTCATGAAAGCTTTTGGTATACATATCCCAATGGCTACTGAGATCAATTTGCAGGCCTAGGCAAATAGATACGTTAGGGAGTCAACCCTAGTTGCACAGGAAATTCAAAATCATGTCCCTAAGCCCAACATGAATTACATTGCAGCAACAACAGGGACTGCCCCATACTTCTATAAGGACCTATGTTTTTACATCAAATATATTGCATATGGATTGTGTAGAGTGTTGGGAGTAGATGGTGGTGCAGAGAGAATTTCATTTGATATTATAATGTTGGTTCTAGACTCATGGAGTCTCCATATAAGCAGAGGATATAACTACATAGGATATGTAATAAGTAAAATACATGGACTTGAGGCTATTAGGAAAAGAGAGCCATCTCCTAGGTTTATGCATTATTCACTATTGATGCATCTTATTTTGTATCACAATTACAATATCATGAATTTGTAATACCTCCAACCTAAGATGACATGGAATGGTCAAGCTAATCCAGTCTAGTTGTGGATAAGGGCATGGAATTTTACCTCTAGGGAGTGTGGTTTTTGTGCTTTTAAGAACTGGATAGTACAACCAATTTTGTTCACCTCAGGATTAAATCTGTCCAGGCTGCCAATCAAAGTTTTGCAATTAGTAAGGCCTTGTCAATTTGTTGACAAATGGACAAGAAATCACAATTGGGGTGATTTTTATTATGAGAAAACTTACACAATAATCAGAGTATATGGGTGCCCCTAGCCACCTCATGTTCTCCCATTATATGTGCCACCAAGGATTGCAATGTTAGAATTCATTTGGTAGCTCATGCTGACTAAAAAAGAACATTTAGTTCCACAAAGAAATGGTACTTTTACCCCTAGGCACTTCAAATTCTGCAACTTCACAATTGGGAAGAATGCATTGAATAAACTGAATGATTGGTTAGGCCACTACAGAATGAGTGTTTCCTTGTATAGATATGTAGATATAGAGAACTTCATTATTATTGCAAGGAAATTCTATACTCCCACCATTCCCATAAGTAATAGACATGAGAAATGTCCTGAAGAGGATCTTATAGGCAATATCCCAGATGATGATGAGGTACAGAGTAGAGCACAACAATTCCAAGATTTTTTGTCATTTGAGAAACAACTAAAGAAAAAGGGAATTCCCTTTGGAGGCTTTTACCCCACATTGCCTTATTTACAGAGGCTAGAGAAAATGATGGCAAATTATAATGATTTGGTCAATTCTTTGGAGGGAATGATTGATGATAAGGAGAGGGAAAAAGAAAAACTCTCTTCATCAAAATATGAAGAAGACAATGATGGATATTCAGTTCATAGCCTTCCTACCATAGAATAACTACCTACTACTGAAGAAGAAGGAGATGAGAATGTAGTTGTGGATTTGAAAAAACTTCCAAGTTCTCAGGATACAGGTGAGACTCCTTTTAAAAGGCAAAAGGTGTAGACAAGAGAACCTTCACAAGTAAAGGAAACTAAGAAGAAAAAAGATAGAGTTGGAGCTCTTATCATTGGTACACGGGCTTATGATCACCAAATGAGGAAGAGGATCAGAGAAGAGAAGAGAAAACAAAAATAAGTTATTGAGGAAATAGAGTTACCTTTGGCCCTCTGTCAAGATGAAAGATTGCTTCATCAAGAAGCCTTTCTAAAAGATGATGAGTTCAAAAAAATTGATGAATTCAAGAACTTTATCTTATGGCATAAGCAAAAATAGGTTGCTTCTAATGTACAGATTATAGAAGAAGGCTAGGTGCCTGATGAATCCATTCAAGCTTTGAAGGAGTATGATCTTGAATAAAAAAAATTCACTCCTGAGGATGCCAAAAAGTTAGTGAAGGTTAGCAATATGTTGCTTGTACCTGGTTGGGACCTTGCTTCTGCTTTAATCATAGATCAAATAAGAAGGCAACCAGACATAAATCTATCTTCTGAGACTAGAGTTGGGGATATAATAAAGGGATTTGGGTATAGCCCAAATAACCAAGCATTGGCTATGTGGAGCTTGTATCCCAAGGATCAGAATCCTTCTCTTCTCAATGTCCAAGAAAAGATGGAAGGAGACAAGATTGTGTGGTCAATCCATAATACTGGTGACTTAGAAATTTCACAAGTCCTCACACACTTTGCAAGATTAAATGAAGATAAATCCAAGCAACTTTCAGATAGGTTCAAGAACTTATTTGAAGATTATAGTGCACTTGTCCAAGATAGGGAGTTGCATATCATGAAAGAAAAGGCATTGGAGAAACCTTTGGATGATCTAACACAACAAATAATAAACATGCCTGTGATTACACCTCCACTACCAAAATAGCCTACACAGATAGAAATTCAAGGTGTAGGTGGAGAAGAAGCTATTGTGGTAGTAGAACAAGGGAAAACATAGCAGAATGCGGATTTATTACAAGCCTTAGTAAAAAGTTTGCAGCATAGAATATAAGTTCTAAAAGAGAAGGAAGATATAGTATACACTGCTTATAATAAATTGACTAGACTAAAAATGGAGGTAAAATTTTTTTTTTCTATTTTTAATACCTATTTTGGAACTTGGTCAGTAAGGGCTTCATTGTTTTAGAGACTAGCGGCTGTACAACCCCTAAGGACAGATCTCTCAGAATCAATTTTGCAAGTAGGGGATAAGATAGAAAAGATAGGAGTAACTTTATCCTTCTTTAAGGGTAAAGAAAATTAGATTGAGGTGAGGGTATTAATGTTTGGACCTAATTTGAATAGGTTCATCCCTCAGATCAAAATAGAGGATGGAGCAATAAAGAATTTGGATGCATGGAGATCAGATTTTGATCTCCTATTACCTAAAAAACATGCTTTTATTAATGATAGAAATGAATTGGATTGGATCTCTTCAATTCAATTCTTGATGAAGCATGTAAAGCTAATATGGACTTCATTAAGTTCATTACAGATGTCAAGATGATTGTAGATGCCAGGTGGGAAAGATAAAAGGCACAATTGTAGAGCATCCAAGAGTTTTAGTGGCCCATAGAGGAGGAGGCAACTGCATGGGATGTTCTTAAAAAGCCCAAGAAGAAAAATCCTATTGTATTTGACCTTGACATAATGGATGAAGAGTAAGGAGGACACCTGGATATCTGACACCTAACCTATGAGCACAGGGATGTTATCTATTTATGAAGGATGGTGTAGGTTAGCCTGAAATGGAGGTCACCATATCTCGTAATAACTCAGTGAAGCTATCAAGAATATCTTTAGACAAAGGTGTCAATTATCAAACAAAAGGATCAGATATCAGAAGAATCCAAAAGATTTTTGTGTTTCCACTGCTTGAGGGCCTCTTTGTAATTTTGTCTTTTCTATTTTAGGTTTAGGGCTAAACCATTCGAATCTTGTTGCATCCTTACTCATTTAAGGATTCCAAGGTGGTTTAGCTATAAATAGGAGTTGTAATATCTTTTGTAAAGAATGATTAGATGAATACAAATTCTGTAGAGCAGACTTATCATTTCTATGTCTAGGACTTCTGAGCTTCAAAATCTTGTATGTATTGAAACATGAATATTTTCAATAAAATACATTGCAATTTTTGTCTTATTTTGTTATTGTCTCTTACTATTATGTTCTACTCTTGTATGGTTTTATTTGTAAGGCATATAAAAACATACCCATTGCAAGGCAATTTGTTTAATTGTTTATGAATTTCTTTCAAGGAAATGATTAAATTTTCAAAAAAAATTTCAGAGAGTAAACATAATTTTTAGGATTCTGATGATAACAATATAGGAGTGATAGGATAGTTTGTAAGGAACTCTATTCAAATTTCATGTAGTTTGTAAGGCATTCTATTATATTCCTTGTGAAATTTTCCCATGGATCTGCATTCAAAGACACTATTTGCCTAAGGATTAGGCACTGGTTTGAGTTTTGTCATGCAGTTATCTATCAATCATCAAACATAAAATATACAATTAGAGTACATTTTGTTATTAAGTGCATACATATTTTTAAAGGGCTATATTCAGGTAATACAATTCATATTGTTGATTCCTTCAAGAGAGAATCAAAGAGGTTGGCCTTCCTTGAGTTAAACTCAGAAAAAGAAGAAGGATTAACATCCTTATGTCACTATTATTTGTTATTGCATTTATAGTTTTCCTTGTTATACTCTGCATCAGGATGTTCTCAGCTATATGCAGAGTGATCTTTTATTGAAGTAATTCGAGACATCAGAACATAGCAGTGAAGAACCCAATCCACTATTTTAAATATTAGTTGAAATATAGTAATCTATCTAAGGCAATACTGGCCTAAGTCCTATGGAGCTTGAAGAAGAAGGAGGATCTTATCCAATCCTCATCAATTAGACTATTTCTTGTCAAACTTGAGAGTTCACAATCTAAGAATCAAGTACACCTATTTATCAAGTTTGTCCCTGCAAGAAAAAGCTCTAACAAACTAGTGACTCTGCTTGGGATCTTGTTACAATTATATATAAATAACATAGGTTTCAAGTTGAGTTAGAATCATGGCTTGCTTATTTCACACCAGTCAGTCACCATTGAAAAATAGAGTTATTCCTTTCTCTCTAAGTTATTCTTTCCTTTGTTACTAGCTAATCTACTTTCCTAGGGGTAGTGTTTAAGAAATCACCTTTTTACAATGAGTCTTAGAAATACAAGATCCTGGAGAAAAGAGCATCTAGAAGAAAATTTGGAAAGAGAACTTCCAGCTACCTCTAGATGTAGCCAGATGAGAAAGGAGAGAAATAGTAATGATATGTCTTTCACATGGAAACAAAAAGGAAATGTAAGACAAGATGATCCTATTCAAACAAATCAAGAAGGAAATGCATCAGAGTATGAGGAAGCTATTGATTTTGGTTTAAACTAGTATGAGGACTATTACTCTCCCTTTAAAAGGGGTGGAGAAAAATCACAACACAATAAAAGGGTTCCTAGTAAGCATCCTGGAAATGCAAGAAGGTCTAGAAGCTAGAGGAGGAATAGACAAGAGTTTCTTCCTCTTTTTACCCTTGGCTCCTCATTACCTCAAGGCCTACATGTATCTGATAGTGACATAGGGTAGGGATGGAGGATCTAATGAGGGATGGTCCAAACCTACACTACCAATTATGACAACAACAATTGTAGCGGAATACAACAAGATAAGGCTTCAAAAAAGAATTTCCATTAACATGCCCGACTGTAAGGCCTTCTGGGTTTTGGCCTTATATAATGAAATGATAAAGTATCAAAGCTAGTCCAGCTCTGAAATACATCAACAACTGATGGAAACACTAAGGCAGATCTAAACTTGAGCTCGGAAGCCTCTAAGCAATCTCCTTGTCTCCAAGCATACAGACCACTAGCTCTGCTATTACAATATCAGATAAAACATCTGATCTACAAGATCTTGCAAGATCCAATTATTCTTCTACTCTCATGCTACTACCAATCTACCCCTAAACATCTACCCAAGCTCATAATATATAGCCAGCTAAGCCACAAGTCAGCCGGTCAGACTTTAATTACATTATAGGTCCAGCCTAAGGAGAGATACCATAACTAATGAAAGAAACAACCAAACATGATGCACCTTTAGATTTAGGTCTAAACATGATCCAAGAGCCTATCCTTAACTACACAAGGCCCCATCTACTCACACAGAACCGTGCAAGAAGAAACACTCCATGTTTTGCGTGAAACAGACTAAAAATAGGCACCTGAGCAAAACGGCCATAAAATTTTACTCATAATGAATTAGGACTTGTGCTCTTGGGAAAAGATAATAATTTAGGTTCTCTTAAAGGCCTTAAGAGAGAAAAGGCTGATTCCTTAAGGGTCAACAGCTACATGATGCACAATCAACACAAAAACTATAGGAAAATATGGCTCCAGCGGCAAGGAAAACAACTATAACTTTGAAACGGTCCATCCAATCTTTATGTGATCATAGGAGAAGGTTCCAAAATAGGTCATCAACATCATTTAAGATTCACACAACATGAAACTAATAAATGAAATTATTACAAAGAAAACAATAGAAAACATGAAATATTTTTGGTTGATGCAAGATTGCTCTAAGCCCGAGATGCTCCTGCATCAGACACCCCAGGTAAATAAAAAAAGTTCTCATGAAATTTTGAAGGGAATTAGAATAGGTATCCCAGATCTATTTTTAACCCATATCTCCTCCTGTCCTTCATTCCATGCTATCTTTACTTTATCCATTGTCATACTCAGCAAATCAGCTTGTCCTGCACTTTTCTCATCTTTCCTTTCTACTACTGACTGAAACTGATTCTGACCATCTTTTCCACTTAACGTAGGGTAGGGATGGAGGATCTAATGAGGGATGGTCCAAACCTACACTACCAATTATGACAAAAACAATTGCAGCACAATACAAGAAGATAATGCTTCAAAATAGAATTTCCATTAACATGCCCGACTGTGAGGCCTTCTAGGTTTTAGTCTTATACAATGAAATGATAAAGTATCCAAGCTAGTCCAGCTCTAAAATACATCAAAAACTAATGGAAACACTAAGGCAGATCTAAACTTGAGCTTGCAAGCCTCCAAGCAATCTCCTTGTCTCCAAGCATACAAACCACTAGCTCTGCTATTACAATATCAGATAAAACATTTGATCTACAAGATCTCACAGGATCCAATTATGCTTCCACTCTCATTATAATACCAATATGCCCCTAAACATCTACCCAAGCTCTCAATATATAGCTAGCTAAGCCACAAGTCGGCCAGTTAGGCTTTAATTACATTATAGGTCCAGCCAAAGGAGAGATACCAAAACTAATGAAATAAACAACCAAACATGATGCACCTTTATATTTAGGTCCAAACATGATCCAAGAACCTATCCTTAACTACGCAAGGCCCCATCTCATCACACGGAACCGCGCAAGAAGAAACACTCCATGTTTCATGTGAAACAGACTAAAAATAGGTACCCAAGAAAAATGGCCATAAATTTTTACTCATAATGAATTAGGACATGCACTCTTGGAAAAAGATAGTAATTTAGGTCCTCTTAAAGGACCTAAGAGCACAAAGTCTGATTCATTAAGGATCAATGGCTACACAACATGCAATCAACATAAAAACTACAGGAAAATACAGCTCTGGTGGCAAGGAAAACATCTATAACTTTGAAATGGTCCATCCAATATTTATGTGCTCATAGGAGAAGGTTACCAAATAGGTCCTCAAAATCACATAAGCTTCACACAACATGAAATGAATAAATGAAATGATTACACAGAAAACAACAGAAAATAGGAAATGTTTTTGGTTGATGCAAAATTGCTCTAAGCCCGAGATGCTCCTGCATCAGATAGTCATTAGGAAGAAATCCATGCCTAGAAATCATCAACTAAGATAACCCTCCCTGAATATGAGGAAATTTTTGAAGAATTTTTTGATTTGGAAAGGAAAATCCAGGAACAAGCTACAATCAGACAAAAAAGAGAAAAAGAAAAGGAAGAAAAAAATAGACAAGCCATGATAAGAGATGAATAATTGAAAAGACAGTTGGTAGATTTAGAAGCAATAAACTATGTTCCTACACTTGAACAAATAAAATATCAAATTTTCATCCAAGAAGTACATGAGATAAGGAATCCCAAAGATAAAGGTAAGAAGAAAGCTATAGGAGTTTCAATCAATGAACCTATAAATGCCAAAAATCCTTTAGATCAAGCTTTAAGGTTAGATGCTGACCTTGAAAAGGCTAAAAGAGAAAAGGAAATACTAGCCAAAGAGTTAGAAAAGGAATAACTAGAAGCTATAGCTATGGAAATGAGAAGAAATATTGAGTTTCTTAAACAATCTTCAAGACCTATGAATATTGCTGCTTCATCCTTGACACAAGGTGGAAATATTGGAAACACTACAAGACAAATGACAACTATCCCTCCACTAGTTGTCCCTAAGGTTTCTACTATTTCAAATATTCAGACATCTACATCTCAAGGTGCTGGCCCATCTCAAGCAGGGCCTATTCATGAAGATATAAGCAATTAGTTTTTTATGTTATCCCTGGATATCCTAATCCTATTCCTGAAGAAATTAGGAAAAAAATTCCAAAGTTCATTGGTAGTAATGCTATCACTTGTGAGGAACACTTGAAAAATTTCTTTGATGTGATAGACGATTACAATATAGAACCTGATGATGTAATAATGAAACTATTTATTCAATCCTTAACTGAAGACTCTAGAGATTGGTTCAGGGGTTTACCACATGCTAGTATAGGTTCATGGGATCAGTTTAAGCATTGTTTTAAATAACAATATGGAAAAAAACAAATGAAGGTTTCATGTTAAATGAGTTGAATAACATCAAGAAAAATCAAAATGAGGGTGTTGTTGAATTTAATGTTAGATTTTTGAAAGCCATGCATAAGTTATTACAAGTTATCACATTGGATGAAAAAATATGTTTAGTCACCTATTTGAATGCTTTTGATGCAAAAATGGGATACCTGTTAAGAGACAAAAACCCTAGAAATCTTGTTGAGGCCTACAAATTAGCCATTAACATAGAGAGTAATCAGAGGATATCAGGAAAGTTGGGAAGAAGGGATGATTATAAATCACAAGTTCTGAATAGAAAAGAACTAGGAAAGTCTGATGCAAAACCAAAAGAGGATGATAGCTTAAAACAAAATTTTAAAAGCTATAAAGGACTTGAAGCCAGGTGAAAATAGGAACAATAGAGTTGCAAGAAATGATAGGCTAGCTTTCAACAACTTCAATAAGTTACCAAGGATGCAAAATTATCCTTACAATACTCAATGGAAAGATGGAAAGCCTATACTACCTGAGAGAAAAGATAAACCAAATGATAAAACTCCTGACCCCTTACAAAGAAACTTAGTGAGCATGATTGAGGATGTCCCATGGTGTATTGTATGTCAATCACTGCATGATCCTAATTATTGTGTAGTTGCTCAAAGTATCTTTGCACATGGAGAACAAGAAAATAATGGGGATGAGCCTTATGATGACCAAGGTTGTGCCATGACTTCCTCATATTTTTGGGATGAGATAGACTCTATTGAAGAAGATGAGAGTCAAGATGTTTTTAGTTCTCAAGTAAAAAATAAGGTCTATCATCAGCAGGTCTTTTCTAATGAGGAAAATGATGAATTGGATAGTGTCCAGTGTAATACTTTAAAAGATGATGGGTTAGTTATTTGAGAAGGCCATCTGATGAAGAGATTGCACAAATAACTACAGATATGGGCACCCAAGCTAAGAGCCACTACAATCTAAGAAATAGAATGGTAGGTGACCCTAATCACAAGCCTACTGGTATATTCATCAAGAAATTAGAAAGGACGTTAGGAAATCTCAAAACAAACAAAAAGTTGCTGAGGTTGTTAACAAAACCAAGGTAAAAAAGAATGTCATATTTACTAGCCCAATTGTTGCTTATAAAGTAAAGACTAAACCCCTTGAGGAGACTATTTCCTCTTCTCAAAAAGAGGTTAAAATCCAAAGCAAGGATCATCCTAACTTGTCTACACATGAAGAAAATAAAGAAGTCACTATTATAAGATAGGATGTAGTTGACTCGAAGTACGTCCCAATTGACATGAACAAGTTATTGTCACAAATCACTGTCAAGGTTCCTTTACTAGAAATTATGAGGATAGAGGAACACAAAGAGAAGGCCTTAAATTGGGTGAATGTAGTTACTCCTACTAATACCTAAAATACCATTAAGGATGATAAGATGATTGCCTCTGTAGATGATTTAAATGAAAATCAGTATGGGGAGATTATTTCTGAGATTCCTCAAATTTATTTAGACACAAATATTGTCAGTACCATGTCAGGGACAATTGATCCTTTCTTTTTGTCTTTGGTTATCAATGGAAAATTATTAAAGAATTGTATGATTGATTCAGGAGCATCTAACACTATCATGCCTGTAGAAGTCATGAAATCATTAGGATTGAAAGTTGATACACCTCATGGGAGATGTCAAGCCATAGATTAAAGGGAAGTACCAGTTATTGGTACCATTAAGGTATTACCTTATAGCTTGGTAGAATATCCAAACAAGATGTTGACTATGAGTGTCCTAGTGGTTGATATTCCACCTCAATATGGAATGTTACTATCAAGAAAATGGAGTGCTTCAATGGGAGGTAGTATCTAGTGTGATTTATCTTATGCAACTTTCAGTATTGATGGAAATAACATTAAGGTATCTAGTGAAAGTAGGACCCCACACATGATTGAATTAAATGATGCTGATGATTTGAATTGTTGTGTGGATGTGGATATGGAAAACTTTAGAGTCGAAAAGGTTTTCCACAAAGAAAAGATGCATATCCATTAATTGCAGAACTGAACAAACAAAAAAATGGATTATGGAAAATTTACTTTGATGGAGCTTGGTCAAAAGAAGGCTTAGGAGCTGGAGTCTTATTTATATCTCCATCAGGTATCACATTCAAGTATTCTTTCCTATTAACTTTTCAATGTACAAATAATATTGCTGAATATGAAGCATTGTCTTTATGATTGAATATTGCTGCAAAACATGGAATAAAATGTTTAAAGGTTTATGGTGACTCTAAAATTGTTGTAGGACAAGTTAGATCCAGATATGTTGTAAAAAATGATAGACTAAAAATGTACAAACATGGTATTTGGGATCAAATTGAACTGTTTTATGCCTTCAACATTAGTTGGGTAGAAAGATCTAAGAATATTATGGCGGATTTTTTAGCTAATGTTGCTTTGAAAAAGGATAATTTAACCTTAACTGGGGTATCAATAGTAGAAGTGAAGAGTAGACCAGTTGTTCCAGATAACATTTACAACTGACAGGTTTTTGAAGATGACCATGATATTCTACGATTTATTCATTGCCTTGATATCTATGAGGATCAACCTATAAATTGCAATGCCCTAGTTGAGGTAGTTGATGGTAAAAACATGGTCTTGGGAAATGAAGTTATTTAGTTAAGTACCAATCACCATCCCAAAGGTTTGACATAATTAAAAGCATTGTATAGTAGTCAAAATGATCACATGTTAAAAACTAGCAATGTTAAGATTCAAGATTTAGAAGAGATGAATCTCAGGTCACACAACATACCTCAAATGGTTTACATTGGAAAAGGATTAGATCCACACATAAGATTTAATTTGGTAAAATTACTAAGGAAACAAAAGCATGTGTTTGCATGGTCCTATGATGATCTGAAATCCTATAGAGAGGACCTTTTCCAACATGAGATCCCACTAAAACAAGATGTAAAACCATTCAGACAAAAACAAAGACCTATCAATCCATTAATGGCTCCCAAAATGCAGCCATAACTGGTTAAGTTGAGTGATGTAGGAATAATCCAACCCATAAGGCACTCAACTTGGGTCTCTAACCTTGTCCTAGTCAGAAAGAAAAATGGTGATATTAGGTTATGTGTAGATTTCAGAAATCTGAATGTTGCATCTTTAAAAGATAACTATTCTTTGCCTAATATGGATGCAATGCTACATAAAGTCAATGGTTGTGAATTATTATCTATGATGGATGATTTCTCAGGTTACAACCAAGTGCTAGTTAAAGAATCTGAACAATTTAAAACCACATTCACTACCCCATGGGGAACTTATGTATATGTCAGGATGCCTTTTGGTCTTAGAAATGTAGGAGCAACACTCTAGAGAGCCATTGATGTTGCATTTAAAGAATATATTGATTTGTTCATGGTTGTTTATCAAGATGATATGACAACCTATTCAAAGAAAGAAGAAGATCATTCTTGTCATCTTGAAAAGATTTTCAATAAAGCTCTAGAGTATGGTGTGTCCTTAAACCCAAAGAAGTGTCACTTTGTAGTCAAAGAAGGAAAATTATTAGGACACATAGTATCTAAAGGAGTAAGGATTGATCTAGAAAGAGTAGAAGCTATTCAAAAGGTCACTACTCCAAAAAAAATCAAGGGTGTGCAATCCTTTTTAGGAAAGATCAATTTTGTTAGAAGATTCATTGCCAACTTTGCAGAGATAGTGAAACCAACAGTCAAGTTGTTAAAAAATGATGCAAAGTTTCAATGGATTGAAGAAGCACAATTTTCCTTTGACAAAATCAAGAAGGTTGTTCAAGAAGCACCAGTGTTAAAATCCCCTGATTACAGCAAGCCATTTTCATTATTTTCTTTTGCCTCATTTCATAGAATTGCAGCTGTGTTATTGCAAAAGGATGAAGAAAATTTTGAACACCCAATTGCATTCTTTAGTAAATCCTTGCAAGCTGCTGAATTAAATTATTTGATGATGGAAAAATAGGCATATGCATTAGTAAAAGCTGTAAAGTCATTTAGGCCCTATCTGATGTGTGCAGAGGTCATTGCATATGTTTCACATGCAACAGTGAAGGATGTTCTTACACAGTCAGAGGTTACTGGAAGGAGATGCAAATGGATTACCAAAATTCAGGATTTCAATCTGGAAATTCATATTACTAAATTGGTAAGAGGATTATGCCTTGCCAAATTAATGATTAAAGAAAACATGGACCTAGTTCAAGTCAATAATGAAGGGATACCAGACTTAACAGTAGCAAGCATTGAGAGACAACCATATTATATTGATATTGTCTACTATCTAAAAAATGCTAAATGTCCAGAGTATATGACTGATAATTAGAAAAGAGCTTTGAGATTGCAAACTCAGAGATACACATTGATATAGGGGGATTTGTACTGGAAAAATAGAGATGAAGTATTACTATTTTTCCTCGACAAGAGTCAAGCAGAGAAAGTTTTAAAGGATATGCATGTTGGTGTTTGTGGAGGTCATTACTCTACAAAGACTACAACCCATAAGATATTAAGAGCTAGTTATTTTTGGCACTCATTATTTAAAGGTTTTTTTAGTTTGTTAAGAAATGTGAAGCTTGTCACAAATTTTCTTCTAAGCTTAAGTATTCAGGTGAATTATTGTTAAACCCAGTAGTTGCAGAAGCACCATTTTCCATATGGGGAATGGACTTTATTGGAGAGTTTGTTGAGAAGTGTAGTAGTGGACATAGTTGGATACTTGTTACAACTGATTATTTCGCAAAATGGATAGAAGCTATCCCCACCAAAAAAACAACAAGTAAAATAGTAATGATTTTCTCATGGATAATATCTTAACCATGTTTGGTGTCCCCATTAAGTTAATTACTGATAATGAAATGTGTTTTAGGTCTGATGAATTTAAGGACTTTTGTAAGGAAAATGGAATCGTGACATCTTATTCATCACCTTACTCCCCTCAAGCAAATGGACAAGCTGAGTCTAGTAACAAAAGTATCTTGAAAATCTTGAAGAAAATTTTGGAAAAGAATAAAAGAGCTTGGCACTCAAAGTTGAAACTTGCTCTGTGGGATGATAGAATCACTATGAAGAAGACTATAGGGAAGTCTCCATTTGAATTGGTATATGGATTGCAATCAAGATTACCTATCAATAATTTTCTTCTAGTATACAAATTTATCGAAGATGAACAATTAGACATTTTAGAACCAATGTAGGAAAGAATGGTGCAGTTGGTTGAGTTAGATGAAGTCAGAAGAGATAGGCAAAAGGATAATGTCAAATTACAACAAAAAATGAAATACCTTTTTAACAAAAGAGCTATTGCTAGAAAGTTTCAACCTGATGACTTAGTTCTCCAATGGAATGTCAGAGCAGAGGACGAGGGAAAGCATAATAAATTTAAGTCACTGTGGCTTGGCCCTTACATAATTTATTAAAGTTTTGGAAAAGATTCATACCTATTGAAGAATATGGATGGAGAAATTTTTGAAATGCCGGTGCATGGGCAGTTCTTAAAACCTTTTTTTAGTTGAAATCCTCTTTCTGTGCACATGTAAATTTATGTAATTTTTGTACAGGTGTGTTTCCTTTCTAGTCATGTGTTTCTTTCTTGTGAGTAGGTTAGTTAGTTTGGTCTACTTTCCTAGAGATCTGTGGTTCTTGCTTAAATTATCATTTAAACATCCTCAGATAGAGCCACTATTGGTAGTATTCTCTATTCTCAAAGTTGCCTTTCAAAATTTTGATTTTTTGAGGGTTTTCCCTATTGTTGTGTTGAAAATTTATTGCAAGAATCCCTACCTAGAGCTTGAAAATTAATCAAAATTGAAGAAACCTTGAAAAAACCTAAGTGCTAGGTCAAAGTTTCTTTAAAATCCAAAAAAACCCCTAGAAATGCTTAGGAAGGTTCTATTTTGCTGTTACTTTTTGAGACCACTTAAGGAACCTTTTAGCATGTTATTTTATTTACTCATGACTAGTTGCTTAGTCTCCTAAAAAATTTGGCATATTCCTTTTAGTCTAGCGACATCCCGAAACCCTTTAGTCATGCAATCTCTTTAAGTTATAAGAATATTCCTTTTCTATAAGCGATTTAGTGGATGCCTTCAGTTGGGAAGTCTCTAAATGGTTTTGAATGTATCATGAGATCCAATGACTACATTGGAAAATATTTTGAAAATAACTATAGTCGCCTAGTCTCCGGACCCTATATACCTTGAGTCGGGTGATCTCCAGATAAAATGGCAAAGTAATAAATCTTTCAGTGAGTATGAAATGACTATAGTCACCAAGTCTCCAAATATAATAAAGTGGTGTATTTTCATTTAGTCACCAGATCTCTTCAAAAAGTCAAAGTCAAAGTAAAGTTCATGAGATTAAGCGACTACCATTGATTGTCCTCTTCATAAGTTAAGATCTAACAGTTGTCTCTTAATCACTTAATAAAGATGATGTCATCCCAAAATTGGAGAGACTTAGTGACTACCATCAGATTAAGATCTTGTGGCTAGCATTAAGTTGTGAGAAAAAGTCAAAAGTTGCAGCGATTAAGAGACTTCTCTACAGTTGCTAGATCTCTAGATAAGCTCAGTTGGGTAATCTCCATAAAGGTTTGAAAAGTCAACAAGGTTTTGGTGATTAAGAGATTCACTACAGTCGCTAAGTCTCTCAATGAAAAGTAAAGGTAAAGAGGCTTAAGGAAGACGGTAGTCACGGGGTCTCGGAATGAAATCAGGAAATGATAAATATTTCAATGAAAAGGAGATAGACTATAGTCATTGAGTCTCAGAATGAAAAAAATTAAAGTTTCTAAAGGTCGCTTAATCGCTAGATAAAATCACAAAAGGCTAAGATATTCGGTAACTATGATTTCTGCCTTCAGTCGCTAGGTCTTGAGATAAATTTTTTAAGGGTAAAACATTCAGTGATTGAGGATTTCCCTTTAGTCTCTTAATCTCTAAAAATATTAAAAAAACACCAAGTCTTTTAGCAATTGTGAGGAGTTGTGTAGTCGCTAGGTCGCCAGAAATCAAAATTTGATTGCCTGTCACTGTCTCGGCTCTCGGCTAGTGAATTGAGTTTTGAGCATGCCAAGTAATGATGGAAGTGACATGAATTATAGATCTTGAGTCTCAAACGGTCTAATGTATTCAATTATTCAGAATAAATACAACTACCATTATTCATTCTAAATTTACCAAAAGATTCACAGAGCCAGAGCGAGAAGAATTGTGAGATTTTCTGTGTATTCAGAGTTTAGAATTTTTAGAAGAATTTTTATGAGTTGATCAAGAATGAGTCAGCCAATGATGAGTGGATCTTCTACCAGTAAGGGAGATAAAGATAAAGGGAAGGAGAGTTACTCAGATGAATTTATCACTTTGCTTCCTGGGTCCACGCAAAACAAAAAGGTTAGTGATGAAATTTTCACTGATGATCTAGGATTTTGTAGAGATGCAAAGACACATGATGTGTCTGGAATGTGTTTGTTTAGATATTTCTATAAAAATTATGAAAGCCTGGTGCCCTTTTCAAACCCTTGGACCTCAGGGTTGGCTAGGTTGATAGTACCAAATGTCTTCCTAGATATAGATTTTCTCATTGAACTGGCCAGCAGATATGAACCCTTGTCAAAAACAATAAGGAAAGATGATGGCTCAGCCTTGGTCACATTGGATAGAAATTCATTCATGAAATATTTTGGTATACATATCCCAATGGCTACTGAGATCAATTTGTAGGCCCATGCAAATAGATATGTTAGGGAGTCAACTGTAGTTGCACGGGAAATTCAAAATCATGTTTCTAAGCCCAACATGAATTACATTGCAACAACACCAGGGACTACCCCATACTTATATAAGGACCTATGTTTTTACATCAAATATATTGCATATGGATTGTGCAGAGTGTTGGGAGAAGATGGTGGTGCTGAGAGAATTTCATCTAATATTCTGTTGTTGGTTCTAGACTCACAGAGTCTCCATGTAAGAAGAGGATATGACTACATAGGATATGTAATAGGTAAAATACATGAAGGACTTGAGGCTATTAGGAAAAGAGAGCCATCTCCTAGGTTTATGCATTATTCACTATTGATGCATCTTATTTTGTATCACAATTACAATATCAGGGATTTTCAATACCTCCAACCTAAGATGATGTGGACGGGACAACTTAATCTACTCTTGTTGTGGATAAGGACATGAAATTTTACCTCCAGGGAGTGTGATTTTGGTGCTTTTCAGAACTGGATAGTACAACCAATTTTGTTCACCTTAGGATTAAATCTATCCAGGCTGCCAATCAAAGTTTTGCAATTAGTAAGGCCTTGTCAATTTGTTGACAAATGGATAGGAAATCACAATTGGGGTGATTTTTATTATGAGAAAACTTACACAATAATTAGAGTTTATGGGTGACCCTAGCCACCTCATGTTCTCCCATTCTATGTGCCACCAAGGATTGTAGTGTTAGAATTCATTTGATAGCTCATGCTGACCGATAAAGAACATTTGGCTCTACACAAAAAGGGTACTTTTACCCCTAGGCACTTCAAAGTCTACAGCTTCACAATTGTGAAGAATGCATTGAATAAACTAAATGATTGGTTAGGCCACTACAAAATGAGTGCTACCTTGTATAGATGTGTAGATACTGAGGACTTCATTGTTATTGCAAGGAAATTATTTACTCCCACCATTCCCATAAGTAATAGACATAAGGAATGTCCTAAAGAGGATCTTATAAGGAATATCCTAAAGGATGACGAGGTATAGAGAAGAGGACAATAATTCCAAGATTTTTTGTCATTTGAGAAACAACTGAAGAAAAAGGGAATTCCCTTTGGAGGCTTTTACCCCACATTGCCTTATTTAAAGAGGCTAGACCAAATGATGGAAAATTAAAATGCTTTGATCAATTCTTTGGAGGGAATGATTGATGATAAGGAGAGGGAAAAATAAAAACACTCTTCATCAGAATATGAAGAAGATAGTGATGGCTATTTAGTTGATAGCCTTCCAACCATGGAACAACTACTTGCTACTAAGAAAGAAGAAGATGAGAATGTAGTTGTGGATTTGACATAACTTCCAACTTCTCAGGATACCAGTGAAACTCCTTTTAAAAGGCAAAAGGTGTAGACATGAGAACCTTCTCAAGTAAGGGCAACTAAGAAGAAAAAAGATAGAGTGGGAGCTCTTATCACTAGTACAAGGGCTTATGATAATGAAATAAGGAAGAGGATTAGATAAGAGAAGAGAAAACAAAAAGAAGTTGTTGAGGAAATAGAGTTACCTTTGGCCCTCTGTCAAGATGAAAGATTGCTTCATCAAGAAGCCTTTCTAAAAGATGATGAGTTCATAAAAATTGATGAATTCAAGAACTTTCTCTTATGGCATAAGAAACAATAGGTTGTTTCTAATGTATAGATTATAGAAGAAGGCCAGGTGCTTGATGAAGCCATTCAAGCTTTGAAGGATTATGATCCTGAATCAGAAACAATCACTCCTAAGGATGCCAGAAAGTTAGTGAAGGCTAGCAATATGTTGCTTGTACCTGGTTGGGACCTTGCTTCTTCTTTCATCATAGATCAAATAAGAAGGCAACCAGACATAAATCTGTCTTCTAAGACTAGAGTTGGTGATATAATAAAGGGATTTGGGTATAGCCCAAATAACCAAGCACTGGCTATGTGGAGCTTGTATCCCAAGGATCAGAAGCCTTCTCTTCTCAATGTCCAAGAAAAGATGGAAGGAGACAAGATTGTGTGGTCAATCCACAATACTGGTGACTTAGAAATTTCACAAGTCCTCACACACTTTGCAAGATTAAATGAAGACAAATCCAAGAAAATTTTAGATAGGGTCAAGAACTTATTTGAAGATTATAGTGCACTTGTCCAAGATAGGGAGTTGCATATCATGAAAGAAAAGGCATTGTAGAAAAATGTGGATGATCTAACATAACAAATAATAAACATGCATGTGATTAAGTATCCACTACCAGAACAACCTACATAGACAAAAATTCAAGGTGTAGGTGGAGAAGAAGCTACTGTAGCAGCAAAACATGGGAAAATAGAGCATAATGCGGTTGTATTACAAGCCCTAGTAAATTTTTTTTAGCATAGAATAGAAGTTCTAAAAGAGAAGGCAGATATAGTATACACTACTTATAATAAATTGCTTGGACTACAAATGGAGGTAAAAAATTTTGTTTCTATTTTTAATACCTATTTTGGAAACTGGTCAGTAAGAGCTTCATTGTTTGAAAGAGTAGCGACAGTACAACCCCTGAGGACAGATCTCCCAGAATCAATTTTACAAGTAGGGGATGAGATAGAAAAGATAGGAGTAACTTTATCCTTCTTTAAGGGTAAAGAAAATTAGATTGAGGTGAGGGTATTAATGTTTGGACCTAATTTCAACAGGTTGATCCCTCATTTCAAAACAGAGGATGGAGAAATACAAAATTTGGATGTATGGAGATCAGATTTTGATCTCCTATTACCTAAAAAAGAGGCTTTTATTAATGATATCAATGAATTGGATATGGATAGCTTCAATGCATTTCTTGATGAAGCATTTAAAGTTGAGATGGACTTCATTAAGTTCATTATAGATGTCAAGCTAATTGTAGATGCCAGATGGGAAAGACAAAGTGAACAATTGTAGAATATCTAAGAGTTTCAGTGGTCCACAGAGGAGGAGGTAATTGCATGGGATGTTCTTGCAAAGCCTGAGAAGAAAAAGCCTATTGTAGTTGACCTTGACATAATGGATGAAGAGTAAAGAGGACACCTAGATATCTGACACCTGACCTATGAGCACAGGGATGGTAGCTATTTATGAAGAATGGTGTAGGCTAGCCTGAAATGGCGGTCACTATATCTCGTAATAACTCAGTGAAGCTATCAAGAATATCTCTAGAAAAAGGTGTTAGTTATCAAACAAAAGGATCAGGCATCAGAAGGATCCAAAAGATTTTTGTCTTTCCATTGCCTAAGGGCCTCTTTATAATTTTATCTTTTTTGTTTTAGGTTTAGGGCTAAACCATCTGAAGCTTGTTGCATCCTTACTCATTTAAGGATTCCAAGATGGTTTAGCTATAAATAGGAGTTGTACTCTCTTTTGTAAAGAATGATTAGATGAATACAAATTCTATAGAGAAGACTTATCATTTCTATTTCTAGGACTTCTGAGCTTCAAAATCTTGTATGTATTGAAAAAAGAATATTTTCAATAAAATACATTGCAATTTCTGTCTTATTTTGTTATTGCCTCTTACTATTATGTTCTACTCTTGTATGGTTTTATTTGTAAGGCATATAAAAACATGCATGTTGCAAGGCAATTTATTTAATTATTTATGAATTTCTTTCAGGGAAAGGATTAAATTTTCAATAGCAATTTCAGAGAGTAAACATAATTGTTAGGATTATAATGATACAAATATAGGACTAATAGGATAGTTTGTAAGGCACTCTATTCAAATTACATGTAGTTTGTAAGGCATTCTATTGTATTCCTTCTAAAATTTTCCTATGGATCTGCATTCAAAGACACTATTCGCCCAAGGATTAGGCACTGGTTTGAGTTTTGTCATGCAGTTATCTATCAATAATCAAACATAAAATATACAATTCAAGTACATTTTGTCATTAAGTGCATACATATTTTGAAAGGACTGTATTTCAGTAATATGGTTCATATTTGTGATTCCTTCAAGAGAGAATCAAAGAGGTTAGCCTTCCTTGAGTTAAACTCAGAAAAAGAAGAAGGATTAACATCATTATGCCACTGCTATTTGTTATTGCATTTATAGTTTTCCTTGTTATACTTTGCATTAGGATATTCTCAGATGTATGCAGAGTGATCTTTTAGTGAAGTAATTTGAGACATAGTAACATAGCAGTGAAGAACCCAATCCACTATTTTAAATATTAGTTGAAATATAGTAATCTATCTAATGCAATACCCGCCTGAGTCCTGTGGATCTCAAAGAAGAAGGAGGATCTTATTCAATCCTCATCAATTAGACTATTTCTTGTCAAACTTGAGAGTTCACAATCTGAGAATCAAGTACACATATTTATCAAGTTTTTCCCTGCAAGAAAAAGCTCTAACAGGGATCATAGAGGTAGGCGATAGAGTGGAGGAGAGGGATAGTGCAGAGACCAGTTATAGGTGGTCCTCCATAGGGAGTGCAGGAGGGGAGAGAGAAGATGGCCCAGGAGCCATTTTTAGAGGATGAGGAGATGGGGCTAGGAAGATATGAGAGGTAGGGAGATCAGGAGCAAGTAGTCATTTTGCAGGTAGAGGTGATAAGATTAGAGGCTTTGGTGGTAGTAGAGAGGGACATAGCCAATAGGGATGAGGTAGGAAGAGTGAAGGAGTGAGAGAGGGTAAGGGCTCAGATAGAGACTATGTGATGGGAGTTAGCCATATTGCAGGGTCGAGTGGGTACAAGAGAGATTACCAGGACAAGAGCTGCCATAGGTACGAAGTGGATGGTGGGGGAGGTAGTCTGATTGTTGGGCCAAATAGAGAAGATGCAGAGATAGACATATGTTTTGACCCAGTGACTGATAGAGGATAGGGACATGTGGTAGAGATGAGAAGATATATACTGAGGGGAGTAGGAGTTAGCAAGATAGGGAGTGACGATGGCAGTTGCAGGGTAGTTATTGACATCCATGTTTGATGCACAATGAGATGCATCAGGGAGGACTCAAGGGGTATCATTAGGGTTAGTAGTCAGGCCACCGAGGGACAAGGTGACATGAGGTGATAGTTGTAGAGGAGCAGATAGATCTACTCCATGAGGTGCACATGGGGGAGGTCAGGATGACAGAGATATCTTCTAGTGGTCATGAGATCTAGTTGATTATATAGGATACACATTTTGTGGATTTCTAGATGAGATGCATATCTATAGCAGTATCGAGGTACCTAATGTATCATTTTGATGTACCATGATATATATATACAGATATTTTTGTGGTGCCATTTTATGAGTTTATTTGATGGATTATGAGATTATGCATAGTACTAAATTGTTATAATGACATGTGTGATGCAGGATGTGTGTGATTATGTGAAATGTGTACTACATGATGTGCAAAGCTTATGTAGATATGTAATGAATTGATGTTTTATTATGCATATGTAATGTTTATGAATGTGCAATGCATAGGTAATGATTAATGGTTAAATAGATATATTTGACATGAAATGTGTATTTAATGAGTAATGATTAATGAGATATATTTGACATGCAATGTGTTTTTAATGATTAATGATTAATGAAATATATTTGACATACAATGGTAACTAAATGAACTTAACTAAATGAGGTAGAATGCAATGGAATGAGCTAGTGTCACTTTTTTTTTTTTTTTTGTGTATCCAATATAACCAATAGGATCAACTAAACCACTAAAGAAGAGGGAGGGGACGATGAATAAACAAGACCCTTGTCTCAAACAAAAATGCAAAAAAGAAACAAACTAATATGAATTTGAGCTATAATGCAACTTGACTACATGATTTAGTGGGATCACTTGTGCTCATTTTGGAGAGCACACCCTAGTTTGATATTGCAATAGGAGGTATGGATAATGTGTTATAAAAGTACATATGACATTGTTCCATTGCGTGGACTAGACTCTCATATAGCTATAGAAATAGAGATGTAGATTTTCTGACAATGATAGAACCTATGACATATACTTATTGGAGATGTCTGGGCACACTTAGGTGTTTTAAGGGACATAAGTATGCTAACCCATTTCCCCCATTAAGATACACATAATTATAACTGCGAAACCAAAAAAAATATTCATAAAGTATCTACAAACAGATTATACCGTAATCGACACTTGCATCAAATTTTACCAGTCACAATATACCAAGATATGAAAGATCGAGGTAATCATGAGTAGGATCTACTGATACAAAAAGATAAAATCAACAAAGAAGGCATCCTAACCAAGTGGTCATTCGGTCCACAATTTTTTTCCATGAATGGGATAGGATTGACGAGATTGATTTGAGCCGACTGAGGAAGGACGCATCCTGCAAGGAAAAGATTGATTGACTGAAATGGATATTTGCTAGAAATAGATGTGAAAGAAAAAATAACTCAAAGATTTGATTTTGATGTTGATTTTGATAAGCACTTTTGCGATCACTGTTTCTAGGAAAAGCTCAGTGTGATGGGGTTAAACTCAACTTGCTGGGAATTGTGGTTGGATCTTTATGGCTATGTGAGAAGTGATGATTGAAAACTAGGACCAGGATGAGGATGGATATGTACAATGGACGAGAAGACAATGGATCCAAATTTGCTATCATGGTGCCTGAATCAAGTTTTTACCATAATACTTGCCCAGAGTGCTTGTTTGCCAACTTTTCACTATTGGACAAATTCATTTCTTTTTTTTTGTAAGGTGCCTGTTTACCAGGTTTTACCAAACAATGATTTTTTTATGAACATTTTCTTCTTTTTAAGATTTTTTGCTTTTTTGATGTTTAGGATTTCTTTAGGATCTTTTTTGATTTTTAGAATTTTTTCAGGATCTTTTATGATTTTTATGATTTTTTGCTGAATAACACTGTACAAGAACTGAATGCTGAGCTACACATAAAAGTGATTCAAATGCAGAATATTTATAGGATCAAGGAGTGGATCTCCCTTAGGTGTTGCAATCTGATATGCCCCAAAATTGAATTTAGTAGTAATAACAAATGGATCCAACCAATTGGGTTCAAACTTCCTTTTCTTTTCTTGATTCTAGAGATTCTTCATGTTATGTTGGAGGACCAAATCACCTACATCAAAACCACAAGGTTTGATCTTCTTGTTAAACTATAAGCATAGGTGATTTTGATACACACAGAGGTGGTTAAGGGAATTGAGGCATCTCTCATCGAGGAGTTGTAGCTCTTGCAAGTGGGCAACCTTATACTCTTCTTTGAACATCAGGTTCTTCAGAGAAATCCTAAGGGAGGGGAGCTCAATTTCAATGGGTAAGACAACCTCAAAACCATAGAAAAGGGTGAATGTGGTGGCGCTAGTAGGAGTACGGATGGAGGTGTGGTAGGCCCAGAGGGAAGGATTGAGTTGCATGTCAATCATGGCCAACACCATCAATGGTCTTTTTTAGGATCTTTAATATAGTTTTATTTGTAGCCTCAGTGATGAGCCCAGTTTATGGATTGTTTTGTTTATGATTTTCTGGTTTAGACTTAAGTATCTCATGAGTTTTCATAAACAATATTCAGACTTTCTATGTTTCTATACTATGACTATGTGTGTATTTGGTGCTTTTAAGACTAAAGAAATATGCTGAATATATATATATATATATATATATATATATATATATATATATATATATATATATATATATATAAAGTGGATATTATGATGAAATTTGGTATTTATTTCCTCTCTACATTAATGGGTAGTGTTCCTATAGCCATGTGATGAGGATACACTAAAATAGGAAAGATCATTATAGATCTTTATCTTGGATTTGTGTTGTGAGTTTTGGTGTGCTAACCTCTTGCAGGGAAGGATTAAGTCAACATGTAATAAAGACTGAACATTGAAGTGGCTTCATCAAGTCAAGTAACCATTTCTAGGTTTCATCATGGTTCCACTACTTCCAATCAGATGTAGATGCCATTGCAGACCAGGTCAATTCAATTACCAGGAGTTCTGGAGGGAATCTAGTGCTCGAGCATTCCTATATTCTTGTGAATTTGAATGCAGCTTATTCCTGCATAAATGATGCTATCGCTTTTGTAACTGAAAGTTGTTATCCCCATGTAATGGAGGATCCTAGTTCTTAGGAGTTCTATTTTTCAAGTTTTTCTTAAATAAAATGGAATTTGTGATTCCTGGTTAGTTAGATGTTTAGAGAATCTATTTTTTAATCTAGTAAAGAAGTGAATACACTTTGACATTCCATCTTGTACTTATGTTGATGTTTACATGAATGAATAGATGATATCTTCTGATTCTAGTCTCTGAGTTTTAAATCCATTCACTCTTCTGTGGGGGCTCATATGGAAGGTGAACTCTGTTCATGCTTAAGTAGGATCTAGTTTTAAGTTTCTTTGAAGCTTTTTAACACTGTTGCTCCTACAGCCATTGGTAGCAGAACCATTGACTGTTTCTTGCAGCATAGATTTACTATTGAAGCATTATTAGTTTACTGTTGAAGAATTCCCATAAGTGTTAAGTTAAATTGTTGTTTCAATTCCTAGCATAGATTTCCTATAGAAATTCCTTTGCTTTAGTAATGATGGCTTTTGAGATGAACTAGAGCATATACTTTGCAGTCACCATTTCAAGTTTACGCTCCCAGATTGATAAATCTAATGAAGTTCAGCATGATATTCTAAGTAAAAACTTGATGCTATTAACCATAGAATCACTGTGAAAGGATGTCCAATCCTTGAAAGTACTAAGGTATTATACTAATTAACCATTTTTGGCACTGTTGCCAGGGATGGTGTCAATTTAGTTCAACCCTGAAGTCATTAAGTTAGTTTACATTCTGCATTATTTTGCATGCATAGACATAGGGACCATCTTGGGAGATTTCTTCCTTGCATTATCCAAGAAGAACCATTTGAGGTTTTCAACCCAAAACCTGAGTAACCCCAAGTCGAGAACATACAAGAAGAAGAACCATTTGAGAATGTATTTGCAGATGCATATGAAAAATTTCCTTCACCTTCAACCTCTAAAGAATCATACCATCTGAATGACCTATTTGCTGACCCAAAATATCAGGATAACCCACTTGGTCTTATCATCTACCAACCACCACCATAAGGTCCTCCAAGAATGGCCCAGCCTACCTTCCCTTTTCCTATTCCTAATCATCAAGTTAACCAAAATTTGAAGAACATACCTACTACCGCATTACCCAGATTCTATGGCCTCATCACAGAAGACCCTGAGACATTTCTCTTTGAGTTTGACATCCTTTGCATGAGCTATAATTACACAACTGATGCCCACAAGCTGAAGTTGTTTCTCTCTACTTTAAAGGAAGCTGATTTAAGATGGTTCATGAGCTTTGGTGCTAATGCTGTAGCAGATTGGTCCGCAATGAGAAATTTGTTCCTTTCAAAGTATAAAGAGTATTGTAGGGGAAGAGTCTTAAAAGGGGATGACATTTTTAAAATGTCCCAGAAAAAAGATGAAACCTTGGAAGATTATGTCTCTAGGTTCATGTTCAACCTGTAATGCAATACACAACATGAGTTGAATGTGGAATCCCAAAAGCATCTTTTTATGAAAGGTGTGCATGATGGAAGCATTGAGGCCCTTAACCTCATGGAAGGAGGAGACATTACTCAAAAAAACTGGGCTAAAATAAAGAATATATGTTTGAACTATTCTAGAGCTACTGTCAAGAAAGGAAGAGGACTGGGAGACTTATCTGATAAGTCTAATGGTGTGGGGGTGTCCAAAGTAGAGCTGTCAAACCTATTTTCAGACTTCAAGAAAGGCATCATTAATGATGTTGCTATGTAGCTGGACACCATGCAGGTGAGAAGAAAGAATGATGAAGCTGATGCCATGCTAGCATAGTACTATCCGCATTGTAGGGAGAAGAAAAAGAATGTTGGTGCAAATCTGTTGCAAGCCTGGAGTCACAACCTATGCCTACCGAGTTTAAGGCCATTGATAGAAATGGAGAGGTTCTCTACATTTCCAAATGAAGGCCATAGGCCTAGAGACTAGGTATGCCCCGAGATCCTCTCCAAAATCTTAATAGTAACAGTCAATGGAAAAATCAACTGCAGAGTGGTTTTAGTGGGTATAATAATTGGCAATAAGCTCAGCAAGGCTAGCAATAGCCTTAGCAAGGTTGGCAAAAACATCAACAAGGGTGGTAGTAGCCTTAGCAAGGTTGGCAGTAGCCTCAAAAAGGTTAGCAACAACCTTAGCAGGGCTGGCAACAATTCCAGTAGGGGTGGCAACAACCACATAATTGGATGAACCAATCAAATCAGCAAGCTTTGATACCACCACCTCAACAATAGGCTCTAATGCCTCCTCCTATAGCCAACACTGCTCCCCTTAAATAGACTTAGCTTCCTACTTAGCCTACCCCTAATCCCAACAATGCTAAACCACCATCACAATAGTAGAGCTATGCTATTTCCTTGAATAATATTCATTTAAGGTCAGGAACAACCCTTGCCTCTCCTCAACAGCCTATCATAATAGAAGTTGAGGATGCCTCAACTAAGAAAACAAATGTGCCAACTAAATCTACCTCTCTTGTAGCTTAAGAGCCCCCATTTCCTCATAGGTTGGAAGAGCAAGCCCAGCCTATGGAAAACCAAGCAGTGATAGACTTTCTTAATCAACTAAAGTAGATGATAGTAAAAATACCATTGCTAGATGCCATAAAGGAAGTTCCTGCTTATACCAAAGCCATCAAGGAGGCCTACATAGAATAGCTAGGGAGGACGAAAATGGATCCTAAAACCATATATGTCGTAGGAGAGTTATCTGACCTAATGTTGGAAAAGTTGACTGTACCCAGGTATTCTGACCCTGGGAGCCCTGTGGTTACAGTCACCATTCAAGGAATACAAGTCCGAAATGCTCTAATTGATTTAGGTGCATCAATAAATGTCATGAAAAAGGAGGTAATGTGTCAATTACATATCATCAACCTTAGGGAGACACCAACTATACTTCATCTTGATGATAGTTATACCATCACACCTGATGGGATGGTAGAGGATGTCATTGTCACATTGAACTCTTGGGAATATCTAGTCGACTTTATTGTCCTTTCCCCAAAAGCCAAAATGGGTGGATATCCAATAATTCTAGGGAGGTCATGGCTATCTACTATAGATGCCTATATAGCTTTTTGGTCAGGGAAGATGACAATATCCAATGGTGTCAACACTAAGAACCTAACTTTGTATTCCCTTGCTCAACCCCTGTTGCAAGATGATCAAATAGTCTGGCTAGATTTGGGTGATGCTGATCCAGAGGTCAATTCCATTCACCAGCTTATGATGATATCCTAGGAACCATTTGTATCCTCTAAGGGAGAATATGAGATAATTTCCTCCATTATCCTGAATGAATATGGGGTACAGTCTTAGCTGTGTTCCCAAATAGATTATATTCTGGAAACCCTATTACCACCTCCAAATGCACCTTATTATTCAGAAACATCACAACTCCTCCATTCATTATTACCTCATGAGATGGACTCTCTTCCTATGGTTCAGCTTTCCATGGTGGAAAAGGTCATCAAGCTGGAAGTTGCTCCAGGATGTGAATTGAATCTAAGTAGTGCTTTATCACTTCCAATGTAGAAAGTTATCTTGTAGCTAATATAGGAGCATCAATAAGATTTTTCTTGGGACTATACAGACATGAAAGGCCTAGATCCTAAAATCTGCACTCATAGGATCTACATTAACCCTGAATGCAAGCCTGTCTGATAGCCTCAAAGGAGGGTCAATCTAGCTTTAAGGGATATAGTTATGAATAAATTGAAAAAGTTGTTAAACACTGGTTTCATCTACCCCATTTCTGATAGTCAGTGGGTCTCACCTCTAGTTATAGTACCTAAGAAAGGAGGGAAGTAAAGAGTTTGTGTTGACTATAGGAGTTTAACTTAGCCACTAAGAAGGACCACTTCCCATTTCCATTCATAGATCAAGTCCTTGATAACCTGGCTGGCAAGAAATACTTCTCTTTCCTGGATGGATTTAGTGGTTACAGTTAGATACAAATAGCTCCTGAGGACTAGGAGAAGAAAACTTTCACATGTCCATGGGGAAAATTTTCTTATTCATTCTTGCCTTTCAGTTTGTGCAATGCTCCTGCCACTTTCCAAAGAGCTGTGATAAGTATCTTTTCTGATATATTTGCTAATTGCATGGAGATTTACATGGATGATTTTACTACCTATGGAAATACCTTTGATGAAGCAAAGGAAAATTTGAACAAAGTTCTCCAGAGATGTTGAGATTGCAACCTTTCTCTCAATAGTGAGAAATGCTTTATGATGATGGAGGAGGAGGTTGTTCTAGGCCATTTCATTTCCTCCAAAGGCATTCAAGTGGACCCCACCAAGATTGAAGTAATTATTACATTACCCACACTAGAAAAACAAAAGGATGTGCAGAGTTTTCTTAGACATGCTAGGTATTATCAAAGATTCATAAAGGATTTTAGTCAGCTTGCAACACCTCTGTATAATTTGTTGAAAAAGGATGTTGAGTTCACTTCGAATTGTGAGTGTACAAAGTCTTTCCTACAGCTTAAGGAGGTTCTCACCATGGCTCCGATTTTGTGAGGACGTAATTGGGAATTTCCTTTTCACATTCATACAGGTGCATCAGATTATGCTATTGGTGGCGTACTTGGTCAGAAGGTGGACTCAGTTGAACATGCTATTTATTTCATCTATAAAAATTTGTAAGGTGCAGAGTTCAACTATACAGTCACTGAGAAAGAACTGCTTGAAGTCATCTATGCACTGAATAAATTTAGGCACTATATTATTGGCTATGTGATCTTTGTGCATACTAACCACTCTACTATCAAGTACCTGATGAATAAGCCTACAATATTTGGAAGACTGACTCGCTAATTGCTCCTTATGCAAGAATTTGATATCACCATAGTAGACAAGCCTAGTAAGGCCTATGTGGTCCCTGATTTCCTTTCTTAGTTGCATGTCCCTAATGATCCTACAACCATTAATGGTAGTTTTCTTGATGAACACCTCTTTCTATTGTCTACACATAATCCCTAGTATGTCAACCTTGCTAATTATCTCACCATTGGTAAGACTCCAACTCATTTCTCTCCTAAAGAAAGAAGGTTGTTAGCTGAGAAAAGTTTTAATTATTCTTGGATTTTTGGATTCATGTTTTATACCAGTCCTAATCAAGTAACCTGTAGATGCATAAGGGAAGATGAAACATATGATATCCTATAGACATGTCATGATGAGCCCCGTGGTGGTCATTTTGCTGCCAAAAGAACAACATTCAAGATTTTAACTATGGGATATTACTGGCCCAGTTTACACAAAGATACCACTCAGTATACCAAGAAGTGTGACAAAGGCCAATGCATGGGGTGACCCACTAAGAAAGATGAGATTCCCCTATAGCATTAGGTAATTGTAGCATCATTTGATAAATGGTGGATTGACTTTGTCGGTCCTATTGAACCATCTTCACAAGGTAAGTCTTATATCCTTGTATGCACTGATTATGTTACCAAATGGGCCGAGGCCAAACCTATGAAGCACCCTAAGGATAAAAATGTTGCTAAGTTTCTCTATGAGTTTATTTTCACAAGATTTGGTGTGTCTAGGGAGTTTCAGTCTAATCAGGGTCCTTAGTTTACTTCCAATTTGATAGCTTCTTTGATGGAAGAATATAAAATTTGGCATGGTAAATCCTCACCTTATCATCCCCAAGCTAATGGCCAAGTAGAGGTTACTAATAGGGAGTTGGAATCCATTCTTACTAGACTATAGCACTCCATAAGAAGGATTGGGCCACATGACTTCTTGAAGCACTTTGGGCTTACATGACTACCTATAAATCTACAACTTGCTTCACTCCATTTGAGCTTGTCTATGGTCGGTCAACTGTCATGCCTATAGAATTTGAACATAAAACATTAAGGAAAACTCTTGACCTTGGTCTGGATCTCACTGTAGCACAACAAGAACAAATTATGAGTTTGAATGGACTTGATGAATGGTGTAAATTTGCCTTGCATAATACAGTTACTGCAGCAACATCGAAAGAAATGGCATGACACGTATATTAAGGATAAAGTCTTTTCTGTTGGTGACTGGGTACTTCTTTATGACTCTCAATATTAGCATCATCCAGGGAAGTTTCAAACTCATTGGTTAGGCCTGTATGAGATTGCTACTATGTTTTCCAATGGAGTGGTCCAACTTTCTACTATTGATCTTGTTCGGTTCAAGTTGCTAGTCAATGGTCACCGGTTGAAATTGTATCAAAAACCACAAAGTAAAGAAGAGTTCCTATAGCAGTTCTCCTCTGCTTTTGGTGATATATTTCCTACAGCCTTTGAGAATGAGCTTCCCACTCATTTGCATTCTTCACTTTAAAATGATTCTCGTCACTCCCATAATAAAAGCTTTCTTCGTGAAAGTTCTTTCTCCGCAATAAAATTTCACTTCATTTCTTGTCTTTCACCCATCCATTTTCATAATTATCCATCCATGAATAATGATAGCTGCCGCCCTCAGCAAAATTTCAAGTTCGTACACTATCCGAGGTATTTATTCCTTAATTTGTTTTGCAATTTTTTAGCTATGCCTCGTCACATGCGCAAGTGTGGGACCACTTGCCTAATTAAGCTAGGGGGAGTTATATATCATTTTTTTTGTCTTACGTATTCATAAAATCTTTATGTTTTATTCTTTTGTCTTGTTGTACTTTACACTTCTTGTCATGATTTGACAATCTTTAAGAGCTATGTGCTATGTTATTATTTTGCAGATATCAAGTGAGGGTGGCAAGTATGTGCTAAGTGCGAAGTCTATGGTTATGTAATTATGAGTAGTTAATGTGCGAGATATTCTTGATTTGTACTCATATTTACACTAGACCTCATTTCTAAAAATGATAGAACTTTCTATATTCAAAATTTTCCTATAACTTGCCAATGCAGCCAATTCAAAAACTCCTTGTTCGAGCCTTATTTTAGAGTGTTTAAATTTCCTGCAACCTTGTTTGAAGTACTTTGACAACCTGAAGATGGGGGGTGTACCTTATCTACCAGGAACCCACAATACATGATATCTTGTTAGCTGATCAAGCTTGCAGGCCATATTTCCAAGTGAGAGGATGGCTTGATTACTTCTAGAAGCTCACCGAATGGAATGATGAGGTTGCACTGCAATTTATGAGCACATTGAAGGAAGGAGTGGCCACAATCAAGGGGTTAAGAGTATCATTTTCATAGGTAGTGGTGGAAGATGTCATAGGGTTGCCATAGGAAGGGGAAGAATTTGTAGAAAATCTCAATCCGACAACATCTAGGGTGCAGTTTACACTGCATTCAGACCCACATGTAGAAATTGACAAGAAGCAAGGTACGTACAGAATGTCTTTGCCTGAACCATTTAGGTAGTGTGCAATTCATGTTATCAAGTATTTCACTTGTGAGGGACAAAAATCATATTTGTATTCCATCCATTTCAAGTTTTTAAGCTGCCTACGACATGAAAATAGACCCATAAACGTCCCCAACTTCATGTTCAACATTTTGAAGAAGCAGGCTATTTTGGTATAGGAGGGTAAAATTAACTATGTTTCACATCACTGTTTGGTTAAGCTAATAGTTGAGAAGGTCTTAAGGGAACAGTCAGAATTATCCTGGGAGGAATTTCTATTACAAGGGTTTAAAGAACCAACTCTAGAGGGTTCTCCTCACTCCTCTACTTCAAATTCAGTTCAGAATGAGGAAGAAGAGAATACTTCTGCAAAGAAGTCTACTCCTATGTCGAAAAGGGTTTCTTAGAGGAAGAAAGGAAAGAACAATAGTCCTAGTTCTAGTTAGCAGACAAAGGAACAATCTCCTGTAGCCTCAAGCACTTCTAGGAAGAGGAAAATTCTAGAGAAAAAGAAAGAAACTCCATTGAGAAGAAGTAATAGAAAGAGGCAGAATGAGACTGTAGATATACCATTAGAAGGGTTAAATATTGAACCTAAGGCCTCTGAGAAAAAGGAAGAGGAACCCAAGAATATGCAATAGGAAACAATTGAGAAGTTTCTTGAGGTTAAGCAAGAGTAGGTTCCTGTGAAACAAACAAATAAAGAATGCATAATCATTGATGATGACTCTAGCTCTGAGGATCAGACATATATATTCCAAAGAAAAAGTTCCTCCTCTAAGGGTCCTCAGACAAATGACAGTTGCAGTGACTTAGAAAATGAAGAAATGTCTAAAGGATGCTATAATATGATGGAAGAAGAGGAACCAGGATTATCTCCTACAACGGAGAAGAATTTGTATGAAGAAAACCTTGATGTTGATATGGATCTTGTTAATAAAATAGTGGAGCAAGTTTTAAGTGAGGGTTTGGATGCATTAGCCTCTATTGCACAGCAATGCTGTAACACTGAGAGATCTATGGTGATATAGACAGATCATATGAAGGGGATGAGTTTCAAAAGTGTTCAGTCCCCTGTTCTTAATTTAGCAAAAAATTCTTATATCAGTTCTATGTCAGATCAATCTAGTTCAGTGTCTTTGTTGTCTATTATTTTTTAGTTATGTAAGTAATTGGTCTCAGAAAGAGAACAATAGAAACAAAAAAGGAAAGAGTTGAATAGCGTTAGAATAACTAAGAGGGGGGTGAATCAATTATCCAGTGTCCCAAAACAAAATGTATAATTCAAAATAATTTCTTTAATTTCTGCTCGTCGGTAAGCAATAATAACTCTCACTGTCTGTGCTTTTACTGATTACCAGTCTAATGCCAAAATAGTTTACCGATCAAATCTAACATGTAACATGTAAAGAATGATAAAAAACAAATATCATAATCAACATATAACACAAGAGATTTAATGTGGAAACCTTGTAAAGGGAAAAACCACCTGGGATCAGCAACCCAAAATTGTTCACTCTTCTGAAGTGGGGTCGGTTAAGACCCAATCCTGTTAAAGGTTAAAAACACACTGTAAGGTGTGAGCTTGTTAGAGGATTTTAGACTAGAAGTTATCATCCAACCAGCATTCACTGTGGAGTTGACAGGATAACAATGTTCATTCTATGAATGATACATCATAAGACTTTCAGAGTCCACTTGATTAAGAGATTTTGACTGTATACAATGGTGAAATATGTAACAGTTAATGACCTACCCTAATACAACTTCAATTTGTAGATTATAGATCAATATTTAGTCCATACAAATCCTTCTGATCAATAATTCACTTCAGATTCAATACTATATCAACTTACTATCTGTCGGTAATTGCTCTTTGTAGCTTGGTAATGGTTCTGCAGCTTGGTTCTTACTAACTAGTATGATCAGAATACATGAAATCCTTGTTCATTCAATATTCCTGTAGCTTCTTCTTCTTCCAACATTTTCATAAAGAAAAACTGCTCTCTTATATAGACGAGTAAATCATTTTCTTCTCCACCATAAGACTTTGCCACTTAATCTCATTCATAGATTTTTCTACTTTAAACTCTCTTGATACTTGTGTCAATAACATGTTTCAATCTTTTCCATTAGATCTTCCTTGAATTTTGTCAGCCGTCGATCTGTGTAACAAAAATTTTCTGTTAACTCGATGTTATACTCTTGCCAGCTCATCAATCTTATCGGCTAAACTAATCATTTAATACATTATGTTCTACTCAGTTAACAAAGAAATGGGTCGGTGAATACTGCTCGGTTAATACTACGATCGGTATACACTACACTCCGTCGGTGTATACTAGAAATGCTTCATTTACCGACAACACTGCTTTGTGTCTTTCAGCTCTATACTTCATCATAGATGAATGCAACATAATAAAGTCAATATCATCAAGTCATAGACTCATCAGAAAGTTACTCAATGTGTTCCTTATCCTCATTTGTCATGTACATCTTTCCTCATGTAGATTTCTTTGTTCTTCATCTCTTTCACCTTTCTTCAGATGTCTCAGTATAGTAACTTACAAGATAAGTGTTGTCAAACTAGTTGACATCAATGACAACATAATACTAATTTAATCATATTACATATCTAATCAGAAACTCCTCAGTGATCTTGCAATCATAGATTATTCAATCAGATTCCAAATTAGTTGTAGTCAACAATATTTCCCTTTGGCATTGATGGCAACTCAAGTAATACGAAATGTACCATACACATACCAAACATACATTCTAAAACTTTGTGAACAAATGCTGTAAGTTGAATAGACTTAATATGTTTAATCACTATGTTACTAAACTAGCATTAAGTAATACAACTTTACCATTCTGCAGTTGTGATCTTTTCAGTTCTCCAATTCCTACCTACTTCTGTTCTCTGTAACTGATCTTCAATACTCTGTCTCATTCAGATTGTCTCTCCCTTAGATAATTCTCATCGGTGCTTGTTCCTTTTCATATTCATATTCATTTCATATTGTTTATCTCTCCCTTTGACAACAATGCCAAAGAAACAAATAAACAAACAATTCTGTCTTCCTCTGTATCTTTGAATATTAGTATTCCAATCAGGTCAAGTTCTCAAACTTAATCACAACCTTGAACATGATTCAAAGTGTGAACTATGATGCATCAACATGAATGATCTTTTGATAAAATTAGGCTGATGCAATAACCAGATCACCTTAGTGACCGATAGACAGGGGATAGACCCCAAGTCTAGTCCTTAAGTATTCAAATGTGTCCTTCGGTAGGGGCTTTGTAAAAATATTTGCAAGTTGTTCTTTGGATGTAACAAATTCTAACTTAACTTTCTTCTCTTGCACTTGTTCTCTTAAGTAATGATACTTAATAGATATATGCTTTGTCTTAGACTGCATCACAAGATTTTTTCAAATATTAATAGCACTAGTGTTGTCACAGTATATAATCACCGGGTCAGTGATTACCTCATTCATTCCTTCCAGCACTTGTTTGATATAGGCAATGTTTGAATAGTTAGTAGTAGTAGCAAAATATTTTGCTTCAGCTGTAGACTGAGAAATACAAGCCCACTTTTTACTTGTCCAGGTTACAAGTCATTCACCAAAGAAAAATGCTCCTCTGGTGGTCCTTTTTCTATCATCCACATTTCCAACCCAATCAGCATCGGTGTAAACTTTCAGTTCAAACTTCCCTTCCTTAGGATACCATAATCCAAAATTCTCTATTTTCTTCAAGTATCTTAAGATCCTTTTTGTAGCTATCATGTGTGATTCTCTAGGATTAGCAGAAAATCTTGCAACAATTCCCACAACACGTGCTATATTTGGTCTACTATGAACTACGTACATTAACTTACCAATCATGGATCGGTAAAGTGTCTGGTTTACCTCGGTAGTTTCATCCTCCTTTGTCAATTTACATCTAGTATCCATTGGTGTTCCTATAGGTTTAGCATCTTCCATGCCAAATGTCTTCAGTACTTCCTTTATGTATTTAGATTTTGTGATGAATATCCCATCACTCTGCTGAATCACTTGTAATCCAAGAAAGAAGTTAATCTCTCTGAACATAGACATTTCAAATTCCTTTTGCATTTCATCAAAAAATGCCTTGCATACAAGATTTGAACCTCCGAAGATAATGTCATCAACAAATATTTAAGCAATGATAATAGTATCATCAGTATCACCTTTCACATACAAATTGTTGTTTTCACTTGTTCTTACAAATCCAATACTTAACAAGTAAGTATGCAGTCTTTCATACCATGCTCTCGGTGCTTGCTTCAATCCATATAATGCTTTATTACCATGTCTTTATTGTTAGGATCAACAAATCCTTCAGGTTGTTCTTCAAGTATACTATTCAAAAATGCTGACTTCACATCCATTTGATAGACTTTGAATTTATTATGTGCAGCATATGCAAGTAGCATTCTAACTCCTTCTAATCTAGCAATAGGTGCAAATGTTTCACCATAGTCAATGCCTTCTTCCTGTGCATATCCCTTGCATACCAATCTATCTTTATTTCTTGTGACTTCAACATTTTCATTCAATTTATTCCTGTATATCCACTTAGTACTGATAAAATTTTTATCTTTTGGTCGGGGTACTAAGGACCAAGTTTTGTTATTTTCTATTTTCTTTATTTCCTCCTTCATTGCATTAACCCATTCTTCATTCTCTAATGAAACTTTCACAGTTTTAGGTTCAAATTCACAAATTAAACATGTACCTTGTCTTGTTTTGCTTCTAGTTTGCATTCCAACATGTCTGTCTCCAATGATTTGTCTCTCAAGATGATGTCTTCTAACAAAACTAGCCAAAACTTGATTTCTCCTTTCTTTTTCATCCTACTCAAGGTCATTTTCTTGCTCGGTAGCTCCATCTTATTCCTTAGTTTGTGTTGCCTGTTATCCTACATTGTTTCCCTGCTGACCAGTTGACATAGTCTGCAGTGTTGGTAGATACTCTGGATGTTCAATGTAAGTGAATCTACCATAGTCTTTCAGTTCCTTTGTACTTTCCTCTATGTACTTGTCATCAAAATCATCAACATGAACATTAGTACTTTCAAGTATCTTATTTGTAGCCTTATTCAAACATATGTATGCTCTACTTGAAGTGGAATATCCCAAAAATATTCCTTCATCTCCTTTAGAATCAAATTTTCCATTTCTCTCATCTTTCAAAATAAAGCATTTACTTCCAAAATTTTTGAAATAACTTACAATAGGTTTGTGTCCAAACCATAGTTCATAAGGTGTTCGGTTTGAGTCCTTCTTTAGTTGTACTTGGTTAAGAATATACGTGACTGTACTGACAGCTTCCCTCCAATATGTCTAAGCAACATTCTTCTATATCATCAATGTTCTAGCACAGTCAATTATAGACTTGTTCCTCCTTTCAGCAATGCCATTTTGTTGAGGTGTCCTCGGTGCAGATACCTGCCTTTTGATTCCATGCTCATTACAAAAATTAGTAAATTCATCAGAGCTAAATTCACCTCCTCTATCAGATCTTAAACATTTTATTTCTTTTCCAGTTTCTTTATCTACCTTAGCTTTATACCATTTAAACATTTTAAAAGCTTTAGATTTCTCTTTCAGGAACATAACAGTCATCAATCTAGTATAGTCATCAACAAAAAGAATTAAATATCTATCACCATAATAGCTCTGAGTTCTCATAGGACCACATAGGTCGGTATGAACCAACTCAAGTATCTTCTTTGTTGAATGGTCTTTGCTTTTAAAACTAGACTTAGTCATCTTACCTTTCTGACATTCATGGCACATGGCATGATCAGGTTTTGTCAAGTTAGGCAATCCTCTAACTCTTCTCTTTCTACTAATCTTGATCATGTTGTCAAAGCTCACATGGCATAGCCTTCTATGCCACAACCAAGCATCTTCATCCTTTATTAACAAATAAGAAGACTGATCCATATCAAGATAGAATAGATTACCTCTGGATTGTGTACCAATTCTGACAAGTCTTCCTCCATCATCATAGATCTTCACCTTTTTGCTCTCAAAAGCCAATCCGTGGCTTGAATTGTTCAGATGAGCCACACTTAACAAATTATAGTTTAGTCCATCTACCCAGTATGCATTTTCACATTGTAGTCTGTCATTGATCACCAGTGAGCCTTTACCTCTTACCATATAAGGTGCATCATTTCCCATTCTCACAGATTCTCCATTATACTCAACAAGATGATCAAATTTTTCTACATCACCAGTCATATGATGTGTACAACCACTGTCTATGATCCATGTATCATTTTTGCTTACTTTAGAGATCAGTGCTATCTTTGCATGTTTCTCTTCTTCTTCCGAGTCATCTTTCATAGCAACAAAAACAACTTCTATATCATCATCAGAATCAGATTCAGTTTCAATATCTTTAGCTATGTAACATACCTTTTTTCCTTTTTCATCTTGGTTGTCTCTATTGTAGTGTTGGTAGCCTCTGTTGACTCTTCTTCCATAGCTTCCATCAGATCAGTCTTTGGAACTATCATCATCTTTCTTCTATGGACATCTAGCAGTGATGTGACTGACTTCTTTAAAATTAAAGCATGCTAAAGGTAGCTTACCTCTATACCTTCCTTTTCCTTTGGGAAATCTTTTGGCCATAAGTGCTTCAAGCTCATCAAGTTCATCATTAGTATTATCATCACTATCACAATTTTTACTATTCCTGCTAGACTTTCCAATCTTCAGAGAAGACATGAAAGTGGATTCAACAGAGGGAACAACATGATTAGAAAATTTTTTAATTCGAAGGTAGTAAGTTTACCAATCAAAGTGTCAAGAGTAAGGTTGGATGTAGCTCTTGTTTCATGAATTGCAGAAATCCTGATTGCATAAACCAGTAGCAAAGTTCTGAGAATCTTGCTTATCACTGTTTCAACATCAATCACTCCATCAGATGCTCTAATAGCATGTACTACCTCTTTGAGTCTATTTGAATATTGGACAATGTTCTCACCTTCTTTCATTCTCATATCATCAAATCTACCTCTCAGACTTTTAGCTCGGGCTCTTTTGACATTCAGATCTCCACTGTATATTTGTGCTAATTTATCCCACATTCCTTTGGCAGTTGTGCATGTCTCGATATCTTCAAATTCAATGTTGGTATAGGTAGAAAAAAGTTCCATCATAGTAACATTGTGTTCATGCTTGTCCTTCAGTTGATCAATAGTTAAGGGACTAGTGGGCGGTTGCATGTAGCCATTCTCCATCAGTTCTAGTGCAGAGTTCCCAATTCCAGATATGTGCAGCTTCATTCTGCTTTGCCATATTGTGAAGTTCTTTTTCATCAGTTTTGGTACTTCCCTCTTATACATCTTGAGACCTTTACGCTTAAGTCCTTAAAACTCTATTCCAAGCAACCAGTGCTCTGATACCAATTGTTAGAATAACTGAGAGGGGGGTGAATCAGTTATCCAGTGTCTCAAAACAAAATGTATAATTCAAAATAATTTCTTCAATTTCTGCTCATTGGTAAGCAATAATAACTCTCACTATCTGTGCTTTTACTGATTACCAATCTAATGCCAAAATAATTTACTGATAAAATCTAACATGTAACATGTAAAAAATGATAACAAAAAAATATCGCAATCAACATATAACACAAGAGATTTAACGTGGAAACCCTATAAAGGGAAAAACCACCTGGGACCGGCAACCCAAAATTGTTCACTCTTCTGAAGTGAGGTCAGTTAAGACCCAACCCTGTTAAAGGTTAAAAATACATTGTAAGGTGTGACCTTGTTAGAGGATTTTAGACTAGAAGTTATCATCCAACCAACATTCACTATGGGGTTGATAGGATAACAATGTTCATTCTATGAATGATACATCATAAGACTTTCAGAGTCCACTTGGTTAAGAGATTTTGACTGTATACAATGGTGAAATATGTAACAGTAAATGACCTACCCTAATACAACTTCAATTTGTAGATTATAGATCAATATTTAGTCCATATAAATCCTTCTGATCAATAATTCACTTCAGATTCAATACTGTATCAACTTACTATCTGTCAGTAATTGCTCTTTGTAGCTCGGTAATGGTTTTGCAGCTCAGTTCTTCCTAACTAGTATGATCAGAATACATGAAATCCTTGTTCATGTGATATTCCTGCAGCTTCTTCTTTCGACATTTTCATAAAGAAAAACTATTCTCTTATATAGACGAGTAAATCATTTTCTTCTCCACCATCAGATTTTGCCGCTTAATCTCATTCATAGATTTTTCCACTTCAAAATCTCTTGGTACTTGTGTCAATAACATGTTTCAATCTTTTTTGTTAGATCTTCCTTGAATTTTGTTAGCTGTCGATCTGTGTAACAAACATTATCTGTTAACTCGATGTTATACTCTTGCCAGCTCATCAATCTTATCAGCTAAACTAATCATTTAATACATTCTATTCTACTCGGTTAACAAAGAAATGCATTGGTGAATACTACTTAGTTAATACTACGATTGGTATACACTACACTCCATCGGTGTATACTAGAAATTCTTCATTTACCGACAACACTACTTTGTGTCTTTCAGCTCTATACTTCATCATAGATGAATGCAACATAATAAAGTCAATATCATCAAGTCATAGACTCATCAGCAAGTTAATCAATGTGTTCCTTATCCTCATCTATCATGTACATCTTTCCTCATGTAGATTTCTCTATTCTTCATCTCTTTCACCTTTCTTCAGATGTCTCGGTATAGTGACTTACAAGATAAGTGTTGTCAAACTAGTTGACATCAATGACAACATAATATTGATTTAATCATATTACATATCTAATTAGCAACTCCTCAATGATCTTACAATCACAGATTCTTCAATCAAATTCCAAATTAGTTGTAGTCAACATAATAGGTTCATAGATCAACATTATCAAGAGACTCTTGTGCAAGAAAAAAAGTAGAACAACTACAGGTGAAACTTACTAAAGTCACATCTCTTATTCCTAAGTTAATGGGCTGTAGGTCCCCATCTCCTGTATATGCCCTATTCCTAAAGGAACAACTACTGAACTACCAAATGACTTGTGTCATGCAAGATAGGTCCCCATCATTGCAAGACCCTATATAGTTTTCTCAGGCTTTTAATAATTCTCCTGCGACCATTAAGAATTTTCCGTGTGAAGTCTTTCTCCTAACTTGGTAGTTCCAAATGATTGGGTCTAGAATCCCTTACTATATGTTAAGGATATCCAACTTAGGGCTCTTATGTCTTGGATTCAAAATGAGGTCAGTCAGGAATCTCAATCTAAGTTATATAGATAATTGGAGGAAGAGATTCCCCTATATTTGAGATCAGAAGCTAAAGACCCCAAAACTTGTTATTATGATTGGTTGAGAATCGCACCCTCAGATTCAAGTAGTAAGATGATTTATCCACATAGGAATGCAACATTCGATGAATATGAACATCTAGTTAATTCTTAGTTGCTTGAAGCTGTATACACCTAAAAATGGTCATCTAGACTATTAGCCCCTTTTGCTAAATCATCAATTACTTTCTCTTGATCAAATCCTAGCTCTATCATTTATTCAATTATTTTCTATGGGCTAACCATCTTATCCTAAGTCTTTATTTATTTAAAAGGAATATTTTCTCCCCTTTTAATAAATAAAAAGCTCCCCCTTTTCTTCTTATCCTAGGTTGTACAAATAAAGCATTATTCTTATTTTATAAAAAAGGAAAAAGCACTTTTTGTCTCATATGGACACAAAAGTTAACTCTTATTTTCCTATTGGAGGATACTTGTGCACATGGATTTCTTCTCTTTCAAGCTCCACCCTTGATTAAATCTTTTGCCTCTTAATCTCCATGGTCCATTCCTTCTCATTTCCTTTAAAAGAAGAGCTCTCTTCTTCATTCTAGATCCTCAACTTTTTATGCTAATGTTATGCTGCAAGTTTTCTAGGTACATTTGGAGCTTTTGAAGATTTGGAGCATTCTTGGCTTTTGCATCTACATGTTATCATAGTTTCATTTCTTTCATTATCATGACATTCATAGCTTCATACTTAGCTTAGTTTCCTTTATGCTTTAGATTAATTCATCTAGCTTGACTAGGAGGCTTTGTAATACTTGCATCTTTCATTTTCATAGCTTAGCTTGCATTTCCATTTATAGCATAGCATTGCATTGCATTTTTATTCTTGATTCTTGAGGATATTGGCATTTTTTCCCTTGTCTTCATTTGAATCTCCCATTGCATGGTTTACTAGCAAGGTTATTGGCTTAATAGCTCTAGCTGAGAGCATTCTTAAAACCCTTGCACTCCATGCCTAGGGAGCTATGGATCGATTTTTGAGACCTCATTCTTGAGTGTTCTTGAATGTAATGATTCATAGAAGTGTGGTCACATTTTCACCACACATTTTTGGTGCCCATCGTGGGGCAGAGTAGACTAGCTTTGTCCCTTCTTTTTTTGCATTTTTGTCATTTTTCGTCAATTTTTTGGCAAGTTCTTAGCTTAATTTTTGGTCTCTATATTTCTGTCTCAGACTATCGTACGATACTTTCTAGAAGTATTGTGCAATAGTTCTTTATATGCACATGCGATACTTCTCCTGTCAGAAGTATCGCCTGGCTATTGCAGAGAATATCACCTGGTCTCGGGCGAAGTATCACCTGGTGTCGAGCGAAGTATCGTACAGACTAATATTATTGCCCCAGTATACTGAGAAGTATCACGCGATAATTTTGGTGTCTGTAACTATCGCCTGTACCTAGCAGTGAGCTATTTTTGAGTTATTTTATCTATCTTGCAAATTTTGGGTTCGCTGCTAACTTTTTGAAATTTTTAAAAAATTTTAGCATTCTCAAATCCGTGCCCATTTTTGAGAAATTTTTGCAAATGGTATCGAAAATCAAAGTGTGATATATCATTGGAAAGGTCTTTTCATGCCTAATCCAACCATGATGGTTTCATTTTCAGATTTTGTCATTTGATCAATTTTTTTTTTTTTTTTTTGCAGATTATCTGATTTTTCATGTGCTAACTATTGTTAGATTTTGGATTTTCCTAACCCTTGTGGGTCTAATAAGTTGTGGTTGTAGGTGCACTTGCTTGAGATATTTTTCCAAAAGAACGCATGTCAAAGAGGGCTACTAATGGTTTTTGCAGGGCTGCCCTAAGCATATAAACCAAGTCAAGTGCTTGTTTAATTGCTTTATTTATTGAGTGCGGCATATACTAGTTGTTTCATTTTTTAGGCACTTAATACCTTCTTGTAGGAATTTTGAGGTGGTAGGAGAGTATGCTCTTCACCCTTGTGGTGAAATAGAAATCTTGACCCATCTTGAGATTTTGAAAGCAAGGGGGTAACTAAATGTTTGCTTGGTGTGTTTGGGTGAAATTTTTGAGATAGGGGAGTATGCTCTTCACCCTTGTGGTGAACCAAAAACCTTGAACCTCAAGAATTGATCCACTTTTTGTTTAAATTTAGAATCCTTTAGCGGGCCTGCTCTTGAGCAATCAAGAGGAACAACCCAAGTGGGGACAAGCTAATACCGAGCCATTCCAACCCACTATAATCTCAAGGCTATCAAGGACACAAAACCTTGGTAGACATAGTACTTATCTTTGCTTAATGTGAGTAACTTCTGGGATTGTGACCATGAGAAAAGCATTGAGCAAGAATGCTTAAGGTACTCTTGAGGCTACAAGGTGCTAGTCCTTTATGAGGAGCAAGAGGGGTGCTATGAACAGAAGCCCTTACTATGATCCATTAGATAGAAGCCACCTCATTTTAGCCGCTTAGCTTCTTGGTGCAAGGATTGATACAAGTGGACTTACCTAGATCACCCCAAGACACTCACCATATGTGTTCCTTTGGTTGTGTTTTTGACACTTCCATGACAATGCCAATATCTCTTGTGGGCAACCACTTGGTGTGAGGTAAGGGAGCATCAAGTTGTGGGCCACGTTGCTAAGTAATGAGCTTTGTCCTTCTAGGTAGTAATTTCTTGAATTGTTTTCAATTGTGCTATACCAGTGTAAACGTTCTCAACATTCAAACAAAATGGTAGCACACATAGAATTTTTCTATTTTGATATCACAAGTGCTTGTCTTGGCAAGGTTTCTTTTGCCCTTATTTCAAGTGTTCTATGACATGTTTGATCCTAAACTATTTGGAAACCTATCTTTTATTTGCTGTTACTGCTTGTCAAACTGAGAAATTGTACTATCCAACCTTCAAACTTGATCAAAACAGTTCAAAACTGAGATTTTTATGTTCATTGGTCAAAGAATCACCCAAATCTACAATAGTATCACGCGCCTTACTGAGAAATATCATGCGATAGTTTTCACTTGCTATCTATTGCTTGCTTTGCCTAAAGTCCGTCGCTCTGGTATATTAAGCTCTATCGCCTGGCATAAGGTGAAGTATCGCCCGATTGAGAAGTATCGCCCTATTTGCCTGAGAACTATCACCTGGGTCATTTCTACTGTCTTGTCATTGCTGCAATCCGGAGTTGCTAAACTTGCACTTTAACTTGTCGTAGAATGTCTTTTTCTATTCTTACCTGAAGCTGGCTTGTTGCCTACATGCTTAAATTTGTTCTAAACTGAAAAAAAAATGAGCTAAAACTATTGGATTTGAGCTTAACAAATGCTACTTTTGATCACTTGTCGCATCATGGTTACCTCTCTAGCTACTTGCTTATTGAGCTTCTTGCTCTCTACTCGGCTTTAGTCAATTGATTGCTGTAATTGCTTGAGCACTTTTGACAAGCCATCTCTTTATTGTTCTACTTTGACAAGTGATCTTTATTAGCTTTGCTTATCTCAAATCTGAGAAACTTTGTCTCATTCTATTAGTCAACCAACATCTCTTTTCATGCCGGTTACAAATCGGTCTCAATTTGAACAGGAGAGTCATCCTCTATTCAATTATACATAGTTACCTTCTCCAACTAGATGCTCACGAGTGCCCATTAGCAACAACAGTTCTAGTACTGACCAATCTAAGAATTCTAAGGCTACCCCATGGTACAAAGGAGGTTTCCTCTTTTCCGCATTCAAGACCCCCAAAAACACAGACAGTGTCTCACTCACTTTGACTGAACAAGAAAAATTTCAATGCTTGCAAGAACACTTTGAGCATAAGGATAACCAAGCACGCTTAGACAAAGAACACAATCAACAAAGGATGGATGCTGCTAGGTGCATGGCTTATAGAGGAACACTTCATGAGCAACCTGAGACTATTAATCATCAGCATAGACCTCTTTTTATCAATGGAAACAATGGCAACAACATGCCACCAAGATCTCCTCCAAGACCCACTTTTGGTGTGCCTTCTTCACCTCCTAGGCCTCCTCACTCTCAACATGAGGCAGAGGCTAATGATGAGATTTCTAGTGAGGATCTTATGAGATTTGAACAAGATGTGGTCTCCCAACAAATCATGCATAAGCTTTTAGAGCGTAATAGCTATCAATATTTTCAATATATGACTTCTAGAGGATACAAGCTTCCTCCTGGCTATGATGTTAGACAAATTGTCCAACAAAGAGTACCAACTGAATTGGAAGTCCTTCAAGAAGAACTGCATCAGATAAATCAATGCCTTACCCAAATGGCAATAGAAAGAGAGCCTCCAAAGGTCTCTTTTGTAGAATCAATTTGTGCTCTTCCTTTTGATAGGAGTCTATACATGGTCCCATTTCCTAGGGATATTGAGGTTCCCAAATATGACAAGTATGATGGAAATGGTGATCCCCATGACCATGTGTGTCACTTTTACACTCTTAGCATGGACTTCCTTCATGAAGACACATTTCGTCTATGACTTTTCCCTAGAAGTGTAAGAGGTCAAGCTTTGGAATGGTTTGCGAAATTGACACCACCGCTTAAGACTTTTGATGAGTTGGCTCAGTGATTTACCCAGCATTATTCTTACAACATCCAACAACTTGTCACCATGATAGATCACGGTAATCTAAGACAACATCAAGGTGAGCCATTTGCAACTTACTTACAATGTTGGAGGTCATTGTATTCTAGGTATCCTCGTCCGTTACCTGAAAGAGAAAAGATTGACATTTTTGTCAACACTCTTGTGCCTGAGCTATTTTATGATCTAAGGAAGCAACTGTTCTCCTCCTTCCATGACATGGTTGAAAGTGCACATCGAATTGAGGATGTAGCTATAAGAAAAGGGGATATTGTTATTAATAAAGATGCTAAAGGAAATGGCAAAGACAAGAACAAACCTTGGAATAAAAACAAGTATGTTGTTAATGATGGGGTTGTTAACGTTCCTAAAGCTAAAGAGCCTACTTTCAATCTCTCCAATGCTATCTATGCAAAAAAACAAGAAGTAGTTGCCAATGCTCATAGTGCTCCTAAAGCTTAAGATGCAGATAAGCCTAAGAAGTCATTTCGAAACCGAGTCTATACCAAGTTGGCAAAACCTTATGATGTGATCCTTAAGACTTTGGTTGATAATGGATATCTTACGCTTCCTGATAAACCTGGTAACTGGGATCTGATAAATAGGCCTGATTAGTGGTGAGAGGATTCTTATTGTCATTATCACAGAAACAAGGGACATCTGATAGACAATTGTTTTAAGCTTAAGGATGATATTCAGGATCTTATTGAGAATGGCACAATCTCCACTGATGGCTTAACTAAAATTTTTGATCATACAGCTTTCAAAGATCCTCTACCTAAGCATGATAAGGGGGAAACCTCTCAAGCACATAAGAAGAATCATGATGCTAAGATCAATTACACGTATCCTTCTAATACACCTGTGATCAACGTGGTAGAGCCCGTTGAGAGTGTTTTAATGATGAGGTCTCAAGAGGATAATAAAGCCAATCATGGTAAGCCAAAGTTGGTCTTGCAAACATGTGGTAGTTCATCTTCCTGAAGTGAGACACTGAATGCTATTACTAGGGGGCAAGCCAAGATTGTCCTTAAAACTGCGCAAGATCCCAAGCAAGCTTTGCCTTCCAAACAAGTGGCTCCTTTAGCTACCCCTAGCTATGATCTTGTCCAACATTTGCAAAAGACACCAGCATAGATATCTATCCTTGAGTTACTTTGGTTATCCCCTTCGCATAGAGAGATTCTTGATGAGGCTCTACGTACAACATGTGTTCCCAATGACATTGATCTGGATCGATTTCAGGCTATGGTCAACCACATTTCATCTCTTCTATCTCTCTCCTTTTCTGTAGAAGATGACGTATCTATTTCTCACCATCATAATCTAGCTTTACACATTGAAGTTCTAGTCTATCACACTCGTGTCTGCCGAGTCCTGATAGAAAATGGTGTAGGGTTAAATATTGTTTCTTTCAATGTCATACAACAGCTAGGTTTGTCAGAATTTGCTGTGGATTCTAAGAAGAAGATTACTATAAAAGCTTATGATGAAGTGGAAAGATCTTCCAAAGGTCTTGTCACGCTACCTGTCTGAGTGGGCCCTGTCATGAAAGATATTAGCTTCCAAGTATTGGACATCCCACTCGCATATAACATTCTTTTGGGTCATCCTTGGATCCATGACATGCAAGCTGTTCCTTCCACTTATCATCAGTGCGTCAAATTTCTGTACAATGGCACTAAAGTTGTGATTCTTGGAGACCATACTATTGCTATTAATGCTCTTTCTACTGCTGAAAAATTTGTTCCTCACAATGAACCTTCTGTTGATCCTAGTATGTCTCTAGTTGCTGCTGAGAAAACATTTAAGATGATGAGCCTTGGTATGGGTGAATATACACTGGATTCCTTTGCTTCTATACCTATTTCTCCTAGGTCATATGGGAGACCTTCTGATTAGATGAAGCCTTCCACTTTTGCTATGATGATCTTTGATACTTTTGTTTCTTCATCCGTTCCTTTAGAAGTAGAAAGAGAAGAACAAGCTATTCAAGAGTGGATCTATAGAGAAGATGAGGGTAGATTTTTCCTCGATAATTCTAGAAATATTCCCATGCTCAGTAATTCAGACACAGATACAGATGAGTCACCACTACACACTATGGCTCACATGGGAGATGATCTTCCTTCTACTTCACTTCTTTGGGGAGAAGAATGTATATCTACTAATGATATGGATAAGGCCTCTATGTCTAGAACCTATGTGCCTAAAGAATCATGGCACTATGATAGACAATGTCACAACATTGCACGACTGCTACAAAGAGGTGATATCTCACATAATGACATGAGTATCTCTACTTCTTAGCATCTTAAGCCTCTTCCAGAAGATTCTTCCATGTCAGATATGGATGTTGATGTAGTTCATACCTCTGGTAACCATCCCAATGTAGTCAATGAGTCTCATGAAGGGTTTGATGGGTTTGTTCCCCGTATTGCCTTAGTAGACTATGTTGGTCCTTCTATGACAAATCTAGATCTAGCTACTTTTGGAGCTTACCCTATAGGCTCAACTTCTCTTGTCACTAGAGATGATAGCTCTCACATAAATGCTGTTGAACCAATCACTTCATTTCATCTTGCATCAACACCTGTTACTTCTTCCACCAGCGGACTAGCAACAAAAAGGACTAAATCAACAATCAAGTATCACAAGCATCAAATCAAAAGAAAAGAGCAATGGTCAGATGGAAAAAACCACATTGTGGCAGTATCCACACCTAAGAAAAGTAAAAATAAAAATTTGCTCAAAAATAATGATTATCAAATACAAGATGACAAGCTGATTCTCTACAAAAAAAATGGTGCACTACTTCAAGCATGATCTCATATCTGGTACACTTTAGCCCATTCCTAGAGCTAAGAACAAAGTTGCTAATGGCTTGGTTACTTCGACATCCATCTTACAAATGAAAAAGCATAAATTTTGCTTCAAGTCCCTGGTGGATGAATTACGCTATCATGCTTACAAATCTTACAATCCTGCCATCTCTTCATGTCTTCCACCTCATATTCTTCCTAAAAATCCACCACGCCATTCTTCCCGCCATCCCTTACACTTTGCCTTTGTCTCTGGTGACTTGTATAGGAAGGGTCTAGATGGAACACTCCTTAAGTGTCTTGAAATAGAGGAGTCAAAAAAAGTGCTAGTTGAAATCCACAATGGCATATGTGGATTACATTCTAACGATCCTCTGCTAGCTCAGACACTACTTAGGGTTGGTTATTATTGGTCGAACTGGTTGAGACCTCCTATCATCACAGTTGTAGCACTTGGGCCTGGGGCCTATTGGTTTTCTACATCAGAGGAAATAGATTCTTGATGCCCGTTTCTATCTGGGGCATTCTTTGTACATATTTTATGAGCTTGAAAAAATTACAAAAAAATTCATATATGATGCTGAAAAAAAAATTAAAAAAAATAAAAAAATTGAAAAAGTGCCTTGGTGAAAACTTGGAAACAGGCGCCTTGGTAGCAAAAATACAAAAAAATTATAAAAAAGTCCTGAAAAAATTGCAATAAATCTATCAAGCGATGAAAACTTAGAAATAGGTACTGCTTGAGACCCTTGCACCTATGTCTATTAGTCTTGCATGGCGCTCCTTCACTCCACTTCTTGCTTTGTCTCTCCTAGCCTGGAATTGACTCTTGTCTTAGTCTAGGGGGCATACATTGTTCTAGCTTATCTTGGGTCTCTTTATGCATCTGGGTTTCTTAGGCACCTCACAAATGGTGTTTTTCAACACCCCCCAACTATGTTTTTCAATACTACCCTAGCGTCTAGTGTTTCTTAACACTTATCAGATGTCCTACCCACAGTCTAGATGATGCAATATTTCTCACTGGTAGATGTGATACTCAAAGCTTGACTCTATGACCTACACACACACACTTGACTCACTGAGACTTGCTTGTCTTTATTTTCTTTGTGTGATATCTATGATGATTTCTTTGCTGAGTGTTCTCCCCCTATGATCATTTTTGATGATGCATAGCTAGAAGACTTGACACTATGCATTGACAAGGTATTATCCTTGACTGTTATGCGAGTGCATGCTTATAGTCATCTTGACTTTCTTGTGTCCCGATGTGAGCATAATCTTGTTATATCAAACTTAGGTAATCTCACTACACTAGTCATCTTGACCTACATGTCTCTGATGCCTAGGTGGGATTCCCACATTTCTATCTAATATAGATCATATTCAGATCCACATAGTTATGCTAGTGTGTATTGTATGATCTTGTGACACTACCAATAACGCTCAATGATGAATATTAGATGTCTATTGGCTTTGTAACCTTGAAAGTAAACCACTTTTCATGTAGCTTGCATTCTTAGGTTCATGTTAGTTTAGTTTTGCATCTTGCATATGGAGAGAGCTCTCCTTTTCATCTTATGTGGACTTGTTAATCAACTGTGCTCACCTTTCGCTTCTTCTTGATCATGTCTTTCACTTCTTGTCTTTCATATCCCATCATTTTCCTTTCATTTTAGGATCAAAACTGAAATCTGAGTTCACCTTGATCATCCAAATCACCTTTTCCCCCTCTTTCATGTAGTTGGCTAACCTTTTGAGGCCTGATCCTTCCATCTTCACTGGGGCATTCTTCACCTCTCCATCCCCATCTCTCTCAACTTCCAGTCTTTCATTCACTTTCAAATCCCAAGTTCAAATTCTCCTCTCTCCATGGTGTTTACGGGTTGAGGGACCGATAGGTTCATGCCCCGTGTCCAATGTGTGGGGCATATCTTCACTGCTTGATGGTTATTCTATTCTCTCTCTCTCTTTGATTATGATTTCTAGTGATTTGATCATGCTTCTCTTGCTTCTGCTTTCCCTCTACCTGGATTTTGCTTTCAATCCCGAGGGGGTAGACACATCATATCTTATTGGCTATCTCTTTCCTAAGTGTTCAGTACTATCGTTACTAGGCTGACCATGCATGATTTTCTTATTTTCTACACTTCATTCTTTGGAGTCAGAATGCTATTGCTTGCCTTCTTGGCTATCTCTTGCTTTCTTGGCTAATCTGAGTTGCTTTGTGATCCCAAATCGATCTCACATTTCAACTTCATTCTTTGACTACATGTGTTCCCAGATCAATCACACATTAGTCAAAGAGAGGCAAATGTATACACCTAAAAATGGTCATCTAGACTATTAGCCCCTTTTGCTAAATCATCAATTACTTGCTCTTGATCAAATCCTAGCTCTATCATTTATTCAATTATTTTCTATGGGCTAACCATCTTATCCTAAGTGTTTATTTATTTAAAAGGAATATTTCCTCCACTTTTAATAAATAAAAAGCCCCCCTTTTTCTTCTTATCCTAGGTTGCACAAATAAAGCATTATTCTGATTTTATAAAAAGGGAAAAAGAACTTTTTGTCTCATATGGACACAAAAGTCAACTCTTATTTTCCTATTGGAGGATACTTGTGCACATGGATTGCTCCTCTTTCAAGCTCCACCCTTGATTAAATCTTTTGCCTCTTAATCTCCATGGTCCATTCCTTCTCATTTCCTTTAAAAGAAGAGCTCTCTTCTTCATTCTAGATCCTCAACTTTTTATGCTAATGTTATGCTACAGGTTTTCTAGGTACATTTGGAGCTTTTGAAGATTTGGAGCATTCTTGACTTTTGCATCTACATGTTATCATAGTTTCATTTCTTTCATTATCATGACATTCATAGCTTCATACTTAGCTTAGTTTTCTTTATGCTTTAGATTAATTCATCTAGCTTGACTAGGAGGCTTTGTAATACTTGCATCTTTCATTTTCATAGCTTAGCTTGCATTTCCATTTCTAGCATAACATTGCATTGCATTTTCATTCTTGATTCTTGAGGATATTGGCATTTTTTCCCTTGTATTCATTTGAATCTCCCATTGCATGGTTTACTAGCAAGGTTATTGGCTTAATAGCTCTAGCTGATAGCATTCTTAAAACCCTTGCACTCCATGCCTAGGGAGCTATGGATCAATTTTTGAGACCTCATTCTTGAGTGTTCTTGAATGTAATGATTCATAGAAGTGTGGTCACATTTTCACCACATAGAAGCTAGCAATGCCATCCAGTGGTGTTGGATCAGTTTAGCAAAGGAGCTAAGAGCTAAGGAGCCACATTTGCCCCTTAATTTTAGCATCAAAAATAGGTGTGCACCTTGGTACATCTCTTTGGAGAGAACACGATAGAGTTTTTGGATTACATTTACTTTTTAGCCACCATTGCTAATATATCCTTTATTAGAAAATTTAGAGAGCTTAGACAATTATGACATGAAGGGAGAAGAGGACAGGTAGGAAAGGCATAGGGAGACCAAAGGATTTTATTGGAGCTTTGCCAAAGGAGGTGTTGGACAGAAGACAACTGTGGATTACAGGATGACAGCCAGACTCAAGAACTTCATGTTTGCTGTGGGACCAGCAAAAATTTAAGCTGGGGGGAAATGATGAGCCTAGTTTATGGATTGTTTTGTTTATGATTTTCTTGTTTAGACTTAAGTATCTTATGGGTTTTCATAAACAATATTCAGACTTTCTATGTTTCTATGCTATGACTATGTTTGTATTTGGTACTTTTAAGACTAAAGAAATATGCTGAATATATATAGATTAAGTGGATATTATGATGAAATTTGGTATTTATTTCCTCTCTGCATTAATGGGTAGTGTTCCTATAGCCATGTCATGAGGATATGCTAAAATAGGAAAGCTCATTATGGATCTTTATCTTGGATTTGTGTTGCGAGTTTTGGTGCGCTAACCTCTTGCAGGGAAGGATTAAGTCAACAAGTAATAAAGACTCAGCATCGAAGTGGCTTCAAAAAGTCAAGTAACCATTTCTAGGTTTCATCATGGTTCCACTACTTCCAATCAGTTGTAGATGCTATTGCAGACTGGGTCAATTCAATTACCAGGAGTTTTGGAGGGAATCTAGTGCTCGAGTGTTCCTATATTCTTGTGAATTTGAATGCAGCTTATTCCTATGTAAATGATGTTGTTGCTTTTTTAACTAAAAGTTGTTATCCCCATGTAATTGAGGATCCTAGCTCTTAGGAGTTCTATTTTTCAAGTTGTTCTTAAATAAATTGGAATTTGTGATTCGTAGTTAGTTAGATGTTTAGGGAATCTATTTTTTAATCCAATAAAGAAGTGAATACACTTTGACATTCTATCTTGTACTTATGTTGATATTTACATGAATGAATATATGATATCTTCTGATTCCAGTCTCTGAGTTTTAAATCCATTCACTCTTCCATGGGGGCCCACGTGGAAGGTGAACTCTATTCATGCTTAAGTAGGATGTAGTCTTATTTTTTTTTGAAGTTGTTTAACACTGTTGCTCCTTTAACCATTGGTAGCAGAACTATTGACTGTTTCCTGAAACATAGATTTACTATTGAAGTATTGTTAGTTTACTATTGAAGCATTCCCTTAAGTGTTAAGTTAAGTTGTTGTTTCAATTCCTAGCATAGATTTCCTACAACAATTCCTTTGCTTTAGTAATGATGGCTTTTGAGATGAACTAGAGCATATACTTTGCAGTCACCATTTCAAGTTTACACTCCTGGATTGATAAATCTAATGACATTCAACATGATATTCTAAGTAAATACTTGATGCTATTAACCATAGAATCACTGTGAATAGATGTCCAGTCTTTGAAATTACTAAGGTATTATACTGATTAACCACTCAGCTTGACCATTACCATACATAAAGTACTTGGATGAACAATGCTGGTTAATGCCAAATTTATTGCAAAGGTTAGAGACATCCTGATTCTTGAAGGGTGTTCTATTATCGGTATGGAGTTATTTTGGGATGCCATAGTGGAAAATGATATAATTCAGGATAAACTTGAAAATTCTCTTACCAGTTGTATAGGTGAGGGGGATTGTTTCGATCCATTTGGTAAAGTATTTAGTGGCGGCTATGATATACTTGTGACCACTAACAGAGTTTGGAAATATCTGGCAAAAAAGGTCAAAATCCCAATGAGAGAAAGGCTAAGGTGTGATGGTGGGTTGGAGGGATTTAGCGGGAGTGTGTATCAAATTTCCATGCTACTGACAGGGAACACATTTCTTCACATAATGATAGGCATCCTGCTCCATTATCGACCAGTAGTATCCAGTGCAGAGCAACTTATTTTCTAAAGTGATACCACTAGAATGAGCTCCACAAATTCCTTTATGCATCTCTTCCAAGGCTGTGTGTGCTTCCTCCAAATTTAGACATCAAAGAAGAGTTTGATCAAAGTGTTTAAAAAAAGGGTGTCTCCAAGGATTGTGTAATGAGAAGTGTGATGGACAAATTTTTTTTGTTGGTTAGGTGTAAGAGTGAGAGGAATGGTTTTATCCTAAAGATAGACAAGGATCTCCTAATACCAAGGTGATTCGGGACCAACAATTTCACACACCATCTTAGAATCCAACTGGTCATAGGTAGGGACCATAAGATTCTCGACAAGAAATTCACACCATGTGCTTGTTTGTAGCATAGATATTAGTCAAGCAATAGTAGCCATGGCATCTACTACTTTATTATTTTCTCTTTATATTTGCTGGAAAATGATGCTTGCAAAATGTTGTTTGAGATCTTCAACCATGCATCGGTAAGGGAGAAACTTATCATCCTTTGTGTGAAATTCATCATTGACTTGTTTGATAGCTAATTGGGAGTCACCAAAAACAAGCAAACTTGTGATCTTCCATCTAATAGCTTGGTGAAGCCCTATGACCAAGGCCTCATATTTTTCTATGTTGTTTGTGCAAGAAAATGTCATTTTATAAGATTTAGGGATGAAATCCCCTTGAGGTGTCAAAAATAGAATTTTTGCCCCCGATCCTTTGCAGGTGAAAGATCCATCAAATAAAGCTTCCATTGAATGCTTGGAGTGAAATTCATGATAGTTTCATCAAGAAAGTCTGTGACAATAGGATGATCTCCAGCAATGGGAGCCTCTGCAAGTTGATCTGCTATTGCTTGTCCTTTGATTTCTTTGCGTTCTATGTACACTATAAAATTCACGAAGGATCATGACCCATTTTTCCTTGTGACCTGTCAGGGTGGCTTTAGATAACAAGTACTTAAGTGGGTCAATATTTTCTATCAACTGTACTTTGTGATTAAGCATGTAATGACATAGCTTCTGTGTATAGAAGACTATAGTCAGGCAAGCTCTCTCAATAGCTATATAGTTGAGCTCATAAGCCACTAAAGTCTTGCTAAGATAATATATGGCACAATATTTTCCATTGTCATCTAACTATGCTAGGAGAGCACCCAGTGCTACTATAGTTGCATAGATGTAGAGAATCAAAGGTCCTCCTAGAACAGGTGGCACCAATATTGGTGGATTAGCTAGATATACCTCGAGCTATTCAAAATCCTTTTGACACAAGCAGTCCCAAATGAATTTAATATCCTTTCTTAGTAGGTGAGATAAAGGATGCATCTTGTCTGCTAGTTATGACACAAACCTCTGGATAGATTGAAGTCTTCCTTGTAAGCTCCTTAATTATTTCAAAGTCTTAGGAGGTGGCATCTCCAAAATGGCTTTCACCTTCTTAGGATCAAATTCTATTCCCCTATGAGAGATAATGTAGTCTAAGAGCTTACCTGATTGTACACCAAAGATACATTTCTTGGGATTCAATCAGACCTTATACTTTTCCAATCTGTCAAAAATTGTAGTGAGAATAGAAATGTGTGATTCTCATCTCTTGGATTTTCCTAAGATATCATCCAGATAATCTTCCATGATCACATGAAGAAGGTCATGAAATATGGTCGTCATGGCTCTCTAGTATGTGGCACCCGCATTCTTGATACCAAAGGGCATGACCTGATAATAGAATGTACCCCATGGTGTAGTGAATGCAATTTTATGCTAGTCTTCCATTGCTATGCTAATATGATTATATCTAGAAAACACATCCATGAGGGACAACATCTCATGCCCAGTAGTCAAATCCACTATGATGTCAATCTTTGGAAGTAGAAAATCATGCTTAGTGCAAGCGAGATTAAGATATCTAAAATCAATACAAATTTGGATGCCCCCAAAGGGTTTACCTAATGGTACAATATTGGAGACCCATTTAGGATAGTCTATGGGCCTGATGAATTCTACATCTAGCATCTTTTGTAATTTATCTTTAACCATGAGTGCTACTTGTGGATACATTTTATGTAATTTTTGCTTGATAGGTTTGATTTTAGGATCCATAGCGAGATGATGCACAACCAAGTCAGTATCAAGTCCAGGAATATCCTTATACATCCATGCAAAATTAATGTGAGCTTTCTTTAGGAATGTAGTCATGGACTCTTGTTTTGTCTCATCTAGAGGGGCCGCAATGTAGGTGATCTTAGGATCTATTTTTGTGCCCAGATTAACTGCAATTGTTTCTTCTATGAGGATAGAAGATTTCTATGATGGTAATGACATGAATGGAAAGTCAGCTTCCCCCTCCTCTAGCACCTCAGAGAGGTTTTCACTAGAGGACACGTCCTTTATTTTATCTTTTTCTCCATCCAAAGGTGCATGAGAAAGGTTTTCACCCAAGGATGTTTTATCATTTTTTTGATTTTCTTTTTCTTCATTTTTGTGACTAAGGTAGTTGAATTGGATACCAAAGTAGGATTTCTTACTGTAGTGAATTTGATGTTCATTGTCTTGGATATTTCTTAGTCTCAAAAGTGCTAGAACTACCTTGTTCGAATCACATATGTCTAAGGCAGGTGGTGAATCTTGCTAGTCCTAATTGATTAGTTCAGGATTGGTAAGGGGAAGTTTGAGCAAGGAAACGTTAGATTGGGTGATATGGAGGACACAGGTATCAAGATCATCTTTAATGTACTAGAAAGGGACTTCAAAGAACTCTTCCTCAGTGTCTGAATTAGATTCAATCAAACAATAGTCATTGGAAAAGGTTTTCTCAGTTCGTATGGAACCCAATAGTCTTCCTCAAGGGTATCCAGTTGCTTTAATGAGAGTTTTTCTTCCACTTTCATTTTCTCCAAGGCCAGTGCCATGATATCCCATGCTTTCAACAATGGGTGTGGCCTTTATATACTTCCCTTAAGGAATTTCTGCAGGTTTGTCTTCTTCTTCATCAAAAAGCCAGGAAAGAACATTATGCTCCATATGTTCATCTGAAAGAGATCCCCAATGTTCAAATGTAGTCTATTTACACTTCATAATTTCTTTATTTTCCTTAGGGAAGAGTTGCAAAGGTTTTCCATAAGATCTAGGAGAGAGGGGGAGTTGACCAATGTACAGGGCATTTTCAAATTTGTATTGCCCTGGGCCTTGATCAGTGAACCTAACTTTCTTTCTAGGCTCAATATTCTTTTCTTTGGTAACCTTTTCTTTTCCTTTGGCTTTCTTAGACACCTGTTCTTTAGAAGAAGTGTGTTGGATGGGAATCTCTTGTTGAAGTGGATGAACATATTCATTCAAGGGGTAGTAGTTTGATTGCTTTCCTTCCAACCTCTTGCAATATTGAAAGGGTTCATGATCTTTGGGAATGGTTATTTCAGCTCCGTGGTGCGAGAATTTAAAACACTGGTGAAATGTGGATGGGACACCTAAGATAGCGTGTATCCATGGCCTACCCAAAAGGATATTGTAGGGTAGATCTAAGTCAAGCACTTGACAAATAGTTTCAATAAGGGCTAGGCCCACTTGTAAGGGGAGTGCAATGAGACCTTTACTCACCCTTTCTCTATCATCATATGCTTTTATTATTATTCTTTTATTTACATCAATGAGGTCCTCAGAGAGACCAATATTGTAGATCATGCTTAATGTATAAAGATTCAGATCAAATCCATTGTCTATAAGGACTCTTTTAATCTAGGTATTATGGATGGTGACTTGGATGTGTAGGGGTTTATTATGATGGGGGTAAGGACCTTGGAAATCTTTGTTAGTGAATACTAGGTGTTGTTGGGTAGCCAAATTTTTGATCATCTCTTGGAATTGAGAGGCCTTGATATTTTCTAGGACATGAGACTTAGTTAGGGCATTCTCAAGGACCTCTTTGTGAAAGGGGGATGTGTGTAAAAGCTCTAGTATGAATATCTATGCAGGAGTCTTCTTTAGTTGGGAAAGCAAGTCATAACATGATGTAGGTCATGTTGAGGTAGATGGTGTTGCAGGTGGATCTACAATAGGTGGATTGGAAGCAACTTGTATAGTTATGTGAGGGTAGTAGGTAGTAACATTGCAATCCACACTCTTTAAAGTCAAGGTATTTACATTAGTTTTAGATTTTTTCAATATGGCCACATAGTGAGTTAAAGCCACAAACATCATTTTCAGCTAATTTTTCACAAGTGCATTCATCTCCAAAGATTTTATTCTTTGAATAATCATAGGAAAAGCCCTTGGATGTGGATACATTGTTTTGATTATGTTCTGCAAAAGGTTTAGAATACATTTTTATTTGGGCGTTAGAAGTAGAGGCATTTTTTCCTTCTACTTCAATTTTACCATCATCGATCAATTCTTGCACAAAATGATGAAACTTCATGCATTTTTTAATCTCATGCCCTTTTATACGATGATAGTCATAGTATTAGTTATCCTTATACCAATTGGGTTTAGGTTGATTTTCATTAAAAGACCTAGTGTTAGGGTAAACCATCATCCCTTGATCGACTAGACATTAGAAGATCACATCAAGAGAATCTTCCAGTTGTGTAAATAGTCATCATTGTTATTGTCGATTGTTTTTGTTGTTGTTGTTGTTGCCATTATATCATGAGAATAGAGATCCAAAATAACCAAGTCCTTGATTTTGATTCTGGTTATGTGAATTATTCTGATTGCTTTGATTATTTGGATTGGTTTAATTATTATTTTGATTATTTTGATCATTGTTGTTGTGATTTCCTTGGTTACTGTTGTTGGATGCTTGAACATTTTGGACATGTTTAGCATCTATTACTCCATCATTAACAACACCTTTGTTCTTAGACCAGAACTTGGGTTTATCATTAGTATTGTCAGATGAATTAGGGGTATAGTGTTTAATTGCTCCTTTCATCAAAAGTCTATCTTCAATAGACTTCCCCTTTTTAATGAGTGCCTCATAGGAATCTAGGGTAGCCATCTTCATCTAAAATGACATTTCTATAACCACATTCTTAGTAAAGATATCAACTATATGTGAATCTAGGATTTTCCAAGGCATGCGATTGGCAAGATGTCACCATCTTTTAAGAAAGCTAGCAAATGTTTCTCCATTCCTTTGTTTCATGTTACATAAATCATTGAGGGATGCTTGATGTTCCATGTTATAAGAATATTGTGTAACAATTTTTTTAGTGAGATCATGAAAGGTAGATATGGAACTAGGAGGGAGATTCAATAGCCACTCTAACGCTGGTCCACCAAGACTCCTAGTGAAGAGTCTTAAGAGAAGGTGATTATTGTGAGAAACCTCTTGTGCCACTAAATAAAATGCTTTGATATGTTGCATAGGGAATGAGTCTCCCTTCTATTTATAAAACTTTGGCATTACAAAATTGGTGGGGAAGGGGTGGAGAGTGATTGATTTTTCAAAAGGATAAGGACATATTTCTATGAAATTAAATTCCTTCTTCCCACCTTTGTGCATAGGCATCATCATGCCTTTGAGCTCGTCAATTTTTTGGAATAATTCAGGAGGATTAGTAGTGATCATATGGACTTGATGTGTTCCTCCTCCCGATGATGCATTATGTCCTCCCAAAGGAAGAGGATTGGTGTTATGTCGTTGATTGGTGTTGGTTTTTTGCGCAGAGTTTTGATTTTTTAGGACTCCACTAGGCTTCAAGAAAATAGAAGTAGAGCGTCATCTTGAGGACCCTGGTTGTTGTTCATGTGCACGACCTGCACTTAAACCATCGTTAGTCACCCCATTGTTTGAGTTAGGCTTGCTTAAAATTTGTTAGATTAATTCAAGTGTATGAGGGGGAGGTTGAGTTGTATTATCAGATGTCGATGGCATTATGGGCACTAATTTTCTTTTGTTGGTTCGAATCAAGTTGTTCTCAAGAAAATTTTCATCAAAATTATCAGTTAGTGTAACACCCCTTTGGATAAGATTCATGAAGATGTTGGAACTGTTGGCTTGGATTAGATCTTCCATTAAGCTTAAATTGTTAGGATCCTTAAAGAATTATTTAGCTCATGGATTGGCACTGGCACTTTCAGGTATTACTGTGTCAGATTCTATGTGGGGTTCTTCTTCGTTATTAAAGTCTTCTTGATAGACAATTTCCTGATCGTTATCCATGGTGAGAGATTCTTGTCTTAGTTTTTCTTGTGATCGGGTAAGTACCATGCAAAAGTGACCTTAGAATGGTTTAATTGAAGAAGGGTGAATAATTGATGAGGTATGGAAAGAAAAGGATTTGGTGAACTAGGAGAAACTTGGACTAATGATTAAGTCTTGATGATTGATTGGATTGATTGATTTGATTGAGGATTAGATTGATTGATGAGATTGGATTAAAGAGGAATTAAGCCTCAATAATTGATTGGATTTAAAGGTTTGGAACAAACCTAGGTGAAACAAGACCTTGTGATTATGCAAACATGAGATTGGTTTTGATTTAAAGTCTTTTTTTTTTTGGGTGATAGACTAATAGTCCCCAAACAAAATAGGATTGGATTAGGACTACTAGAGAAAGGCTCAGTTCTCAAAGTAGTAAGGGATTAATGTTTTCTTTGAAATTAAGGTCTATGAGACACTATTGGAATGATTCTTTCACCCTATGGCTTGATGAAGGTGTGAAAGATGGATTGATCTGATTCCGATTTAAAGTCCAAGATTCTGATTAGTGTTCCTAATGTTTTGGAATGTGGATGAACAAAGGGGTGTTAAAAGATGAGAAAGGGATGAATGACTTGAAGAGGATGAAGAAAGAAGGTCAAAGGTACTTAGTCGTAGGATTACCAAGTGACAAAGGCCATGTTCACTTTGTTCTTGGCAACAAAATTAGCAACTAGATTGTTGTAGATGATTTTATCTAATTTCTCAATAGCCTCTAGAAAGTTTTGAATGGGTTTCAAATAAGATATGTTGGACTTATTCTTTTGATCAGTGATTTTATTCTCTCTATGGACTTGTGCAACTAGGAGTTTTTCATTCTTATGTTTAACACTATCAGTCATGACTTGAGGACAATATCTTGATAGATCAAAGGATGTTCTTGGCAAGAAAAATTTTTATGCATACATCAAATGTTTGGGTTACAAGCACATTTGTCGAAAATAATCCTGCAAGGGACAAAGCAACCTTGCATGATTTAAGTGTACGGGTTTGTTTTGCAATGAAAGTAACAAACACACTCTTTATCCCTAGAAGGAAGTTGGATGAGATTGAAAACCTTTTCTCACTGACTTAGGAACACACCCAACAACTCCTTAGAACATGACCATCACCAAGCACGCAATGGCTCTAGCCATGATGCCGTATTATCAAAGTGTTAACGTTGAAGGGAGCTCGATATGGTGAGTGTCTTGGGGAGATTACTATTATCCTCACACATAGAGTATCAAAATTTTAGGGGTGAACCAGGTGGCTTCTAACTAATGGCTTTTAGTGAGGGTCTCCATTTGAACATACTCTTTGTGTCCACACAAGTACGACTAGGACATATAGCCCCACAAAGAACCTTGACACAAGTAGTCACATAAATGTGATTAAGACTACGAGGCCCTGCTAAATGTTAGGTTAGAGCCATGTATAAGCTCAAATGTTGTCTAGCTTTTGAGGCTTTAACCCCCAAAAGAAAATTTTATTAACGTGAGTTGGAGTGGTGGGCTAACACCTCGTTCTCACGTGGGTCATTCCCGAGAGCTTTTTACCTTGCCAACAAGCCCATCTAAAGGATTGAAAATAAATGCATGGATTGGCCACAAGAAGGAGTTTGGATTTGTGATTTTCCCTCAAGGGGAAAAGAGCATAATCTCCTATCCAATGAGGTTTTGTCCCAAACACACCAAACAAATGATCAATTCCATGTCTTTTCTTTAAGACAACAATTCAAAAGGTTCTAGGTTTCTGATTTTCCCACTTGGAGAAAAGAGCATAATCCCCTAGCTAATGAATCATTATCAAAAAAATAAACTTCCTGAATGTAGTTTAATGTGTTTGGTCTTCAAACAACATCCTGCAAAACAAACAAATTAGCAGTTTTAGAATTTTCAAATATTGGCCAATGTTCTGTAAAATCACTGTTATAAGTCACAACATGTCAGTATCTTCCAAAAAACTCAAATCAACAAACTTAAAGTGCAAGATATTATGAAAATGTGTTGAAATCAAAAAAGATTAACCACCAATGTTTTAAATTTTTATGCTCCCATTAAGTTACAAATGCATAAAAATATTTCTTATGTCAAAGACATAGTGATTGTTTAACCTTAATATGTAACAAAATTTTACTTAATCAGCTAAAAAAAGATAACACAAAGGAAACTCCTTTTTCTAGTAGAGACACCTGTGTGCATGTAGAGACACCTATCTGCACAAAAAATAAAGATTTTATTCATTTTATGTATTTTTCTTCATTTTCAAATACAGTAAGGTGTTTTACTAATGATAATTAGCCTTAATGTGATTATCAAATACACATTTTATTGATTAGAACAAACTAAAATGAGAGAAAAACTCTTTTCTAGTGGAGACACCTGTTTGTAGGTGAAGATGCCTATCTACAAGCAGAGACGCCTCTGGTCCAACGGAGATGCCTATCTAGAAAATTCATGGGAAACCTTCACAATATCAAGAAGAATAGTTAGAAAATGGGATTGTGGGTCCCACCGGGCATGCCAAAATGTATATGATGAAAACCTACCTGTTAAGAACAATTTCAAACATGAAAATGTTAACAATAAAGAGTATATTCAATCTACTCTAACATGTTCATAAACTTGCAAAAAACAATAATCTTGACCATAACCTCAGATGAGCATGAAGAAAGTGCACCCAAGACTTGCTTGATTTAAGCTCTTAGAGAGGTTATGGGTGTGCTCTCCCTACACAAGTGTGAATCCTAATATGAATGAAAGGTAAAATCAAGATTGAACTACTCAAGGAGGAGCTATGGAAGCAACCCTCAAGAATTCAATAAGAAGTCATTAAAGCTAAAAAAGGTGCTATGGAAGCAACCCTCAAGCTCAATGACATGCAAGACTAATGCTACTAATGAAATCAAAGTAAAGCATGAAATCAAACTTTAACTCTACTATGCAATCTAACAACTACCAAATGGTTAGCCAAAATTCTAAGAAAGCAATTTTAAGCCTAAACTAGCATAATAAATCTAATGCAAATGAGTGGATGATTTTCTTGATGCAAGGGTCCTATTTATAGGATTTTGGAGGGTTGGGGTGAGGTGGCATCTATGTGGAATCCACATAGGTGCCACCAAGGAGACACATAAGCCATGAAAAGACCAAGACTTGCTCACACATGTGTGATCAACTTGGGATGTGAGAGGTCAATGTGTACTCCAAGTACATGTGTAAGTGTGTGTAAGAGATGTGTAAGAGAAAAGTCCATTTTCACAATTTTGTAAGGTGTAAGAAGTGTCATCAAAATTGTAAGAAGTCTTGTTTATGCAAATTTTAGCAATTTTTGAAAAGACAATTTTTAGAAATTTTCTCACACATGTGTGAGAAAATAATTAGGACTAATGGATGTAGGAATCCAAAAATTAGCCTAATTAACCTTAGTTAATTAGTGAGTAGGTTTATTAGATAGAAAATGATGTGTGTAGGATAGCATCTAGGTTGGATTTAGGATTAAATTAAATTAAATTTTATTTAATCATGGCTTAGTAGAAATAAAGAATGCGAGGGAATTAAATAAATTAAAAATTTATTTAAAAGGGGAATTTGGAGGAACATGTATTAAATTAAATTTAATACATTATGAAAGGTAGTATTTAAATTTAATTCAAATACTATAATTAGTGGAATTTGTTAGAAATAGGGAATACTGAGAGTGGGGGGTGAATTAGTATTCTACAAACTTTATCTTTTGCCCAATTATGGATATAATAGATTATATTTTACACATGCATAAAATAAGAAGCTAAACATAATGCATAGCCATAAAACTAAAGAACTCATAACACATTATTTGTTCTTGAGGAAACCCTAGCCAAGGGAAAACCTCAGTGGGGATGGTACCCACAAAGATCCACTAATCAAAAGTATCTTGTTAAGGATGTTGACCCTGTTAGGAGTCTATTACATGAATATAGTGTATTAGTCTTGATTAAGGGACTATAGGCCTTTTTAGAAGCCTCAACCCTATTAGGAGTTGGCAGTACAAAATGTGATTACCAGATGAGCCCACTGCCCAAACAAGTAATGTACAATATACACTGATTACAAAAGAAGGTTAAGGTACATAACCTTATACTTCTTGCATCAATATCTCTTCACTACTCTTTCACTATCGCTATTACATATGCATCATATATTTCACATCATATCACTTCTTCATTACATCTCATTGCTACTCTACTTGTTTCCTTCTTACAATTACAATTACATTTAGAAAAATTATTAGGATTAATAACTTTCCAATCGGCTATCATATTAAAAATAATTTTATCCAAGGGTTAACATATAGGATGTCATCCCTTTATATTTTTAAGTCATTATTTTGATAAACAAAATAATCCCTTAACTCTTTACCAATTCTGTCTTCATATTCTGTCCTGTCAGCTTGACATTGTCTTTAGTAAAACTGTCATAAATTCTTCCGTACATTCCGTACTAACTTGCACTCTGAGATGGGTCTTCAATAGTCATTATAGAGTCTATGTTCAAGTGTGTAGGCACTGAACTTACTTGAGTCAACATCACAAACAAAAACTATCTCGAGGTTCACTGGTAAAAATACTGTCTCATACTTAGACAATTTTGCATTGCGCTCTATCATATTAGCTATCTAACCTGTGCGATCTTCATGTAGATCATATGTTTCCATAATGAAAACATTTATGTAATCAACTCAGCCAAATTGCCAACAATCTCCCCCTTTGTCATTGGTCGCAACATATGAGAAAATTGGCTAAGTCTACAACTTCAAAATCTCAAAATTGTGGCCATAGTATAAAATATATACTATCCTTATAACTCCTCAAAAATATTGTCTCTAATATAGTACTCCCCCTAAGAGTATCAATCCTTATCATATTCTTATCAATTTTCTACTATATATCTCTCCCCCTTTGACAACAATGACAAAAATAAAGGTAAAGAGGGTTACAAAACTATATTCTCAAAAAGATTATACCTTAATTCATTATTGCAAAGCCAGTAGGATTGCAACACAATCTACAAAATTAGTCTTCATAGCTTCTAACTCCTTCTCCCATGATTTCTTAATGGAATTTGCCACATTGAGTAGTGCACTCAGTCCATAAGATGTTATTTCACATGCTTGGAGGTTCTCAAAGTTAAACTTTTGAAAAGATGTCTTAGCTGAAAGACATTCTTCCAATTGCTCTTCAATAATGCTTAACTTCATAGAAGTGTGCTCTCTTAAAAGAGTGAATCTTTTCATTTTCCTATCTTTTTCATCTTGCAAAACTATGATTTCATCATATAACTTATGAATTTTCTTCTCAACATCAAATACCTTCACATTGGGGCTAGAAAGAAAGTTAGTTCATTCTGAATTTCTACTTCCTTCATCTTCATCTTTTGATCTTCTTCTACTGTCAAGGTCTCTGATTTTGTACATTGGATGTACAAAGATTTTCTTGTTTCCAAATTCTTCCTCAAGTCCTTTATACAGATATCAAGATTGTTGATATCATTCCTGATATTCTAGCTGATGTTCAAAAGCATTTTGGCCTCATAGGCTGCTTGAGCTTTCACTTTTGCTATATCAGATAAATTTGTGAATTCACTGTCAAAAGTGCTCATTACCTTCTTTTCTTTCTCCAAAGGGTCATCTTCTACAATTTTTGTAGTTACAATGCTTTGTAACTTCTCAATAAGTTCCTTCATGCATCCTTCAAGACTTTTCACTTTCTTGTTCTTGCTAATGATCTTGTTCAAGGATGTGATCAATTCCAACTAATCATCATCATCTACTTCCTTTCCAAAATGCTCAATCATAGATCCAATCTGATTCTTCTTTCCATTCTTAGGAGTAAGACTGATATCTTCTTTAGTGGGAATGGGTACTTCTTTTTCTGTTACTAAGGTTTCTACAATTGTGGTCTTTGTTGTCTCTTCTCCTTTGGTAGTTTCCTGCTCTTCAAAAGCTGAATTGTGAACAATGTTTTCCAAATTCTTGAATACATTATCATCAGTATCCAAGGTGATCTTTTTTCCTTCTACATTCATGACTTCATCTTCAATGTTAATGGCTGGTGGAGAGGGAATGTCCTCTTGTTCTGCTTCACCCGCTTGCTCTGCTGCAACTGATGGTTCTCCAACATTCTCTGACATAACCTTGATAATTGCTTGCTCTTTTTCTAAATTAACTTCTCCATATCTACCTCCCATAATCTGAATGGTTCTCTTTTTGGTTCTCAAATGGGTGCTTAAAGCTTTCATGATCTGATTAAAATGTGCTTCATCTTTTACTACACAAAGCTTCCTTACAAGCTTTTCTCTAATAGCTGTGTCTTCCTCTGATGCTCTCTTCTTCCTATTCACAAGTTTATTGTATAAATCATCAGGTATCTTACCCTGAATTGTATCAAACTTCTTATCAGACAAAATCATATGCTTTACCACTACATTTTCTAGATTTAGTCTCTCTGCATAATCATAAAGTTCATAATACTTATTCATTCTTGCAATGTCTCCATCCTCAATGATCTGCTCATTAAGCTTCTCAAATTTAGGTTTCCAAGTTTTCTTCTTAATAGAAGTTCCATCATCTTTGATTTCTGCTATTTTCCTTGGAACTAGTTGCACTAATGTTTTCTGTCTCTTACCTGGTCCAGTAGCACTCTCTTTTACTCTTTTGATAGGTGTGGAGGAAGTGGATATCTTTGCTTCTTGATCCTTCTCAATTTATTCCAGTTTCACCTTCACTTGTGTTACTTCTTGTTGTGTTGCAATTGATGATAAAGGTGGAACAGACAAAACTTCTTTTTGTTCAATATCTCTGATTGCTGCTGCTATTTGCTTTGCTACTAAGAAATCATGCTCAGTCATCCCTATATCTTTTAGAATTTTATTTATAGTACTCTCAACTCTTTTCTTTGACTATTTCTCTTCAAGTAAGGTCTTTGTGGAGTTGAAGTTCTCCTCAAAGGTTCCAAACCTATTGCAATGAGTGTCCAACTTACACTTAAGTAACATGCTAACATACTCTTCTATCTCTACCTCAAATATCTCATAGCCAAGAGGGTCTATGAATTCTATTCTAGGTTCTACTGCTTCAATGTAGGTAAAGTCAGTATCAACCATGAAACATATCTCATTTTTATACTTCTCCACAAGAGACTGTGGGATCCTTGATCTGCTAGATACTATATCCTGAAATGTCTTGATTACCACTACTGCACTCTTATTCACTTTGTCAATAAATTTCCTTCTGTATACTAGGTTAATCCTTTCCATTCTAGTTTGGCCATCATTCTAGTCATTTCCAATGGTGTAGGGAAATCTTCTCAATAGATGAAAAAACATATAGGTGATTAAGGATGAGAACCTAAACTATGTATACTTAGTTTTCTTAATCTTCTCCAAATTCTCAAACAGTTGAATTCTCAGAATCTCACACATATCAACTTGTACCTTGTTAACACACATTAGATAAGCTGCATGTATCATTCCAGCTACCATGTCATCCTCTGTTGAATTTGCACAAAACTTATTGGTTAGGATCTTGCATAAATATCTGACATCATCTTGTTGAATCTTACTAATCACAATTCCTCTACCATTATAGGATGAATTTGTGTTATCAATGACTATTTTCCTCATGTTCTTCTCATTTAAAGGAATGGTTCTAGTTTTAGATAATCTAGTGACTTCATAAATCAAATTAGCTGTGATATCTATCACTCTATCTTCTAACCAAAACTTCCCATTATGAATTCTGCTTAAGATAATCTTAGTACATTCTTCATTGTCAAATTCATACTGTAATGCATACTTAATGATTTCATTATATTTAAAATGTTCAAATCCTTCTTTCAATGTCATGTCCTGATTGTAGATCTTCTCATATTCCTTGGTGAAATCACTATCACCGACAGTCTCTAGTTTGCATCCAAGATAACTTCTAACATTCTCTAGATGTAAAAATCTGTCTGGTACGGATGATAAATCTAACCTAGGATCATCTTCCAAGGGTTCTACTGGTTCCCTTTTCAACTTAGGTCTATTCTTATCTCTAACATTGTGTATTAAAGAAACATCCATGATTTATTCTAATTCCTTCACTGATTTAAAGATCTGTCAAGTAAAATAACTTGATTTCGCAATTTTAGGGCTTGCGTAGATTCAACACAAAATTCTTCTCCAAATCATTTCAAAATGCTTCCAATCACCACTCTTTGATCTCCTTAACACTTGAATTCACTTTGATGATCAAATAATATTGATCATGACCTTTTATTAATTCAATCTTACTTAGATCTGACATCGCATTCAATTCTTTTGCCGCTTCTTTCCAAAAAGCTATTTTTACTAACCTGCAAAACTTAAAACTTCTTGCGATCTCACAAAACATAATATTTTTCTTTGCACTCTTAACAATAGCATTAGAACATCATATACTACCTTTCATTAACTGTGCAAGACTTAGTTCATCATCTATCTACTTCTACACTAATCTAAGTTCCTATTCTACTGTAATTTTCATAAATTAAGTACTTAAAAACGGGTCAGGTAAAGATTCATTCTTACCTTTTAATACTTCACCTTCCTGATTACCTTCAATGTTGAATATGTCTCCTTGATCTATGCTTTTGATAAACTTCACTTCATCTGAATTACTATAACATCCTTTCTGACTGTTAGTTGCATCTTCATTTCTTCTTGCATGATTTCTGGGATTAGGATTAGGATAAAAAAATCTATTGTTCATTATGCAAAACCTTACTGTATGTCCAATCTTGTTGCATATCTGACAAACAATTCTATTGTTTCTATATCTTGGTCCAGGCTGATTGATTTGTGATTTGTAGTTTCTAGCAATGTGTGCAACCTTTTTGCATCTATAACATATTACTCCATTTCTTCTGTTCATATCTTTAGTAGGTTTCTTATCTACATTGTTAGTATTCCTAAACATTCTACTACCATCATTATTCTCAATAAATTTAGGTTTCCTACATTCAATAGCTCTATGTCCAAAACCATGATAATTATAACAATAACCATTAAGAGGTTTAAATTGCTTACCTGTGCAATCTCTCTTCATATGACCAATAGTATTACAAGCAAAACATCTACCTTTGAATTCTCTTTGCATACCTTTGGGTGATTCCTCTTGCTTGGGTAATTCTTCTTCTTTAGGTGTATCTTCAGACTTGTTAATCTCATTAGACTTCTTCTCATCTATGCTTTCAGATATTTTCAAATCTGGTTCCTTGCTTTCTTCATTTTCTTTAAAAGTGTTGAATCCAAGACCAATCTTATCATAGAATGGTTTTTGATAAGATATTTTTTCATCAATCTTCTCACTAGTTGAATATAGCCTTTCAAGTTGTTGTTTGGATTGAGTCAGTTCACCTTTCACAATCTTATTGTATTTCTCAAGTTCAACATACTGTAAATTGACTTTCTCAAGTTTAGATGTTACTTTACCAAGTTTAGATTTTAGTCCTTCATTTTCAGTCTTTAGACTTTCATTCTCAAATTTCAGATTTGCTTCATTCTTGCCATTTCCATCTTTCAAACTAAGCTTCAGATTTTCTATCTTCAGTTCATGCTTAAGGATCTCATTTTCATTTTCTAAATTTTCATCACAATCTTCAATAAAAACTTCGGATTCCTTTTCAGATCTCAGATCTTCCAACTTGTTTTTCAGTTTCTCAATGAGGTTCTTTGCATCATCATATTTTCTTTTCAAAGTGTCTTTTTCAATAGTAAGCAAGTCAATCTATTCAAGAGCTTCTTCAAGATTCTTCTATAGTTGATCCATATCCATAGAGATCTTATTGAAGCTACTAGGCTTTCCTTGAATGATTCTTTTCCAAGTAACTAAGCTCTAATACCAATTGTTAGAAATAGGGAATAATGAGAGGGGGTTGAATCAGTATTCTAAAAACTTTATCTTTTGCTAAATTATGAATATAACAGATTATCTTTACACATGTTAGATTCTACGAGAAGCGAGAACCGAGCCAAGATCTGATGTCGATCGTAGATCATATGCAACTTCACCCAACAGATGATCGAAGATCAAAATAGCAGAATGAAGAGAAATCTGAAATGAGAGAAAAATAGAGACAAGAGAAGAGAAATTGCAGAATGCTCTCAATACTCCCACGAACAATCACCGAACTAGCTGAACTAATGAAGGTGAGAGGAGAGTGCTCAATATATAGAAATATAAGGGCAAATACATCCAAGAGGTGCATTAACTCCTACACCCATAAAAGGTGGGAGGTTATCACCTACTTGGTAAATGACAAAACATGTGGCATAACCTCCTTAGGTGAAGACAAAGAGGAGGTGGCACATAAAGCCAAAAGAGGGTGAGAAACCCAACTACCCCATAACCTACCTAGGTAAAAACAAAAGAGTGGTTATGAGAGGTGGCACAACAAGCCAAAAGAGGATGTGTAACTCAACTACCCATGTGTGGGGAGAGAGTGACATATGTGGCTGATGTATTTCACCATGTGTCCTCATATTAACCACACCTAATAAACCTAAGCAAGCTTAAATAATATGTGTAGGAAAAAAGAAATACCCCTAACATAAGGAAAATAAAAAACCTACACTAACACCCCCCCTTAAGCGTAGCTTACTTGGGTGATAAGATGGGTCCTGGCAAGTGAAGCCATGTTAGGTACCCATGTACATAGAGAATATCCCCCCATAAGAAGAAGAAGAAGCCCCTCAGAAGTGGAACCCCCCCCAATAAATAGAGAGAGTAATGAAGAACTAAGAAGCCCTTCTTGAAGTAGACACCTATTGCACCCCAAGCAAAGCTCGCAAATGAAGGAACTTTCTCTTTGTGAAGGGTTTGGTGAAGATGTCTGCAGTTTGCTCTGATGTAGAACAATACTTAAGATCGATGATGCCTTCCTGAATCAGCTCCCGAATGTAGTGCATATGAATCTCAATGTGTTTCATCCTCTGATGATGAACTGGATTCTGAGAGATTTGTATTGCACTTTGATTATCACAAAAGGTGACTGTAGGGTTTCTGAATGTAGTGCCAAACTCAGTGAGAATATTCTGAAGCCAAATAGCCTCAGTGGTGGCATTAACTGCCCCTCGATACTCAGCCTCTGTAGATGAAAGAGCAATTGCAGAATGCTTCTTGCTCGACCAACAAACTGGACCAGAACCAAGGGAGAAGCAATACCCTGAAGTAGACTTGTGATCTTGAGAATCACCTACCCAATCTGAATCTGTGTATCCCACTAAGTCAATATCCATGCCCGCTGCATATTGAATCCCATAATTATGAGTACCATGAATGTAGTGAAGGATCCGCTTAGCTTCTTTCCATTGCAACTCATGTGGCTCTTACATGAATCGAGAGACCATGCCCACAACATATGAAATGTCAGGTCTCGTATGAGTCAAGTAGATGAGACTCCCAACAAGTTGTCGGTATAAAGTGCCATCAACCAAAGGTGAGGAACACTTAGCCTCAAGTTTGACCCCTGACAAAAATGGAGTCGGTGCAGGCTTACAGTCAGCCATGCGAAATCTGGAGAGCATATCAAGTGCATACTTGGGTTGACCAAGGAAGATTCCTGAAGATGATTGAATGATCTCAATCCCCAAGAAGTAATGCAAAAGACCCAAGTCAGACATCAAAAATCTATCATGTAGAGTAGTTTTTACTGTCTTGATGGTGGACGAGTGACTCCTTGTGATCAATAGGTCATCAACATAGAGAACCAAGAATGTGAGAGTGTCATCCTACTGCAGAATGTATACGTTCGGATCAGAATGGCATTGTTTGAACCCAACTATTAGAAGGAAGGAATCCATCTTGGCATACCAAGCTCGAGGAGCCTGTTTGAGGCCATAGAGAGACTTCCGAAGTTGACACACAAGTGAAGGATCTTGTACGAACCCCTGTGGCTGCTCCATGTAGATTTCCTCCTGAAGGTCACCATGAAGAAATGCACTCTTTACATCCATTTGATGAACTTCCCAATGATGTGCTGCAGCTCTAGCAAGGACAAGTCAAATAGAATTCATCTTAGCAACTGGAGCAAAAGTTTCAGAGTAGTCAATCCTGGGAACCTGGGAGAATCCTTTTGCTACCAACCGAGCCTTATGCTTATCAACTGACCCATCCGCTGCAAATTTAGTCCGATAGATCCACTTGCATCGAACAATTTTTCTTCCCTTAGCAAGAGGGACTCAATCCCATGTGTGATTCCTTTCTAAGGAATTGAACTCTTCTTGCATTGCAGCATCCCACTCAGGAACACCAGAAGCTTCTCGAAAAGACTGTGGATTAGAAGCTGAAGCAATGAAGAGATGTGGAGCCTGTTGAAATTGTGACCGTGTTCTTCTCATGTCTGATGGATCACCAACCCAATCTCCTATTGACTCCAATGTTTGTTGAGCCCAAAGAGGTGTTGAGGCTGGAGAAGTTGGAGGAGAATCATCAACCTCTGAATGATGAATAGAAGAGGAATGTGAATCTGCATCATCAATATCACTATTTGAAGTGGAGGAAGAAGAATCCTCATCAATATTAGGAAGATTAAGATCTTCAGAAAAACTGTCATCCTGATGCAAAGTCTCCAATGTAATAGTGGATAGAGAAGTGGTAGGAGAAGAACTAGAAGAACTCTCCTCAAAATGAACACTCCTCTCAATGAACAACTCATGGGTGGTAGGATGGAGAAGTCTATAACCTTTGACATCATCTGGATACCCAACAAATATGCAAGACTTGCTTTGCGGATCTATAGCCTTGCGTTTCTCTATTGGAATGTGGGCCCATGCAAGAGAGCCAAACACTCGAAAATGTTTAACTGTGGGTTTCTGACCAGTCCAAGCTTGAAAAGGAGTTACCCCCTTTACAACATTGTGAGGAACCCGGTTCTGGATGTAACACGCACAATTGATGGCCTCTGTTCAATACTGAGGTGCCAAAGATTTGGAGTGTATCATACAATTTGCCATCTCCTTCAAGGATCTATTCTTGCGTTCTGTGACACCATTCTGTTGAGGACTATATGGAACTGTGTGCTGCATGTTGATTCCTTCTGAAGCACAAAATTGTTCAAATTGATTGTTAACATATTCTCCCCCATTATTTGTACACAAAATCTTGATAAAATTTCCAGATTGTTTCTCTACAAAAGCTTTGAAATCCAAAAAATGATCAAAGACCTCAGACTTCTATTTGAGAAAATAAACCCAAGTGTATCTAGAAAAGTCATCAATAAATGTCAAGACATATCTAGCCCTGCTGAAAGATGGTTGTGGAAATGGTCCTGCCAAGTCACTATGTACCAACTCCAATAGATTTGTAGCTCTCTAAGATTTTCCTTTATCATATTTCTCCTCAGGATGCTTTCCAAGAATGCATCCTTGGCAAACTCCATCAGAAAATTGAATAGAAGGCAACCCTGAAACCATATCCTGTTGACTGAGTTGTTGCAAATAACGGTAGTTCAAGTGGCCAAACCGTTGATGCCACAAATAACTCACCTCATCTGCATGAGTGAGTAAGACTGTTGAAGGAGAATCAGGAACAAAGTGAGAAAACTGATATAGTCTGGATTGATGATCTTCTTTTCCCATAGCAACTGTAGACCCATTATGCATTTCACTTATTACCACTGTATCTGGAGTGAACTCAACTCGCTTTTCTGAACCAGTGTGAGTGATCTGATAAACAGATAGGAGATTAGTTGACAAAGATGGGACACAAAGAACATCCTCAAATGTCCCTTCACCCATATCAACAGTCCCTCTCCCATGCACTTCAACAAGAGTATCATCACCCATAAGTATGGTAGGCATAGAGCATGGCTCCAAAGAGGTAAAATTATCCTCTGATGAGGCCATGTGGTGCGATGCACCCGAGTCAATAATCCAAGAATTTGGTTATGAAGCAATAGCAACTAGGGCCTTTCCCTTTCCTTTCCCCTTACTTTTATTTGTGTCCTTAGGAGAACCTTCTGATGAACTTTGTTTGACTGAATCAGGCACCTTGATATTGTTCTTTTCTAGAAGATGTGAAAGGTGATCAATTTGTTTCTTTAAACATTTATGTTCATCATGGCCAGGCCTCTTACAATAAGAACACTTGACCTTCTCCTTTTTAGGTTGTTCACCTTTTGATGAAGAGGTCTAATTATCTGGTTTTGTAGTAGATTTCTGATCTTTCTTCTTCTCTCCTTGTTTCTTTTGTTTCTTATCTTGCCTATTAGACCCTTTCTGTTCTTTTGTGCCTTGATTAACAACCAATGCATGTGACTTAGAGGGTTTAATTGTACCCATTAGAACTAATTTGTCCTGCTCCCTAGTGAGTTCTGCAGCAAACTCATCTAAAGAAGACATTTTATATTTAGAACCTAGGGTACATTTTGTGGCATAGAATGTAGAAACAAATACAGAATAATTAGAACCAAGCTTAGAAAGAATACTCAAAATCAGTTTCTTATCATCCTTCTTGATTCCACATTGTTCCAATTGCAATCTAATAGCTTTGAGTTTTGTGAAGAAATCCTGTATGGTGTCAAAATTTGAAGGACTTAACCCTATGAGTTCATTCTCCAATTGATGACCTCTTAACTCATCCTGCTTACCAAAGAGGTTTTCCAATTTTGTCCATACATCATTTGGTGTTGTAGCAGACTCAATATGAAAAAGTGGGTCTGGAGATACTGACATACATAAAGTACCAAAGGCTTCGTCACATTTGTTAAACCATTTAATCTTTTTTGCATCCTCTTGTGGTTCAGTTTCAAGTCCCATTGTTACACGATGATATCCATGTCTTTTTAGATATATTACCATCTTTGATTTCCATTCAAAGTAATTATATGGAGTTAAAATTGGAACTGTAGATGCATCCATGAGAGCAGAAAAAAAGATTGCAAGGTAGAAGGAAATGTGCAAAGAAAGAAGACACACGAGACACCCTCCTTTCCACTAATCTCAAAAATCACCCCCCCTCAGATATTACAATGTTGGCACTTTATGATTAGTGCTTTTACAAGGATTTTCAGATTACAAAGCTTTAAAGGCTCTCAGTAGCCAAAATTACAACTTAATCTTCAATTAAAATCTGAAAAAAATGACTTTGTAGCTGTGTTTTTCTCTTCAATTTCTTTCCAACACTGTTTTTTCTTTTTTGAAAGAATGGATTACAAAAGTGAAACAAATGTAGTACTGAAGAAAGAAAAAGTGCAGCAGATTCAACCTGAAATATCTGATTGAAAATAGGTAGAAATTCTTACTCAAACCTTTGTGGATGGAGAGATCTCAAATTCAGCTTTCCGTCAAGTACTCGTTTGCAAAAATCTGACACTTGAAGCAAAAGTTATGCAATTTTTAAAAAAACTGCAAAATCTGCCCGTGAAAAAATGACTTATGTCATTTTCTAACACAGTTTTTGCAAAATTTGTCAACTTCCTGCAAAATGTAATGACTACCCAGATAGTTTTTCGATGCTGGCTACAAAACCCAAAAATTGTTTTTCCTGAAAAAGAGTGGAAGTAAGATTTTCGAAGCCAAAATGAAAACGGCTCCAATGAGAAATCTGAATTTTTAAATTCTGATTTTCTTTACTGTTTCCTCCAAGCTCTGATTTTGGTGAAATAAAAGTCAATTTTGACTTTTTGAAACCTTCTGGACTTTTTGGAAATGCTGAAAAAGCCTCCAATATTACCAAAAAGATGCAAATCACCTAGATCTCACAAGAACAGATATATGTATACCAGATACGCTTATTTTTCTCTTAAACTATTATGATTCTCCAGATCATTTAAAGATGCAAAAGAAAATCATATTGGGTTTTTGAGAAAAATAATAAGCTCTATATTAGTCTCAAATATCTCAATAAATCAGATAAAATGAACTATACTAGACAACACCGCTCTCATACCATGTTAGATTCTGCGAGAAGCGAGAACCGAGCCAAGATCTGATGTCGGTCGTAGATCATATGCAACTTCACCCAACAGATGATCGAAGATCAAAATAGCAGAATGAAGAGAAATCTGAAATGAGAGAAAAATAGAGACAAGAGAAGAGAAATTGCAGAATACTCTCAATACTCCCACGAACAATCACCGAACTAGCTGGACTAGTGAAGGTGAGAGGAGAGTGCTCAATATATAGAAATATAAGGGCAAATACATCCAAGAGGTGCATTAACTCCTACACCCATAAAAGGTGGGAGGTTATCACCTACTTGGTAAATGACAAAACATGTGGCATAACCTCCTTAGGTGAGGACAGAGAGGAGGTGGCACATAAAGCCAAAAGAGGGTGAGAAACCCAACTACCCCATAACCTACCTAGGTAAAAACAAAAGAGTGGTTATGAGAGGTGGCACAACAAGCCAAAAGAGGATGTGTAACTCAACTACCCATGTGTGGGGAGAGAGTGACATATGTGGCTGATGTATTTCACCATGTGTCCTCATATTAACCACACCTAATAAACCTAAGCAAGCTTAAATAATATGTGTAGGAAAAAAGAAATACCCCTAACATAAGGAAAAAAAAAAACCTACACTAACAACACATGCATAACATAAGAAGCTAAACAACATGCATAGCAATAAAAATAAAGAACTCATAACATATTATTTGTTCTTGAGGAAACCCTGGCCAAGGGAAAACCCCGGTGGGGATGGTACCCACAAAGATCCACTAATCAAAAGTATCTTGTTAAGGATGTTGACCCTGTTAGGAGTCTATTACATGCATATAGTGTATTAGTCCTGATTAAGGGACTATAGGCCTTGTTAGAAGCCTCAACCCTGTTAGGAGTTGGCAGTACAAAATGTGATTACTAGATGAGCCCACTGTCCAAACAAGTAATGTACAATATACACTAATTAGAAAAGAAGGTTAAGGTACATAACCTTATACTACTTGCATCAATATCTCTTCACTGCTCTTTCACTATCACTATTACATATGCATCATATATTTCACATCATATCACTTCTTCATTACATCTCATTGCTACTCTACTTGTTTCCTTCTTACAATTACAATTACATTTATACAAGTTATTAGGATTAATAACTTTTGAGTCAGCTATCATATTAAAAATAAATTTATCCAAGGGTTAACATCTAAGATGTCATCCATTTATACTGTTAAGTCATTATTTTGATAAACAAAATAATCCCTTAACTCTTTACCAATTGTGTCTTCATATTTTGTCCTGTCGGATTGACACTGTTTTTAGTAAAACTGTCATAACTTCTTCCATACATGCCATACTGACTTGCGCTTTGAAATGGGTCTTCAATAGTCATCATAGAGTCTATGTTCAAGTGCACAAGCACTGAAATTACTCTAGTCAACATCACAAACAAAAACTGTCTCGAAGTTCACTGGTAAAAATAATGTCTCATGGTTAGACAATTTCGCATTGCACTTTGTCATATTAGCTCTTTGACCTGTGCGATCTTCATGTATATCATATGTTGCCATAATGACAACATCTATGTAATCAACTCAGCCAAATTTCCAACAGAATTTATTTAATTAAATAAATTTAATTAAATAAATAGATGAATTTAACAAATATGATTAATTAAAAATTAACTATATTATTATTAGAGGTCATTAATTAAATTAAATTTAATTAATGTTAAAAGGATGAATTTAGGTGTCTACAACTAAAAATGCAATAACCTTGGGCATACTGCAAGGTATTGTAAGCTGTAGGTTAATCAGGATAGAAGACCACCTACATGTTTCAAATGCAAGAACTTAGAACACATAGCGAAGTTTTGTAGGTATAATGGAATGGACAATAAAAGAGGACCACCACCTATGGTTATAAAGAAGAATATTGGTGACAGTGGTAAAATTATTAATAAATACATAGATGAGTTCAAGAATCATTTCAATAAACTAATAGAGTAAGATGATGGGAAAATTTGGAAGTTAAAAGATTTCAATAAGGAATTGGTCCAGGGAGAGACAGTAGATGCTACTGTATCTTCACATGATGTTAACACTACTACATCAACCTAAAAGGCTGAGTATGGCCTTAGGTGGAGCATTAGATGCAGATACTGTTGGCATTAAGCTGAATTGCCACTAGTGACAACACTTATTTGCATTCTGGATACAAACCGAGCAGACAGTGCAAACTGAGCAGACAGTGCAAACCGAGCAGTGAGTGCAAACCGAGCAGTCAGTGCAAACCGAGCAGACAGTGCAAACCGAGCAGACAGTGCAAACCGAGCAGACAGTGCAAATCGAGCAGTCAGTACAAACCGAGCAGTCAGTGCAAACCGAGCAGACAGTGCAAACCGACCAGACAGTGCAAACTGAGCAGACAGTGCAAAGCGAGCAGATAGTGCAAACCGAGTAGACAAAGCAAACCGAGCAAGTTAGTACAAACCGATCAGGACAATGTAAACCGAGTAACATCTTGTCTACCGAGTCACCAATACTTACCGAGTTCAATACCTACCGAGTGATCAGTATGAACCATGCCTTCACTTCTACCGAGTGCATGACGATGCCGAGTAATGCAGTGGACGCTGAGTATCAAAAAGTCACCGAGTCAGTTTGAAGGAACCGAGTAACCATATTTGGGCCGACTTAGTAGCACTTATGTTTATTTGTCAAGCCGACTGTGTAATTGTAATTGTAATTAATTGTTTGAGACTTGTATATAAACAATGTTGTAAAAATAAAAAGATGTAATGAAATGAATGAAGTAGAATATATGTAAAAAAAAAGGAAGGCAGAAATAAGCAAATTACAGAAGGCATCAGAAGTATAAGGTACAGAAAAGAAAAATTCATCACAGAAGGTGATCAGTACATCAGCGAATCTCATTCAGCAATCCAGTTGCAAAGCAGAGATCTACTGTTTCATTCTAACAGGTGAATCAGTACTAAATCCTTTAACCGGGTAGACTTAACAGTCTTTGTAAAAATCTCTTTACCGAGTGCATACTTCATTGTATGTTTGTAAATCCTTTAGCAGGGTGGATTTAGCAATCTTTATTGCTCCTAACAGGGCAGATCATCAGAAGTGATCAAATTGTAAGCCTTAACCGGTTAACTTTATTCTGCAGTATTAAAGCTTTGTGGGTTTCATCCCCACCCCAGTTTTAATTTCTTTTGGAAGGTTTCTGGGTAACCAAATCTATGTGTCATTATTGTGAATGTTTGTAAGTTTCATGCTTTCTGTATGCAAAGGTTAAAAGGTAAAATACATGTTAAAATTATAAGAAAATTTGGAGTTACTGATTCACCCCTCCCCTCTCAGTAACTTGGTTAATTCCTGAATACTTCCAACAATTGGTATCAGAGCTGCATTGGTTCTCAAGACAAAGCTTAACTAGCTTGAGCAAAGATCCAGGACAATGGAGGTATTCAAACTGAACAAGGTGATTGAAAATGAAAAGCTAGATCTGGAAATGGCCATAGCCAAACTCAAAGAAGCAAAAGAACATCTTTCCCAATCCCTAAGAAGAAGGAAGGAACTTGCAAATCAGATGAATGATCAGAATTACATTGAAGAAAAGATTGAAGATCTTCTTCCCTCAAACAACTCAGATGAAGCAAACAATGCTGTCAAAGAACTCCTAGAAAAGAATGGGTCTCTGCAGGAAGAAGTGAGAAAATTGAAAAGAGAACAAGAACTACACTCTACAAGATTCTGTGAGATCTTGGAACAGAGAAACAAGTTGAAAGATGAATTAGATGGAAGAAACATTGAAGTCCAAAACAAAACCCTTCAGCTAGAAAATCTAATTGATCAGATCTCTCATACAAATGAAGAAATTCTAAATCTAAGATCAGAAATAGAAAACACAAGAGAAGAACTAAGATCTGAAAAGGAAATCAATCTAAGATTGATGGATGACCTAAACGCTGAAAAACAAATCAATGAAGGAATGCTGAAAAGTCAAGAAGACTTGAATCAGCTGTATGAACGAAATCTTCATAGGCAAAAAGGAAAAGCAGGACTTGGATACAAAGAAGAAGGCGAATCCTCTAAGCAAGGTACTCAAAGAAATCAAAAACCTACTTGTAATCATTGTGGTAAAATAGGACATACTTCAAATAAATGTTGGAACAATGAAAAAGCAGAATTCAATAGAAAATGTTATAGCTGCAATCAACCTGGTCACAAAGCAAATGAATGCAGGGAAAAACCTAGATTCAGAGGTAATTGTCACAAGTGCAACAAACAAGGTCACAAGGCATCCGAGTGCAGATCCAAGACATTTAATCCAGCAGAACAAATTGTGAAAGCAATGTTTGGATGGGACTACAACACCTGGTGTAGATGTCATTACTGTGGAGAATATGGACACATTGGCATGAATTGCATAAAACATCATCTAAGGAAAAGAGACACTACCGTAAGATGTTTCAAATGCACTAAACTCGGTCACATAGCCAGAAACTGCATGAATGCTAGTGAAATTGAAGAAGGAAAGAAGAATGAAGCAACTAAGGTCAGGAAACAGGTGAGACAAAAATGGATTCCTAAAGCTACCGAGCAATCCAGTCCAAGTAATGGAATGGATGGCTCTACCGACTCAAATTAAATTTCCAAGGAAGCACTGGAACTGTATTCTCATAGATCAATCTCAAGCAGTTCCAGAACTGAAATTAAAAGAAAAGTCTAAATCAGCATGCAAGATGCAGTGAGGTCACAGGGAGGTCGGTATAGTCTTCACTGAGCAAGGTCGGTATAGTCTTCACCGAGCAAGGTCGGTACCTGTCTTTACCGAGCGAGGTCGGAGCATTATGAATTCTCGAGTTCACCGAGTTGCGAAGTCTTTTCCAAGCAATTAATTCTTAGTGGGTGACAGTCTGTCAGAATTCCTACCCTAATTTGAAATGAGCATTAATGACAGATTTGTAAACAAAAAGCAAGTAATCGAACTCATTCTTCACCGCGAATCTTTAGCACTTTGAGAGCAGAAAATTTCAAGGGCAACCCGGTGATTTAATACTTTTGCGAAAGGAATTTTCTGTGAGCTACCATGGCATCATCCAGCACTTCAGCGAAGAAAGGATCTGATATGTTAGTTCAAGGGGAGTGGAAAGCACCAGATTTTAAGATCGTGCCCGCAATTGCAGTAGCCCTAGATCCGAACGGAGCTCAATCTCAGATTCCTCCTAAGGTACTGCTTATTAATGATATCCACAATCATTTTAACTGTTCAATTCATGAAATGGGAAACCTAGAACTAGACACTGTGCGTGAGGAACTATGTGTGGATGGTATTTTGAAACCCGAGCACAAACATCTGGAAGATAAGGGTTTAGTCCACATTGCTTATCTTCCTCGAAACTTTCAAGATAAATGGGTTAGGTACATTCTCAGCCGAGTACATGATGGCAAGATTTGGCTTGAGCAACCTATTGAGATCACAAAGAAAATGATTCATCAAGTCACCGGTCTTCCCATGTTGAACAAAGCTAAAACTACCAAAACCCTAGGTCGGACGGAACTAGAGAAGAAAACCCTAGCCGAGTGGGACGGTAGAGGCATGAAAGTTAGCAGCATTACCGACGCTGAACTAAAGTTTGGTACACATATCATTGCCCATAAGATTTACAGCTCTAGTCGACAAAACAGTGTCTCCTGTGAAGCTATTGATCTAGCATACAAAGTGGTCAAAAACAACTTGACATTTGACCTAGCAGACTTATTGTTGAAACGGTTCAACAAGAACATGGAAAGCATCAAAACTTTCAAAAACAATCCATGTAAGTTTGGATCCTTGTTGGTCTGTTTATTCTTCTATGTTCAGAAATTCTTCCCTTCTAAAGGAAAAGTTGTATGGAGAAAAGATGTGCCAGTACTCTATGAAATAAATGAATACATCGCAGAAATGGGTGAAAACTTTGAAAGCATCATGGATAATTATTTTGAGTCTTTCAAAGAGAAAATGAATGACAGATTCCGGATTCCACAGAAGTTGGTGGAAGATTACAAAGATGACATCTGTTTTATGGTAGATTGTGATAATGTGTATATTCAAGCAGTTAAACCAAGAACTGTATATGTAAAACCTCTTCCTTATGAGGTAAATATTGATGAAACCAAGAACATCATTGAAGCACTTCTAAATCAACCTGTCAATCCCAAAGCCCCATATTTTGGAACATATGATGAAGCTAAGGTGAGAATTGAACTAAGCATAAAGCTTCCACAGGCGGTAAACAAAGGAAAGAAAAGGATAGCCAAAATGCAAATGATAACTGAGGATAAAGAAGAAATAGATGAAAAAGAAGAGGAAAAGGATGAGAAAATAGAGGAACCAGAACCTGCAAAGAAGAAAGGAAAAGTTTTCATCACTAAGGCACCTGTGCCTCCCACTGCTGTGTTTACAAGGAGAAATATAAGAGGAAAGGCAGACAAGGCAGAAAAGGCAGATAAAGACATAGTATTCAAAAGGCCTCCTCTAAGCCTTCAAGAAAAGCTCAAACTCTTCAGAGATGGATCAAGATCTGGAGTAAGTAACATAAAATCCTTGAGATATGAAACCAGATCGGAAGCAGAACAGAAGGAAATAGAAGATGCTGTTGTTGAGAAGATGGGACAGTGGAAATACTCTCCTGAAGAAATTACCCCACAAGTTCCAGCAGTTCTATTGAATCCAATAAAAATGAGATGGAGCAATGCAAGGTAAACTGTGATAGACATATTTGATCAAAACCTGAGACAGTTGATGCCGAGCCTGAATAATGATGAAGTAAAGAAAGCATTAAAAGAAAATGAAAATAAGATGACATTGAAGTTCAATACTTGTTTGATTTTGATCAACAATATTGAATCGGTTGTGAAGGCTGCAAAAGCCACATGGAAGAACATATACCACCTTCACCAACCGAGCATTGAAACTGTAATAATAAAAGATATTGAAGATGACAGTGATGAACAAGAAGAAGACACTGAGGTAGATGATACTGTAAGGATAGCAGCAGAAGTCATTGCATCCCTTCCTACATCTCCAGTGAAAGTCTCTACATCCAGCCCAGAGACACCTTCAAGCATGGTTGTGACAACTTCTACATTTGTCCAATCATCCCTAGCAACATCAGAGGCAGCAACCATTTCTTCTACCGAGCTGCAGTCTCCTGCACCATCAAGTTTTCCAGCAGTAAGTTTTCCAGCTTTTGAATCTTCAAGTGTAAATATTTTAAGTTCTCCAGTAGAAAGTATGCCAGTATCTATAGCCAGCCCTACTTTATCTACTGTCACTACTACAAAAGCATTAAGTACAGATAAGCCTAAGGCTCTACCGAGTATAAAATTTTTGGGTAAAAATGTAGTTGAGGATATAGACCTAGATGAAGAGATAGAAATTCCTACACTAGATTTTGCAAATCTCTCAGCAGACCAGATGCAGAATATAGGTGAGATCCTCCAAAGGAAAGCAAAACAAAAGAAGCTTAAAGAGGAGAGAGACAAAGAGTATCAAATCATCAAGGATGCTAAGGACATTTTGTCTGATGCATTAGGCATTAAAGTAGACTCCTCCCAGCATGTTTTGTTACAATTGGCAGAAGCAGTTGAGAAATACAATGAGGACTCATCCGGGAAAAAAAAGTTAGTTGAAAGAGCCGAGAAGAGATTCAACAATAAAGTGCTTGAGCACATTGCTCAGCACATAGCTATTAACCAAGTGGAATTGTCTTCAGTTTTGTCTAACATAGAATCTATCTATTTGAATGCTACCTCTCTTTTGGCCAGACTATGCAATTTTGCCGAGTTCACAAAGGATGTCAAAGATAAAATGAATAAAATGGATGAGGATATGAAGATTAGCATACAAAAGCTGCAACTTGAACCAAGTTCAAGCTCTGCTCATCACATGAAAATCTCACATCTATCTAATATGCCGTCTGATCTACTGAAAGAAGACTCAAGGATCCGGTCTACACTGCTAGACATCCAACACATGATCCTTCCCATCATGAATATAATGTATAAGCACATTGAACATTCCAGAACATTGATTCATGACAATCAGTTCTCCATAGCAGATCACATGATTGAACTCTCTGCAGAAGTCCAAATTGCTATACAAACATGTAAGATTCTGCAAGAAAGTTGGGACAGAACCCTGGCACTAATAATGAAGGTACATTCTGATTTCTTATCAAATTTTGGATTCTCTCTGTAAATAACTTATATATGCACCTTTGGCATTATCGTCAAAAAGGGGGAGATATGTATAGAAGGAGAGATATGTATACTGTATAGATTTGTATAAGAAACAGTTAGCACATTGAAAGGGGGAGACAATGTATAAAGCCCTATAACAAAGACAAATTTTGAAAAATCAAAATAAAACTCAGCATGATTCGTGTATATAAATTTTGGCCAATAAGTGTTTTTGTCACTAATGCCAAAGGGGGAGATTGTTGGCATTAAGCTAAATTGCCACTAGTGACAACACTTATTTGCATTCTGGATACAAACTGAGCAGACAGTGCAAACCGAGCAGACAGTGCAAACCGAGTAGTGAGTGCAAACCGAGCAGTCAGTGCAAACCGAGCAGACAGTGCAAACTGAGCAGACAGTGCAAACCGAGCAGTCAGTACAAACTGAGCAGTCAGTACAAACCGAGCAGACAGTGCAAACCAAGCAGACAGTGCAAACCGAGCAGACAGTGCAAACCAAGTAGACAGTGCAAACCGAGCAGACAGTGCAAACCGAGAAGACAGTGCAAACCGAGCAGACAGTGGAAACCGAGCAAGTTAGTACAAACCGATCAGGACAATGTAAACCGAGTAACATCTTGTCTACCGAGTCACCAATACTTACCGAGTTCAATACCTACCGAGTGATCAGTATGAACCGTGCCTTCACTTCTACCGAGTGCATGACGATGCCGAGTAATGCAGTGGACGCCGAGTATCAGAAAGTCACCGAGTCAGTTTGAAGGAACCGAGTAACCATATTTGGGCCGACTTAGTAGCACTTATGTTTATTTGTCAAGCCGACTGTGTAATTGTAATTGTAATTAATTGTTTGAGACTTGTATATAAACAATGTTGTAAAAATAAAAAGATGTAATGAAATGAATGAAGTAGAATATATGTAAAAAAAAAGGAAGGCAGAAATAAGCGAATTACAGAAGGCATCAGAAGTATAAGGTACAGCAAAGACAAATTCATCACAGAAGGTGATCAGTACATCAGCGAATCTCATTCAGCAATCCAGTTGCAAAGCAGAGATCTACTGTTTCATTCTAACAGGTGAATCAGTACTAAATCCTTTAACCGGGTAGACTTAACAGTCTTTGTAAAAATCTCTTTACCGAGTGCATACTTCATTGTATGTTTGTAAATCCTTTAGCAGGGTGGATTTAGCAATCCTTATTGCTCCTAACAGGGCAGATCATCAGAAGTGATCAAATTGTAAGCCTTAACCGGTCAACTTTATTCTGCAGTATTAAAGCTTTGTGGGTTTCATCCCCACCCCAGTTTTACTTTCTTTTGGAAGGTTTCTGGGTAACCAAATCTATGTGTCATTATTGTGAATGTTTGTAAGTTTCATGCTTTCTGTATGCAAAGGTTAAAAGGTAAAATACATGTTAAAATTATAAGAAAATTTGGAGTTACTGATTCACCCCTCCCCTCTCAGTAACTTGGTTAATTCCTGAATACTTCCAACAGATACAAGATTATATCCAGCCCCTATTTATGTGGAATAAGCCCATGCAAGCTTACATATGGTGTATGAAGACATTATGGAGTCTACATTTTTGATCACAGTACTTGGAGATTCATATCCTACGAGCATGATATTTATGTTTGATTAGACAATGTGCAGAGTTGAGCTAACTGTGATAAATGCATTTACTCACCTTGTGATGGATAAAATACCTTGAAGCATATCATTTCTTCACCATTTGATAAGAAGCAACCAAGGAGAGCATAGTTGAGAAGCATATCATCCACCTAGCAACCACATTGTGTGATCAATTGAAGTAGAAGTTCCAAAATTCAGCATATTCAAGGTATTTAGATCATATACTCTATCAAAAGCTATGGATGCACCTGTCATATATGATATTGTTGATAGACCAAGGTATAAGTTCAAGAGAGACCATTTTAAGTCCTGTGAGGATGATCCAGAAGGAGCATTTTTGTAAACCCCTTATGACATCCTTCATGTAGAAGACATTAGGGCTTACATTCACTATAAGTATGAGACCATAGGGGATGAAGAAATATATAGGGAGATAGATGAGATGATAGAGTTTGATGGGAAAATGAAGGAAGAATTCAAACACTTAGAAGGTCAATCAATACTAAAATTAACCATCCTAAATAAGTTTTGCAAGACTGACTGAATGGTTCAAAATTATACTAAGCAGAATCCTTGATCAGTTTATCTAGATAGGAGAGTAGCCTGTAAAGGTATGTAGCCTACTGATTCATAAGATAACTAGATTAGACAACACTGGAGCCCTCCCTGTGGCAGAGAAAAACATCAAGAAACAAGTTGAGACCCTAACTCATTCCAAATGGGACAAGCGAGTGATGACTATTAATGATATATTTTAGCAAGACATGAGATTGGTAGATATGCTACTAGGATACACGCTATATTACAGTAGAAGACCTAACTCTATATCAGCAAGGGTAATCATGATGGCTTATAGAATGGTAAAAGAAAATACTAGATACAACCTATGCAAGATCCTAGCACAACAATTCTTAGAGAATGTGAGGATAATTAAGAAGGATAAATCAAAAGCATTTAGATTTGGTTCACTCCTGATTCACATGTACATTCATATTGAGCATAAATTTCCCAGAATGCACCCTAGATAATGGAAGGATAGTGTACCTACTAGTATACAAATATCATAAAGCTACCAGAGATAGAACAAAGACTAGGTAGATGGTGAGTTGTTTTAAATGATTAAGATTCTTCAAAGGAAAATGAAGGAGAGATACATGATTCATGAGGATTTAGTTGAGAAATAAAAGGACACAACCTATTTCATGGTTGAAACTGATTTTGTATGCTTTGAAGTAGTTGAGCCTAGGAAGAAATGGTGTTACCCTATGGGGTATGAGGTTAGTTATGAAGTACTTGTAATGCAGATAGAGTATGTACTAGCATCAAAAATTGATACATCTAAAGAGATATGGGAACCTAAAAAGAGAAGTTAGCAAAGGTTAGAGAGGAATAGGATAAAGGAACAAGGAAGAGGAAAATAGAAAAGATAGTTGATAATATAGCAGCAAAGGGAGGAATCAAAAAGGAACAACTGAAAGAAGTAAGGACTAAGATGACAATGTTAGGAATGAATGCTGAATATATCCTATGGGGGAGTATTCAGAGCCATTATGTAGCAGTTGCAGTTGCATTCATGACTGTGATTGTCATTAATGTCAACACAATGATCTACTAGAGATTAGCAGAGAAGCATACAATGTTTGAATAGGCACACATGGAGTATTGCAGATCAAGCTATGCAAAGTTGAGGACTTACTCTATATTATGTCTTGAGATCATGGTTAAGAGCACATACATAAATTCAACTATTCATGACATTTATGTGTAATTCAGTGGAAGCAGTATTTAGGAAGTGTTCCTGAGAAGTGGCTTGTGGTAACTGGATGATATCTCCTAATTGGGATAGAATCTAGGCATGCGAAGTTGTACGGTTGATGAAGAAACTTTGGTGGTGACTTGGATGAGATAGCATGGTCAGAAGTTGCACGTGTGAAGATTTATTGTATTTATAAGCTGATAGTTTTTTATGTAATTATGAAATATTATGTAACATGTAAATGTTTATATTTTGTAATTGATTAAGCCTTGTATGATGACTCATTTGTAATGAATTGAGTGTGGTATAAAGGAAGGATTGTTTTCTTAATTGTAATATATATGAAAAAGAGAGATGATATTGTAGGAGGATATGCGAATTGTAAAGACCTGGTATTCAGATCTGGTGAAGAATTTGGTGCAGTTTTCACAGGTAGAGGAGCAAGAATAAGTTGTTGAGATCAGTAATTATTTAGTATTATTCTATTGAGTAATACATAGATCAGTTGGATGCATGTTCTATTAGTACTATTAAAAATTTTGGCTCTTGTACTTCAATTTTTTTTTCAAAACCTTCATTATATTGACTTAGCAAGGAGAAAGTACTGTAAACCCTAATTGTCATAAACCTTGTTATATTTGAAGGTTACCTTTTTCATTCACTAAGGGTGCAAATAATGCATGTGTTCAAATTAAACCTTTTAAGTTGTTAGCTTCATGTGTTTTTGGTTAGGTTTTAAATGGGTTACTTTTTATTAAATATTTCATGAGAAACTTTATCTTTTGCCCGTTTAATAAACTTGTGGTTGTCATTGTCCCTTAAGTCTTTGGGCTGTCAGATTTTCTGACTTACGAGGATGCGACTGCATGACATCTGGTGAAGTGGGCCTGGTTTCAAAGTTGTTTTTTCATTGATGAGCAAGTTACATCGACGACTGTCACATTCCCTTAAAGCTATGTTGACCACTTGTTAATCCTTGCGCTTTAGTGACAACTGTCTGATTGGATAAAAGACCAATGATGCCAGAGCTCTAAAATTTCTATTCTTTGGTGATATGATGTGCTGACATGTGTCCAAAGTGACGTAGTGCAATGGGGTCATAGTCTTCCAAAGGATAAAGTTCAGTAAAATCTTGTGGTTGTCACTTTGCCGCTGAAGGAAGTTGCTCAATGTTTAAAGTCTGTGCTTCAACGATGACCATCTGATTTTCCATGTGGTTTCAAACTATGCGGTGGGTCCTTAGTTGCCAGGTCTTGCTGAAATATCCATTTTTCATTGTTCAAGATAAAGTATGATGTGGAAACTACCAGTTGGACTGGCGTTCAGTAAGAAAAATTAGTATGTCCGCTTGTCAAATATTGTGACATGGCCATTTTTGATTGGATGAAGGCTAGCAATAGTAAAGGTGGGGCCAAAATTCATAAATAACCGGTGATCATCTGATGGAAGTTGCATCAATGGTTATCGCATTCCCTTAATCTGACATACTAGATAGTTCTTTATTTTGTGGGGATGCGACTAAATGACATGTGCCCTTTGCAATGTTAGTTGCAGTGGGTCCAAAGTTTTTAAAATCCTCCACGTATTCACTTGCGAAGTGGGGTCACCAATTTTCAAAAGTGGTAGAGATCTATCAATTTATGAGAAAATCAACGGTGGTCACATTGCCTTAATTGAAAGATGCTCAGAATTTTATGTTTGTGAGAATGCGATGTGTTGACACCTGTCCAGACCAAGTAAAGTGTAAAAGTTTGCTGCACATGGGTAAAATGAAATGTTCTCATTGGTCAAGAACTAATCTTGGGAAAGGTGTTAAAGTTGTTACATGGATTTTTATCAGTCATTTGATGTGCCAGAAGGGAAAAGGATCGATGATGTATATTCAAATTTAAAATTTTGACGCTGTTTCACGTCTTGTGAATGTTGAAGCCACCACTTTCAGTAATGGAAAACTTAATGAGTTTCGTGTGAATTAGTTGTGACCAGTTGGCAATGATCATATAGTCAAATTTGATCATTGGAAATGTCATTCTTCCTTCAAGTCTTTCTACAAGCAATTTGGCTCTCTCTGCAAGCGTCCACTACGGTTTTCTCTCAGGCATACGATATGCATTCTGAAGTTAAAAGTGCACAAAATTTTAAAAGAGAAAGTTTAGTAATTCAGATATTGTCTACTATTGCTATCTCATATTGTTTGAGTAATTTTTATACTAGTACTCATACACTTTTCTATAAACCCTAGTTAAAATGTCATCCAAAATAGAACTCTCAGGAAACACAAAATATAAGGATAGGGGGGTGTTTGAGGATTTACTACAGCTACCCCCTCACTCAGATATTGGATGGTCTAGAATGAATGAATTAGTCCCCAAAACACCTAGAGACTATGTCAATGATGGACTATATGACAGGAGTTTATGGATGAGAGATGCCAAGGTAGGGAAAGATTACAATGGTTTGGTTTTGTTCAGAGCTGCATATTCCCAAAGAAATGCATGTGCTCCTCTTAGTAACATTTGGCAGTTTGATATAGGAAGGCTCATTGTACCTGGAGTTTTTATGGATGCTAATTTTCTCATACAGATTGCTAAATGTTATGACCCTGTCACTAGATCTCTCAAAGATCTAAATGGGAGGGATTTGATAAGTATCACAAAGGAGGATATTAGACAAGTCTTTTCATTAAATGATCCATCTATTGGACCTAAAAAGATTGACTTTGATGAATTCAGTAAAATCTATGAGGCACAGAGAGACTATTTGACGTTTGGCCCTTTAAAGGATTTTTTTGGTAAAATTGGTGCTATGTGCATGGTTAGTGCAAGCACACTTGAACCTTTCAGGTTGGATCTTTTCAGTTTGAGAGCACAATATGTTTACAAATCCCTGACTTTGATTTTTGGACAAGATGAGGCTACACACATGCCTATCCCATACATGTTCATAATGGTGCAAACCTTACATCCCCATTTAACATTAATTTTTGATTTTGCCCTTTATCTTGCAAACCTAATGCATGAGGGATTAATGGGGATAAAGAATATGAAGGTAGGTAGGCCTTTTGGGTGGTATTCTATGTTAATGCACATGTTCTTATACAAGGGTGTTGATTTCTTTAGCAAGACAATGGATATTGTCAGGGAGAAGAATGGAGAAATGTTACCAGTCTAGTTGTGGACTACAAAATTGTCATGGGATAGGATTGATGCTAGTTACCTTATCTTTGATAGGAATTTTTCTTCAAGGCTCAGATCCTTGTTATTTTTTTAGAATCCAAGAATTCCCATGGAGTTGTTGAGGCTAATTAGGCCAAAGGAGTATTGTAAGGATATCACCATAGTGCACAATTTCGGTGATATAATTTTGTATCTAGTTTCTACAATTTTTAGGGTATATGGTTGCAAGAAGGCATCTTATGTGTTGCCTTACCAAGTCCCTTTGAAGTTAGGGTATGCTAAGATTTTAAGGCAGATTGGTGACTTGCAAGAAACTGCCTTAACAAACAAAGGAAGGGGGACTTTGTTCCCAAGTATTACAATAGCCCACCAATACATCATTATTAAGATAGGATAGGTGCATTTGCATCAATTCTTGCAACCTTTCAGAATGGCTACTACAGTGGTGAGGTGTGCAGACAATGAGGGTTTCATCTTTGGGATGTTTAGAGAGAGGAAAAGATGTGTTGTTTTGGAGCACCAGTTCAATTTCCCTGAAGATATAGTCAGAAATGAGTTTGACCTTCAAACTAAGGAAATTAAGAAAGAGAAATGGATAATCTATAAAAAGACTATAGATTTTATCAGAATTTTTGACAAAGAGTATGACCCATTGAAGGCTTTTCATCCATGGGAAAAGAAGGTGGATGCCCTTATGGAGTGTTTTGAAGGAATTATGTAGGCATCAAATGAGAAAAAGGCTGCAGTTATTAAATTTGATCCTGATAGAGAAAGAATAATTTTGAGGCAGCCAGGGTACAGAAAGTCGATCCCTAAAGGGATGTATATAGTACATGATAGGAAATGATATAGTGTCCTTCTCCCATCTCAATAGAAAGATATGAGTCTCCCATCCACTTCCAAGGGGAAGAGACCCATGAGTGAATCAATAGTGGAAGAGCCCTCTTGAAAGAGGCAAAGATAGGAGGAACCTCAACCAAAGAATGAGATGTATTCCCCTTCCCAATCCCCCTTGGTTTTGGATGAACATGGATTTTCTCAGCATCTAGTATAGTTAAGCAATGAGGGGAACATTTTTGTTTCAAATGATGAAATACAAGAGGGGATGCTAGAGGCACCCAAAGGAATAGAGATGGATCTTACTATGGCAGAGTTTGAGTGTAAGGAGATAGGCCCAATTTTGAAACAGGCCAGTGATTCTTTTATCTCAGATGACAATTTTGTTAAGACTAGGGCATTCCTTCAATTTTTGTGGAGAATGAAAATAAATCAATACAAGGAAATTTGTGAGAAGAAGAAGGAAGAGTTCCTTGATAGGGATATAACTGAGATTAAGAATGAAACAAAGGGGGAAATGATGAAGAAATTTGAGAAGATAACCCCAAAAGAAGGTAGAGCCATGGTTCATACTGTAGGAGTGCCGATTCTCCTTGAATGGGATATTGTTGATGCAATATTTTTTGATTCAGTTAGGAAAAGTAAGGTTATAGTTCTCTCTATTGTAGTGAAAGCACAACAGGCTGCTAGGGGTGTGGCCTTTTTTGATGATCATGTAGCCTTGGTTATGTGGTCCCTTAAGAGGGAAGAGAATAAAAAAAAAAGGGAGATACTCTCTTTAGAGTATGCTGGTAATTTACTAGTACAAAGAGTTGGTGAGAATTCAGGTGTTGAAGCCTCGAATATAATCTTGGAGATAGCCAAGTTCAATGTAAAGGTGGTAGAGAAGGATGCCCAAGAAAAGGAATAATTAAGGGTTAAGTTTGAGACTATTCACAAGTCTTACAATGAGCTAAAGATAGAGCTAATTCAAAAGGATAAATTGATAGCTCAGCTGTTAGGACCACAGGATCACAGATCACCTCAGTTGATGATTGTTGATAGGCTTGCAGTGGCTTCTTCCTCTAGCCCCATTATTGATTTCCCACCTTCCCCCTTCCCAAAAACAAATATAGAAGCCATAGTAAGTTGGGAGAAGCAACAATTTCTTGAGGAAAGGAATAAGCTAAGAGAGAGCAGGGCAGAGCTGAAAAAATAGAAGGATGAACATATGAAGGCTAAGTCCCTTAGAAATCAAAAATATGAAGAGAGAATTATAGAGACAGTGATGCATTTTGTTCATAGTTTGAATCGCACAATTTTTCTTGATCATGCTAGGAGATTGCAATTATCGCTTATATCTTTAGATGAAAATAAGGCTGAGTCAGGGCCACTTTTGGATAAATGGGTAGGAAGGGCATCAAACATGAAGATTTTTTATATGCTTTCAAAGGCCCAGTTGGATCTAGATCATTTGATTAAACCAATGCATAAATTAGTAAAGGGTATGGTTGAGTTTAGAATAATTCAAGATGATTTTGAGAGAAAATCTAATGTGTTGAAGAAAGAGTTAACACATCCAAGCTATGAGTTGGTGCCAGGGGTTTTCAAGAGTAATGGTTAATTGAAAGAATTGTTCAAATGGAGGGAGGAGATGGATGAACTTTTTTCAGCAAGAATGACAAGTGTTATAGAAAACACTCCTTCCTTCATCCACACCATCAAAGTACTAATGGCTACAAAATTAAGATTTGATTTCATCCAGCAGGAAGTCAAGAAGATGGAAAGAAAGTGGGAATAATTGTTCGACAGGTTTGCTGAGATAGTAAATTTTGTATTCCCAAGTGAAGAGGTGTTCAATCAATGGAGATATCAGTACATGCCCTACATTGAGAAGCTAGATGCTCCATCTACTTCTTGAGAGAAACAAATGACTATGACTCATAGTCCTGAGGTAGGTAAGATAAAAAAATGCATTTATTATAGGAACAATCATGAAGGGAAGGTGACCAGATTTGCTCAAGGAGATCGATGAGAGAATTAAAGACTTGAAGACAAGCGGCTCGCCTACAAAATATCGGTCCAAAATCTGATCGAAGCATTTATTGTAAACCTAACAAGGCTTTTGTAAATTCTAGGGTGAAGTTTTGTAAACCCTAATATGATCGATAGCTTGTTGGATTTCCTTGTAAAGGATTTTCCATGATCATATTAGGTATTGAGAGTTTAGGTGTCTAGAAGATAGAATTTTGAAACCCTAGCCCTCAGTCGAGGATTGTAATAATTTGTATCATTTCTTGTCAAAGTAATAAAATAAAGTGCATGCTGCTACTATTATTTGGAAGCTTGTTTCTCAAGATATATTGTATAAAAATGATCAAAGTTCATTATACTTAATATAAATTTTAGGTCTTTTTCTCTCCTCTGTGTCAGATTTATGAATTTCTGGTTTGTCATAAACAAGTGTGTATGTGTTTTAATTTTGAGTTCTAATCTAGGGTTGGATTAAATATTTCACTTAGTAGAATACATGTTCATTTGTTTCATTCAAGGATTATCTATAAGTAGGAAAGAGTTGAGGTATTTGTATTTATGTTTATGAACTGAGTTCTTCTAGGATATTTGTATTTCCTCTATGTTTTGGTGATATTAGCCCAATGAATAAGGCACTGGCCTGTGTGAGTGCATCTTTATTTTGTGAGGATTGATTGAGATCATTACAATCAGAAAAACAATAATCAGAACCAGTCTTTGAATTTTATTTGTTTGTGTGAGAAAATAGTTGTCCTACCTGGTGATGGAGAGTCAATGAATAATAGGTTTTTATTTAGTACTTTCTCACTGATATCTATTGTTAGATCCAATATCAAGTTAAGAACAAAATTATACCTTATTTACTTTTTTTTTTCATGACTATATATTACTCCCCCTTTGACATCAATGGAAAAAGGTGCTAATCAGTTTAAGCACCAGTACTACTCCTGAAGTAGAGTAGTCAACCATCAATCAATCCTTGAGGACTGATGCTCTTTCTTCTTTCTTCTAAGTAGAATCAGGGAAGGGAATTACTCCCAGCTTCTCCCTGAGATACTAAAAAGTATCCTTTGGCAAGGGCTTTCTGAATATATCTACTAGCTATTCCTTTGTACTCACATAATCCAATTTGACTTCTTTCTCAACCACTTTCTCTCTAAGGAAGTGATTCTTTGACATGTTGATAGTGCTAGTATTATCACAATGAATAGCAATAGGATAATCAATCTGAGTACCAAAGTCCTTTATGATCTACTTGATCCAAACAATTGTAGAACAATTTATGGCTACTACAACATACTCTACTTCTGTTGTTGATTGAGAAATACAAATTTTCTTCTTGCTTGTCCAAGTGACAAGTCTGTCACCAAGAAACACTGCTCTACATGATGTACTTTTTTTTTCATCAACACATCTTGCCCAATCTGCATATGTATATACATGAAGCTCAACATTCTTTGAGTTAGGATACCATAGACTGTAATCTATAGTGCCCTGCAAATATTTGAATATTCTTTTTATTGCCATGAGGTGACTTTGTTTAGGCTCTGCTGCAAATCTTCCAACAATATCAACTACATTAGAAATATCAGGTCTAGTTTGAGTAAGATATATGATTTTCCCAATAATAGGCTTGTATAATGTTGTATCTACTATTGGAGAATCATCTTCTTTTGTAAGCTTGCATCCTGTTATCATAGGTGTACACACTGGCTTGCAATCATCCATCTTGAACTTTTCCAATATTTCTTTCACCTATTTGGACTGATTAATGAAAATACCTTTCTCTTTTTGCTGCACATTTAATCCCAAGAAGTATTTGATAGGTCCAATCATGCTCATCTCAAACTCACTCTACATCTCCTTAGCAAATTTTGCACTAAGTTTTTCATTACCCCCAAAGATAATGTCACCAAAAAATATAGCTACAAGTAGTAGACCTTCAAATTTCTCTCAAGTATGAATAGATTACAATTGGCTTCTCCTTTCTTGAATCCAATTTTTGTTAGATATCCATCAAGTCTCTCATACCATGCTCTAGGGGCTTGCTTAAGTCCATAGAGGGCTTTCTTCATTCTACATACCATATCAGGTTTGTTTGATAAGGTGAATCCTTCTGGCTATTCAATATATACTTCTTCATTTATCTCTCCATTTAAGAATGCTGACTTAACATCCATTTGATAAACTTTGAAGTTTTTGAATGTTGCAAAAGATAAAAAAAACTTAATAGCTTCTTATATGCTCATTGGTGCAAAAGTGTCTGAATAATCAATACCTTCTCTTTGCGCATATCCGTTACATACTAACCTTTCTTTTTTCCTTACTACTATACCATGTTCATTCATCTTGTTTTTGAATATCCACTTTGTTCCAATCACATTCTTATCACTAGGTCTTGGGACCAGTTCCCAAGTATCATTGTTGATAATTTGATCTAGTTCTCCTTTCATATCATCATGCCAATTTGAATCATTACATGCATCTTCAACATTTAAAGGTTCAATCTAAGATAGTAAACATACTACTTCATTGCTTGCTCAATTATTTTCTTTTGATCTTTTTGTGACTTTTCTGATCTGATCTCCAATTATGTAATCCTTATAGTGATATCTAGATGTATATTTTGGAACTTTAGGTGATACTGAATCATCTTCCTTCTGAGTTTCTTCTTCACTTGTTTTAGGGTCATTGAACAATATATCAATACTATCAAACATCTCTTCAACAACTATCTCACTAGTGGAAGGTATGGGTTCTTCTTCAATCATAGGTGAGTAATCATGATATCTTTCTTGAACCATAAAATTTTCATTAATCTTAACATGAGCACTTTCAATGATCTTCTTCAATCTTAAGTGAAAACATCTATCAGCTTTACTTTTAGTAGAGTAACCAAGAAAAATACCTTCATCACTTATTTCATCAAACTTGCCTATTGCTTCATCCCTCTTGATGTAGCACTTCAAATTTTCTGAAGTATTTCACTATGGGAACATTACCAAACCATAGCTCATAAGGTGTTTTTTCTAGGCTAGGCCTTAATTGTATTCTATTGATTGTATGGACTATTGTATTGACCACATCTCTCCAATAGGTGTGTGCAACTTTTCCTTCAATCATGTTGGTGTGCACTATATCAAGGATGATCCTATTCCTTCTCTCTGCAATCCCATTCTGCTGAGGGGTTCTAGGTGCACTCAACTGTCTCTTTATGCCATGTTCTTCAAAGTACTCATAGAATCTGTTAGAGGTTAATTCTCCTCTATCTGACCTTAGACATTTTATCTTTAGTCCAGATTCATTCTCAACCTTATCTTTGAATATTTTGAACTTCTCAAATGCTTCTGACTTATCTTTCAAGAATGCAACCCACATCATTCTAGAATAATCATCTACAAACAAAATGAAATACCTTTCACCATAGTATGATCTTGTTTGAGTTGGTCCACATAGGTCTGTATGAATCATATTCAACTTGTTCTTTGCTAAATTATGCTTGCTTCTGAATGAGTTTCTCACATGCTTTCCGATCACACATTCCCTGCCAATAGTATCAACCGGCTTTGCTATGCTAGGTAGGTCTCTTACTACCTTAACATTGTTAATCTTTACTATGTTATCAAAATTGATATGACATAGTCTTTTATGCCATAGCCAACTCTCATCTACTTTAGCAACAAAACAACTTGCTTCTGGATTAAGCTGAAAAACATTACCTTTAGTTTTTGATCCTAATGCAATCATTTCTCCTTCCTTGTTGTTAATGATACACTTGTTTCCATTGAACTCCAACCTGTAACCTTTTTCAAGAAACTACCCAACACTTAGTAGGTTATGTTTAAAACTATCAACATAAAGAACATCATCAGTGCTATTCTTTCCATCCAAGGTGATGGCTCCTCTACCAATGATGGGTTTAGGAGTGTTATCTCCAAATCTAACCATGCCTCCATTGTATCTTTCCAAATGAACAAATCTATCTTTTTCTCCTATCATGTGATGTGAACAACCACTATCAATGATCCAATATACCCTGATGTCAGCTTGTGAAATCAATGCTAACTCTTGTGAATTCTTTTCATCTTTAAGAGAAATGAATCCAATTTTTTCTTCTGCCAACTCTTCATCTGATACTCCATCTCCAACATAGTAACATTCCTTTGTATACTTAGGCTTGTAGTTATTCCTAAACTTTTTAACTCTTGTAGGACACTTAGATGCAAAGTGACCAATTTTATTACATGAAAAACATTTGAATGGTAATTGACCTTCATATTTTCCTTTTCCTTTCTTTTCTCTTTTAGCAATCATAGCAATGAAATCATCTAGAGCTTTTTCTTCATCATCATCATCAAAATGACCAAAGGTATTCAAGGATTTCTTACCATGAACCCAAGCTTTGAAGGTTATCTCACTTTTAGGCTCTATCTTCAAACTTGATATCTCAAATGGAAAAATCTTGCTGATTAAGGTTTCTCTTTTGAAGTTTTATGAAAATATCATAGTCTCATCAAGGATGTTTATCTTTCTCTCATATTCTAGTGTCAATGTAGTCATCAGTTTATCCATGATGTCTTCTTCAAAATTTCTCCACCATTGTTTTTGATTCCAACAACTGCTTCATTAATCCTTTGATTTTAGGCTCTTATGTTCTCTTCAGGTAGCATCTCTAATGTGTTGTACTTTTTCTTCCATGTCTTTCTATGCTCATTTTTTGCTTGTTTATCTCCTTCAAACATGTCTTCTAGGCGCTTCCATATCTTGTAGGCTATGTCTACTTTCTTTATCTCTAAAAACTCACTATCAGATAGGGCACTAATAAGGGCTTCTTTTGCTATTGCATTCTAATGGAAAAAATCCTTCTGCTTGCTAGTAGCATCATTCTTTGCAAGATCTACTAGATAGGGGATCTGAACTTCTTTGATAGCCACTTCAAAATCTTCAAAAGAAATGGACCGCAAATGTGTCATCATCTTTTTATTCCAATCAAGATAATTCTCTCCATCAAACTTAGGACTGTCTTTTCTAAAGAATGCCATTTGATCAACCTCAAGTTGTTAAACTTTCTCTCCGAGGCACTTGGCTCTAATACTTATTGTTAGGAATAGTCCCAAGAGATAACTGAGGGGGGGGGGGGGTGAATTAGTTATCTACAATTTTCAATTCTTTATCTAATTAAGTATACTTAAACATAAAGCATAAACATAATGGAAGAATGCTTGAACACAACACCAATATTTTGGTTATGGGGAAACCCAAATAGGTAAAAACCCTGGTGGGAATTGACACCCAATAATAATTTGCACTAGTGTATTATGATCCTTGTTAGAAGATCCTTAACCCAATTATGAGTTGTCTTTACAATGCATTTAGTACAGTGACCTAGTCAAGGGTCAAACCTTGTTAGGAGTCTTTTACAATTAACCTTGTTAGGGGTGAGGACGCATTGCGAGAGCACACTTCTGAAAGGGTTAAAGGCTACAACCTTTTGAATAAAAAATACACACTATATCTAGATCTTGGTGAACTACGCTTTGACCTACTATCTAGAATAGTTCCAATGTATTACACAAAATCTTCACTTGGTCACATATACCTTCTGCTGATGGCTCAACACTTCACACACTCTGCTCTGTTCTTCAAAATCAACTCTGAACCATGCCTTAGGAATCACAAATGATTGCCTATAAATAAATTTCCTCTAAATGATATAATCAAGTTGGCCTATTAGAACCACCTTGAAATCATATTAGAGAAACCATAACACATTCCAATAATACTTCTATCAGCCCTACTAAGCACACAACACAATTTGGGACCTGTCCAATATTAATAAATGTAGATGCATGCTACACACTATTGGCTCTACCAAATTAGCTGAATCTTTCTCCTCAAGATGAATTACATCATTCACTCTTAACTAAACATTTTTAACTCTTCTCCAATGCCTAATCCAAGGGCACATACTAAAATGATAAACGCAACTTCTGAACCAATATAATCTCTATCGGCTCTTCTGAAAAAACATAGGAAACTAGTACTGGTGAATAGCAACTGCATAACTTCACTTCTACTAATCATCAGACTTTGTTTCCATGATTGTAACATCACTAACATGTCTTTATCATATATCCAAAGGTGCAAGGCTCCATGATGACTATATAGAAAATCACTCACAAAACACTGCCTGTAACTCTATTAGGAACACTACTAACACAAGTTGCTACATAACTCACTGTACTAATAGTTATCCTTTGTGTCTATGATATCATGCTGATAACATGTCTAAGATACATATACTCAAAGCTTAATTCATAAGTCTTCCATGCATGCTACTTACCATATGTTGTCATCAATGACAAACATACAGTCAGCAATGGCTTGCTGAAAAATCTCCAACAGTTAGTCACCATGGTTTTATCTTCCACTGAACCCACTCATGTATTCTCTCCTACTAATTTAGTAGTTTGCAACATCAACCAAAAGCCTAATCAAAACAAGCTCTGATACCAATATGTTGTGAGTGCTTTCAGGTTTGCTTGCACACTTTGCTAAGAAGACTTTCTTTGTCTCCTTCTAGGATCCTAATCTCCTCTAGGTCCTTATGAGGCTTAGATGATTAACTAAGACCTAATCCAACTCTCTTCCAAGAGTCTCACTTCTTGTGCTTCACCTTGAAGGACTAACACCCTTTAGTTACTTCACTTCTTCTCCTACACTTAGAAGGATCTAAGTGCAATCTCCACACAAACATTCAATTTCATTGCAGGGGTGCCAAACATGTTGGAAAATGAATAGGGGTAAAATGGAATCACCTCTATTTAAATGTGTGTGTAATGTAAGGGGGAAATATGAGATCAAATCCTAAATCCAAATTTCCAAAGGAGAGATCCAATTTGATCAACCTAAAGGTTAATTCACAATCGAATCAATCTATGGAGAATATGAAAGAGAGAGAAAAACCCTATATTTCCTTATGATGGAATTATAGAGTTGAAATCTGAAATAATTGAAATAAAAATACTAACCTCAAATTAGGGAAAATATGGAAAATGCCAATTTTTGATGTCTGTGTGTACTTTCAGGAAATTCTGCAACCTATTTCAAACTGGAAATGCTGAGACGAAGAAAACCCAAAAATATTTTATCTTTCCGACAGTAGGTAGTCTTTGACCCTCATAAGAGGTCAAAGGCTACATCCTTTATTTGAAGGTCGATTCTAACTTTGTTCAGAGATCCCAGAAGTTTAGCAAAAAGGGTATCCAAATCTACTCTCAGATCTGAAATTCTGCACTTGTACCTACAAGAAAAAGAGGGTTTTTGTTGTTTTTTTGGGGGGTTTGCCTTGGTCAAACCTCAGTTTGGAATTAACCTTAATATTGAAATTGAAATAAGAATGCTAGCAAGTAGTAGAAATGGATCTAACAATGAAGCTATGCAATTCGATAGATATGTAGTTGTATTTTGAATGTAAATAAGTATATTGATATGAAAGCTTGAACATAACAATGGTAAATGTAAATCAAACCTCCATGATTGTATGCTTGGAATCCACCTTGAGGGAATAATGAATGGATCCTAAAGGAAGATCAGACCATCATGATGGCTAGATCTAGGGTTTGAATGATGAATCTTGAATGCTTGAACCAAATCCCTTCAATGGCTTGAATGCTTGAATCCTTGATCTTCAATGGAGAACTTGGATGGAGAAGAGGACTTGAATTCTTGAATGAATGCTTTCTTGATCACCTTGAGAGCTTGAGAGAGGAGATATGAATGATGGATGCGAAAATGAGAGAGGAAGGCCTCCTTTTATAGTGAACTAGGGCACAATACTTTAGAGGGGCCACCTTGGAGAATTAAATCCCAATTAGGTCCCAACCTTTAGAAAATATACCTAGTGTGAACTGGTTGACCCGGAGGCAGGAAAACAAATATTCCCGAAACCCGACACCTGAAAATCAAGGAAATTTGAAATCTAGACAGGGGGTCAAGGACGAGGTTGTATCTGACCAAGTTAGGGTCGAGGTCAATCCTGAATAGGTCATGATAGAGGTCATCTTTGACCCCATAAGGTTGACTTTGACCTTATGGTCAAAAACCTCAGGATTCTGACTCAGAATGCTAGGAAATGTAGATTGAAGTGAAAATCAGGGACAGATAGAAGCAGAATGAGGAGAACAAGTATGATCCAAGAAAAGAGCTGATTCAAGGTGCTTGACATGACCTAGATGATATAGAAACATTCCATTTGCTTCCATTTGGATCCATTTTGAAGGATCTTCAATCCATTTTCAATTCGGTCTAGGATTTAGCTTTGAGGAGGCTTAATCAGGCCTAATTCGTTGTAGCCTTTTGCAGAGACCTTTTACCAATTCTTTCCAAAACTTCTCAAAAAACTCACTAAAATAATTAGGGATTTGGATACCCTTTTGGATTTTACAAAATATTCTGCTAGTTTTAGAACCTCATGGGCTCCGTACATAGGCTTCCTATAATCTAGGTCTAATAGGGCTAAAAGGCCTAATTTGTAGGAACTGACTGGTTTCTTGATCAAACCTAAATGAAATAGATTGGTGAGTTCAAAAATATTCTAATATGACATGATTTGATCATATCACACTTGGAACTATACTTTCCCTATACTGTAATTTCATTCCCTACAAGAAATATTCAAATCTTCACCTTCAAACCTCTAACCGGGCACTGTCTGCTCACCTAGGGATTGGTATTAAAAATAGAAATCTAACTCCTCATGAATAATAACTCTAAATATTTATAGACCAATATCTCCCTTAAAACATTCATCTACCCTTAGGAAGATCCCGTGGCTATACTTCATTGGGGAGCCATGAAAAGATAAACTGGTCAGGACAGGACCAGGGAAACCTCTAAACTATAAACAATTTATTCAAAGCACTGAATCAACTTAAATCTACTTTCTTGTTGAATGAAAAAGTCTTAGAACTATCCTATGAACACAAACCAAACACTAAGTCAAATAATTCAATCCATTCAATATCACTGTCACGCTGAAAACCTCGGTGAACTCACATAACCAGAATTGCAGAGCTCTTTTGCTATTAAAAAACTTAGTTACAATAACCTCTACCTCAAGATTCAAGCCTAAGATGGTCTTCGATGCCATTCTCCATGTTTTTAGGCTATGTTGGTTGATCTCCCACTCCTATCTTTTAGGGGATTCTATGTTACCGAGTTGCATGCAACATTTTCCATTATTGCAAATATTGTCATGACAACTTTTAACAACATTTGGCATCTTTGCTCTCATGCAACCATCCTATCTTTTAGGACCTCTAACCCCTATAACTTGAGGAACCAAATTAATTTATGGCCTCAAGGAATCTTTCTTACATCATTCATGTGTTTAGAACACATTAATAACTGAAATCCCTCTCTAAGCTTCTTATCCTAAGTTTAATAAAATACAACTAACAATGACTAACTGGTGACCTTAGCACTATCACTAACTCACCTAGTCCACATTAGAAATGACCTTCTAAGGTCCAAATAAAACACACCACTCTCTCACACTTATGACTTGGCTAATGTTAGATATAAGCTAAAATGACATAGACATTGGAGGTTAGCCTAGGTGCTTGTGCACCATCCTCCCCTTAAAAAAAAGGTTCAATCCACCCTTGGATTGAGTAAGGTAGGATCAACTCCCATATTCTTGAATTCAGCTTGCTTGATCCATACTGCATCAGTATTAGATTGACCATACCACTTGATCAAATATTCTTTGTATTCCTTAGTTCTAGTCTTCTTGTAGACTCTGGTATCCAGTATGTTGTCAGCCTTCTTGATTGTAGCAAGAGGTAATTTGAGTTCTTCTACATCTTGGATGACTTCACTGAGGCTTTGATCCATATCAGGTGGTGTTCCTTTGTAAGGAACTAGGTCTGCAACATTGAAGATAGGGGACAATCCACTATCTTCTAAAAACTCCACTCTATAAGCATTGTTCCCATATCTTGCCAAGATAGGACATGGACCTATCCTCCTCATTTGTAGCTTGTTTGGGACTCCCTTCTATAGTCTAGACTTGTTTAGATGCACCATCACCAAGTCTCCCACATTGAACTAAATTTCTCTTCTACTCTCATCAACCTTAGTCTTAAGCTTCATAGTATTCTCTATCAAAGTCTTCCTGACTATGTCATGAATCTCTTGCATTGCATAAGAAAAGTCATCAGTATATCCACTTCCCTTTTCTCCATCCTTTAAGTCTCTTAGTTCATAGACTCCTCTAGGATGTAGACCATATACTATTTCAAAGGGAATCTTCCCTATTGACCTTTTTATAGTGTCATTATAGGCATATTCAGCCTGTCCAATCAACTGATCCCATTGTTGATGATATTCCTTGGTCAAACACCTTAATAGATTTCTATGGCTTCTATTTACCACTTCGGTCTGACCATCAATTTGAGGATGGTATAAAGATCCAAATGATAAATTAGTGCCCAATCTCACCAAAGAGTCTTCCAAAAATGACTCATAAACTTGGTGTCTCTATCTGACACTATTCTCATAGGTAACCCATGAATTCTTACTATCTCTTTGAAGAAAAGAGAGGCTATTTGGCTGACATTATTAGTTGTCTTGCATGGCACAAAGTGAGCCATCTTGCTGAATCTTTCTAAAACTACATAAACACTATCCATGCCTTGTCTTATCTTGGGTAACCCAACTACAAAATCCATGCTCAAGCATTCCCATGGCCTAGTCGGAATGGGTAGTGGTTGATATAGGCCTTCATTTGAAGAAGTACCTTTGGCCTTTTGACATACTATGCAACTTTCAACATAACTTCTAACATTGAGGTTCATTCTTGGGCAATAATAGAACCTTTGAACAAGTTCTTGAGTCTTAGTGATCCCAAAGTGACCACTCAATGTACCATTGTATTTTTCTTGAATTAAATTCTCTCTAATAGAGCTTCTAGGGATACATAACTGATTTCTCTTAAACAAGAGATCACTTTGCAAAGTATATTCAACATATTTTATATGAAAATGATTCTTTTATTTAGCACATACCTTGTAAATATCTGCAAAGTCTTCATCATCAGCATATAGATCTTTGAAGTGATCTATTCCCATGCTCTCTAACTGAATCTCTTGGATGGTAAGAGCTCTTCTACTCAAGGCATCTACCACCTTGTTGAGTACTCCTTTCTTGTTCTTGATATTAAATGTGTATGCTTGCAAGTATTCAAACCACTTCATGTGCTTGTGACTCAATTTCTCTTGAGAGTTCAAGAAACTTAGAGCTTGATTGTCTGAATACACTATGAACTTCTTGGGAAGTAAATAGTGCCTCCATTTCCTTAAGGCCTGAACTAATGCATACATTTCAAGGTCATAAGAAGAATAATTCTTCTTAGCTTCACTCAACTTCTCTGAATGAAAAGCCACTGGTATACCCTCTTGGCTTAAAAGAGCTCCAATAGCCACATTTCTTGCATTACACTCAATAGTGAATAGCTTCTTAAAGCTTGGCAAGACTTAAATAGGTTCGGTAGCAATCTTTTCTTCAATAGCTCAAAGGTCTTGTTATCTTTCTCATTCCATACAAACTTAGTCTTCATGCCTCCTTTAATGTTTCCAACATAGGAGCACAAATAGCACTAAATTGCCTTATAAACTTCCTATAGTATTGAGAAAGGCCATGAAAACTTCTTACCTCTATTGTTGTCCTTGGAGTAGGCCAATTTATGATGGCTTCCACCTTACTAACATCCATTTTTAGATCACCATGAGATAACACAAACCCAAGGTATAATAGCTCTGTCTTGATGAACTCACACTTCTCCAAGTTGATCATCAACTTATCATGATGCAACTTCTTGAAAATAGTCTCAAGGTGTTGGAGATGCTCACCTTTTGTCTTACTATAAATTAGTATATCATCAAGATATACCAATAAAATTTTTCCAATGCACTCTTCAAGGAATTCATTCATGAGCCTCATGAATGTGGAGGGGGAATTAGACAGTCCAAATGGCATGACAAGCCATTCATACAAACCTTCATTGGTTTTGAAGGCTATTTTCCACTCATCTCCTTCATGTATTCTTATTTGGTGATAGCCACTCTTTAAGTCTATCTTGCTATAGTACTTAACTTCATTTAGACAATCCATTAGGTCTTCAATCCTAGGAATAGGGAACCTATACCTAATGGTTATACTATTTATTTCCCTTGAATTAGTACAAAGCCTCCAATTTCCTCCTTTCTTATGTGCTAGGATAGTGGGTATGACACATGGGCTAATGCTCGTCCTAATAAGACCTTGGTTTAGGATTTCTTGTATTTGTCTAGAAATCTCCTCATTTTGTTGAGGGGTCATCTTGTAGGCTACCTTATTAGGTAGGGTAGCTCCTGGTATCAAGTCTATCCTATAACTTATAGCTCTTTTAGGGGGAAATGTTGATGGTTGTCCATCACTTACTATACCTTCATAAATCTGCAACATACTTTGTAACTCCTTAGGTAACTCTGGCTTCTTGGTTGCCTTACCTTCATCTATCTCCCTTGGTCTTAACACTAATGCAAAGCCAACTCATTCACTCTCCTCTATGGCTTCTAAGAACTCTTTTTCACCAACCATGAGCACATTAGGACCTGTTGTCTTCACCTCTGCATCCTCTAATATTGACTAAATTTTCAAAGTCACATTGTCCTTCTTAAAAGAATAGGAGTTCTTCACTCCATCATGCATAGCTTGGTGATCAAATTTTCATGGTCTACCTAGGAGAAAGTGACATGCATCCATAGGTAACACATCACACAAAACTTTGTCCTTATATCTCCCTATAGAGAACTCCACCCAAGCTTGCTCATTTACTAACACATGTTGGCCTTTATTGAGCCATGTGATCTTGTAAGGATTGGTGTGGGGTATACTTGACATGATTATCTTTCTAACTACTTCCTCTAACACAATATTTTCAGTAGACCCTTTGTCAATGATGACTCTACATACTTTCCCCATCATCTTACACTTTATCCTAAACAGGGACCTTCTTTGGCTTGGTTCTTCTTTAACTGGCTCCTTGATCAAAGTTCTCCTCATCATGAGGCTATCTCCTTCTTGGATGTTAGTGGTACTTTAGAATGTTTCTCTACTACACTTGTCTCTTGATGAACTAAATTAGTTCTCTTGTCACCTCCTTGAGAAGTACTACCCTTCTCTGGACACCTATAGGCAGGGTGCCCCATTTGATTGCAATGATAACATTTCATATTGGAAAAATAGTTGCCTCTTCCTTGTCCACCACTTCTTCCTCTAGAATTAGATCTCCTTCCTCTACCACCTCTACTAGAGCTTCCCTCTTGCTGCTCACTATATTTTATTTCTCCTTAAGCCTTTGACTTTGAACTCCTTCCACCATAGCCACCTCTTTCTCCTCTACTATCTCTTCCTCTACCTCTTCCCTTGGACGTTTGTTCTTGCTTTCTTTTTCCTCTCTCCTCAATCTTCAAGGATATTTGATAACATTGGCAGATGGTCTTGAAGTTCACAAGATTCATGTCTTCTTGAATAGACCATTTGAGTCCATTCAAATACCTAGCCAACTTTATGATTTCACCCTCAACCACTTTTGATCTTAAGCATAACTTTTGGAACTCTTTTGTGTATGCTTGGACATCCAAATTTTTTTGTCTAAGATTGTGTCTCCTCCTATGTAACTGAACTTCATAATCATCAGGTAAATAGTTCTGTTTCACCTTAGTTACCATGCCCTTCCATGTAACTATAGGACCCTTTCCTTCTTTTTCTCTTTCAGTTTGCACAAACTTCCACCATGTGAGTGCTGAACCTCTAAACCTTCATTTGGCCACCATAAATTTTTGGGCCTTTGATATACCATCACATTCAAAGTGATTCTCTATGATGTCTATCCAATCCATGACTGAATCTGGATCCATTTGTCCACTGAATAGTGGTACACCCTCCAAAGCTTTGCCACTTAAGGCCTTTAGTGCCTTCAAGAAGGGTTCTTCAGGAAGAACATGGTTAAGGGTTGGAGCTTCCTCCTCAAATTCTAATTCCTTTTCTCTTGCTTCTTTCTCTTCCTTATGATCTATCTTATCTTTCACCTTATCAGCTTTGTCTTGGACTTCACCCAAGAGTTGTTCCATTTGAGCCAATCTTTCTCTTAGGAATCTGTTATCCTCTTCTTGGTCTTCCACCTTCTTGGCTAACTCAGCATTAGTCACCATGGTTTTATCTTCCATTGATCCCATTGGTGTATTATCTCCTATTGATTCAGTAGGTTGTGACATCAAGCACAAGTTTGATCAAAACAAGCTCTGATACCAATATGATGTGAGTGCTTCCAGGTTTGCTTGCACACTTTGCTAAGAAGACTTTCTTTGTCTCCTTAAAGGATCCTAATCTCCTCTAGGTCCTTATTAGGCTTAGATGATTAACTAAGACCTAATCCAACTCTTCTCCAAGAGTCTCACTTCTTGTGCTTCACCTTGAAGGACTAACACCCTTTAGTTACTTCACTTCTTCTCCTACACTTAGAAGTATCTAAGTGCAATCTCCACACAACCATTCAATTTAATTAGAAGGGTGCCAAACATGTTGGAAAAATTCTATTTTCTTCCATTTGGATCCATTTTGAAGGATCTTCAAGCCCTTTTTAATCAGGTCTAGGATTTAGCTTTAAGGAGGCCTAATCAGGCTTAATTCCTTGTAGCCTTTTGCAGAGACCTTTTACCAATTCTTTCCAAAACTTCTCAAAACACTCACTAAGATAATTAGGGATTTGGACACCCTTTTGGATTTTTCAAAATATTTTTCTAGTTTTAGAACCTCATGGCCTTTGTACACAGGCTTCCTATAATCTAGGTCTAATAGCGCTAAAAGCCCTAATTTGTAGGACCTTACTGGTTTCTTGATCAAACCTCAACCAAATATATTGGTGAGTTCAAAAATATTCTAATATGACATGATTTGATCATATCACACCTGGACCTATACTTTCCGCATACTATACTTTCATTCCCTGTAAGAAATATTCAAATCTTCACCTTCAAACCTCTAACCGGGCATTGTCTACTCGCCTAGAGCTTGGTATTAAAAATAGAAATCCAACTCCTCATGAATCCTAACCCTAGATATGTATAGACCAATGGCTCCCCTAAAAAATTCATCTACCCTTAGTAAGATCTCATGGCTAGACTTCATGGGGGAGCATGAAAAGATAAACTAGTCAGGACAGGACCAGGGAAACCTTTAAACTATAAACAATTTATTCAAAGCATTGAATCAACTTAAATATACTTTCTTTCTGAACGAAAAAGTCTTAGAACTATCCTATGAACACAAACCAAACACTAAGTCAAAGCATTCAATCATTCAGTAGCACTGTCACATTGAAAATCTCGGTGAACTCAAATAACCAGAATTGCAAAGCTCTTTTGCTATTCAAAAACTTAGTTACAATAACCTCTACCTGGAGATTCAAGCCTGAGATGGTCTTAGATACATTTATCCATGTTTTTAGGCTATGTTGGTTGATCTCCCACTCCTATCTTTTAGGGGATCCTATGTTACCAAGTTGCATGCAACATTTGCCATTATTGCAAATGTTGTCATGACAACTTTTAACAACATTTGGCATCTTTGCTCTCATGCCACCATCCTAACTTTTAGGACCTCTAACCCCTATAAATCGAGGAACCAACTTCATTGATGGCCTTAGGGCATCTTTCTTAGGTCCAAATCAAACACACCACTCTCTCACACTTCTGACTTAGCTAATGTCAGATACAAGCCAAAATGACATAGACATTTGAGGTTAGCCTAGGTGCTCCTACACCATTTTCGCTCATTCTGAATCAATCATACAGTATCCATACATTGTAATAACTAGTCTAATTTCTGCATGGAAACATATGTTGACATCAGTGACAAAACATGTCTTAAAAAAAAAACTCAACAAGATAATGTAGTGATTAAACATATTAAATGCATTAGCAATATCCAACAATCTCCCCCTTTGGCATTGATGGAAAGATATGAGAAAATCCATCAACCTAAATCTATCAGATCAAAAATATTCTCTCAATACAACTTTCTCAAAAAAATGAGCTCTTTTCCATAGTATTTCTCCCCATATAGTAGGGATTTTGTCACATTATCTCTCCCCCTTTTACAACAATGGAAAAGCGTGCCATAAGTTATCAACTGTTCTTCTATTTAGACTTTATCAACCATGTGTTGAATCACCCAAATGTATTTTTTAGGTTTCCAATGATCACTCCCCCTGAGGAGTAGATCCATACATCAAGTCCAAAAAATGATAGAACTTTGAATACCTATGGATTGATGCATCCCTACATCATTTAATTTTCACTAGGAGGGGCTTGTACCCCAAGCATACCTCTGAGATACTCAAAGGAATCTTTTGGCAATGGATTTTTAAACATGTCTGCTATCTATTCTTTTGTGCTAATGTATTCCAACCTTATTTCTTTCTCTACCACCTTGTCTCTCAAAAAGTGATACTTAATTGAAATATGCTTACTTTTAGAATGCATCATAGGATTCTTTGACATATTCATTGTACTGGTGTTATCACAATGGATAACCACTGGTTTAAAAAAAGTTATTCCAATATCTTTCAACATTTGTTTCATTGAGATGATTTGAGTGCAATTAATAGTAGCAACAACATACTCAGTTTCAGTAATAGATTGAGCTATACAATATTGCTTTTTACTTAACCATGAAACCAACCTTTTCCTAAAGGAAAAATGTACCTCCACTAGTACTCTTCATGTTATCAATGTTCCCTACCCAATCAGCATCAGTATAAGCATGTAGTTCAAAGTCATCATTTTTATCATACCATAAGCCATATTCCATTGCTCCTTTCAGATATCTAAATATCCTTTTTACAGTAGCCATGCATGTCTCTTTAGGATATGCCTGATATCTAGCCACAATTCTAATAAGACTAGCATTATCTGGTCTAGAGTGAGTTAGATATTATAATCCTCCAATCATTGATCTATAATTAGTCTGAAAAAAACTCTTGGTCTCATTGGTATTTGTTAGTTTATGGCCAGTCATCATGGGTGTACCAAAAAGTTTACAGTCTTCCATTCCAAACTTTTTCAACATTTCTTTAAGATATTTAGTTTGAGAAATAAAAATGCCATTCTTTCTTTGATTTATTTGTAGTCCAAGAAATAATTGCATCTCACCTATCATGGACCTATCAAATTCATTTTCCATTTTTTTAGAAAACTTTTTACACATCTCATCATTGCCTCCAAAAATAATATCATCAATAAAAACTTCTATTATCAAAATTCCATCTTGACTAGTTCTTAAATACAATTTACTGTCAGCATTACCTTTACTGAATCCAAGGTGAAGTAAGTACTTGTCTAAACTTTAATACCAAGTCCTTGGTTCTTGCTTTAGTCCATATAGTGCCTTCTTTAATTTGCAAACCATGTCGTCATCTTTTTTAAGAGTAAATCCATTAGGTTGTTCTATGTATACCTCCTCTTCAAGATCCCCATTCAGAAATGCAAATTTTACATCCATCTAATATACCTTGAAGTCTTTATGTACAACATAGGACATAAATAGTCTCACAGCTTCTAACCTAGCAATAGGAGAAAATGTCTCTTCATAATCTATGTCTTCTTGTTGTGAATAGCCTTTGCATACCAATCTTTCTTTGTTTCTTACAAAAATTCCTTTTTCATTCATTTTGTTTCTGAAAACCCACTTAGTTCCTACTATATTTTTGTCTTTAGGTCTAAGAACCAATTCCCAAGTGTTATTTTTTCTTTATCTGATCTAATTCTTCTTGCATAGCTTTGATCCAAGATTCATCTCTACAAGCTTCATCAGTAGTCTTTGGTTCACCTTGAGAAATCAAATAAATTTCTTCTCTTGTCTTTCATCTAGTCATTATTCCTTGACTTGTGTTACCAATAATTTAATTTTTAGGATGATTTTTCTTAACATACCTTGGAGTCTTAGGAATCTCAATTTTATACACCTAAAAATGGTCACTTAGACTATTAGCCCCCATTTGCTAAATCATAAATTGCTTGTTCTTGATCAAATCCTAGTCCTATCATTTATTTGATTATTTTCTATGGGCTAACCATTTTATCCTAAGTCTTTATTTATTAAAAGGAATATTTCCTCCCCTTTTATTAAATAAAAAGCCCCACTTTTCTTCTTATCCTAAGTTGCACAAATAAAGCATTTAATTCTTATTTATAAAGAAAAATAAAATAAAAAATAAAAGAAAAACACTTTTTGTCTCACATGGACATAAAGTAAATGCTCAACATAAAGTAAATGCTTCTAGTTTTCCTATTGGAGGATATTTGTGCACAAGGATCAAGCTTCTTTTTTTCTCCACCATTGATTACATGTTTTGCCTCTTAATCTCCATGGTCCATTGATTTTTTCACCTCCTATAAAAGAAGAGCTCTCTTCTTCATTTGCACACACAAATTTTTATGCTATTGTTATGCTACAGGTTTTCTAGGTCATCTTGGAGCTTTTGGAGATATTCTTACATCTAGGGTTTGAAGATTTGGAGAATTGTTGGCATTCATCTTAGATCTTAATCAACACTCTATCTTCTTTTCTTCATTCTTGCATCATCATGGATTTTTTGCTTCATAGTTAGATTTCATTTTCATGCATAGTATTTGCATTTTCATAGCTTCATTCTTAGCTTAGATTTCCTTTTATGCAATAGATTAACTTGCATTGTCATATAGATTTGCTTTGCATTGCATACATTTGGCTTCATTGGAGATATTGGATTTCTTGCCCTTGTCTTCCTTAAATCTCCCATTGCATGGTTTACTAGCAAGGTTATAGGCTTAATAGCTCTAACTGAGAGCATTCTTAAAAACCCTTGCACTCCATGCCTAAGGAGCTATGGATCGATTTGTGAGGGCTCATTCTTGAGTTTTCTTGCATGTAAGGATTCATAGAAGTGTGACAACATTTTAGCACACATCAGTAGGTGCCCACCATGGGGAAACCCACTTTTACATGCTGGTTTTTTATTATTTTTGAAGCTAACCCTTGTGCAGATTTGTTTGCAGATGGAAAAACCCTAGATTTGAAAAATTTGATTATATCTCCCAAACGGCTTGGTATTTTGGTCTAAATTTTTTTTTTCAAGTTGGCGACATATTAGAGAAGCTCCAAAAAAATTTTCAGAATTTTCAGAGGTGATTTTTAATTTTTATGATTTTGTCTTGATTTTTCATAAAAATTTTATTTTTGGCACAAATCAGCATATTTTTTAAATTTTTTTATATTTCTAGAAATTTCTTATAATTCTACAGGGGGTCCATTCACTGTGTTTTTAATTTAGAAATCATATCATAGCTCATTTGGTCAATTTATTAAAACTAGTCTATTTTAGTAAAATGGGTCTCTAGGGCACAAATGAAGAGATTTTTCTGAAATTTTTACATTTTTGGAAAGCTCACTATTTTTTGATAGAGGTCTCTTTTCTGTATTTTGGATTTAGGGTCTAAATTTATGTGGTAAAAATCAGATCTTGTTGACTAGGTCAAATGCAAAAAAAATAAAATTTTGTGATGGGTATGCACTTATTTTTCATTGTTCAATGCATGATATAAGTTATCATTTGGATTATTTGTTGGTTATCATTGCTCATAACAATTTATTTTCAGATCTAACCCTAGGGTTTGCATAAGTTGGATATACATTGCATATCTTGTTTGCTTGTTTTCTTGTCTTGTTCATTTGAAGGTGCATGCCTTGCTTTCATGAAAAATGCTTAAAACAAACAAAAAAAGGGTGAAATCTACTAAGCGCGTTGCGTTGGACTTGAGGTATTTTGTTACAACTCTACAATATTTGGATCTTGGGATTAAAATTGAATCTCTCATATGTTTGGCTTGAGTGTTTACATGCTTTCATAGAACACATTTGAATTGATGCTCTTAATGGGAAATGAATGAACATAGATTTGCTTTCATACAAGTTTGTGTAAGTGAATGTTTGTGTTTAAACCTTAAGTAATTCTTGGTTTCAATATCAAATATCTCATTGAGTGATTGAGGGCATGGATTCATTCTTTGTTTACATAGGGAGTTAAATGCACCACTTTGTGGACTCACTCTATGTTTTCTTGGAAAGTTAAATATTCCATTGATTCAACCCTTTGTCATTTGTGAGTAGTATTGATAAGAAACTTTAGATTACTTGTGATTGATCTAGATTTCTATCTTGGGTTATTGGACTCGCTAATCCACCAGCCCCTCATTTCCACCCCGTAGTTGCAAGATCAGTGCTACATTAAAGGGGAGGGGTCTACAGGAAAGAAGCGTTAATTGCTCCACTAGGAAACCCTTTTGTGCTTTTTGGAACTCACTTGTTTTCTAAGGTGTGGACTCACTTTGAGTTGATGTGAGGAGTTAAATGTTCCACTTTTGAGCTCACTTTGAGTTGATGTGAGGAGTTAAATGTTCCACTTTTGGACTCACTTTGAGTTGGTGTGAAGAGTTAAATGTTCCACTTTTGGACTCGCTTCACATTCTCTTGAAGGGTTAAATGTTCCACTTTTGGACTCACTTCAGATTCACTTGAAGGGTTAAGTGTCCCACTTTTGGACTCACTTTGCATTTACTTGAAGAGTTAAGTGTTCCACCTTTCATGCTTTAAATACTTTTGATAGTGAATTACTTAGCTTTTATTTTAGAAGGCCTGCTTGGGGACACACCACCTCAAGGGATGACCTTAACTCCTGTGTTTCGGCAGAGTATAAATAGTGGGTGGTGAAGTGAAAGACACCTCTCTTGGGAATTGAGTTTGATATCACTCTTGGCTAAGCCTCAAAGAACTTTATACCTTTGAGAAGTGAAGGAGGAGATTTGGGTTACCGTCTCCCCCCGGCTGTGTGATTTTGGATTCTTCTCATCTACAGATTTGGGCCTCACATACCTTGCGTATATCGAGGAATCCTTTTAGAAAGTCATGTATATCCTTGTAGATAGCTTGATAAGGTGTTTTTATGTTCTAAGTGCCTACTAAAACATTTTCAAGAACATACACAAGTAGAATCTTTAAGGAGTAGATATATTAAGTCACTATTCTTGTTCATGTGCAAGGTTGCTTTGCCCCTTGCTCATTGTTTGAAGACAACTGCTTGCTTGAACTCCTTGATTGCTGTCTTATGTGCTTGATCCTTGATAAAAATCTATTGATATACTTACTTGATCTTTTAAAATGCTTCAAAACTAATATTTTTATGTTCATTGGTCATAGAGTCGTATGACTCTGCAACAGTGTCACCCAAAACCTTTTTGCTGTCTTGTTGCTGTTGCAATCTGGAGCTGCTAAACTTGCATTTTAACTGGTCGTAGAGTGTCTTTTTCTATTCTTACCTGAAGCTGGTTTGTTATCTACATGCTTAGACTTGTTCTAGACTAAAACAAATGAGCTAAAACTATTGGATTTGAGCTTAACGAATGCTACTCTTGATCACTTGTCACATCACGGTTACCTCTCTAGCTACTTGCTTATTGAGCTTCTTGCTCACTGCTCGACTTTAGTCAATTGATTGCTGTAAGTGCTTGAGCACTTTTGATGAGCCATCTCTCTATTGTTCTACTTTGACAAGTGATCTTTATTATCTTTTCTTATCTGAAATTTGACAAACTTTGTCTCATTCTATTAGTCAACCAACATCTCTTTTCATGCCGGTTACAACTCGATCTCAATTTGAGCAGGAGAGTCATCCTCTGTTCAATTATACACAGTTACCTTCTCCAACTAGATGCTCATGAGTTCCCATTAGCAACAACAGTTGTAGTTTTGACCAATCTAAGGATTCTAAGGCTACCCCATGGTACAAAGGAGGTTTCCTCTTTTCCGCATTCAAGACCCCCAAAAACACAGATAGTGTCTCACTCACTTTGATGGAACAATAAAAATTTCAACTCTTGCAAGAACACTTTGAGTGTAAGGATAACCAAGCACGCTTAGAAAAAGAACACAATCAACAAAGGATGGATGCTGCTAGGTGCATGGCTTATAGAGGGACATTTCATGAGCAACCTGAGACTAGTAATCATGAGCATAGATCTCTTTTCAATGGCAACAATGGCAACAACATGCCACCAAGATCTCCTCCAAGACCCACTTTTGGTATGCCTTCTTCACCTCCTAGACCTCCTCCTTCTCAACATGAGGCAGAGGCTGATGATGAGATTTCTAGTGAGGATCTTATGAGATTTGAAGAAGATGTGGTCTCTCAACGAATGATGCATAAGCTTTTAGAGCGTAACGACGATCAGTACTTTCAATATATGACTTCTAGAGGATACAAGCTTCCTCCTGACTATGATGTCAAACAAATTATCCAAAAAAGAATACCAACTAAGTTGGAAGTTCTTCAAGAAGAATTACGTCGGACAAATCAACACCTTACCCAAATGGCATTAGAAAGAGAGCCTCCAAAGGTCTCTTTTGTAGAATCAATTTGTGCTCTTCCTTTTGATAAAGATCTATACATGGTCCCATTTCCTAAGGATATTGAGGTTCCTAAATATGACAAGTATGATGGAAATGGTGACCCTCATGACCATGTGCATAATTTTTATGCTCTTAGTATGGACTTTCTTCATGAAGACACATATCTTCTATCCTTATTCCCTTGAAGCTTAAGAGGCCAAGCTTTAGAATGGTTTGCGAAATTGACACCACCTCTTAAGACTTTTGATGAGTTAGCTCAGCAATTTACCCAGTAGTACTCTTACAACATCCAACAACTTGTCACTGTGATAGATCTCAGTAATCTAAGACAACATCAAGGTGAGCCATTTGCAACTTACTTACAATGTTGGAGGTCATTGTATTCTTGATATCCTAGTCAGCTACCTGAAAGAGAAAAGATTGACATTTTCATCAACACACTTGTGCCTGAGCTATTTTATGATCTAAGGAAGCAACTGTTCTCCTCCTTCCATGACATGGTTGAAAGTGCATATCAGATTGAGGATGTAGCTATAAGAAAAGGGGATATTGTTATTAATAAAGATGCTAAAGGCAATGGTAAAGACAAGAACAAACCTTGGAATAAGAACAAGTATGTTGTTAATGATGGGGTTGTTGACTCTCCTAAAGTTAAAGAGCCTACTTTCAATCTTTCCAATGTTATCTATGCAACAAAACAACAAGAAGCTGCCAATGCTCACAGTGCTCCTAAACCTCAGTATGCAGATAAGCCTAAGAAGTCATTTTGAAAGCGAGTCTATACCAAGTTGGCAGAACCTTATGATGTAATCCTGAAGACTTTGGTTGACAATGGATATTTTACACTTCCTGATAAACCTGGTAATTGGGATATGATAAATAAGCCTGATTAGGGGAGAGAGGATCATTACTACCATTATCATAGAAACAAGGGACATCCAATAGACAATTGTTTTAGGCTTAAGGATGATATTTAGGATCTTATTGAGAACGACACAATCTCCACTGATGGCTTAACTAAAAATTTTGATCACACAGCTTTCAAAGATCCTCTACCTAAGCATGATAAGGGGTAACCTCTCAAGCACATAAGAAGAATCATGATGCTAAGATCAATTACATGTATCCTTCTAATACACCTATGATCAACATGGTAGAGCCGGTTGAGAGCATTCTAATGATGAGGTCTCAAGATGATAATAAAGCCAATTATGGTAAGCCAAAGTTGATCTTGCAAACACGTGATAGTTCATCTTCCCAAAGTGAGACACTAAATGCTGTTACGAGGGGGCAAGCCAAGATTGTCCTTAAAACTATGCAAAATCCCAAACAAGCTTTACCTTCCAAACAAGTGGCTCCTTCAGCCACCCCTAGCTATGATCTTGTCCAACATTTGCACAAGACACCAGCTCAGATATCAATCCTTGAGTTGCTTCGATTATCCCCTTCGCATAGAGAGATTCTTGATAAGGCTCTATGTACAACATGTGTTCCTAATGAGATTGATCTAGATCAATTTCAGGCTATGGTCAACCACATTTCATCTCCACTATCTCTCTCCTTTTCTGTACAAGATGACATATCTATTGCTCACCCGCATAATCTAGCTTTACACATTGATGTTCTAGTCTACAATACCCAAGTCTACCGAGTCTTGATAGACAATGGTGCCGAGTCCTATCATACAATAGTTGGGTTTTTCAGAATTTGTTGTGGATTCTAAGAAGAAGATTACTATAAAAGCTTATGATGAAGTGGAAAGATCTTCCAAAGGTCTTGTCACGTTGCCTGTCTGAGTGGGCCCTATCACAAAAGATATTAACTTGCAAGTATTGGATGTTCCACTCACATATAACATTCTTTTGGGTCATCCTTGGATCCATGAAATGTAGGTTGTTCCTTCCACTTATCATCAGTGTGTCAAATTTCCATACAATGACACTGAAATTGTGATTCCTAGAGACCATACTATTGCTATTAATGCTCTTGCTGCTACTGAAAAATTTGTTCCTCACAATGAACCTACTGATGATCCTAGTACGTCTCTAGTTGCTACTGAGAAATCATTTAAGATGATGAGCCTTGGTATGGGTGAATATAAACTGGATTCCTTTGCTTCTATACCTATTTCTCCTAGGTCATATGGGAAACCTTCCACTTCTGCTATGGTGATCCTTGAAGTTGAAAGAGAAGAACAAGTTGTTCATGAGTGGATCTATAGAGAAGATGCCTGAAATACTCCCATGCTCAGTAATTCAGACACAGATACAGATGAGTCACCAATACACACTATGGCTCACATGGGAGATGATCTTCCCTCTACTTCACTTCTTTGGGGAGAAAAATGTATATCTACTGATGATATGGATGTTGATATGGTTCATTCTTGTAGTAACCATCCCGACGTGGTTGATGGGTCTTGTGTGGGGTCTGATCAGTTTGTTCCTCATATTGCCTTAGTGGACCACACTGGTTCTTCTATGACAAGTCTAGATCTAGCTACTTTTGGAGCTTACCCTATAGGCTCAACCTCTCTTGTTACCAGAGATGACACCCCTCGCATAAATGCTATTGAACCGGTCACTTCATTTCATCTTGCATCAACACCTGTTACTTCTTCCACCAGCGAACTAGCCACAAAAAAGATTGAATCAACAATCAAACATCACAGTCATCAAGTCAAAAGAAAAGAGCAATGGTCGAATGGTGAAAACCACATTGTGGCAGTATCCGCACCTAAGAAAAGTAAAAATAAAAATCTGCTCAAAAATAATGATTCTCAAATAAAAGATGACAAGTTGATTCTCTACAAAAAAATGGTGCACTACTTCAAGCATGATCTCATATCTGTTATATTTCAGCCTATTCAAAAAGTTGAGAACAAAGTTGCTAATGCCTTGGTTGCTTCAACATCCATCTTACAAATGAAAAAGCATAAATTTTGCTTCAAGTTCCTAGTGGATGAATTACGCTATCATGCTTACAAATCTTACAATCCTACCATCTTTTCATATCTTCCACCTCATATTCCTCTTGCAAATACACCACGCCATTCCTTTCACCATCCCTTACACTTTGCCTTTGTCTTTGGTGACTTGTATAGGAAGGGTCTAGACAGAACTCTCCTTAAGTGTCTAGAAATAGAGGAGTCAAAAAAAGGGCTAGCTGAAATCCATGATGGCATATGTGGATCACATTCTAACGATCCTCCGCTAGCTCAGACATTGCTTAGGGCTGGTTATTATTGGTCGAACTAGTTGAGACCTCTTATCATCATAGTTGTAGCATTTGGACCTAGGGCCTATCAGTTCTCTACATCAGAGGAAGCAGATTCTTGATGCCCATTTCTGTCTGGGGCATCCTTTGTACATATTTCATGATCCTAAAAAAATACCAAAAAAATTCATATATGATGCTGAAAAAATCCTAAAAATCATAAAAAGTACTGAAAAAATGAGCATCCTAGTGAAAACCTAGCAATAGGTGCTTTGATGTCTCACGAAAAACATCAAAAAATTCAAAACATCAAAAAAAAAATTGAAAAAGTGCCTTGGTGAAAACCTGGAAACAGGCTCCTTGGTAGCAAAAATACAAAAAAATTATAAAAAGTCCTGAAAAAATTGCAAAAAAATCTATGAAGTGGTGAAAACCTGGAAACAGGTGCTCCTTGAGACCCTCTACACCTATGTCTATCAGTCTTGCATGGCGCTCCTTCGCTCCACTTCTCTCTTTGCCTCTCTTAGCCTGGAATTGACTCTTGTCTTAGTCTAGGGGGCATCCATTGTTTTTAGCTTATCTTGGGTCTCTTTGTGCATCTGGCTTTCTTAGGCACCTTGTAAATGGTGTTTTTCAACACCACCTCAACTATGTTTTTCAACACTACCCTAGCGTCAAGTGTTTCTTAACACTTATCAGATATCCTTCCCGCCGTCTTGGATGATGTAATATTTCTCACTGGCAGATGTGATACTCAAAGTTTGACTCTATGACCTACACACATGCACTTGACTCACTAAGATTTGTTTGACTTTATTTCTTTACGTGCTATCTATGATGATTTTTTTGCTAAGTGGTCTCTCCCTGAGAAGTTTTCAATGATGCATAGCTAGAAGACTGAGGGTATGAGAACATGTTTTATTTCTTTATCTGCTTGTGAGTATATTTTGTTGGTCCTCACTGTCATGAGCATTTATGCTGGTCTTACTTGACACTATGGACCTACAAGGTATTATCCTTGACTTTTTTGCAAGTGCATGCTTATAGTCATCTTGACTTTCTTGTGTCTCGATGCGAGCATAATCTTGCTATATCAAACTTAGGTAATCTCACTGCACTAGTCATCTTGACCTGCATGTCTTTGATGCTTAGGTGGGATTCCCAAATTTCTATCTGATATAGATCATATTCAGATCCACATAGTTATGCTAGTGTATATTGTATGATCTTGTGACACTACCAATAACACTCAATGATGAATATTAGATGTCTATTGGCTTTGTGACCTAGCAAGTAAACCACTTTTCATGTAGCTTGCATTCTTAAGTTCATGTTAGTTAGTTTTGCATCTTGCATATGGAGAGAGCTCTCCTTTATCTTTCGTGGACTTGTTAATCAACTGCGCTCACCTTTTTCTTCTTCCCGATCATGTCTTTCACTTCTTGTCTTTCATATCACTCATTTTCCTTTCATTTCAGGATCCAAACCAAAATCTGAGTTCACCTTGATCACCCAACTCATCTTTTTCCTTCTTCCATGCAGTTGGTTAACCTTTTGAGGCCTGATCCTTCGATCTTCACTAGGGCATTCTTCACCTCTTCATCCCCATCTCTTTCAACTTCCAATCTTTCATTCACTTTCAAATCCCAAGTTCAAATCCCCCTCCGTGGTGTTTACGAGTTGAGGGACCGATAGGTTCATGCCCCATGTCTCGTGTGTGGGGCATACCCTCACTACTTGATGGTTATTTTGTTCTCTTTCTTTGATTATGATTTCTAGTGATTTGATCATGTTGCTCTTGCTTCTGCATTCCCTCCACCTAGATTTCACTTTCGATCCCGAGGGGGAAGACACATCATATATTATTGGTTATCTCTTTCCTAAGTGCTCATTACTGTCGCTACCAGGTTGACCATGTAGGATTTTCTATCTCTCTGCACTTCATTCTTTGGAGTCAGAACGTTATTGCTCACCTTCTTGGCTATTTTATTATTTGACTGCATGTGATCCCAAATCAATCTCACATCTGTCAAAATCACTATCTCTTGCCTACTTGGCTATCTCTTGCTAATCTATTCTTTGACTACATGTGATCCCAAACCGATCTCACATTTTTCAAAGAGGGGCAAATGTATACACCTAAAAATGGTCACTTAGACTATTAGCCCCCATTTGCTAAATCATAAATTGCTTGTTCTTGATCAAATCCTAGTCCTATCATTTATTTGATTATTTTCTATGGGCTAACCATCTTATCCTAAGTCTTTATTTATTAAGAGGAATATTTCCTCCTCTTTTATTAAATAAAAAGCCCCACTTTTCTTCTTATCCTAAGTTGCACAAATAAAGCATTTAATTCTTATTTATAAAGAAAAATAAAATAAAAAATAAAAGAAAAGCACTTTTTGTCTCACATGGACATAAAGTAAATGCTCAACATAAAGTAAATGCTTCTAATTTTCCTATTGGAGGATATTTGTGCACAAGGATCAAGCTTCTTTTTTTCTGCACCATTGATTAAATCTTTTGCCTCTTAATCTCCATGGTCCATTGATTTTTTCACCTCCTATAAAAGAAGAGCTCTCTTCCTCATTTGTACACACAAATTTTTATGCTATTGTTATGCTATAGGTTTTCTAGGTCATCTTGGAGCTTTTGGAGATATTCTTGCATCTAGGGTTTGAAGATTTGGAGCATTGTTGGCATTCATCTTGGATCTTAATCAACACTCTATCTTCTTGTCTTCATTCTTGCATCAGCATGGCTTTCTTGCTTCATAGTTAGATTTCATTTTCATGCATAGTATTTGCATTTTCATAGCTTCATTCTTAGCTTAGATTTCCTTTTATGCAATAGATTAACTTGCATTGTCATATAGATTTGCTTTGCATTGCATACATTTGGCTTCATTGGAGATATTGGCTTTCTTGCCCTTGTCTTCCTTGAATCTCCCATTGCATGGTTTACTAGCAAGGTTATAGGCTTAATAGCTCTAGCTGAGAGCATTCTTAAAAACCCTTGCACTCCATGCCTAGGGAGCTATGGATCGATTTGTGAGGGCTCATTCTTGAGTTTTATTGCATGTAAGGATTCATAGAAGTGTGACAACATTTTAGCACACATCAGTAACTTCATTTTTTTCATTTTCACAAATCTCATTTTCATAGTCAGTTTCAACATGTTCTTCTTCTTCTGTAGTAGCGGCCTCATTCATCTCTATATTATGATTACAATCATACATTCTCTGTTGTATTTGAAACTTTTCATCTATCTTCACATTGTTACTTTCAACCATCTTTCTCAATCTCAAGTTAAAACATTTGTAAGCCTTGATTTTAGTAGAATAACCAATAAAAATTCCTTCATTACTTCTAGCATCAAATTTTCTTATTTCATCCTCTCTTTTGATATAGCATTTTCTTCCAAATATTCTAAAATATTTTACAGTAGGAGTATGATTAAACCACAATTCATAAGGAGTCTTATTTGTACCTTCTCTTATTTGAATTTTGTTCAATGTGTATACTGTTGTCCCAACAACTTCCCTCCAATGTACATGAGATACATTTCCTTCTAGCAACATTGTCCTCGCAGCATCAATATTGTTCTATTTCTTTGCTCTTCTATCGCATTTTGTTGTGGAGTCCTAGGAGAAGATGTTTGTTTGTGTATTCCATGCTCTTCACAATATGAATTGAATAGATTTGAAGTAAACTCTCCACCTCTGTCTGATCTCAAACATTTTATCTTTAAGCCTTATCATTTTCTACTTTTACTTTGAATAACTTGAATTTGTCAAATGCTTTTGATTTCTCTTTCAAGTAAGTGATCGACATCATTATAGAAAAGTCATGAACAAAAAGTATAAATTACCTTTCACCATAGTAAGATCTTGTCCTTTTAGGTCCACATAGGTCTGTATGTACTAGATCCAACTTTCCTTTTGCTATATATGATTTACTTTTATAGCTACTTCTAGCATGCTTTCCCATAACACACTCTCTACACATAGTGTTAAATGGTTTTACAATTTTATGTAGGTCTCTCACTGCATTAGTCAAGCTTACCTTCACAATATTATCAAAATTAACATGACAAATCCTTTTGTGCTATAACCAACTGTCATCTATCTTTGCAATAAAATAAGAAGCTTCAAATGTATTTAAATTAAATACATTACCTCTAGATTTAGTACCAGTTGTAATCAAATTTCTTGTCTTATTTCTGATAAAACATTTCCCATCAATGAATTTCAATTGATACCTATTGTCCATCAATTGTCGAACACTCAACAAGTTATGCTTAAGTCCATCAAAAAGTAGTACATTGTCAGTATTAGTCTTTCCATCCAAATAAATAGATCCTACTCCTATGATAAGCTTAGGAACATTGTCTCCAAATCTTACAACACCAACATCATACTTAGTTAGTATAAAAAACTTGTTTTTATCTCCAGTAAGCTAATGTGAGAAACCACTATCTATAACCCATTCAGACTTTTTATCAACATGTGATACTAAGGCTTTTTCCACATGTAATGGTTTTTTTATCCTTGATAGCAATAAATCCAATCTCCTCATCATCAAAATCATCATAAAAAATACCTTCACTAGTATAATAACATTCTTTTTCTTTTGACTACTTAGGTTTGAGAAACTTAGGTTTGTGTTTAGAAACTCTTGTAGGACATCTAGATGCAAAGTGACCTATCTTATTGCATGAAAAATATTTCAAAGGTAACTTTCCTTCAAATTTACCCTTACATCTCTTTTCTCTTCTAGCAATTAGGGCAACAAGTTCATCTATCTATCTTTCTTCTTCTTGTATTTGTCCCCATTCATTAGCATACTCACCAAGCTCTTCTTTTATATTACCATTGCTAGTGCTCGCAATTCTAGATAATGCCTTTTTGTGTGTAGATGCCTTAAATGTTTTTTCAGCTTTAGGTAAAGAATCACCCATTTCTACAACTTCAAAGGTAGTTAGATTTGAAATCAACCTTTCTCTACTAAAGTTTGCAGTGAAAGGTATAATCTCTTCTATAGCCTGAACTTTAGTCTTATAAACATGTGTCAATGATCTAAGGATCTTTGCAATGAATTCTTCCTCTTCATAAGTGCCTCCAGAATTTCTGATGCCAATCACAACCTCTGTGACTCTCTGTACATAAGCCCTAATGTTTTCATCATCTTTCATTTGCAACTTCTCCATCCTTGTTTCCCAAGTTTGTAACTTTGATTGGTTACTAAACTTGTCTCCTTCATATAATGCTTCTAATCTTGCCCAAATTTTGTGTCCTAAATCTAGATCTTTCACCTCAGTAAATTCCCCTTCAAAAACTGCATTGATCAATGCTTCCCTTGTGACCATGTTATATGAAAATGTCTTTTTTTCTTCATTAGTAGCTTTATCTAATGCATCCTTAGCCTTCATGGTTACCTCATTCCTTTTGATCATCCAGTAGTTGATACCCAAACATAGAAAATGGGTTCTCATCTTGTTCTTCCAACTGTCAAATTTTTTAGGATCAAATTTTTGACCATCCTCCCTATAGAATGCCATCTCCAAAATCACCTCAAGCTGTTAAGATTTCTCTCTAAGGACCAGTATCTCTGATACTAATTGTTAGGAATAACAGTCCACCAACATAACTAAGAGGGGGGGTTATCATTTGTGGGATAAATTATTTAAAATTTAAACTTTGAATAGAAGCTATACCAAATTAAATGAACACAATAAATGCCAACACAATAACATAATATTTATTGTCGAGGAAACCCTGTTAAAGGTAAAACCTCAGTGGGAATTATCACCCATAAAGGATATACAGAGAGTATTGTATCCTTGTTAAAAGATCTATCCCTATTAGGAGCTTATTAAAAACTTACGGTACACAGTCCCTATTAAAGGAAAGACCCTATTAGGAGTCAAAGAAAAGAGTAGGCTCACTACCCAAAGAAGGTTATGTCCACCTCCATAACTCATTGTTTGCAATACAAGTGTATGTAAGGAAATACACAATACTTGTGAACTATGTGATAGCAACTATCTTTTCTTGATCAGTTCCAATGAAGTATAAACTATCCTCTTCTCTACATCCAGCAGATACAAGCTTGTAGCTTCCACATTCCTCTTTTACATCTCACTTTCATACTACACTCCTTTCCAAAAGAAAAGATCTTACATATATACCTTATTACAAATGAATGATTAGGTAGGCCAATTAGGCTTTCCCAATATAAAAATAATTGCATAACCCCTTGCTAAGATACACACAGTATCTATAAAAAGTATACAACAATTACATTTCAACAATTAAGGTCTGACATTTGTAATTCATGCTCGCTATACATAATACATGCTACAATTCTAAAGTCGGCCCCAGATAGGTCTCTTCTAGAGAACACACCACAGATGATGTCATCACACATCTCACAAATTTCTAAGATCAAAGAACATTCCTCAGTACGCTATCTGTCATCCCTTAAAATCGCATATACTAAATCCATATCGCTTGTAAGATGTATTCAAAATTTTGAGACTTACTTTGTCAAATTCCACTGTCACAATCTAGTAACGAGTCTTCACTAAATCTTCTTTAACTCAGCCAATATGAATTATTATTGCATGCTATCTTGGATATAAGATCATAACACTTCCCTTTACATAAATCTATGTTCACTCATTCTGAATGAACTGTACAATATCTGTACATTGTAATAATTGGTCTTCTTTCTTCATAGAAATATATGTTGACATCAATGACAAAACATGTCTTGAAAAAAACACTCAACAAGATAATGTAGTGATTAAACATATTAAATGCATCATTAATATCCAACACTTCTATCTTTTGGAACCAAAATTCTATTAAAAGAGATATTTTTTTAACTGAAGACAACTTAGTGATGGTTAAATTTCACCATATTAGGGATGTCTTTTCCTAGGTTATCTCTAATATATATGAACCTAATACTAGGATTGGTAGGGCCAATAACTAGAAGAGGCTGGTAGGATGGAGGAAGTTATTCCAAGGCTCTAGCTAGCTTATCATGGGAGATTTAAATACTCTCCTTAAGGATAATGAAAAATATGAAGGCTCTCTTTTTCAAACTAATGGGAGACTAAATTTAATGGAGTTCATTAATCAACATGCCCTTATGGATGTTGAATTTCAAGTTATCAACTATACTTGGACTAATAGATTACTTGGGAATGCCCTTATTCAAATCTAGTTGGATAGGGCCCTCATATATAATGATTAGTTAGGAAAATTATTGTGTTCTCTCACTTACATCTCCAGAATAGGATCAGACCATTTTCCCATTTCTTTTGTTGCTACTTATTTCTCGAGAAAGATAATTTTTTTTTTAAATTTGAAAAAAGTGGTTGTCCCACCCAGGTTTAGAGGAAAAAATTAAAGAGTGTTGGAATACAAAAATTGATGGAACTGTGATGTTCAAAATATCTAAAAAATTCATAATCGTTAAGGACAATGTTAGGAAGTGGAACAAAGAAGTCTTTGGTGACATCTTTGTTTTGAAGTTGATCACTTAGCTAGAACTTAAAGAAGTTCAAGATCAAATCTTGATGGAAGGTTGTTCCAAGGATCTCATGGCTAAGAAGAATGGAGGCTTAGTTAAATACCATGACATTATATCCAAGGAAGAGGTCTTCTAGAGGTAGAGATCTTGTGCCCTCTGGTTATAGGAAGGAGATAAAAATATGAGATTCTTTCATATGAAAAATATAAAATACATGATAGAAAAATGAATCACTAATATTCAATCTGATATAGGTAGGATCAATAATGAAGATGAAATTAGGAGTCAAATGGTTAGGTATTTATCCTCTCTTCTTTCCTCTAATATGGAGTTGAGATTATTAGATCAAGATTTTCTCATTAATGCTATCCCTTGTATTCTTAATGATAGTCACAATAAGTTTATTTCATCCATTCCTCCTCTTAAGGAGATTAAAGATGTGGTCTTCTCTTTTGAGGGAGAGAAATCCCCTGGCTCTGATGATTTTGCCATGTTTTTATTTCAAAAATTCTGACATGTTGTGGAAAAGGACATTTCTAATGCTATCAATGAGTTTTTTGGTTCTATATATCTTCTTAAGGAAATTAATGCAATGTCCTTGTGCTAATCCCTAAGAAACCTAGAGTTGATACTATGGATTGGTTCAGACTCATCAACTTATGAAATTCTTTCTATAAGATCTTCTCTAAGGTCCTTACCTCTAGATTATTATCTTTTTAATCTTCTATCATTTCCCCTCAACAAAATGGCTTTGTTTTAGGGAGACAGATTCTTGACTCTATTATCTTGGTGCATGAGAATATTCATTTTCTTGAAAACTCTAACTAGTAGGGATTCCTCATGAAGCTAGATCTTTCTAAAGCCTATGATCAGGTGGACTATTGTTTTTTGTGTAAGGTCCTTAAAGCCTTTGGATTTGGTGAGTGGGTGGTGCAACTTATTATGTAATTCATCTCTACTTCCTCAGGTATTGTCATTGTTCATGGGGCCTCTTCTAATTTTTTCAAACCTTGTAGGGGGCTAAGATAGGGAGATCTGATCTCCCCCACCATATATTTTGCAATCTTGGCTGAATGTTTGGGGAGATATATTCATAAAAAGGTTTTGGATGGGAGAATACAAGGTCTTAATCCTTCCTTTGCTAACATCACTTTTTCTCATGAATAGTTCATGGATGAAACCATCAGAATGGGCACCTCTTCAGTCAAAGAAGGTAGAAATATGAAAGATGATTTGAATAATTATATAAAGGCAACTGGACAGTTGCTAAACTAGAAATTTTTTTCCTTCTTCTTCATCAAAACTCTGACTAAAAGGAAGTTTAAGATATCTATCATTCTGGGTTGGAATATTGCTGACCTCCCTTCAACCTATCTTGAGATTTAGTTGGGTCTAAATCCTCTAGGATTCTTTTGGAATTACTTTATTCATAGGTTAAATAGGAGACTTTATGGCTGGAAAGGATCCCTATTGAGTCAAGCTAGAAAATTTCAAAATTTGAAAGCTACTCTTCAAAACCTACCTATTTATGTGTCAAGTCTTTTTAAAATCCCCTCTAAGTTTTTTGATACTATAGAAATAATTTTAAAGAGGTTTCTCTGGTCAAGGGTCAAAGAGAAAAAAGATCCCCTTATTTCTTGTGATAATGTTTTCAAACCCAAGAAATTGGGAGAGATGGGAATCATGACTATCAGAATTGTTAACAAGGCTCTGGTAGCTAAATAGATTTGGAGGCTCTAAGGGGAGGTAAGGGGATGGAATATGATTTGGAAGAGAACATACCTTTTTTCTACTCCTTCCCTTGAAGACTTTTTTACTAATCCCTCTATCATAAATGGTTCCCACATTTGGAATAGTGTGCAAAATGTTAAAGATTTTGTTTCTAAGGGAAGAATGTGGAACCTGGGAGATGACAACATAATTCAATTATGGGAAGATTGTTGGTTGGTAGAAAAACCTTTGGGTGGTCTTCCAACTTTAAATCACTTTTTGGATATGTGCAAGAATTATTTTGGTACTAAGGTTAGTGACTATTGGAGGAACCAATCTTGGGTAAACCTAGTGACAACTAATCCTTCCCTTGGCTCTATCAATGCTTCTCTTGAGGCTTAGTTTATCAGAAGAAATACTATTAACTCTATTATATGGGCTTGAAACCCCAATGGAAGGTAATCTATTTTTCTACTTTGTCTCTATTACATAATGATACTGACCTCCCACCTTTCTAAGCCTCTTCTTGGGTGAAATTTCTTATTCCTAATATTAATATTTTTATTGAATTTCCTTCAAAATAAGGTCCTTACTATTGAAAACCTATGAAAAAGTAGTTTTTGTCTTCCTAATAGATGCTACCTTTGATTGATGGAAGAATAATCTTCTCCCCATATTCTTCTTCACTATTCGTTCTCCTAGGAGGTTTAGTCAAGAGTTTTTCAGAAATGGAACCTTTGTTGGATCTTTCCTTTATCTTTATAGGATTTATTTCTTCAATGGAGCTGTCCTATTTCTCAAAAGGTTGTCAAAAATATTTGTTCTCTTTCAATGCCTCATATCATTTGGAATATCTCGAAGGAAAATAAAAATAGAATCTTCAAAGATAAATCTTCTTCTCCTTTGGTTGTTTTTGAAATTTTTTGTGAGGTTCGAATGAGAATCTCTTTATATCTATCAATAATTTTATATCTATGATCTCTTCAGATGAGTGAACAATCCCATAATAGGTAATAATAATCATGCCAATGAATCTCCTAGGAATAGTATATCAAAACTAAGTATCATTTTTCCTATCATGAAGTGCATTTAAATTGTCAAACCACAGATGTATAGTTGAAAGTGGACAACATGGTTTGTACACTAAGTCTCTCATGGAGTCATTTTTCTTAAGCTACAGGAAGGAAAATATATGAAAGAAACTTACACTATTGCTGCAGGAAAGTAAACACACACAACTACTTTATGAAGATGACGCTGACAACTATATTTTAAATCTTAACCTATTATGTCAACCCAAAGCATTCACAATGATTATCTCTACAAGTGTTGTAGGAGAATACACAATGTATAGTGCTACAAGAAAGAATAGTGAATTCTACTTGAACTATTGTAAATTCTTAAACAACTTAATCTAATGTACTCTAATCCATCTCCCAATTGGGCCCCCTTGGTCAGATTTTGCTAGTTACCAACATAGAATATAAATCAAAATTACTCCTTCACTATATTTCCAAAAAAATGATTACATTATCATAAAACAATAGACAAAACTAAAAATAGTAAATTTTATTTAGATCATAATAACAATACAACCATCTGACTAACTCTCTATCTAACAATCATATCCCTTTAGATAGAGGATTGATGATTATTTGAATACAAAAGATAAGGTCTAACTAATCCATGCCATAAAGAAAGGAAAGCGCAACAGTCCATGATAGGATAGAATAAAGTCTGGTTAACCACTTTAAAAAAACATTGATCACAGAGAAAATATAGAATAAGTGTGTTCCTATATTTCCTGGGATGATCTTTACTTCAATTTATCAGGCATGTCCTGTGGTATCATAATAGTTCTCCATCATCGTGACCGAGTCTTCCTTTCTCATCATCAATTTTTTTTTATCCACTCTTTAGTCGCTCCTCTTTCCCTGGTAGGTTAATAGCACATGCATACATATTCAAGTATTACTGTTCAACTTAATCCAAATATTAGAACATACATTCAAACAATGATATGAAATACTGGAGCATATATATAATATTTGGAAAAGTATATCAACTATTATCTACCCATAGGTTTTGTTGGTTTGACTACACTTATATCATGTTCATAAGTTCAAGTACTGAAAAGACATAACAATTGTTTTAGAAATGTCTCAAAATAGAGCATAAAAGTATCCTAAAACAAAGATAAATTATTGCCCCATCATCTGCCCCCTATGAGCATAATGCTTTTCCTCAAGCATTACACTTCTTAGCAAATCTCCCGAACTCTCCAACTTCAATATTTCCCCTCCTTGTGCTCTTGAAAGTGTAATATAATCCCTTGGTCCTTTCCCAATAGTCTATCTTGTAATCTTCCTGGAGCTGATCCAATTTCATAGCATTAATATCATACAAAGGCCACATAAGCATTGGTGGCTGGAATATCAAGGGACACCAGCGCTCATGCCAAATTTTCCTTCCTAAATGCATGTTCTTAGGTGCCCAATTAATTGTTGCTTCAAATTTGAGAGGACTATGTGGCTTTGACATCTTAAAATCCTTTGGCAACCTATTCTATCTATTCTTGACACCTGCTAGGGCTTTCTGAAAGGTAAATAGGGCATCACTTGATACTCTTTATACAAAATTTCTCTAAAAGAAAAAAATCCAACCTTGGTTTCTTCTTTTGTCTTTCCATAAGTGAGAGTTAACCAGTCCCTCAGTAAAACATTAGGCTTACTACTTTCAGCCCTCAAGGGTAACTATTTTGATCTCTCCCAATCCCTATAATTATATCATTTCCTATCATAATTGGTTTCATTGTAAATCAATGACATTAAGGCATTTAGATGTATATTTCCAATCTAAAGTAGGGGATTCCAATCAGTTTCTTCAAGAATAATTAAGTTATGGAGGTAAAGTTTACAAAGTAGGTTTTGTTACCAAGTAGGAAGAGTTTGGTACAGACCTTAAAATTCTTGAGTTGTTTTAAACTCTTGACTCTTTATCTTTAATAGTCATAATTAACTTAAACAAAATAAATTGCTCTTTTAAATAAATGGCATTAAATTTGGGAGAAGGCCTGCAGGCTATAATTTGATCAGCCAACTTTAAAGCATGGTCCATTTTTTGCTTCTATTTTTTCATTTGTCCTTTCAAATCTTCTATTTCCTTCATTTGGTCATCAATTTTTTTTTGCATCTTCCTTCTTTCTTCTTTCCAAAGAGTCCTTTTAAAAGAAAACTGAGCATAAAAACTGAAAAGAATAGATTTAACAGTAGGTGGGCCAAACTCTTTTGGTTGAGGCTTTTCATTTTTACTATCGGCCTACTTTAGGTAATCAGTGAACAAAGTTCATTTAAAGGGCACAATAGCATTCTGGGAAGAAGAGTGAGCTGATGGTTGAGATAATTGAGGTTCTTCCTGCTTGTCTTCTTGAACTGTTTGATAAATTTCCTTAAGATCACTATGTTGACGAGGTAGCTTGTGGTAAGTACTTTTAGGTTGATTACCAATTGATTCATTTAAATTTTGGGAATTATCTGAAACATTCATTTGAGATGCGGAACTATCAGAAACACAATCAATGTGGGGTTTAGTGGTAGGTTTATCTGAGGGAATGTATTGGCTATCTAGAGGAACATGTGGAATTTTCCCTCTCATCCAAGAGCTTGTCCATAAAGGAGTCTCTATAACCTCTACACTTTTATTTCTAACAATTTTCTTTGGTCTCTCTACTACAGGAGTGGTTACTGCAAGAGTCGACTTTCTTTACTTATTTCTTGAAACTGTAGGGTTTTGGGGCTCACTTCCATTCTCAGGAACTGAAGTTCCTTCACCAATTTTTCTTTTCCCTTTCTTTTGGGAAGAGGTAGGTACATTTCTCACTGGAGTATGGGAAGGTTCATTTTCCCTATAATTTTTAGCTTCTCCTCCTTGCTTGGCTCAGACGGAATTTCATTGTCATTGATAGGTTGTTCAATAGGTTCATATTGAGGATGCAAAGTCTTGACCTGAGAAAATTTATCCCATACCAAGGGAGACACATCTTTGAGAGATCTTTCAACAAGCAATTTAATCAGGGCATGGTGGGTAACACAATTTGTTTTTCCTTTATGGGTTTCTTCAGCACCAATACACAACATATTATAAAGAAAATTTGGAACATTGATTGTAAAATTATGCTTGATATAACTAAACAATTTAAAATGGTGTGCATGCAAATGGGAAAACCTTCCTTCGCAGGTGAGGTACCTTATAATATTCCACTAGCTCATCAAATGGGGCAAGAAAGGACACACACATGCAACCTTGTTTGTTCACCTCCAATGGAGGGTCTATAGGAAGGGTAAACTAAGCCCGAGCTGACCTAACATTGTGTTCAGTAGGATAATGCTCCCCAATTGCAGGCAACCTAGTTACTTCTGCAACATGTTCCTCTATTGCCAAAAATGTCAAGTCCCACACATTTTACTCTCCTTCTTTGAAGGTATTCATAAATTGGGTGGCTACCTCCTCATCAAATTTTGTCAACTTAAAGAAATACCCAAGCCATCCACAAGCATGGAATCTTCGAACTACTTCTACATCTTTGAGCAGAATGGTGTGAACCACTAGATCATGATGCATTAACTTCCCTCCCATTGTTCCAAATGGTTTCTTAGAATTATTTCTACAATTTTTTAATGACAATTTTTTTCTCTGCTTCTGAAATTCCCCAATTTCATAATCTCTTCTGAAATACCCTAAAATTCAGCTCCTAACTACACCTTAAACTATGAATTTACTTGCAATCTCTATGTTACATTTTAAAAAAAATTGATAATAATGGTGCTTTATCGAAAGGAATTATAGTTTTAAATAAAATAACTTCCACATAAATTTATTATGTCATCCTAGGGTTACATCAAGTCAAAAAACAAAGATAATTGGGAAATTGAGGTACGACACTTGTGCGAAAAATAAAGGACTTAATAAAACAAAATTTAAGTACAAATTTGAACTAACAAACAATCTCGCTTAGGAAAGATGGGTACAAAAATAGTGCCTTGGAGAAATTAATAAAGTTCCCCGCCCCCTATGAAATTAAGAAAAGTGTCCACACTTGTCATACTTAGCAGAAGGAAGGAAACTGGTGTAATGCGATATTATAAATAAGTGCAGTATTATATATAATAATCTAAATTTATGAACTAAAAGTGGAAAATATTGAAGATTTGTACCTATCATTAGATTTTTACATGTGTGATAAGGTGACAATAATGGAAATCATCATCAAAGGAATGAGTGCTGAGGATATGCATCTGCTGATGTGGTAATTATTGAAAACATAGAAAAATAGAAAATATTATGACATGGAGGATGGGTGGATGGAAGGTAGAGAAGTGGAGTGGGATGGAAAAAAGAATTTACAAAGTTAATGGAGAAATAAGATTCATTAAAATTGAAGTGTTTATTATGATCATACCCAAAGGAAATTAGGGTGAAGCTACAGGAAGAAGGTTGGCACCTTTAGTTTCAGGAAGTAGTACCTTTTGTGATTCTAGAGTAGTGTCACTGAACTGCTATAGGAATTCATTCTTGGTCTATGGGTGATGGTATAGATGAAGTTTATGACTATTGACCAATATCTTGAAGTGAACATGATCAATTTTTGATAGTTGGACTATTCCATTGTTGAAGATATGATCTATTTCATAGGGTCCTAACCATTGTGTTTGTAGCTTGCCTAAATTTTCTTGAAACCGTGAATCAAAAAGTAACATCCAATCAGCTACTGTGAAGCATTTTTTCTTTATGTGGGAGTCATGTAACTTCTTCCTCTATTTCTAGATTATATTTGTTCTTTCCAAAGAAGATTTTCTCATCTTATCCAAAGAGTTGAGGTGTAGAAGACGGTCTTGTTGTGCTATAGGAAGATCAATGTTCACTTTCAGGGCATTGTGCAATGTTTTATGCTCAAATTCAATGGGAAACATTTTTTTTCCCATAAAGAAATTTAAATGGATTGAATCCTATTTTTGTCTTCCATGTTATTCTGTAAGACAAGACTTCTTCTGCAAGGTAGCTGCTCCAATCTCAGTGATGTAGGTGAACTATTTTTATGAGAATAGCTTCAATTTGTCTATTTGTAAATTCTTCTTGACCAGATTATTTGGGATGGTAGGGACTTGACTTCCTATGTCTCATATTGTACTCATTCATAAGTGTTGTGATCATGGTTCATGTGAATTGTGCTTCTTGATCTGTTACTAGCTGTCTAAGCACACCATAATGAGTAAATATTTCTTCATACAGTAACTCAACCACTTTGTGTTGGAAAGTTGACTATATTGGTATATATGACTAAGATTTAGTGTTTTCATTATGGAAAAAAATTCATATAGAGTTTTGGTGTTAGCGCACTTACTTAGAAGATCAAAATTTGGCTAAGTATGAAGAACAGAGTAGTTGGTAAAGCACTTGATGAATAGAGTGTTAGCGCACATGCATATGACTGAGTTTTGGTATGCACCCTTGAAGATAAGCTTTTGTGTATGTAATACTTCTAATTCTAACAACACATGATCGGATGTGTTTGTATGAAGAAGTTACAATGAGTTGAAGTGAAACAGTTAGTGAGTGACAGAACAGAGCAGAGCATGCAACTGACAGGAAAGATTTTGTTTAGTGTGTATAATATTGTTTTGTTCAGGCTATGCACTTATTGTATTTATGTTGTAAAAATGTTAATAGAAATGTATGTAAACATGCTTGAGCCAATTCATTTGGAAGCGTTGTATGTAATAGGCTATAGGCTGACTTAGTGAATAGTTTTGTTTGCGCCTATATATAAGACATGCACTTTTGTATTTGAGCATGGCATGGGATATATAGTTCATAAAAGAAGAGAAAAAGTATGTGAAGAGTAGTAAAAATGATATATAGCTTTACAAGAGGTTAAAGCATCAACACACAAAAGAAATTGATCAGAGAAGCAGTGTCATAGCAACAGTTCACCATTGCAGATATAGTGTGTATCTAATATCTAGGAGGTTGTAGCCTTCCTCATTGAGTAGTGAGCTCTGGCAGTGAGCCAACCACCCCTAACAGGGTTTGTTACTAAAGACTCCTAATAGGGTCTGACCCTTGACAAGGTCAATGTACTAAAGCATTGTAATGATAGCTCCTAACAAGGCTAGGAATATTAACAGGTTTATAATACACAAGTACAATTATTAGTGGGTATTAATTCCCACCTGAGTTTTTCCTTTGGCCAAGGTTTCCCCGTAATCATATGTGGTGTTATGTGTTATGGTTGTTAACTTTACTTGCTTTAATATTTAGTTCAACATTTAAATTATTAAGTTAAGTTTCAAGGATTGGAAATTAATATTGTGGAACACTGATTCACCCCCCCCCCCCTCTTAGTGTTCCCATTCCTAACAATCAGTATCAAAGATTTGGTCCTCTGAAGATAAGTTTAACTACTTTAGGAGATCATGGATGCAGGAGAAGTGAAACATTTGAAGAAGAATCTTGAAGCGGCTCTTGAAGACCTTGACAGATCTAAAAAAGAAATTGAAGAACTGAAGTTGAAATTTAGTGGTGCACAAGTATTCATCAAGAAACTCAAAAAAGACTCGAAGGATTGTTCAAACAATGCTTTATGAAAAATGGTCAAATAGATGAATCAGGAAAACACATCTCTGAAGGATTAGATTGAAGAATTGGATGAAAAGCTATTTAACAATCACGAAGCCTATGAAGAACAGGTCAAAGAAAACAAGTAGTTGGATGAAGAACTGAGGCAAGAAAACATGAAAATCTTGGAGTTAGAGAACATCAAGAAAAAGGTGGAATCTAAATTGACTGAAGCAAAGAATCATATTGACAAATTTCACACAAGTAACGATCTAATAGAGTCACAGTTGTATGCACAAAAGCTCAAAGGAGATACCACTGGTATTAGATTCAATGAAGCACAAAATCAAATCAATGATATACGAGAAAGAACAAAAGCACCAAAAGAATCTACAGAAGCTAAGACGACTGGAAATCATACTAAAGCCAAAGCTAAACCATCTAAGGATGAACACAAGCTAGAAATCCAAACTTGTTATGCTTGTAACTATAGAAGTTGAGAAATCCAACTTCACAAATCACTAAGAACACCTAGATGCAAATAACCTGTTGCTGAAAGGAAACCAAAGAGATAAAAAGAAAGGGCTTGGAAAATCTCAGTGAAGTGAGAGTAAAATTTATTCCAAGATAATTAAAAAATAATTACAAGGTTCAACCTATAGAGGTGAACAAAACCCTATAACTAGAAAAGCTAGGTTGCACATTATAATTAATAAAGATATTAATTATAATGCACCTAAGAGATAGCTTAAGTAAGAAGAGTAAAAAATAACTCTAACACCCCCCCTTAAGTGAAGCTCAAGAGGTAAGCTAACCTAGCACATCTATGAAAGTAGGAAATGGGTCTCGACAACAAGGCCTGATCAGGTACCCAATACAAGTAAATCTTTGTAAACCGGAGACAAAGGAGAAAACCTAGTGGGAAAAAATCCTCTCCAAAAAGAGATATAAAAGAAAGCAAAAGACAAAAAAATGACTTGAAGAGACTCTCTGAAGGCCATAAGTACAATGCATGCTGCCAACCCCCCTGTGAGAGAGGGTTAAGTCTCCAAAGCCCCCCCGGAATGAAAGAACCCCTGGATCAATGAGAAAACCACCTTGAATCCAATACAAAGGAGTGAAAGGTAGTGAACACTGAAGAGGTAACCTTGAAAGATGAGGTGTCACTGGAAGGTTGAGCTAATGCTCAAAGGAGTAGACAGTAGGATCCTGAAAGGGAATCCCCAATGTAGGTGGTGAGACAGGTGTACTGACACTGTCATGAAAGAGGAGATGAATGTCCTCTATAGAATCCTCAAAAACTACACTTGGTGGCTCGATGAATGGAGCTGGAGCATTTGGTAGTGCTGAAATAGAGTCCTACTGAAGAGAGGAAACCTCAACAAGATGTTGTGAGGCAGTCACAGAAGTGGTTTGAGGAGCAACATAAAGGTTCAAGTGACCTGCCTGCCCCACATGATGCACTTGTGGAAGAGGAGAGCTATGCTCTAATAATGGAGATGGTGAACCAAAGTGTGAAAAGGTGTAGAAATGGGTGGAAAGATCAACTGTCCCTATAGAAACAATGCTTCTTGTCAGACTATCTTAGATGAAGACTAAATCTGTCATGAAATCAATTGTCTTCCCTAACCCACTGAGTGTAAACTGATAAATCAAGAGAAGGTTTATCGACAGAGATGGAACATACAATACATCATTGAATGTGCTATCTTGAATGCCTTTATAACCTTTCCCACAGACTGGGATAATAGTGTTGTTCGCCATGAGAATGTGATGAATAGGAGAAGCCTCAAGAGAAGAGAAGATCTCTGGAGAAGATGCCATATGGTGAGAAGCACTTGAATCTAGTATCCAAGGGACCTATGAAGGGGATGCAACGAAAGCTCGTAATACATGACCCTATCCAAAATCCTATCCAGAAGTCAAAGATGAGGCAAAAGACTGAAAAGAAGACCCTTGTGAGGTAGAAGAGGATGGAGAGGAAATAGTGCTCTTCTGAAGGAGAGCTTGCAAATTTGCAATATGTTTCTTATAGCCATCAAATATCTTCTAAAAATAATGTGACTCATCATGAGGCCCCTTTTGACAATAGGAACATGTAGGGCTCTCACTCTTTTGTTTCTCCTTCTTAGAAGAAGATGGTGGGCCAGTAGAGTGCTAAGAAGAGGAATTAGAGATTTTCTTCAGCTTCAGCTTCTATGTATCCTGAGGTGTCCTAGCAAGAAATGCCTATGACTGTGAACTTGTAAGTGAATCCATCTAATTGAGCTTGGACTGGTCACGAGTCAACCTATCAAAGAAGGTCTCAAAAGAGGGCATAACATGTCATGCACCTAGTGTATCCATAGTGGAGTAGAAGGTAGAAGAAAAAAATCTGATAAGGGCTGCAAAGCTTTGAGATTATTAAAAGATACACTCATCATCTGACTTCATCTTTCCAGCAACCTATAAAAAAGATTGAAGAGACTTGAAATTCATCAAGAAGTCCTCAATGCTGGTAAATGATTTAGGTACCAAGGAGGTGAACTCTGCATCTATCTAGAGAACCTTGAACTGATTCATTGTGCCAAAAAAGGTGGAAAACTTGTTCCACATATCCTTGGGTGTGGTCAAACCATCCAGGTGGAACAACAACCCATCTGAAATGTTCATTGCAATGCGGCCCATTGCCTCATTCATCCTATTTCTCTACATAAGAGCCTCATAAAGCCTCTATAGAACTGGTTGAGTCTCATCAAGTCATGACCATAGCCCCTTTTCCATAAGCAATATGGTCATCTATCCTTCCCAGGTGTGGTAGTTGTGTGGTGTCAGCCAGGCCACAAAGGGGTCCAACATTAAGAGAAGAAGTAGACGGAAGCAGAAGGGTTTTTTTTGAAGAAAAGTATAGAAAGAGAGAACAACCCCCCACAATGTATAAATCTAACCCCCTTACAACAAGTAAACAATTATGGAAAGCACAAAAAATGAGAAGAGAACCAGGATGCCAGATGCAGAGAGGGAGGAAACTGAAGCCTCTACTTCAACACCAAAAATGAGAGCTCAAATGGATGAATCAAAAAATGAAACTAGCATCATCACATCCAGCTCAAAAAGACCTTTTTGACGATATTTCATTTTCCAAAAATGGACACCGTATGCACAAGTTACGACCGAAAAACCAACTGCACCTCCGAAGAAGAGCTCTCTGGAAAAAACCAGTCACTAGAAAAAATTTGATAGCCATCTGCACGTCATGGGCCCATCGATGACATCATCATGACCTATGCTAATTTTATCATCAGAAAAAAATAGTTACCAAAAAAATTCAAAAATGGCCAGAAAATTTGGAAACTAGTCGAAAAAGAAAGTATCGATAGGTGACATCAATAATAACGTCACCTCTGTGCACGGTGGCCGGTAGGCGGAGTGGTGGCCAGAGTAGTGGTGGGGGCTAGGCCGGAGTGGCATCAGGGTGGCATGGTGGTGGTGTGCTCTGGAGAGAGCCCTGGGGGGCTCTTTTTTGATTTTTAAAATTTTTTTTTTTCTCATTTTTCGAGCCTGTATGGCTCTAATAGGCTAGAAAAATTCTCCCAGATACCCTGGAGGCCAAATAGGTCAAGTTTTATATGAAAATAGGGGTTTTTGGGCCTTCCGAATGCAACCATGAGGTTGGTTTTTTTCCCAAAGTCCTCCAAAAAAATGAGACCTCCCAGATCCAATAAAAAGCAATAGAAAAAAAACTAGAGGAGCTATGGCTTTCATCTTTGAATCACGGCTCCAAAAGCTTAGACCAGGTAGCAACATGGAAGCTCTGATACCATGTAGAAGTTGAGAAATCCAACTTTGCAAATTGTCAAGAACACCTGTATGCAATTAACCTAGTGCTGAAAGGAAACCAAAGAGACAAAAAGCAAGGGCTTGGAAAATCTCAGCGGAGTGAGAGTAAAATGTATTCCAAGATAATGAAAAAAGAATTACAAGGTTCAACCTATAAAGGTGAACAAAACCCTAAAACTAGAAAAGCTAGGTTGCACATTATAATTAATAAAGATATTAATTATAATGCACCTAAGAGATAGCTTAAGTAAGCAGAGTAAAAAATAACTCTAACGGTAACAAGCATGGACATATAGCAAAAGATTGTAAAGAGGTAAAACCTTTCAATGGTTATTTTTATTCATGCAATAAGTTTGGTCATAGAGCTATGAATTGTAGATCAAATCAAAGAATTCAGACTCAGAAAAATTAGAAAAATTATCCACAACAAAATGTTAGAAGTCCTCAGAACATTACATGTCAGATATGAAATTATAATGGTCACACAGCTAGACAATGTAGTATGGTAATTCACATCAATGCGCCAAGGAATATAAGACCTCCAATTATTTGTCACTCTTGTAACAAGGTTGGACACATCTCTAAGTTCTACAGATCAAAAGCGCAAAGACAAGGAAGCCCTAATCAGTCTCAAAGATCAATTTTGGATGAATATGGAGAAGTCAAGTTTGTACAAGCTACAGAAGAAGTGAGCAAGACTTGCATGGAAGTAAAGAAAGATAAGGTTTATGACTATCTAGTGGATGCATCCATAATGGATGCACCTTCTACTTCTAAATGAATGACCCTCATGGTCATAGAGGGAGATAGATTATCTCTAGACCCCTGCACAGTTGGTATACTCACCCTAAGAGTATGTACCTTTGGTTATAGTTTTTTGGAGACTTATTGATGCTGTATGCAAGAGCGCACAACTTGATTGATAGAAGAAACAAAGTTTGGAGTTCTCTATTCCATTCCATATTAGGGAAACAAACATTAATTGTAGAAAGTTGTTTTAAAGTCACCAAAGATATTTTATTCACACATTTTCCTTCGAGATCGAGCCTTTGAAGAGCACAGGAGATCAAAGAAGTTAGTGTTGGAAGATTGTAGTTGATTTCATTAGGGGAAAGAAGTTAAGTTTTTTGCAGAACCCCTGTTTGGTCACGATGATTTAGAAACCCTTTGGAAACCTATTTGAGAGATTAATCAAGTAAGTAATGGCCAATCTAGTTGTGTTTTATGTTACTAAAAGGATGAGGTACATATTTAAGAAGAATCCTTTCAAGTTAGTCCTAGATGACCTTGAAGGTCCATTTTCTAGAACTCCTATGGGAGTGATGCATGTAGAAGACATATGCACATACATTTAATGCAATAAGGAACCAGTAGGATTGGATAGAATAAGGCCACACTTAGAGTCAATGATGAAATAGGACATGACACTCATGGATGAGTTCACACACTTAGAAAACAACCCTATCATAGAGTATGCGAATGCATATGAGTTCTATGAATTTGAATGGATTAAGATCTTACTGAGAAGAATTCATGATGAATTATTTTGGATAGGAGAAGTTCTAGTTTGCATCACTTCAAATCTTATTTATGAGATGATAGGATTATCTAAGATAGGATCCATTCTTCCTACTGGTAAGGATGTCGGGAAACTAGTTGAACAAGCTTGTAAGTCCCACAGTGATAAGCACAACATGACCATAGAGCCAATTGAGGAGAAGGATATCAAGCTCATGGTGATGATACTTGGTTACAAATTCCAGCATGCAAATAGAGTTAATAGTGTGTCCACAACCACTATTTTGGTAGCTATTAGAATTGTAAAGGAAAATGGAGAGTTCAACTTGTGCGAGATCCTACACGCACAGTTGATGGATAACATAAGGGATATCAAGAATGATAAGAGAAAAGTGTTTAGATTTGGGTCACTTATCATTTACATGTACTCCCACATTGTTTGTAAAGTATCAGATCATTATCTTGACATGAGTTTACCTAAAATTCCATAGATTTCATTGAAGGCAACATCTGAAAGCACCTTGAAGGATTACATGGAATTGGAAATCAACTCATTTAGAATCAAAATGTATAGAAGGTATAGGATACTTGAGAGTATAGTGGAAAACTATAAGGACAAAATTTATTTCATGGTGGAAATAGATATCACAAGCATGGAAGTTGTAGAGCCTAGAACTAAGTAGATTCATCCACTTGGTTATGAAGTAGAGGAACACATTTTAGAAGCATATGCACAAGTCCTCCTGTCAGCGCCTAAGGATCCCAATGAACCAAGATGGGGTACTTATGAGGAGAAGACAAGATAGGTAGATTTAGTCTTGAACAGTGCTGTGACCAAGAGAAAAGCATCAAGGATAACCTATGACATATTGAAAATCCATCGAGTTACACAAGAAGACCTAGATAAGGAAAGGGAAGCTAAGATTGCAATGCAACTTGAGAGTACACCCTCTTCTAAAGGAAAAATAGAGAAGACTGATGATCCTAAGGAGAAGCTTAAAAAGATAGAAGAAAACACTCCTACACCCACATATACTTTTGATTTGGAGTCCACTCCACCTCCAAAGCCTAGCAGGATTCCTAAGAGGAAGAAATAGACTGGTGCAAGCCACCCATCCTCTAGGAAAACAAGAAGAAAAGGCAGAAACACTCAAGCTTCTCTTGAGGTAAGATTTAGATTGAATCTTAAAGTGTTGAGAACTAGGGTAGTAGATGAAGGATGAATTAATGAAATGGGAAAGTTATATGGTAAATATAGTGAGATAGATAAATTAGAGATCCATGGTATGATAATCAAACATATGATTAAGTTCAAGAAAACAATTCTGGAACTTAAGATAGTTATACCAGATAATGTATGGAACATTTTAGACTTTTTGAAAAGACAAGCTATAGAAGAAGATCTCAGGATAAGAGAAAAGATATTGGATGAAAGCCTCCCTGTATGTTTAGTTGAAGAGAAAACATTTTTGTTAGATTTGGTGAAGCCTCATGTAAGAACCAAGCTGAGAACTCTCTTGATTACAAATAAGAACTATGAGTTGGTTGCAAAGGAAACACAGAAAGGATTTGAGAAGGTGTTCTTGGATAGACACATGTATCCTCCTACTATGCCTACAACTCAAGTTCCCTCAGAGAAATAAAAGGAGTCTAAGACACCTAATGCACCTATGATAGGTCCATAGGATTCTGCACCCATGGTGACAACACCTAGTGAAGAAATAGAGTTTGCGCCCATGCCTGTGACAAAAGATGACACTATCATGATTGATAATGTTGAAATATTAATGTAAAAAATAGATAAGGATCTTGATAAATTCGAGGAAGCCTTTGTGAGCATAGAAGAGGCTGAGATAATATGTGGTGATAATTCACCTTAGCAGCAAGAAGAAATTCAGATTGAAGACTTGACTGGACAGGATGAAGAAAAGGAAGATGAACCTACAGATGAGACCTCTATTGAAATACCAGTGAAGGTAAAGAGTGAAGTTATAGACAATACAATCCTTACCCCTAAGCCCTCAATTTCATTATTGTCAAGTTTGACACCCGATACAACAAGTTTAGACTCTTGGGGAGAAGAAGACTTAATAAAGATCAGTGTGTTAGCAATGGAGAAAGAAAAGGAGAAATAAGTAATGAGAAATCCATATTTTGTTGAATCAGTAAATATATTGAATAGTCTACTACCTGAGGAAAAGAAAGTATCAAGTCTACATTTAGTAGATGATGTCAGCACCATCTTGACATGCTTCAAAGAAAATTTCTCAAGTCTTGAGGAATCAACATCGAAGATTGTAGAAGAGAAATATCTCAAGAAAAGGCTGAGTGAATTGATAGAAAATTTTGCACTTGACCTCAATTCTCTTAAGGTTGGTCAAGAAATGTTGAAGGAGATTGTAGCTAAAGGAAGAAAGATAATAGTTGAATGTATGGATAAAGACAAACTTATTGCAGACCTTTCAAAGAATATTCATGAAGTTGAATCTATGATGACACCTAGGAGAAAATTTGTGCTAGATCCCTCATAGGACATTAACATGTGAAAAAATGTCTACCAAGGTCAGATAGATAAGATTGAGAAGACATAAAAAGAGATAGCAAAAATAAGGGCTAGATAAACTAAGTTAAGACATGCACTTGCACCCTCATTGGATGTGTTGAATAAGAATATCAAGGAGATTGATGCTACCATTGTAACATATGATCAAGGTCACTGTAAAGAATTGGAGAAGATGGAGAAGCTAATTTATGCATTATGCGCCCACCGCCAGACAGTAGATGCACTCAAGGCATTTTGGCAGCAAGAGATCCAAAACTTTCAGATTGCATACTTGGATGTCCTATCAGTGTAAGTACTTGAAGATCCCATTTTTTAGCACCTTTTTCATTAATGTCAAAGGGGGAGTAGAGTAATATGGATAGAGTAATATGGAGTAGTAGAAGGGAGATATAAGATAGAGTATATGATTTACAGAAAAAGATAAGGATATATGTTAGAAAGTTTTTGTAAAGATACAGTTTAGTAACTTCACCATATTCCTTTGTTGACATTAATGACAAAGGGGAAGATTGTTGGCAAGTTGACTATACTAGTATATATGACTAAGATTTAGTGTTTTTACTATGGCAACAATGTCATATAGAGTTTTGGTGTTAGTGCACTTAGAATATCAGAATTTAGATAAGTATGAAGAATAGTGCAGTCAGTAAAGCACCTAATGAATAGAGCATCAACACACGTGCATATGACCAAGTTTTGGTATGCACCCTTGAAGATAATCTTTTGAGTATGTAATCATGCTAAGTATAAGAATGCATGATCAGATGTGTTAGTATTAAGAAGTTACAAGGAGTTGAAGTGACACAGTCAGTGAGCGATAGAATAGAATAGAGCATGCAGCCGATAAGAAAGATTTTGTTTAGTGTGTATAATATAATTTTGTTAAGGCTATGCACCTATTGTATATATGTTGTAAACATGTTAATAGAAATGTATGTAAACATGCTTGAGCCAATTCATTTGGAAGAATTGTATGTAATAGGTTATAGGCTGACTTAGTGAATAGTTTTGTTTGCACCTATATATAAGACATGCGCTTTTGTATTTGAGCATGGCATGAGATATATAGTTGATAGAAGAAGAGAAGAAGTATGTGAAGAGCAGTAAGAATGATATAGAGCTTTACAATAGGTTAAAGCATCAACGCACAAAAGGAATTGATTTGACAAGAAATGTCATAGTAGTAGCTCACCATTGCAGATATAGTGTGTATCTGATATCCAGGAGGTTGTAGCCTTCCTCATTGAGTAGTGAGCTCTGGCAGTGAGTGAACCACCCCAGGATTTGTTACTGAAGACTCCTAACAGGGTCTGGCCCTTGACAAAGTTTTGGCCCTTGAATCATTATAATGACAACTCCTAATAGGGCTAAGGAACATTAACAGGTTCATAATACACAAGTACAACTATTAGTGGGTACTAATTCCCACTCGGGTTTTTCCTTTGGCCAAGATTTCCCCATAATCATATCTAGTGTTATGTGTTATGGTTGTTTACTTTACTTTCTTTAATATTCATTTCAACATTTAAGTTATTAAGCTAAGTTTCAAGGATTAGAAATTAATATTGTAGAACAATGGTTCACCCCCCCTCTCAGTGTTTCCATTCCTAACACTTTGTTGTCTCATACATGTATCATCACCTTTACTTCAACCCATTTGATGACATAGTCTGTGCACACTAGAATGTATGATTTACAATTATATGGTGGGTCTATAGGACCAATAAAATCCATGCCCCATTTATCAAATGGTGTGACAACCACTTGTGGATGTAGAGGCATTTCATTTGACTTTGTAGGATGAACCATCTGTTGGCATTTATCATATTTATTGGTATAGTTTGCTGCATCTTTATGAAGTGTAGGCTGGTAATAACTAGTTGTCAATATTTTAATAGCTTTCCTTTTAGCTACAAAGTGTCCTCCATAGGTCTCATCACAACAAGCATGGAGGATGTCATAAGTTTCATCTTTATGTACATACCTTCTCATGACTTTGTTTGGACTAGTATAGAACAATATATTGTCATTCCAAGAAAATTGAAATTTTTTCTCAATGAGCGATTTCCTTTCCTTTGGAGAAAAATGTTTAGGGATCTTGTCAGTTGCAAGGTAATTTTCTATATCAACATACCATGGGATTTTGACTACAATATGAAGCAAATGTTCATCAGGGAATGTATCATCTATCACAAAAGTGTCAGTGTCATCATTCTAGATTCTTGATAAATAATCAACCAGAACATTAGCTTTACCTAGCTTGTCAATGATTGTTAGATCAAATTCTTGTAAGAGAAATAGTCATCTTTCTAACCTATCTGGAATGACAGGTTTGTTCATAAGATATTTTATGGTTGGATGGTTAGTATGAACAAAGATTGGATATCCTATTACATAATGATATAATTTATTGAAAGCATAGACAAATGCCAACAATTCTTTTTCAGTGACTACATAATTTAGCTCTGGTCCATGTAAACTCTTGTTGATATAGTAAATGGAATTTTCAAGGTTATTGGCTTTCTGACCTAAGACTTCTCCTATTTCATAATCACAACCATTAGTATGAATATGGAATGGTAAATACCAATTAGGCCCTCTAAGCACTGGTGCTTTTGTAAGAAACAACTTGAACTATAGAAAAGATTCCTCACAGGCTGGTGTCCATGTGAACTCAAACTATTTTGTAAGAAATGTGTATATTGGACAGGCTATTTGACTAAATTTTTTATGAAACATCTATAATAACCATCATGTCCTAAAAATGATCTAACATCTTTTTGCTTTGTAGGTGTAGGCAATGTAAAAATTACCTCAATTTTTGTAGGGTCCACTTGTATTCCAACTTCTAAGATGAAGTGTCCTAGTAGAACTCATTCTTGCATTATCATGAAACATTTTTCAATGTTTAGGGATAGATTGTGCTCTTTACATCTGATCAACACTTTTTTTAATTTCTCCAAAGCTTCTTCAAAAGTAACACCAAATGTGGTGAAATCATCCATGTAGATTTCCATGCAGTCATGTGAGATATCAACAAAGATGTTGATTACAACCCTTTGAGAAGTAGTTGGAGAATTACATAAACCAAATGGTAACATATAATAGGCATATGTTCTCCAGGGACATGTAAATTTTTTCTTTTCTTGATCCTCTAGAGAAATGATGATATGGTTATATCCACTATATCCATCAAGAAAAGAAAAGAACTTTTTACTAGCTAAGGTATCCAGAACTTGATCAATGAATGACAAGTGAAAATGATCTTTCTTTGTAGCATTGTTTAGTTCTCTATAATCTACACATATTGTCCATTTACCACCCTTTTTAGGTACTATTACCAAAGGAGAAACCCATTTTTTGTCTGAGATTGGGTAAATAAAACCAACATTCAACAGTTTCTACAACTCAGTGTTTACAATTTCTCTTGAGGTTGGGGTACTTCTTCTTTGAGGTTGGAGGAATTGTAAAATTCCTTCATTTATGTAAATTATGTGTGTATAGAGCTTTGGTATCAATCCTTTCATATCTCCATAGTCTCAAGAAAAAGATTTTTTATGTTTACTAAGGAGTTGAGTTAACAATGTTGATTGTTGTGGTGGCAGTTTATTCTTGATGTGCAGGTTGTGACCAGGTGAGAGCTTCATATTGGTTGTCAGTTCAAGCATTGATGCTTTAGGTATAGTACTTTTGGATATCTTAGAGGGTATTAATTGATGGATAATATTAGGTTCCACAAGTAGAACATAGTCCTCATAGGTAGACAACTGTAGAATAAAGATTTCAGAGATATCTTTTACTGTGACACAATCATTAGTAAGGATGCTTTGAATTACATCATCATATTCTTTAAGTTTTAGGAAATATTTTCTATGTAACATCATTAGTTGAGAAACAAAGTTAAGCTCTTCTATCTCATCTCCCAAATCTAGCCAAATAGGAGTTGTAGACACCTAAAAATCCTTTCGAAAATAAAAGTATTTCTATTTTCCAAAAACCCCTGATGACATCATCATTTGTTAATTAATTAACTTATTTATTTTTATGTCATTAATTCCTCCTATTTTAATTAAACACATTTAATTAAATAATCTCTCCCTAAACCCCTTAAATCAAATTTGAGTGATTTTCCCCCATTTATTGAATCGATATTTGGTAAATGATGTCACATTCCTTAAATAAATTTTATATTTATTTAAATCCTCAAAACCCTATAATCTTCTAGACATTCCTAAACCCTTCCAATCTTTCATAAACCTTTCCTAAACCTATTTAGGAGGTGTTTCCTATATTTCTTAGCCTAATATAAGTCTCCTTGACTTTTGGTCAAACTATACCATTAATGAGCCTTACAGACTCATTAATAACCCCTTACACACTCTTTAAGGCCTCTTACAACCTCATAAAGAGATCCATGTCTCTTCTTCCACTCTTGTTCCCCTTGAAAACTTACCTAGTGTTTCTCACACATGTGTGAGCAACCTTAACCCAAGGTTAACCTTACCATACCCCAAACCTTACCTCAAACTCCACCCCAAACCTTACCCCTCACCCTAACTCCACTTCCTAACCAAAGCCCTTAGGAAAATCCTATAAATACTCCTCCTTCCAAGAGAAAATTATTAGCTTATTTTTTCATCTTCATGCATTGTTATAATGGTAAAATACATCTAGAATTAGCATAAATCAATCCTAATTGTTAGATTTCAATTATCTTTCAAGCTTTCATAACATATCTTAGCCTAACATAATGGATTAAACATAGTTTATTTCATTTTTTTGAATAGAATATAGCATCATATCACATCTCTATTTGGTTTAAAATCACTCTAGCTTAATCATTCTTCCATGAACCTTCATCTTAGCATGATTAGGATCCTTGAGGCCTTAGAGGCAAATCAGGTCTTCTATACCTAATTCTGTGCCATTATGGGGTCCACATAGTCCCTAATCCATCCTAATCCTCCCTAATCATCATTAGGGATATTTTCCATGTGTTTTAAGAGCACACCCACATCCCTAAACTGAGAGAAAATCAAACGGTGACAAGGTGCTCCCGTTTCAACTCTATCCGAATGCCCTTGCAAATAGAAATTTCTATATGTTTAGGAATATGTTGTTAGAATTTGATTAAATAATTTTTGAATGTTTACACCTATTCTAAATAGGTTAGGTTCACTCTACACACATTTTGGCACACCTAGTGGGACCTACAAGCCTCCTAAACTATATTTTCTAGGGTTTTCCAAGCAAAAAACTCATTTTCTAGTAATTCTCATCCTATATTGTGAGGATAATCATATGAGTAAACTCAATAGAGTATTCTATCATACAAGAAAAGACCCAGACTCATACTGGGACCACCCATGACTCATATTGGGTCTTTTTAGTCATTTTAGGCCCATTTTTGGCTCTCTGGCCCTATTTGCTCATGCCAGGAGTCATACAGACTCATACTAGCCCTGCCCAGTACTCATATGAGTAAAGGAGCAAAATTACCCTGCCCTGTTTACTCATATGTGAACCAGGGGGTTTTGTAAGGCCATAAGCCAAGCCAAAGTTGGATTTTTGGGTTTCTAGGGGTTTTTAAGGTCCATTTGACTACTTTTTTTCAAGTATTTGACATAATTTTCTGAAGGTACACTTTGGAGGCATAAAAATCATCAAAAATATAAGCCCCTAAGGCTAATCAATTAGTTGATATGTTTAGGAATCAAAACAAACTTGTTTTTGGGCTTAACATGAACCTCAAATCACTCTTGACTGCCTAAAAAACTAACAATCTGCAAGCCTTTCCTAATCATTTCCTAATCAGTCCTAATCAACTCAAAACCTTCCTATTTGGTCCTAAAGTAATAAAAATCAACCATAAGGTCTTTAAGTTGGCTAAAATGAACATCAGTCATGCAAATCTAAGGTTTTAAGGTGCATTCATGCAAGTTAGGAATATTTCAATCTTTGGGAGCGTAAAAAGAACCTCAAATCTGCATTTCAAATCTAATGGGTTCCTAATAAACTATAAATCATCCTAAATGTTCCTAAATCAATCTCATGCATAAATCTAAGCTAAAATGGACTTCATTTGGAAAATCTCAAAGTTCTTTTTAGTTTCATGCAAACTAGGAGAAAATCTACATTTCATTTTGAATGGGTTCCTAAACATTCCTAAGGGTTCCTAAAATTTTTGGATTCATTCCTAAAGCTTTGATATTTGGTAAAAACAATTGTCTTGATGAAAAAACTTGAAATTTTCCTAAGTTTTCAAGCATAAAATCAATCTAGGAACTTCATTTTGGGCTTAAAAATACAATCTAGAACATCAAATCTTGAGTGAGCCTGAATGAATGAATCAAAATCCACAAGTCATTTAATTTCAATCTCAAAAGAAAAACAAAACAATCTTGAATGCCTTATTTTGAAAATCAAAGCAATTCCTTTTCACAAAATCAAATCAGGTTCCTAAAGAGATAAAACACAAATATTGAATGCAAAGGCTAAAATACTTGCAAAATCTATTTTCAAAGCTTCCTTGTTTTCAAAAGAACAAATTAAAACTTAAACACATGTTTTTGCAATAATCCATTTCAAAATCACTTAAAATCAATTTGGCAAAGAACCCTTTCATGTTGTACTTTCTAGGAGTCTTCAAATTCTGCAAATCCTTGATTAGCTAAGCAATGTGAAAGAAGTTGAAGTTGGACGAGTTCACTTGTTTCAAGTTTGGAGAAGCCTGTCTAGAGAGAAAAGTGCTTCCTCTCTTGAGAACGACTTCAAACCGGTACTTCCCCAGAGGGTATAGAAATAAAGCATTGAGAAAACTTTCTCTTCATCCCCTCAAGCTCAGGTGATGCATGTTGATGGTAGCCTAAGGTAGGTGAATATCTTTGCGTACAAATTGATTGGGAGGAAACCAAAGACCAAGTCAAATACCTCTAAATCAGAGGCTTCCCGATCCACTCTTGAAAGTTTCAAAATATTTGTGCAAGGATCGATCCAAGTGGTTTCCCAAATCACCTTAAGACACTCACCATATTTATTCCTTTTTGAGATATCAAACTATGGGAAAAGATTTTGATACTAGCCTTGTCCCTAGGTAGTTCTGCTTGATGTGTTTTTCAAGGTTTCAAACTCAGTGCCAAACATCTATTGAACAAAAAGAGAAGAGTTCTATGCTCAAAACTTTTTCCATGTCAAACCAAAATCTAGAAGTCATCTGAAGCTTGCAGAATCCTATCATCCTAGTACCTAATCATGGTCTTCTAGTCATCTTACATCAAGTCTTGTCCTCCTTTCCTACGTTAGTAGAGTCATCTTGGTCATGCTCCATCCCCTGTCTATCTTCCTCTAGAGTTAGTATTTTCTCCTATCCTAAGCCAAATCTAATCCCAGTTTGAGCTTTTTAGTCATCCAAAATCCAAAACCTTAGTCTTACAATCCATCTTCATCCTTCATCCTTATCCAACTCATCTACAAGTCAACATGTCTTAAAACTATTATGATGAGTTTGGTTGTTATACATCTCCTGTTGTTCCATCCTATCTCTATGATGATGATAATCTTGTGGATCATGATGAGTATTTTGAAAACCTTGGCAAGCTTTCTCCAAACATCCCCCAAATCCAACCATTCCTCCAAACCATCCTATCATGCCTTCATGTATACCCATTAGCACTCCCTATCATGCCTTTGAAAAAGGAAATCCACTATCTTATTCATCCACACCTTCTTCCTATCTTGAGCCTACATATCCTCTATATGCATCCTTCATACCTCCATCTCCTTCTATGGTCATATGTGAATCACCATATTTCCATAGAAACACTTCATGCTACTTCCCTTATGTAAAACATCCATCTCCTTATCCTCCAACCTATTTTCAAATCCCAAAAACTAGTCTTCCAATCCATTACCCCAATCCTCCATCCCATCTTAATCAACCATCCACTATATCCTATCTCAACCCATCATCTCCAATTCCAAACTACATTTCCACAAATCCCCTCCTGAAATAAGAATCCATCCCTCAATCCACTTCATATCCCATATCGTAATCCATCACTCCTACCTCACCAAATAGTCAATCAAGTTCACAAGCTTCCTCAAAAGCTACGAATGTGAACTATCTATTCATGCCATCCTCCAACTCATTGTCTGTAATGACATCCCCCAAAGAAAGTTCACAATCTTCTACCCCACCTTCATATGTGGACTATCCTAGCTAAAGTTGATGAGACATGCCATCTCAAAAGAGAAGCCATCAATGATGATGCCCATCTATCTCCCAAATCCATCATTCCTCCTCCATCACCCCCATCCATTATCCTTCTTCCGTATATCCCACTTATTGGTCCTCTTCCATCTCCTAGCATCATTGAGTCATTCCCATGCATTGAATCCATCTAATCTCCATCCACTTCTCCTCCCCCTAGCATTATCCAAGCCATATCCAATGAGCCTCATGAGTTCACCCTTCTTCCAACCATCACACTTATAGAATCTCCCAGCCTTTCATCCACTCCATTTGAAGAGTCCACCCATACATCTCCCATCATCTGATCTACACCAATCCTAGTATGTCAAGATCTTTTCCAAAATCATGTTGAAGTAACCATATAAAAAAATTAAGATCCAATCCATTCACTTCCTCTATTGCATGTTCTATTGCTTCCATGACCCCCAATCTAAGATCCTACAATCCCAATTCCTCCACCTCAAGATCCATCACCATCCTCAAATCCCAGTCAAGATCCCATCATCCTATCCTCTACATTTGAGGATCCTCCAATTGAAGCTATCCCACTGCCATCACTCTATCCTCTTCATTCAATTACATTTTTCAATGGCAGTCTGCTTGAAGCAAAAGAAATTATTTTCATATCTTCCACCACGACACCTAATACTAGATTTTTATCTTATTCCCCAAGTCTGAAATATCCTTGCTTGGATAAAATGCTCAAAAAATGGAATTCTCAAGGAAAAGGCTTGGGTACTCATGAATAAGGAAATCTAGAGCCCGTTCAAGACAAGAAACATCCAAAATAATGTGGTATTGGTCACACATCCGAAGAAGGCAGTTCCTCCAAAAATTTTGGTACAGCTAAATCAAAATTCAAGCATCCTTCCAAAAAACACCACTACATCTTCCCATCCTCCCTTCAAAGCATACAATTCCATTCCTCCTCCTCCATCATTACAATCTAGGAAAACCTATCATATTCCTTCTTCAGCCTCTAAATCCATCATGGGTCCCTATGACACAAAATCTACCAGCACATATCCTCCACATGCCAAATCCATTTTGGGGCCTTACATCCCAAAACATCATCCCCCATCTTATCCTACTCAATCCTTCATCCTTCATCCAAACATCCCTAGTCAAGATCAACAAAGGCACATTCCTACATCTCCTATCTACCAGTCTCCTTCCATCTCTCCATCCATATTCTCTCCATCCCACATAGCTCCTCATATTCCTAAAAATGCTTCTCACAATTTGGATGCCATGTCAAGAATGCATAAAGGGAATTATCCAAAAAGATCCAAAGATTTCCATGTCCACTCTAAAAGACATGCTCAAGAAAAGAAAAATTCAATCAAAATATCTACTGAATCCCAATGGCCACAAAACGCAGCAAAGAAAAAGAAAAATCCAATGCATCCCAATGGCCACAAAGGTTTGAAAAAGAAAAAGAAAAATACAATGCACCCCAATGGCCACAAATGCCCACCAAAGCTAAAACAAAAACTATGTGGATCACAAAGCAAAAAGATGCAATGCATCTAAAAGAAATATCCACAATGGCATCCAAAGTTGCTAATCCATCAGCTACTCATTCCTCTTCTCCATCTCCAAAATCCATCTTGGATCGTTATGTCCCAAGATCTCCTAGCAAAAATCCTCCATCATATCCACAACTACCATCCACTTCCCATCAAATTCAACCACCTTCTTCACAACATGTGCCAATGTTGGTCCTAAAAATATCCCCCTATCATGATCACTTTCCATCTTTCCATCCAACACACTTTCTACCACCATATCTCTCATCTACCCCATCCCATCCATGCCTTTTCATAATCCATCCATCCTAATAAGGTTGTACCAACATACAAACAAATCAGAAGGTCAGAAACAAATCAGAAGATTAGCAACAAATCAGAAGATCAACACAAAGTCATTATAAAATCATAAAATCCATAAAAATTAGAAAAAATGAGAGAAAAATATCAAAAAAGAGAAGAAAAGAGAAAAACATTCATCCAATGGTGAAAACTTGGCAATTCAAGTGCCTTGGACAAGTACCATGGTGAAAACTTGACAAACAAGCGTCATGTGTAGTTCCCCCCTAGTTTCTTTCTACAATTGGGGGCATTTCCCTTCTATCACATCCTATCCATCATCTCCTCTATCCCATTTATCTCTCACCTCCATCATCCTCCTTTGGATCTTGATAAAAAAATAGAGACCACTAGGTATACATTCTTTTGGGCACCTTTTAGGATCCATCTTCCTATCACATCTTCTAGCCACCTATTCTCTATCCACCAACTATCCAAGCTTCCACCTAGCTTCCTCATCCTCTTAATGGAATATCTTCCATCCAATCATACCCCATCCTAATGCTTCTGAATACATGAACTATCCTAAGAAGAGGCATCTTATTCCTTGGTGAGATATTCCTTGAAGACCCATCCAAATCATTATCTTCCATCTCCCCATCCAAATCTTCCTCCATCCAAATCCTTATCTTCCATCTCTAAACCCTTAGTAATCCTCTATCCAAATCCCTAAGAATTCTGACATCCAAATCCCCAAGAATTCCTTCATCCAAATCCTAAGCATATCCTCTATCCAAATCCCTAAGCATCCTTCTATCTAAATCTCCCAGCAGTTCCTTCATCCAAATCCTAAAGCAATCCTTCAAACATTCCTCTATCCAAATCCTAAGCATTTCCCTCCATCATTAATCTCAAAACATTTCCTCCATCTTGCCATCACTTGGTATCTTACCTCTTCATTAGTATCTAGCTATAGGCTAACCCCATGCAATCCAATGCCATTCATCCATATCTATAATCTCCTAGTAGTTTTCCAACATCTACTAATCCTATCCATATCCTCTAGCAATCCAAATTCAAACATCCAAGATCAAGCCAACTGATCTAATCACATTCTTAGTCTTGTTGTAAGTCTTGATCTCAATCCAATCATCATCATTGGGATGTGTCCTTCCCAAATCCATGTCATTTTAGGACACATCATCCATCATCCTCCTATCCACCATCAGTTTGTCTTGGCTTTCTAGCCCAACTGGGGCATCATCTTGCATATCTTTGGAGCTTCATCTTCACCCCTAGATCCTTTGTAAATCCTTTCCTTAGCCTTGTACCCTAACATCGGTCATGTCTCCACCTAATCTTATTTTTATATATGTGTCTTTAGGTCCCATCCTTTGTGTTAGTTCAGCCCTTGAATCATCGTGACCTATCCAGCTAAGCACTTCAGCAATCATTCCTTGGTCCTTTTTAAGGTTCGAGTGTCTTACCTATCTCTTGTCATAGGAATCCTTATCCATTTATCCACCATCTACTTCATGTCATATCTTTTGAGCTGATCAATCCTTATCCTAAATCATAATCATCCTAGTGCTACCCTTTGATAGAGCATTGTCTAGGGAAACTTGTACTTGTCTTTGTAGGCCCCATCATCTTGCGCAAGAGATTGGCGTGCACTGGCAAGAATCCTATCTTCTAAAGATCATCAGTCTATCTTAGGTTGACAAATAAAATCCTATCCTATTTGATCCCACATCAGGAAGCAACAACTTATCCCTAACACTTAGTAATCCTCCACCATCCTCCACCATCAATCCTCAGCAAATCAATCATCCTCCATCATGCTACCTATGGAAAAAGGTGCATGAGATACTTGATATTTCATTTGTTCCTGTAGATATTTGCTTATCTTTTGGGATTTCCCTTGTAAATATCTCCCCATCCTTTATACATATCATTGAATTTTTTTATACACATCATCATCAGTTATGTAGTAGCATTTGATCAGATATCTTTTCCCACCTAGCCTTTCTCTTCAACAACATCAATTGTCAACTATCCTTGATCACAATGATTATCTTTGAACTTCATAATTTTCCAATCAGCAACACAACATTCTCCCCATCAGCATGGGTCCGCATAGATCTATCCTTTTGTATTGTCTGGCCTCAGCCTAATCATGGGTTCGCACATATTTATCCTTCTGTATTGTATGGCCTAAGCCTAATCATGGGTCCAAACAGATGTATCCTTCTATTTTCTCCAACCTAAGAAATCAAACTGGGTCCATGATGATATATCCTTCTCCATGTTCAGACCTAATATCCCCCATCAATCTCTCTCCTTGGCAAAGGATGTCTTTTGGAGTTATCATTTTGACCTTGGATTTTGTCCTTTGGGTCTTGATAATGTTTTACGACTTCTTGTTGTTCTCTACTCAAAGTCGCCATGATCATTTATATCATGGTGTGTTGTGAATGAGGACAATTTAGGGAAAGGTCTTTTGATCTTTTTCTTTTGCCTATGAGTCAATCATGTGTTTGTGGTTTCTCCACCATCATTTCCACCATGCCTCCTCCAGGATTCATGTGTGATGTTGTGGAAACCCTTTGTGTGCTTTCTTTTTTGTGCCAGTCCTATGCAATGTTGGTGACAAGGCCTTGTGATCCAGTATCCTTGGCCAGTCTGGACTATTGCTTTATCAAACTAGGTTGTGCTCTCCACATTTACACTTGGAGCTCCCCAAATCCCCCTCATCTTGCATCATATAGATTAGTCTTGCATCTTTCATATAACTGCATCCTGCATCCTGCATCCTGCATTCCACCTCATTTTTCATTCCTCCATCTTTTCTCTTGGAAGCTTGGTTATTTATCCTCCCATCTTCCTTTCCCTTCTCTTCTGTGTTCTTTTCGAGAAAATTCCACAAAGTTTTCTCTTTGCATTATTTTCTTGAGGGGGCACAACCCCTCATCCTCTAAATTCTAGCCTAGGGCATCTTATTTTCTTGTCTTTGATGCCATGCCACTTGCGGCATCACATCAAAGAGGGGCAAAATGTAGACACCTAAAAATCCTTTAGAAAATAAAAGTATTTTTATTTTCTGAAAACCCTTGATGACATCATCATTTCTTAATTAATTAATTAATTAATTTATTTTTATGTCATTAATTCTTCCTATTTTAATTTAAAAACATTTAATTAAAGAATCTCTCCCTAAACCACTTAAATCAAATTTGAGTGATTTTCCCCCATTTATTGAATCAATATTTGGTAAATGATATCACATTCCTTAAATACATTTTATATTTATTTAAAGCTTCAAAACCCTAGAATCTTCTAGAAATTCCTAAACCCTTCCAATCTTTCCTAAACTTCCCTAACCCTTTCCTAAACCTATTTAGGAGGTGTTTCCTACATTTCTTAGCCTAATCCAAGTCTCCTAGACTTTTGGTGAAACTCTTCCATTAATGAGCCTTACAGACTCATTAATAGCCCGTTACACACTCTTTAAGGCCACTTACAGCCTCATAAAGAGACCCATGTCTCTTCTTCCACTCTTGTTCCCCTTGAACACTTCCCTAGAGTTGAACACTTACCTCAGACTCTACCCCAAACCTTACCCCTCACCCTAACTCCACTTCTTAACCCAAGCCCTTAGGAAAATCCTATAAATACTCCTCCTTCTAAGAGCAAAGATTAGGTTAGTTTTTCATCTTCATTCATTTTTATAATGGTAAAATACATCTAGACTTAGCATAAATCAATCCTAATTGTTAGATTTCAGTTATCTTTCAAGCTTTCATAACACATCTTAGCCTAGCATAATGGATTAAACATAGTTTATTTCATTGTTTTGAATAGAATATAGCATCATATCACATCTCTATTTGGTTTAAAATCACTCTAGCTTAATCATTCTTGCATCAATCTTCATCTTAGCATCATTAGGATCCTTGAGGCCTAAGGGGAAAATCAAGTCTTCTATACCTGAGTCTGTGCCACTGTGGGGTTCTTGTGGTCCCTAATCATCATTAGGGATATGATCCATGTATTTTGAGAGCACACCCACATCCCTAAAGTGAGAGAAAATCAAATGGTGACAGGGTGCTCCTGTTTCAGCTCTATCTGAATGTCCTTGCAAATAGAATTTTATATATGTTTAGGAATATGTTGTTAGAATTTGATTAACTATTGTTTGATTGTCTAGACCTATTCTGAATAGGTCAAGTTTTCTCTACACATAGGAGTACTTAAATCTGATTAAGGTTGGGTTGGAGGATATAATGATAACTTCTTAATTGCTTGGCCATCTGAAATTGTCATGTTACCTAAAAAATGACTGTTATTAGCATCCTCTATGGCTAACCAAGGTCATCCAAGGATGACTTGGTAACTAGTAAGAGTTACCTTTGGTGATAATTTATGAAGTCAATAGGATATTCTCAGGAATCCAATGTAACTAGTATATATTCTATTATTCCATCTGGGTTTACAGTGGAACTATCTGTAGTGGTCCTCAATCCTTCTATACTTAGTCTATGCATGGTATCCTTAGTCATAACATTAATAGAAGCACCCAAATCTATTAAAGTGTTTTACACATAATGACCATTAAATATAATATCAACAACTAGACTTCCAGGATCATAATACTTTGGAATGAATTTCCCAACATAATATCTTCAAGTTGACCAATAACATGTACTATTTGGGGATCCTTTTTCTTACGTCCAGGCTTCTTGAGGCATGCTTCTTTAATGGATTTCCCATAGATAGGAACATCTTTGATATCTTGAAAGAGTGGAATTTGAATATGCATGTTTTTCAACTGATCAAGAATATCAAATGGTGTTTCATCCTGGGGTATAAATTTATCAGCTCTAAGCCTTTGATGAAAAGGAAGATTAACTATGGTATGCACATCATCTTTCCTTGATGTATTAGTTGGTGGGATTGTATTTCACAAAGTAGTTTCTGGAAGTGGTACTGATGCTACAAGGTCTCAAACTTCTGTAATAACAAGAGATTCCAGTGCAAGTAAAGTAGTGACCTATCTTAAGTGAATATTAGTTATTTCTAATGCATAGGCAAGGTGTTCTTGGGTATCTGTAGTATGAACAGGTTTCTATTATTGCTTGTTGTTAGGATTAGGTTGTGGCTGAGAAGGTAATTGTGTTGGCCTTGGCCATTATTGGGGTCCTTTCCACTAGTTGTATGGTTGCTAATTCCTTTTTTGTGGCTTCCATTGGTTTTGAGTTTGTGGCCATTGGGTTTGTTGTGAATTAAACCACTTGTTTTGCTGAGTATTATGCCAGGAATTGTTCCAAGTAGGTTGGGAATACTGAGAAGGATATTGAAAATTCTAGTTCTACCATTGGTTATTATAAGGATTAAAATATTACAAAGGATCTTGAGGCATACCTTTTCTCAGGGCCCATGGGTGACATTGAGCAACAAAGAATACTTTCTTGTCCTCTCCTTCTACTTGCCTAAATTGAGTAGGAAGGTGTTGGGTCTCTAAATTCACCACTAGCTTGCATCGCTAGTCCTTCTTTTTCTTCCAATAGTGGGGGTAGTATTCAACTAGATTTTCCTAGACATCTGCATGCTTCTTTTTGGCCTACATTGCGTCCAAGTGTGTAACAACATCATTGATAGTATCTTGTTTGAAATCTGGCAGTAGGTTGGAAATTTTCATCTTAGAGATACCAGAGCCATTTCCTTTAGCAAGTGTGGGTTGAAATCCTCTACCTTTTTTCACTTCTAATCTTGAATAGTTAAGATATGTTTTCTTAAGATCATCCCAGGAAGATTGAGAAATGTCTCCTCTAGCCATAAGATCCAGTGCTTCAAGATAGTTGTCATTTACTACCCTCAAGAAGATAATTTTTTATGAATCCTCCTACAATGCATGTTGAGGAATCTTCTATAGATTATATAGGAAGCATGAAATGTAATCTTCCATAGTTTTATCTTCATTTTGTGACATATTAAAAATGTCATCCCCCCTCAAGTCTCCCCCTTTACAATACTCTTTATACTTCTCTAGAAACAAAGTCTATATCTCATTCCAATTGGTTGCTGCATTAGCCCCTAATCCCATAAACCATCTTAAAGTTGACTCCTTTAACATTTTTGGAAATAACTTGAGTTTATGACTATCAGTGTTTTAATCAAAACTTTGACAAAGAATGTCAAACTCAAATAGAAATGTGTCAGGGTCTTCAGTGATTAGACCATAGAACTTTGGAAGTGCAGAAGTGGGTATGTTCTTGATATTAGCATTATTTATAAGGCTAGGAAGATGGAACATAAAGGTAGGTTGTACCATCATTGTAGCTACTTGGGAGTGAATTTGCGGGTGAGAAGTGACAATAGCCAAAGGATTATTAGCAACATGTATACTTGTGGTGGAATTATCAAGAAAATTGGCCAAAATTTCATCAAAAGGTTGAAGATCAAATGGATCAAAAGGGTCTTCTATAGATGAAGATGCTGAAGGAAATTTAGGACTTGCATCAACAAAAGGTAATTCAACTTCTTCAGATTCTTCATTTAGATTAATGTTTTCTCTTGGAAGGAATTTGCCATAGACATCTCATCTTCTTCCTCTTCGATGCATGCATGTAATTTGACAAAATTGTGAAGCAAGTTTAGGACTACAAACTATTATCTAGAAAATAGGAAACTATCTAAAATGACTAAATAAGGTTCTCAGCTTGAGACCATCCCCAACAATGATGCCAAAAATGAATAGCCCCATAATAGGTAATAATAATCATGCCAAGGCTTCTCCTAGGAATAGTATTTCTCAAACTAAGTATCATTTTTCCCTATCATGAAGTGCATTTAAATTGTCAACCCAGGGATGTATACTTGAAATGGGACAACTCAGTTTGTGCACCAAGTCTCTCATGGAGTCATTTTGCTTAAGCTACCGGAAGAAAAATACACAAAAGAAACTTATACTATTGCTACAAGAAAGTAAAAATATATAGATACTTAATGAAAATGATACCAACAACTTTAATTTCCACTTTAACCTATTCTATCAACCCAAAGCATTCACAATGATTTTCTTTGCAAGTGTTACAGGAGCATACACAGTGTATAGTGCTACAGGAAAGAATAATGAATTCTACTTGAACTGTTGTAAATGCTTAAAAAACTTAATCTAATCTACTCTAATCCACCTCCCAAGTGGGCTGCCTTGGTCGGCTTCTGCTAGCTACCAACAAAGAATATAACTCAAAATCACTCCTTCATTATATTTCCACAAAACTGATTACATTATCATAAAACAACATATGAAACTAAAAAGAGTAACTTTTCTTCAAATTATAATAACAATACAACCATCTGACTAACTCTCCATCTAACAATAATATCCATTTATATGGAGGATTGATGCTTATTTGAATAAAAACTATAAGGTCTAACTAATTCACCCCATAAAGATATGAAAGTGCAACAGTCCATGACTGAATATCATAAAGGCTACTTAACCGCTTCAACAAAACATTGATCACATAGAAATATACTGTAAATGTGTTCCTATATTTCCTAGAATGATCCTTCCTTAACTTTATCATGCATGTCCCGTAGTATCATAATGGTTATCCATCATCATGACTAAGTCTTCCTCACTCTTCATCAATGTTTATCAAGCCACTCTTCAGTCGCTCCTCTTTCCCTAGTAGGTTAGTAGCACATGCATATATATTCAAGTATTCAACCATTCAACTTAATCCAAATATTAGAACATACATTCAAACAATTATATAAAATTCCACAACATATATATAATATTTGGAAAAGTATATCAACTATTATCTACCCATAGGTTTTGTTGGTTTGACTGCACTTATAGCATGTTCATAAGTTCAAGTACTGAAAATACATAACATGTGTTTTAGAAATGTTTGAAAACAAAGACAAATTATTTCCCCATCAATGAGGAGATAATATCTCTCAAAGATTGGAATATTGCCAACTTTAAAATTGAAAAGGAGAAGAAAAGGGAAGGCCTTTTTTGGACCTCACCTCCTCATGTTTGGGTGAAAATAATTTTTTTGGGGGTTGCCAAAGGTAACCTGGGCCCTGCAAGTTGTGGAGATGTTTTCAGAGATAAATATGGTAACTTTATTGGTGCAATCATCTCTTATTTAGGCACTCAATTGAATCATGTTGCTAAAGCCATCAAAGCCCTCCATTCTCTAACTATGGCTAGAGACCTCCATAGTAATAATTTTTGGTTGGAATGTGATTCAAAAAATATTATTAAATGCATAAAAGAGGACTATAAACCATCATGGATGATATATCATATAATATAGGAGGCTAAAAGCATAATACAATCCTTTGATAATTTTTATTTATCACAAGCCTACTGGGAAATCACTAAGGTTGCCGACGGTTTGGAAAATTATGTTGTCAAATATAATGATATCATTTCTTGTTAAGGAGAAAAGGGCCTTAATGAGGATATTTTAAATCTCATTAGATTTGATAATACTAAAAGTAAGGTTGGCATGATGTTAAGTAATGATGGAAATGAAATATAACCTTATTGATTGCAGAGATAGTTTGTGTAATCATCTGGAGCGACGAAGAATAATTAAGAGGATTTATTTCCTTAACATTTTGTGGGTTATTTATTTCATTTGGACTTCATTTTCTAGACACGATGAGTATAATTTTCTCTTTGCTCAGTGCTTGGGTGCCATTGTCAAAATTGGAGGAGAACTTAAGAGGCAAGATCCTGCAAAATGAAAATGGAAGGAGGAATAAGTTTTGAAAAAGCTCAGTAAAGGAGGGTTGCATGGATTTGACAAAGAGATTACAAAGATTTTTTTCGAAGGCTGGGAGAATGAAACCATATATCTATGTGGTAAGAAAATCAATCTCACAATTAATATTATCATTGAAATTACTGGTCTTTTGCTAGCTAGCATGAATTTTTTTAAGGATAGGAAAGTGTGTGAAAGGGTTGTTAGAAATTTCCCTAAGACTGAAGAGGAAAGGAATATCCTTGTAAAGAGTAATTCTAGTTTTTTTTATGCTGATCAAATTAAATCCATCTGGAGGAAGGTTTTTATGATTGTTATGGAGTATTTTACTATTGAAAGACACTTCACTAGAGTCCATAGATATTACTTTATATTTTTAAATCATTTTAGGCACAAAAATCTGGTCTCCTTTCCCTTCTTTCTCCTTAGTACTCCTAATTGCAATGTTAAGGAGAATAGGAAAAACTCTAGGAAGCTTGTGCTTCATGAGGGGATGATCTATTTTATTTATGAGTACTATAGGGAAAAATCCCTAGATTCCATGTATAAAACTATTGAGTCGAAGGAGAAGAAAGGAAAACAAAAAATGTAAGGGTCGAATGAGGAGATCTCCAAGATACATTCCCCTCCTTTTGTGAAAAATGCTAGAGGTGAGTTGAGTTATTTGAATAAAAAATTTGATGAGGAAAAGGGAATGAAAATGGAATAAGAAGATGATGATGTTATCCCTATTGAAGATTCCCATGCTGTCAAGAAGCCAAAGAAAGCTGAGGGCATGAAAACAAACAAGGAAGAAGAGGGTACTAGGGCTTCTCTTACTATTGGGAAGAGTGTGAGGATGTATTTGTAAGGGAAGGGGATGGAAATAGAGGAAGATGAAGGAGATGATGAAAACCCTTACCCTGTTGAGAATTATGTCCCGCATGATGTGGCTATGTATATTGATTTTACTGGCCTTACTGTGGTGAAAACTAAGGGTTCAAGGAGGATAGTGGGACTCCTCATTCTAAGGGAGAGAAGAAAGATAGGAACCTTCCAGTTGTAGTGGACTATGAAGATTTTGTGGACCATGATATGCCGATCTCCCCCTCTAAGTCAATGAATTCTAAAGCTGGATCTAAAGGAGAGTTTCCTAATGAGGATGAAAAAGGTGTTAAAGAACCTTTTGTCTAGTTGAGCCCTGATGACTTTAATGATACAAGGGAGTTCAATAAAGGTTTTCTTCAAACTACTAAAGCCAAGTCCATCTATTCTTTATGCATGGAGAAGTGGACTTTTCATGAGATTAAGAACCTTAATCTCAAATATCAAGCCCTCTATTCTAAATTAGATTTCCTCTACTAGAGTTTTGAAAATAGAAAATATAATGTCATACCCTCAATTGGTAATATGTGGACTAATTAGGAAAAAAAAATGGTGTTGGATTGTGTTTCTATTAAGAACATAACCAAGACTATGTTGGAAGAAAAAATTAAGGAACTAAGTTCCAAAGTGGATAATGCGGATAACAATCTGAAGAAAATACTCCATCATAGCCATGATAATATGAAGGTGTTGGCAGATAATCTAAAGGCTTTGTATGCTATGCTTGAAGGATCTTTTTAGGAGAAGACCATTGTTAATGTGGATTAGGATACTAAGGAGACATTTGGTCAGAGGGCTGGTCCTAGTAAAAGAATTAGGGAGAGCCTAAAAAAGAAATATTCTACTACACCTAAGGAACTCATTGACCTGAAAGCTTCTGTCCAAAAGATGTCTTCTCTAGAAGAAGAGATTGCCTAGTCTTGCATGTTGGGTCTTTCCTGTTTTGTTTTATGTTGGTTGTTCCTTTTGTCTTTGCTAGTTGTTAGTTATTTGTTGGGTGGTCTGTTGTTTTTCCTGCATTCTTGGTCTGATGGACTTCTTCTTCTATATTGTAAGTTTTTGTGGGGTCTGCTGGTCTCCCAATAATATTTTTTTTATTCTAGGTTTATAATGAACTATCTTTTCTTTGATATGTAAATGGTTTTGGGTCCCTATAAAACCTATTTTTGGATTAATCAAAAAATTTATAGCCCCACAAATTTTCCCTATCTTTGTGTGTGTTAATGATGAACATTTTCATGGAGTGAGAGGAACATTTGGGATTGAATCTAGTATATTTACTTATTTTTATTTGTGTAGATGATAGCATGGGGTGCATAGATCCCCATGACACAATGAAATCTAATGTTGAGGCTTCGTTTTCCTTAGGATAAAAGGTATGCAATTTTAATTTACATTTTTGTAATTAGAATATATTAATAACTTCACTAATTACTTATTTATTCAATACTTCATTTATTGTATCTAGTTACAAGCTTTTTTTGGTATGTCTCCCTAGCTCACCATAGCTCTAGTAGAAGTGAGGAAGCATAAGGTCCATTTTCTCTTTGGAATCTCAATATCCATAGGGTATCAAGTTGCCTAATCTAAAAAGTAAAATGTATTGGAATTAATGTCTAAGAATATTTAGGTTCTATTTTAAATAAACAAGAGCCATAAAATATACATGGTTCCCAAGTAGAAAATTACTAATTTAAATCTTGATTCAAGATAAAATAATCAGAGGAACAACATGATATGTTACCTCAAACATAGAAACTAAACTATGCCTACACAATCATAATAAGAGGTTTTGTTTTATGCATAGTTTTTTTTTTTTTTTTGTGTGTGTGTGTGGTATAGTTAAAGTTTTAATCCACAAAAATAAAGTAAATCTACACACTCTTCATGTATATTTATCAATCCAAATAATCTAAATGGTGGTATAATCCTACTCAAACATCTAGAACCATCAGGCCCACACTTATAAACTAAGGTATAGTCAATCAAGGAATTAAAAAAAATACAATTATGAAAAAAAGATAGACAATAAAATCTTATATACCAAAACATACAGTGTAAATAAGAATGCACTACAACCAATGATAATGATCTCTAATAAAAACATACTAGGAAAATGATAACATTTAATGAGATCAAGTAAGGAATGGTCAAAGTGTCACATTTAAATAAAAAATCATAAGGAAATGTCAATGGCCAAAAACCTAAAGGAAATTGCATGAACTACCAAGTATTAGAAGTAAACTGTCATTATTATCTTGTGTGGTTTGATCAAGACATTCATACACATGCAATTGCATAAGACATATTATCTTCCAATCTTTTTCTTAAGATCTTCATGCACAAGTAGTTCATATTAATTGTCTTGCATGATAGATTTAGGGTGTTTTATATTAGTGGCACTTATCTTTTTTTCTCATGTGATTCTCTTAATGATTTTATCTACAAGCAAACCTATCAATATCTTACACAATTCCCTTAAGAAGTTTGGGATAAGAAAAGTCTCAAGTTGTTTAGTTTAATTATTTTTAGATTTCTAAATTGTTAATTTATTTTAATATGGTTATATTACCCATACAATACAACATATTGTGACACCCTCATTTCTACAAGTGTAGTATAGCTCTCGTCTACTCCCAAACATTAGTATTCAATCTTAGATTCAAAAGTTAGCCTTTGGAAAAAAGTCAAGACAAAAAAATAAGATCAAAATTAGCAATCATCATATCTAAAAGATAAGGAAGCTAATAATAAGCATAAGACTTTAATCTCACAATATAAAAATAACCACAATATATGAAATTTTAAATTTCAAAAATTCATATTTTAAATAAAATATTATTCATATTTCAAAAAAATCTCTATATTTTAAAAATAAAAAATACTCTTTTATTCCTAATTTATACAATATAATTTTAACATCATATAAAAATTCAAATATTTTTTCTTAACTTAAATCCAATTTTCAAAAATAAAAAATACATAAAAATACAATAAAACTTAATGTATTTTAAAATCAAATATCCATTAAAAACTAAGAATAAGGTTATCATGTGCTACTCACCCAATGTGGGCATGGTATAAAACTTAAACAACATAATTCAAAATATAAAAGGAGGTTACCTTGATATACAATATAATTTTGCACACTAAGTTTAAAGAATTTTTTTCCATGTACAAAAATAATGTTTCTTAACATTCTTTGTTCATACACGTAGCAATCTAAAAGTTGTCTAATCTATTTTTCCAAATTAAACAAGTTTCTTTTCATTCCAATCCCTTCTAAAAAATATCACAATGCTCTTTTTTTCACTTAGACTAAATCACAAGTGGTGGTTTTAGATTAAATATATCTTGAGAGATCACTAATATTTTCAAATATGTAATTATATTAATTTTATTAAATGTGTTAATGCATAAAATTTAATCAATTTGATAAAAGTAATCTTAACAATTATTTTCACATATATCATTATGTTATATTATGATATAATATGTTGATAATAAACAATTTATAAAGAATTATAATAGTCAATGGAGTTTTTGTTTCTTGGTAAAGTTGTAAGGTTTAATGAGTTCGTGAGGAATAATTCTTATTGAGTCCAAGGTTCCAACATCATAAGAGATGAGGTCAGGAGTCGTTCCCCAAATGAATTTGGTGATTAAATACTCTGTAGTCCTTGACTATTAACATAGAAGGACAAATAATCATCCATATAAAAATGATTGATCAATTCTAATTGATTGGTAAATCTTGCATATAAAAATACCTAATATGAATGATCATTCACCACCATAATATTGTATAAGTCTTTATTTGATTGATTTCAATGTACTCCACCTTTAGAAAATTTTGATCCACGTGATAAAAATGTTACCAAATCTGATGTGTCTCCCATTTATTTCTACTTCACTCATAGAAATTAAAAACAAAAGAATATGGAAAAAAAAACATGATAAAAGAGTATTGAAAGACAATACAACAAAATAGGAGAAAGACCATATGCTAAAATTAAATAGCATGTCTTGAAAATTCTTGCCGCACATGGGGATAAGCCTAACGAAGGAGAAAGCACTTGAATCTTTTTGTATCACTTAGTGGGGATAAGCTTGTTTGAAGGCATTGATTGGTATCACTATTATCTAAAGATGTGACTATAATTTGCACAAGGAAAAGGTTCATTTTTTAAATTTTCGTCTATCATTTAATAAAAAATATATTATTTAATAGAGATATTTTATTTTATATTAGAAAAGAATTTAAAATAAGTTTATTGTCATGTGAATTTTGAAAAATAAAATTATATCATTTGTTGAGGATAAGTGAATTATAACAAATTGTTAATAATTATATACATAATTGCTCTCTATGAAATGAAAGTGTTTGTGTCATATTTATGCTTCTACATTTTGTATGAATATTTGTGCAAAACTTATAATTATAACACTTGATAAATATCTTTGCTTCGATGAGTATTCATACAATATTCATAAGCTTTCATATCCGCTTAAACCGACTTCACATTTTTCTTGTATTGATAGATTGGTCATGGCCGGGTCTATACCCATTCCAAAACTTTATTGGAGATTGTTAGTTTAATAAGTTCAATTTGTATATTTTGTTTAGTTATTTTATTATGGAGGTCCTTAAAAGGAGTAAATAAAATTTAAAAATAAGAGAAAATTCAGTCTTAAAGATAATAGAATGTTGAGTAAAGTGATTACTACATAAGAAATGTAAAGGAAATACTAAGATAATAAAGGAGAATCAAATATGAAAATAATCTACAAAATTAAATATATATAATTTTGACAAGCTTATTGTAGATAATAAATACTGCATAAGAGAATTATCATGAATAGGATTAGTTAAATCATTAAATATGCAATGGAAAATACACATTCCTTAAGTAAGGTATATTTATTGGATACATTTAAATAAATACTTATCAATTTATATTATGTGATTGAAAAATATGGGTAGTTATTATTCTAAGTATTGCAATAATAAATGGGGATTAGAAAGACATCTTCTTTTCACAAGTATTTTTCAAACATATCAAGTCCAAGTTTGTGGTGGATGAGATCGCGATAGTGTGACAAATCTATTGCAGTCACCGATTATTAATCTCCTACCTTATAATGATTATTTAACTGTTGAAAATTAATTCACAGCTAATATTGAAAAGTAACACAACTACAACTTCACCAAATGAAAAATATAGAAAGAAACATGCAACATAATGAACACAATATTTTTAGACAATTGTCTTGGGAAAAACCCCGGATGGAAAACTAGTACTGCAAATGAGAAATCTATTAATCTTTAGCAAGTTAAGAGATACAAAAGCTCCTTGCCTCTTATTAACAGAGCTCAGACAACCTCCCAATTTCTCCTACTGATATTCCTCCACTGCTATCTTCCAACGCTATCACCGCGCCCTTGCTAACACTACAAGACTATTTTCATCACTGCAAATTCATTTGCTAACACTGCAAATGCTTCTTCAACTTGTGTCTGTTGTGATTTCCAAATGCCCCTTGACCCCCTTTTATACTACCCTCATTGGAGAACCAACAACCGAGATCAATTCTCAACCAATGACTGAGATAAATACACAACCCAACAACCAATAACAAAATAGGTTACAAGTTGTCACCTAGGGGAATCAAAAAATGCATTAAATAATTGTATCTACACTAACTTCTATAAAATAATCATTTAATATTGTTTAGCAAGTGGACCAACAACTGTCCAAGCTAACTACTAACACCCCCTCTTAGCGAGGAAGCTATTTTGCACAATACCCAACTTATCTCTAAAGAAGATGAATTTAGCCTTCCCCAATGCCTTTGTCAGAATGTCTACTACCTTCTCCTCTGTTGGTATATAATGTAGCTAAAAAATCCCTCATTGTAAACAATCTCTCTTCAATCTACACACCTGGGTCTCTTTGTTGTGTGCTACAAAGCCTTCTGGTTGCTTTATGTATACCTCCTCCTTCAACTCACCATTGAGGAATATTAACTTGACATCCATTTGATAGATCTTCCATCTCATCTGTGCTGCAAATGAGTCCACAACTTGTATAGAAGTATACCTGGCCACAGGAGAAAATGTCTCCTCATAGTCTATTCCCTCCTTCTGAGAGAACTCCTTTGCCATGAACCTTTCCTTGTATTTATCGATGCTACCATATGCACCATGTTTGATCTTGTAGATCCAGTGTGATCCAACCACTGCCCTATCTGTTAGTCTAGGCACTACCTCCCACACATCATTTTGCATTATTGAGATATATTCCTCAACCATCGCATCTCGCCACACTTGATGTTGTGTAGCCTCCTGATAATTGGAAGGCTCACTATCTACCAACTGGCTGACTAATGCCACATAATCATTGAACTTTGTTGGTTGTCTCCACTATCTAGTACTCATCCTAGGAGCCCCCACAAACTCTTGAGTGTCCCTTTGTGTTTGTTGAACCTCACAGTTCCTGCTGCCAATTGTAGAGGATGAAATATCAACCTCCATATCTTCTTGATGTATTTCCTACTGTAGCAGTTTCTCCATACTCTACAAACTCTAACCACTTGAGCCTATGCTTATACTAGTAACTATACTCAATATTTTCTTCCCTTCACTCAATTGAGCTACCCTTGGAGCTTCTATCAGCTGCTCACTCTAATCTTCTGCTAGAAAATATCTATACCTCCTAAAAGCCTTGTCCTCCATGAACTTAACATCACATTTGACTATCATACTCCTGTTACCTAGAATAAATATCCAATATGCCTTTGAGGTTTCACCGTACCCCACAAAGTACCCCCTTTCTGCAGTCTGATCTAACTTGGTACATGTATCACCTAGAATATGACAATATGTGAAACTTCCAAATATCCTGAAGTGACTAACATATAGCTTCTTCCTTGTGAAAGCTTCCTCTAGGGTCATCTTCCCTAGTACCTTATGTGGAACCATGTTCTATATGTATACTTCCTTACAACATGCCTTTTCCCATAAATAGAGGGGGATATCCGATCATGTAGCATAGCCCTTGCTGCCTCTTGTTAGTCCATTTTCCTGTCAATGCAAAATCTTATGAAAATGGCCTATTCTCTGCAGTCTTTGTTATGTTGTCCTGCCATGCCTGCAATCATAGTTTTGACTTGCGGTGAAAATCCATAATGATTCATGGTGTGCACCCTTAGCATTGTGCTCTTTATTGTGTCACCTAGCTCGAGTCTAGATCGCATCTCCTAATTCACAAAATCTAGGGAGATATCCAAGTTTTAAGGTTTGCAGGAAATAGTTTCAGAATTTTTCGAAGTGTCGAAAACCCACAATGTTTTTGAAAACCCATGATGTTTTCAGTTTCCCTGCTACCTTTGGGTCTGTCAATAACCTAGCGTGTTTTTGGTCTTTTTGCCGAAAATTTTGTGTGTTTTCGATCCTTAGCTATTGTGAAAACTTTGGATGTTTTCGACCTCGCACTCCTGCCCTATTTGTTGGCATTCCCTAATTATGCAAGTGCGATCAGTTGGTGGGACCCAGTTCTTCTCAGTTGGCCGGTGTGGTTAAAGTTTAGATAGAAGCGATGGTTGTCACATGTTCACATGGTGAAGATGCACGATGTTTATCCTTCACACTTTTGCGATAGCCGTCCGATTTTCTTGTGTGGGCGTGAAGTGGGCCCATTGTCAGAAGGGAAGCAGGGGCACATGTTCTTATTGGTTGTCACATGATCGCATGTCAGGAATTTCTGACATGCGACCATGTGACCAATTGACGTCTATCTTGTGGGGCCATTGGTGGAGAGGTGGTGGTCTTATGGCCTCATCACATGATCGGAAGGGCCATTTTCACGGCTTGCAACCATGCGACAAGGTTCTTCCTTGCTGAGGATCGGTGGTAGGTGGTGATGCGGCATCTTCTGATTGGTTAGCGTGGTGACTTGGTAGTTTGTCAGTGGGGCCTGTGTTTGTAGTGCCCGAGCATGTTTAACATTTGGTGGTGAATGCTGATGGTTAGTTGCATGTTCGCATAGCCTTTTTCAAGGCTATGCGATCATGCGACTGACGCTTTGTGTTAACCCTCAGCGGTGACGTGGTGATGATAGGGTAGGTTAACGGCTGCAATGTTGGCGGGTTGTCGCATGATCGCATAGCCAGGAAATGGGCTATGCGACCATGCGACTAACCTCTTTGTGTTGACTCTCACTGGCATTATGGAGTTATGATGTGGTAAAGGGTTGTAATGTAGGAGAGTTGTCGCATGTTCACATAACCTATCTCCTAGCTATGCGATCATGCGACAACTGCTATGAACATCACCGTTGTGGAGTTAGGGGTGGTCCATGGTGCCAGTCTTGTTAAGGTGCTTAGTTTCTGTTGGTTGAGAGATTGATGTTGTGGCTGAGGACTTTAGATGGTTTGTGATCGGCATTGTGCGGTTAAGAAACCGCGGTCGCATGATCGCAAAGGTTAATATGGAGCCATGCGATCATGCGACCAAGCATAAATGTAACCGATTCCTATTGCGGTTAAACTTGTCAATGCTTGGGAAAATGAAGATTTGATGGTGGGGATATAAGGTTGATCTGAGTTCAAATGATGACCACCGATTTACTTTTGGCACCATGAATGTGACCGTTTGAACTTGTAGAGAGTTTTTGCGATAGGAAGGACTGGTTTTAAATGCTTTCATGGCTAGATTTGATTGGTTTGGTGGCACTTGTTGTTGGAGTGTGGTTTTGTGCTCGAGGTGTGTTTGCAGGTGGTTGATTAGACTGATTTTCATGGAATTTCTTGGTTTTCTATCCTGGCTCACAGATTTTCATAATTGCAGATCTGCCTGAGATTTGTTTTTTCCAGGTTGCTTGGTTTCCTTCCCCTGCAGTAAATTCTTGATTGGTTTTGATTGGTTGCGTAGTTGAAATCCTAACCCTGGTTACCTGTAGCTTGTTGCATCCTACTGGTTTAGGATTCCAAGGTAACCAGTGGTATAAATTGTAAAAATTTTGACTTTGTAAGGGTTCCAGCTTAGAATTCCTTTCTGGTTCTAGTGAACGGTCCTTTTCCTGTAGATATTTGTCCTTTTCTCTACATATAGGGTGTTCTTCTTTCCCTTGCTAGTTCAGAGAATACAATGCATATTGTAACAGACTTGTTTTATGTATGAGAATTTAATATACTCTTACTATTACCAAGCTATCTCCATTTGAATTCTAAGTCCATTAGTCATACATCAAGGGTGTTTGATTTTTCTATTTGCATTGCCTAAGTGTTTTCAAGTGGAGTTGTCTTCACAGAGATAACTGGTTCAGGGTTAGTGTTCATGTATGTATGAGCTGAGGTGTCAAAGATATTTCATGCTTGTCTTCCAGTGGATGTTGGTTAATGTATTACCTATTTATAGGTCTCTTCTAAGGGGAGGGTTAAAATCCTTTAGGTGGGTAATAACATACTTGGATACATAGGTGGGTTGTTAAGTTGAGGTTTGGTCATGGTGTGTGATTGATGTTAGGCATCAACACATTGAGTATATTGTTTTCTTGTTTCATAGCTGTCCCTTGCAATAAGGTATTTGACTCTATGGCCCATTGGACAAGGCACTAGTCTATGAGAGACTTAGGGCATCTCAGGGGTCCTTTCAATCCATTCAAATCATTTCCATTCAGTCCCACCCTTTCCCTTTCATGTTGTTAGTGTAGGTCTCTAGTTTTCATACTCACTCCATGCAAGTAGGGCTATTGCATGAGATATTGGTTTCAATTGAGGTACAGGATACCTATAAAGGTTTGAAAATCATTCCACAATTAGTTACCTACAGGCCTATAGTGTGACACAAGTTGTATGAATGTGTAGATGAGGTACACCTGCTTGAGTGATGTGGAGCTCAAAGTGTATAAGGATCTCTCTTTGATCCTTGTTAGTTGGCCCTTTTTCCTGTCGGATTTGGAGTGTTGAGTGAATGTGACACTAGCCCTATCAATCCTTATGTCAATCTGACCTTTGGAGAAAAAGAAACACCAACACCTCTGATATAGAATGGTTCTTCCTCTCAGTAACTCCATTCTACTGTGGATTGTAAGGAATAGTTCAATCTCTCTTGATTCCTTTCTTGGTATAAAAATCCTAGAATGCATTTCCTTTATACTCACCTCCATTAATTGACTAAAGAACCTTTATCTTCCTTCATGTCAAGTACTCTACAAGAGCCTTGAACTCTTGGAAGTGACTAAAAACCTCATCCTTGGTCTTCAAGAAGTATATCTAGGTCTTCGTGGAGAAATCATCAATAAAAGTAAAATAGTACTCATATCCTTTGAGAGACTTCATAGACATGTGTCCACCTACATATGAATGTACTAGATCAAGAACACCCTTAGATCTAGTGTCACTCCTTGGAAAAAATGTTTTCGCAAACTTCCCAAACACACATCCCTGACATACATCATCATGTTATGTTCTCATCTCTGGAACACCTGCCATTATCTCATGAAGCAATTTAAGTCCTCCATGATGTATATGGCCCATCCTCCTGTGCCATAGCTATCCAAGATCTCTAGGATTATTATTTCTCATGAGTTCCTTAGGAGTATCAAACTACATCCTATATAGGAGACCACTCCTAACTCCAATAGATACAAGTGATTTCCAATCCTTGTGCTTGATCAACACATGTGTCCCTATAAAAAATATGGTGTACCCTTTATCTTGAAGAACAGATACATAAATCAGATTCATACCTAAGCCTGGCACATGCAACATATCATGAAGGGGAATAATCTTCCCATTCTCCCTCTAAAATGGAACAATCCCTTTCCCAAATGAGTTGAGATTGGACAAGTTTCCCATATAAATCTGGATACTGGTGTCCTCCTCCTTGTAAATGGAGAAGTACTCTCTAACTCATGTCATATGAATTGATGCCCCAGTGTCAATATACCAAACACTCTATAAGGTTTATCTAACCATACAAGCTATGAGTGTGAACTAATCTTCCAATCTACTAGAGAGCTCATCTGCACTTGTTGAAGCTTCCACCTACTTCTTGCCCTTATTTTCATTTTTCTTCATTTGTGGAAAATCACTGACATAGTCGCCAAACTCATGAAAACCAAAGCACTTGACCTTAGATAGGTCTTTCTTCTTCTCACTTTATGAGTTTGATCCTTTGCTAGACCTCTTCTTCTCTTTCCTCTTTCCTTCTAGGGAAACATTTTCCTATTCCATCTCATTTTTCTAACTCTTGTTGTTGGCTCCATTGAAAAGACTTGGTGTAAACTCCTCCTGAGTGAAATAACTCCATAGTAGATCCCAACTTGATAAGGTGTCTCATCCACTAACAAATTCAACAAAGACATCCCACTACTTAGTAAACTATTTATGGCTATTCTAACTAGCTCATCATCATTGGGGCTATCTCCAACTGCTGCTAACTCATCCTTGAAAAGTCTAATCCTGGTGAGGTATATCACACCCCACTAGGGAACCCAAAAGGACAAGGCAAAAGAAAGAGAAAAGTACAAATTTTTTTTTCTTTTTGACTTACTTAAGTTAACTAGGTATTTAAGTCCTAACAGTCTCCCTTACAAGATTATTCTTTTAAAAGCATATTTCATAGCACATTAAGATTTAACACAAACTAAAGATAGAATTCCTCTGATCCATTTAACCACATAAGATAAAGTAGAGAGAGAGACAAGTGTACTAAAACAAATATTTCTTCTTCTTTTTCAACATGAAATAACATTAACACATTTAAATTCATATTCTTTCAACAATTACACTTTCCATATTCTTAACTATAATTTTCTTTCAACAAAAATAATACATATCAATTTCCTTTCCCATTATTTTCTTGGAGATATCCTTCCCAATTACATGAATTCTTAAAATAAATCTTCTACAATACAAGGACTTATAGGATTACATGAATATGAATAACATTTTATAATATCTTTACAATTTTCTTTCTAAGTGTAGAGGATAAAATATGGATGGGGTCCTAGAACAATGGTTTGCACATAAAAGAGACCCCAAAACCAATATTTTACACTTACATTTGAATTGTATTGATACAGAAAGTAAATATAGATGATTGATATTGAAATTAAGAAACAAAGGTACTTACCTCCAAAAAAGAATCGACTGAAAAACCTATCAAACAATCTCAAAAACTGTTAATTTTTGTGTGTTTGAACCGAAACTGCGAGATCTACAAAACCCATAAATATTTTTCTGAGATTCAATCAGGTCAACCTTGACCCTCATAAAAGGTCAAGGATGACCTTAGGCAAATGAAGGTCAACTTTGACTTTGTTAGCAGGTCCTGGAAGTTCATGGAAAAGGGTATCCAAATATCTTCTCAAATCTGAAACTCTGCACCTGTACCTACAAGAAAAAGAGGATTTTTGTTGTTTGTTTGGGGGGTTTGCTTTGTTCAAACCCTGGTTTGGAATCAACCTTAATATTGAAATGGAAATGGAGAATGCTAGCAAGTAGTAGAAGTAGATCTAACAATGAAGCTATGACATTCAATAGATATGCAATTGTATTTGAAATGTAATCAAGTATGTTAATATGAAAGCTTGAACACAACAATCAATGTAAATCAAACCTCCATAATTGTATGCTTGGAATCCACCTTGAGAGAAGAATGAATAGATCTTGAAGATGGACAAAGGATCTTGAAGGAAGATCACACCACCATGATGGCTAGATCTAGGGTTTGAATGCTTGAATCCTTGATCTTCAATAGAGAACTTGAATGGAGAAGAGGACTTGAATGATTGAATGGATGCTTGATCTTGCTTGAGAGCTCCTTGATCATGAAATTCCTTGAGATGAGATGGAAAAACTTGAGATGAGAAAATGAGAGAGGAAGGCTCCCTTTTATAGTGATCTAGGGAACAAGAGGGGCCTCATAGAAAACAATAATTAAGGGCACATGGCACAAAACTCTAGAGAGGTGCACATGGAAAGGAAATTAAATTAAATTCTTGACACAAAACTCTAGGAGGGGACCACCCTCAATATAGAAATGAAATAATTATTTAAGAGCCTTGTTACAAAATTCAAGGTAAGGCCAACCGCAAAGTTAATTTGAGTATTAGACACAAAACTCGAGAAAGGATAATCTCCAATAATAAATTAGGAATCCTATACAAATATCTAGAAAGGTCCACCTCAAATATTAATTTGAGAATTCAACACTTAATCTGAGAAATAGTGGCCCCGAAGATGGAAAAGACAAGATTTTGATGAAATCTCGCAACCAGAGGCTAACCCCAAGGAACCCAAACCTTAGGGTCAAGGTCGAGCTCAACCCTGACTAGGTCAGGGTCGAGGTCCAGCCTAACTAGGTCAGGGTCAAGGTCGACCCTGACTAGGTCAGGGTCAAGGTTGACCTTGACCCCATAAGGTTGACCTTGACCTTATGGTCAAAAACCTCAGGTACTTAGTCCAGATTGCCAGGAAAATGCTAGGAAGAAGTAGGAAATGGGGTAGAACTGGGGAAAAAGCCAAATCCAAGTCAGATATCCATTCAAGGCATTCAACATGACCCCAAACCACTTACTCAGAGGGCTAAACACTCTTAACATGGAAGTGCTTCCATTTTAAGACGATACATTAAGCCCCCACTTTAGCAAGAGTATGGACTCGATGCAAACTCTTGGTAAAGGAGAAGAAAGAGAAGATCCTAATGGATTCACAATGAGATAAAATAATCACTTAGTTAAGGACACAAGCCCCCAGACTAAGGATTCTAACTCAACATACATGCATGAGGGTGTGAAACAATAAAACCAACAGAACAAGGGTTAGCACTAAACAACCCAAATCAATTAGCATAAGAAACCTCACTAAGAAATATTCCTCATACTAATATCATATTTGGAAAGCTATCATAAAAGCATAAATGATTACATAAGAAAGACAAGAGCAACACTATAGACAACATAGCTTCATGATCCGGTCCTACTAGCATGAAAGCGAAAAGAGAGAAAAGAGAAAGTGATTACCTCGCCCGATAGGATGCCTACCTTACTGTGAATCACCCTGGAGGGAGAGCCTAATAGGTTCACCCATAAACTATGCTTGCAATTGTAATGCATCTTTTGATGGCTTCTAGAATACCCATAGATCCACCTTCTTGTATCACTATGAGTATGAAATGCATTTCTTCTCAGGATTTAGCAACTTATGTGCGTTACCTTCGAAAGATTTAGCATATGAATGCGTATCTTTTCAGGATTTAGCAGCTTATGTGCATTACCTTCCAAGATTTAGCATATTTGAAATTTTTTGAAAAATGTGTGTCTCCTCAGGATTTAGCAACTTATGTGTGTTACCTTTAGAAGATTTAGCATATGAATGTGTGTCTTTTCAGGATTTAGTAACTTATGTGCATTACCTTCCAAGATTTAGCATGTAAAAACTATAGTATAAGGGAGACCCTATATATGCCCCCCTCCTTAAGATGACAAAAAGATTCTATTTTGTCATGTTAAGGGAAAGAAAGAACAAGGATAAAGCCTTCTTCATCATCAAGACAATATCCTCAAACAATGCTCGGTCCAAGCCAAGAAGGTCACAGCTCCTATGAGGCCATGGAAGGGATGAATGTAAAGAGATATCATACAAGAAGTGAAAAGAAAATAATCCTTGATAAGGGATAGCACACTATTCAGTTTCCAAGGTGAGAGATGTATCGACCATGGAAACCCAATGTCAAACAATGAATAAGGTTCCTATCAAGGACATAGGTCCTTAATGGGAACCATAATTTTCATGTATGATTGGATATCACATAGTAGATAAATACTGCTTAGCCAAGGAAAGAGGTGAATCCCTAGAAAGAAAAGAAGAGAATACCATAAGGATATGCATGAAATAACAATGCATAGATTTGAAAAGGATAGGAAATCATACCAAGCCGCTAAGGCTAAAGTAATTCTATCAAATTCACAATCCGTATGTGCTACTCCATGTGTGAAAAGTTGGCAATGCTAAGATCAAAATCTTGAGACCAAAACCTTAGCATGAACAAGTATGAAATAACAATGCATAGATTTGACTAAGATAGAAAATCATACCAAGCCCTTGAGGCTAAATTACTTCTATCAAACTCACAATCCGTATTTATTACTGCATGCCAATAATGCTAAGATCAGAGCCTCTTGATCAAAACCATAGCATGAATATGTGCATGAAATAACAATGCATAGATTTTACTAAGATAGAAAATCATACCAAGCCACTGAGGCTAAAGCACTTCTATCAAACTCACAATCTGTATTTATTACTTCATGTGTGAAACAAAAAAGAAGGAGAAGGCATCCTTGCCCCCCAAGTGTAGGAAGAAAGATGGAAGAGGATACCTACTTCACAAAGCAAGGAGATATCCTATTGACAACAATGTATACCATATTATTAGCAAGGGATATTGAACCCTACATCCAAGAATATAGATAATCATGAAAAGGATATGTCACTCATGGAAAAGGATCCTCAAATGAAAGAGATCTTATCAACAAGACCCCCACCAAAGAGGAGTGCTTTAGATAAAATATCATCTTTCAAAAGGCAAGAACAAAGATTCAATCATCAAGCCCCTCGCAAACAAGAGGAAGAGGAATCTTTGGAATGAAGGAAACAACTCTAACACCAAAGCAAGCGTGAGAGTTTATAAAGAACACAATTTGCAACATAGAGAAGAAGCGACGACCTAGGACAACAACTTCTCATATAAGAAGGTTATCCATAGTCAAAACATCTATCAATATGATGAAATAATATTGTAATATAAGCAAATACCACTAAGCTAAGGAAAGGAGTTCCCCTAGACAAAGAGAAAGAAGGAAGAACCCCTCCCCCCAGGGACAAAAGGCAAGGGATACCTTTGCAAAACACATGTCATAGAAAAGATATCTGGAATAATAGAAGAGAGCAATAGATGAAAAATTATCATAATACAAACCATCAATATAAATGAAAGAATAACCAATTAAGCTCAAAGCAGGAACATAATGGATTCTAAAAGATGGGAACAAATATACCTCTTGCCCCCCAATCTAGAGGAGAAAAGAGAGTGAGGGGTAAAATTATGAATAAATCTCAAAGGGGAAATTTCTTTTCTTTTATCTTTATGGATCAAATAATAAGGAGAAGGTACTTTGAAAAATATTTACACATCATGAACCATAGTTTGAACCTCAACATAAGCATGGGAACAACTAGGAATAGAAGATGAAGAATTAGGAATCAGATTAGGAAAGATAGGATTAGAATTAGGAAGTTTAGGAACTAGATTATGAAGATTAGGAATACTAGGAAAAGTGTAGGACATGATATAAATGGAAGACACAACCAAAGGAACACTTGGAACCACATTTGGAAAAGGGTTGGAATAGAGATAAGTAATATTATGGTAAGAATGATGTGAGGTAGGATCTTGATTTTCCATAAGGTCACTAATAAGGAGAAGAGTGTTAAGGGAATGCCTATCTTTCTCCAGTAATGCCTCATCACTAGAAGGAATCCTAAATTGAGGTGAAGGATGTATAATGTCATCTTCTTTCGTATAAGGGAAGTGTGTTTTAGAGCATATGTCATCTTCTTGTATTAAGAATTCTTCATAAGGAGGAGATAAATCAATGTATTGATCCAAGGGTTCATCCCAAAAATTAGAACTATCCACAATGGCTTCATGAGGAAGAGAGTAATCAACATCAAAATCCAAAGATTTATCCCAAATAGGAGGATTATCTATAATAGTTTCATGAAGAAAATCAATATCGAAATACAAAGGTTCATCCCAAATAGGAGGATTGTCTATAATGGTTTCATGAAGAAAATCAATATCGAAATCCAAAGGTTCATCCCAAATAGGAGGATTATCCAAAATGGCTTCATGAGGAAGAGAGTAATCAATATCCAAAATTAAAGGTTCATCCCAAATAGGAGGATTATCATCCCTATCCATAAAGAATTGTAGGAGTGCCATGAGTCATTAAAGCTTGATCCCTAAAGGGGAAAGAAGCTAAATTGTATTGTAAACAAAGCTCATAGAAAAGACATATATTAAGAGAAGAATTAACATCCATCCCTAACTCATCTTTGTAAAGGTCAATTGAAGAAGTTGTAGAGGAAGATGAAATAGAAATAGAATCAATAAAGATCTCATTCACACAATTTTCATCCTCACTTCCATGTACCTCATTAAGGTATCTATTATCTTGAACAACAAAAGCCTCATCAAAGTACTCAAAACAAGAGTCATACATGTTGAATACTAAAAGCATGAAAATGTAAATGTTTTTGTATTTTTAAAGAAATTTTGCAATTTTTTTGTATTTTTGAAATGTAAATGCAAGAGCATAAAAGAAATCTAATCTTAAGGCAAGAAAATAAATGATCTAACACCAAAAAGAAAGAGTTGTCTATCACGGGTTCACCAAAATGTAGAGGATAAAATATGGATGAGGTCCTAGAACAATGGTTTGCACATAAAAGAGATCCCAAAACCAATATTTTACACTTACATTTGAATTGTATTGATATAGAAAGTAAATATAGATGATTGATATTGAAATTAAGAAACAAAGGTACTTACCTCCAAAAAAGAATCGGCTGAAAACCCTATCAAATGATCTCAAAAACTATTAATTTTTGCATGTTTGAACCAAAACTGCAAGATCTACAAAACCCATAAATATTTTTCCGAGATTCAATCAGGTCGACCTTGACCCTCATAAAAGGTCAAGGATGACCTCAGGAAAATGAAGGTCAACTTTGACTTTGTTCACAGGTCCTCGAAGTTCGGCGAAAAGGGTATCCAAATATCTTCTCAGATCCAAAACTCCACACCTATACCTACAAGAAAAAGAGGATTTTTGTTGTTTGTTTGGGGGGTTTGCCTTGGTCAAACCCTGGTTTGGAATCAACCTTAATATTGAAATTGAAATGGAGAATGCTAGCAAGTAGTAGAAGTAGATCTAACAATGAAGCTATGACATTCAATAGATATGCAATTGTATTTGAAATGTAATCAAGTATGTTAATATGAAAGCTTGAAAACAACAATGAATGTAAATCAAACCTCCATGATTGTATGCTTGGAATCCACCTTGAGAGAAGAATGAATAGATGTTGAAGATGGACAAAGGATCTTGAAGGAAGATCACACCACCATGATGGCTAGATCTAGGGTTTGAATACTTGAATCCTTGATCTTCAATGGAGAACTTGAATAGAGAAGAGGACTTGAATGATTAAATGGATGCTTGATCTTGCTTGAGAGCTCCTTGATCATGAAACTGCTTGAGATGAGAAAATGAGAGAGGAAGGCTCCCTTTTATAGTGATCTAGGGCACAAGAAGGGCCTTGTAGAAAACAATAATTAAGGGCCCATGGCACAAAACTCTAGAGAGGTGCACATGGAAAGGAAATTAAATTAAATTCTTGACACAAAACTCTAGGAGGGTTCCACCCTCAATATAGAAATGAAATAATTATTTAAGAGCCTTGTTACAAAATTCAAGGTAAGGCCATCCCCAAAGTTAATTTGAGTATTAGGCACAAAAATCGAGAAAGGATAATCTCAAATAATAAATTAGGAATCCTATACAAATATCTAGAAAGGTCCACCTCAACTATTAATTTGAGAATTCGACACTTAATCTGAGAAATAGTGGTCCCAAAGAGGGAAAAGACAAGATTTTAATGAAATCCCGCAAACGGAGGCTAACCCCAAGGAACCCAAAGCTTAGGGTTAGGGTCGAGGTTGACCTGGACCCCATAAGATTGACCTTGAACTTATGGTCAAAAACCTCAGGTACTTAGTCTAGATTGCCAGGAAAATGCTAGGAAGAAGTAGGAAATGGGGCAGAACTGGGGAAAAAGCCAAATCCAAGTCAAATATCCATTCAAGGCATTCGACATGACCCCAAATGACTTACTCGGAGGGCTAAATGCTCTTAACATGGAAGTGCTTCCATTTTAATAGGATACACTAAATTATAACATGTAGAATAGGGAGAATGTCTTCAACAACTTCAAATGCTCCATGAATAGCACAAACACAAATGATACCTTGAAAAGGATCACCACCCAACCACGTGGATCCACAAAGGTCCACTCCCATGTGCTAGGAGATAGAACCATTATTCATAGATGGAAAGTAGGGTAGTCTAAGGTTGAGAAACAACCAACCAAACCAGAAACAAGAAGAAACAAAGAAACACAAAACAAAAGCCCAAGAGAGGAGTTCCCTAGGATGTTGAATAGGTGAGTGTCATCACATAGTCATATGTGTTGGTATCCTTCATAGCAGTCATGTACCCTGGTGCCCTTATGTAGCCTACCCTAGTAGCTACAATGACCTTGGTACTCCAACAAGACCTATGTGGGCCATTATCCATTTTTTAATCTTTTTAAATGTTTATTAGATCCCTTACCCATTGCCAACCAGTTTTGAATTATATTAGGTTTTTTTTCCAAACTCACCCAAAGGCTATTCTTCTGGCCTCCTCGATCAGATCCTGTGGTAAGCCACTCACATAGGGAACCTAGGAACCTTACTAAGCAAAATAGGCTATCTAGGGTTTATAACTTCTCACAAACATCCCTTCCTTAGGGTTTCTTTTAGTTTTTTCCTGGGGCCCATACCTCCAAGACAAACCCTAACCCTTAAGACAAAAGATGACATACAAAAAAAGTAGAGCTAACACAATGATTCAAAATATAAAAGCATAAAGGTAAGTGTAGAGGGAGGTACAACTCCTAGACACACCTACAAGATACAAGGTTACACTATAATCCTTAAAAAAAATCAATAAAGTTGGAATTAACAAACATCAAAATATACACATAGGACCTAACATCCATATCTATTAATTTTTTTAATTATCATATCCAAAAATAGATTCCTAATTTAACATAAACTAATCTCTATAAAATTTAGGCTTATTAAAAACTTAATACACTTAGTTTATTTTTCACTATTAATTAAGTTAAAACTTTAATTAAATTCAAACTTAGCATAAACTAAAGTTAACCTCTTAATTTATAACCATAAATTACATTATGATTCTTAATTAAATTCTACATCATCTTTAATTAAATAAAATAATAATAATAATAAATAGACTAATTTCCAATGGAGCAACAACATGTTAAGGTAGAGGAAAATCCCTTTAATTTCTCTCTAGGAGATGGCTTTAGATAAACAATGTGGTGGGGTGGGTCTTCACGATCTCTCTCTTAGAAACAAAGAAGATCATTACCAATTTCCAATGGAGCAGCAACATGTTAGGGAAGAGGAAAATCCCTTTAATTTCTCTCCAGGATATGGCTTTAGATAAACAATGTGGTGGGGTGGGTCTTCACAATCTTTCTCTTAGAAACAAAGTGTATGGAGGAAGGTTGGTTTGGCAGATGATGAAGAAATCAAATAGCATATGGTGCAGGATTATGCAATCAAAATACTTGGACTCTATGGATCCCACTCATATCATCTCTACTCCTTCTCTACCCAAAGGCTCTGAGATATGGAATTTTATAGCCGCATCCAGACAAATTATTGGTGATTACATATCCTAGGAAATTAACAATGGGTTGAGGGCATGCTTTTGGGATGATTCATGGAATGGCTTCCCCCCTCTAGTAACTATTCCTAAATTTTATAATTCTATCCATGTTTTTCAATCCTCTTTGGGGGATAAGGTGTGTCATTATATAGATCATGTGGATCCCGTGTCACATCGGGTCACTTGGAAGGAGCCTAGTATTCTTCCTATTTCTGATTTTTATGCCAACCTATTCAAGGATATTTTAAAAGAGAGGCAGGTATTTTATCAAGACAATGAGGATTCAATTTTTTGGGCCCCCACATATGATGGTAATTATTTGGTTAAGGCTTGGTACATGGCTCTCAGTAGAGTATTGGATACTAGAATCAAAAGTAGGGCATTCTCTTTTTTCTGGAATGATTGCACATTACCTAAAGATGGATGTTTCTCTTGGCTAGCCCTTCGAAAGAGACCACTCACTAGTGATAGGCTAGAAAAATTCAACATTTCTTAGAGGTTTAGATGTCTCCTCTGCCAACAAGAACTTGAAGATGTAGATCATGTGTTTCTACAATGTGAGTTTGCATAGGAATGCTGGAAATTTGTTCTGAATAAGTTGATTTTTTTTATGTCGTTCCCTAATACCCTTTGGGATTTATTTGAATCTTGGCCTACATTGTATACAAAGTCTCTCCTTGCATCTATCTAGAAATGTTCTCCATCTCTAATCATTTGGTCTTTATGGTGGGAGAGAAACAAGCGTATCTTTAGGCAATCCCCTTCCATAGTGGATGTTATGAAGATTACTATTGAAAAGTCAATATCAGAACTAGTTTTAGACAATATTAAGAATAATTCCTCGCACATCCTATTTTCTAATTGGGATGATTCTACAATCAAGGAGTGGAAATATATTTCTCTCCCAACCTTCCTTATTATTAATAGGGCATCAAGAGGACTCAATAGGACAAAGGTTAAACGGTCCCCGCTAGAACATGGAGTTATTAAGGTTAATTTTGATGGAGCCTCACGCAAGAACTCAGGTAAGTTAGGCATCGAAGTTTTCTTGAGAAATCATCTTGGAGTTCCTATTTCCTTATATTCATCTTCCATACCTCAGGGTACGAATAATGTGGCTGAAGCTTTTGTGTTATTACAAGGGTTAGTGATTTCCAGTTCTTTGGGATGCACTCGTATCCATGTTGAAGGGGATTCCATGATTTCTATTCATGCATGTATTAACATGAAAATTATTAACAAAAACTTGGCCTATATTTATAATAAAATTTGGAGGCTTATTAACTCCTTTGAATCATGCACAATTTACCATATATACCGGGAAGGTAATTCAATTGCTGATCATCTTTTTAACCTAGGTTGTGATGATATTTTGATTGTGGACCATGACATGGATAAGGTACTTAATCTTCATTCCATGTTGGTGGCCATCATATTTGAGGAGTGAGCTAGGATTTGATTTTGTGAATTGCTTATATTATTTGTTTAGTTAGTATGAAGTTTGGGGAAGTCCAATCTGTCCTTATAACTTCGTACTCAACTTTGTAATTGTATATATCTTTTTTGTAATGGGGCTGAGAAGCAGGGTTTTCTTCCTAGTTCTTTCCCCATGAAGCCTTTGAACTAGGTTTTTATCTTTATATAAATGTGTGTGTGTGTGTGTGTGTCTATATATATATATATATATATATATATATATATATATATATATATATATATATATATATATATATATATATATATATATATATATATATATATATATATATATATATATATATATATATATATAGTAGCTTCATCTACTTTGCTTTTTAAATAAATAAATAAATAAATAGACTAATTCTAATTTAATTAAATTTTAAATTTTAAACAATATCTTTAATTATTTATTAACTAATTATGACCCTCTGGCGGCTTTGGCTCCTGACGATGGCTAGGAATCGATCAAACCTTCAGCTCCTCCTTGAGGATGGGAACTGGCACGGTTCCATGTGCGGCGCCCCTCTTCTTCCAATCCCATGGACATTTGCGAATAGGTGCTTTTTTTTTAGATGGTTTAAATTTTTGTTCTTGCGGCTTCATCTCCTTGATCCCCACATATAAGGGGCATTTGTAGTCAATGAATATTTTTTGTGATGTAGCCGATTGGATGTAAAAATGAAGTGATTGGATGTAAAAATGAAGTGATTGTAAATATCATCTTTTTTGTATTAGATTATGACGTCAGGGTTTCATTTTTATTCTTCCACGGACAAGTCCTTGAATCAGTTTATATAAATAAAATTATGGTGGCTTGTCCACTCTGGCTTAAAAAAAACAAACTAATTTCTCTTATTTTAATTATTTAATAATTATATATATATATATATATAGAGAGATATATATATATATATATATATATATATATATATATATATATATATATATATATATATATATATATATATATATATATATATATATATATATATATATATTACGAAATTGGAGTTTATTTTACGAACCAGGGCCCTGAAGTAATAACTAGAGAAATACCTCATTTAAATGCTTACTTACTCCGTCATCTGGATGAAAACGGCATTGTAATGATAGGATCTTGGATAGAAACAGGTGATATATTAGTAGGTAAATTAATACTGGAAGCAGAAGAAGACTCACTAATAAATACTCCAGAAGGAAAATTATTACAAGCTTTATTTGATATTAAGGCACCTACTGGAAAAGAAAATTGTTTTAGAGTCCCTAAAGGTGTAAAAGGTCGAGTTATCGATGTGAGATGCTTTCAAGAGTTCGAGGAGGAAGACGATTATCTCGGTGATATTGTAGAAAAAGTTCATGTATCTCTCTCTCTCTCTCTCTCTCTATCTATCTATCTATCTATATATATATATATATATATTTATATCTATACATTTTAATAATTAATATGCAAAATGATTTTTCCTATAATAATACTAATTTCTTATGGATAACATATATTTTAAATAAATGATTTTTCTACCTTAATAGTATTGGTTCCATATTCTTCTCTTTTCATTAAAGAATGCACTTTTTTTTCTTCTAAATTTTTATATCTTCGTTATTACTTTTAACTTATTTCTTTTGATTTCTTTCTTTTATTATTATTTATTTTTCTCCTATGATTTCTCCTTTTTTTCCTCCTATCTTTATTCCTTATTTTTCTCCTATAATTTCTCCTTGCATTTACATATAAAAAAATACACTCTAATCTTTTATTTATTTTTATCCTCCCCTATATGATGTATTTATTCTCTTATATTCCTCCTATATGGTTTCCTTAATTTATTTAAACCAATTAATTTTAAATAAATAATTTTTAAATATTAAGAAAAATAAATAATAATGCACACACAATGTAACATTAATATTAACATAATTAAATATATTACACACACAGTTACACAGATCCCTCCAATCTCCAACGCTCTCTACCCCTTCACGCAAGCCCTCCTTTGATCCTTCACTACCAGAATTTATAAATTCCCAAATCTATCCAAAATTCCTGTTTTCAAAATCCTTCCCTTTTCCCCTTATATATATTTTCTCCTCTCTTATAGGAAAGGATCCTAATTATATAATCCTATGAACATTTGCATAGATTGGGGGAGTTTCTTCCGGTGGAGCAACTTCCCTTCTCTAATATTTATGTAAGATTATTTAATAACTAATTAACTTAATTAATTAGGTAGGTAGCTTCACCTGTTGTTGAAAACCAACTTACCTATCCTTCTTGTACTAACTTACCTCAAATAAGACTATTAAATAATTTAACTCCACCTATATAGTTTTATTATTATTATTCTTCTTCTTATTATTATTATTATAATTAATAACAACCAACTCTTATATAAATACAATATATTTGGGTATGCTTCTCAAGGAAGTCACTACCCCAATGGAAACTTGGGACCCCTTACAAATTGGAGGTCCCGAGTTCTACTCCTGCCCTCTACACTAACAAGACATCCAAGAGATAGAGTCTAAGATAGAGAGAGATAATGTAGGAGTAGGTAATTAGTTTTATATTTTATTTATTTCTTTTATTCACTTTGTAATTTTTTTTTAAAAAGCCATAATATGCATCAAAATACATAGAATCGTGATCACCACTAATACACTCATGAGAATAACTACTTATAAATCAATAACTGAATATATATAGGTATGCATATATGTGTGCACCCATATATGCATACTTTGTATATATAATTAATACATAGAGAGAGAAAATAAACATCCTAATCATACGCATCTCATAACCATATAAATGAGACCTACATCAAAGGATATATAAAAAAAGGAACTCAAATTCACCCAAAACCAAACCAAGAGAATGGAAAAAGTAATCAAAACCATAGGGTTTTCCCATGTGTGAAATTTGGACCATCTATGAACAACAACAACTAGTTCAAGGATTTTAAGGTACTCTCAGACTTGTGTAACTAGGTGGAGTTGATGCCTAGTACCTTCAAACACTTGCATCATCGAGAAACAAAAGCAACACATATACATATCTATATACAAAAAATGAAAGACAAGGAAGGAGGAGTGCGGCATCGTGTAGATCTCCGACAAGAGTGACTATGATTGCCTCCCCTCATCCAAAAACTACACCAAGTAGGATACATATAGATCATAACATGAATTAGTAGGGTTAGACCAATAATCATAATCATGAATTTACAAAAAAATTATGAATAATTACTTAGCAAGATAACTCTTATAATAAACCACAAGGGATAAACCAAATCATATATACATAAGCATAAACAATAATGGTCCTAAGCATATTATTCGAGGGAAAAATCATAATCTGCAAGTTTGAAAATATATTATTATCTAAATCTAGTAAGGTAAGGAAGAAACATAAATTCCATAAATGCTAGAATGTCATAATCCTATCCAACTTAAATATAACAAGTAGAACTACAAGTACAAGGGTTAAGGGTTAGGTCATAACACATCACATAAGTATGGTTAGTCTCATAGAGATAGTCATGGTCATTCATATAATCATTGAATGATAGTCATATCAATCATAATAATAATCAAATAATCAAACCATTAAAGAGATCTGAAAACCATAGCATTTGTTTATCAATTAAAGTTTAAGGACCCAAGTATCAATATATACCCTAATTTATCCAAGAGATCATAACCATTGATAGATATTAGCTCATATAAATTAATTAGGTGCCTCCATATCATCAAGACCCCATGCAATCATAACAAGAGATGAGTACACATGCAAGAACATACCAAAAACATTTATCACTACCTAAATGAAAGTAAAAGTATTATATTTAAGAATTAATTTGTTATTCAACCTTCAAGAAAAAACCCACTCTTATCCAAGCATGTAAGTCTCTATAACAACATTCCCCTGACTTTGAAAGGGATATCAAACATGTTAGGGTTACAGGGATGTTACAAGGTAGCTTATGGCATCTTCTGCCTTGTTCATCTAGGTATTCTTCAAATTTTCTTTGAGAATCAGCTTCCGATTTGTGGTAGCATTCTAGTACAGATTCAAAATGGCATCCCACATCTTCTTCACTGTATCTAACTTTGTGATATATGGAACAATATGGTCCTTGACTCCATCAAGGATTATCCCCCTAGCCTTGGCATCGCCCTTCTTGCATGTTGCAAGATGTGTTGGATCTGTAGGTACGACTACAACACTGGTAACATATTCCTTGATATCATTCTCTTCCAAAAATAAAGAAATTATGGCTTTCCAGACACCAAAATTAGAGGTTCCATTTAATTTGTCTTGATCTCTCAAACCTGCTAAGGCCATCTCAAAGAAAGAAAAGAAATAATAACTCAAAAGTGTCCAATTTCATTTCCTTGCTTATAGTAAACCTTTTCTACCCTCAACTAGCTCTAATACATGTGAAAAATCTATTGCAGTCATTGATTGTTAATCTCCTATCTTATAAATATTATTTAACTACCAAAAATGAATTCACAACTAATATTGAAAAATAACACAACTGCAACTTCATCATATGAAAAATATGGAAAGAAACATGCAACACAATGAACACAATATTTTCGGACAATTATCCCAGGAAAAACCATAGAGGGAAAACTAATACTACAGATGGGAAATATATTAATCTTCAGCAAATTAAGAGATACAAAAAATCCTTTCCTCTTACTAACAGAGCTCAGACAACCTCCCAATTTCTCCTATTGACATTCCTCCACTGTTATCTCGCAACACTATCACCGTGCCCTTGCTAACATTGCAAGACTATTTGCTATCACTGCAAATTCATTTGCTAACACTACAAATACTTCTTCAACGTGTATCTATTGTATTTTCGAAATTCCCCTAGACCCCCTTTTATAATATCCTCGTTGGAGAACCAACGAACAATATCAATTCTCAATCAATGGTTGAGATAAATACACAACCCAACAACCAATAACAAAATAGGTTGCAAGTTGTCACCTGGGGGAATCAAATAATGCATTAAATAATTGTATCTACACTAAATTTTAGAAAATAATCATTTAATATTATTTAGCAAGTGGAACAACAACTGTCCAAGCTAACTAACTAACTAACAAATAGCTCTTGAAGCATCCCAGAATATTCAACAAAATCCACTGTTGGATGACATGATATCATACTATTGCTGATGATCAAAGAAAAGGGGAAAGAGTAGGGGAAATTTCTGTTGCCAAGGTTGGTTGTTGTTATGCCTCATCCCCGAGAAATTATGCATCCAACTATATGGAGATAGGTATTAGTTTGTCTCATTTTAAAAATAATTTTACATTGGTAGTGCTTTGTAATTTTTGTTTGTAAATTTCACCAGAAAATTGTTAGCTTGTCTTTTTTTTCCGATCATAAAAAGTTCATTTTTTTATCTATATTTATTTCAACTATTTTTTTCCGTTTTTCCTTTCTCAATTTTTTTTTTACAATTTTAATATTTTTAAATTAATATAAAAGATGGATCTTTATTTATTATTTAAGAAATTTGAATATATTATCAATTTATTTATAATTTATGTATTTTTTAATTAATATAAAAGATAATTTTAAAATTTTTGAAGATATTATTTATTATTTACTATTTTAAAAATTTGAAGATATCATCATTTTATTTATTATTTATTATTTTTTAATTAATACAAAATATTTGTATTATTATTTTAGAAATTTAATTTTAATTTTTGTACTTTTTTAATCAATATAAAAGATGATTATTTATTGACTATTTTAATAATAGTAATATTTTATTATTTATTATTTATTTATTTATTATTTTAAAGAGGTTTTTGCAATACTTTATTTTAAATGTATTAATATTCATTTAAGGCTAATAGAATTGTTTGCAAAATTATTTTATATATTAAAGTTTTAAATTTTTTTAATTTTTTATTGTATAGAATAATTGATATCAAGTTTATCAATTTTTGGATTAAATTGTGTAGAAGTTTTTGCATCAATATTTTGGGTCACACTCGTACTGTGTAGAAGTTTTTACATCAAAATTTAGGGTCACGCCCCATGAATCATCATCAAAATGAGATAGAGCAACTGAAGGAGAAAATGATGGCTTAGAGAGTGTGACCCAAAATGTCGATGAAAAAATTTCTACAGTGTAATTAAAAAAAGTGATTAAAAGTAATAATTGATATAATAAAATTAGTGTTCACATTATGAATAAATATTGATACATGTTTACCACCATCATTTCCAATACCACTTGCTTTTCCAAAATTGTCCCAAAGAGTAAAATTGGGGATTTCATGTTTATTTGCGAATGGGCAAAAGATTTGTCTTTGGAAGTCAAGTCTTTAGATGTCAAATCTTATCTGCCATCAACATTTTCCTATGTTGAAGCAAGCGATTCATCAACACCATTTGAATTGTCATAACTACCTCTTAGTTCATCCTCATCAATTTATAGGTATATATTGTAAGGGTTTCTCATGCACCTTTCTTCATTTGTCCATGTCATTTCCCATGCACCTTTCCTCATCACAATTTTCTCTTCATACGGCATGAAGTTTTCATTTAAGCATTATAAAATAATTTATTTGTATATATAATTATTATATTGAACAGTTTTAACGATAGTAGTGAACAAATTTTGTGAATAGAGGTGTTTTTTGGGGAAAATATTATCTCCTATGCACAAAAGCGTGTGATTGATAGTTTTATTATATTTTATTAAATAGATATAAATGAATTAATATTGAAATAATTAAATTAAATTTTTAATATTTTTTTAAATATTAAAATCATTTTATTAGATGATAATTATGAAAATCTTATTAGTCTTATTTCAAATTATTTATTTTGACAAAAAAATTCTTTTTTAATAATATAAATATTTAAAAAATCATTCATCCTCTAGTTTGATCATATATGATAAGCATAGATTTAATATTCGTATATAGAATAAAAATAATATTATATTAATATATTATACATGGGTATGTGCAAGATCATGAGGGGCCAAAAAGTGGTGATGTAAAAAAATCCACTTTTTAGTCGTCGAAAAGCACATGAAAATGTATGTTGACTTTTTAGTAGGCCTGGGTGTCAGTACACCTGGGCAAACCTGACACCAAAGCACAAGCCTTATCGGGTACTCTAAACCTGTGGTATAAATTAAAACCCATGAGCCATTTTCCTCATTTCTCCTCACGTTTTGGGTTTGGAAAATGGCTCCAAATATCATATACATGATAGTTTCAGGTACCTGATTGCGCCAACAACAAATTCGGCTCCATAGTTGATCCGGTAAGTAAATTCTTGCTATATCTTTGTTAATCTCTATTGAGCATTTTAGGTTGTCATTAGTATCAAAGGTCAGTAAACAGGTCGATCGGTTATTTATATTGAGACAGTCGGTAACTAGAAGTAAGACAGAGAAGTCGGTAAAGCCTTACACTGAGCATCACATAGTTGACCGAGCACCAGCTACACCGACACTAATGGTCAGTAAACACTGAGCATCGTAGTATACACCAAGCATCGCAGTATACACCTAGCAAATTATACAGTGTTTACTGATGATCATAGAAAATGGTATAGTAATAAAAAATGGCACATTATTCTATGCAAACGGTTATAACAGATCGTAAAATGGTTTACCAAGATCGAGGAGCATTTATTGTAAAAGATATTCATTAAATGCAATGATTATCTTATTTGTATTAGTTGATCTAGGTTATTTTGCACCGTAGATCTTAGGGTTATGATTTTTTTTTGTAACCTAATTTTTGTTTAATTGGCAAAATAGAACACTATATATTGTATATGTTCGCACCATTTTATAAGGTTGTTGAACTAATATATATGAATCACAGAGCACTTGAAGAAATTGCCTATCTTCAAGACATTTAGTTTACCGAGCAGAACAGAGTACAGAGGTTTTCAGATTAAGCAAAATCAGACAAGGCAACCGAGTAGATCAGAGCAGAGAACCATTAGAGATAAGGTGATATTTTGATAAGAACTTATAGATCTATTTTAGACAATTGAGTTGTCAACTAGCAGATAGTTTACCTATTACTTTCTAACAATTGTGATAGAGTTTTGATAAATCTCTTAATAGAGTAGACTTAACAGTCTTTGCATAAATCTCTTAATCGAGTACACACTTCATATAGTGTTGTTAAATCCTATAACTAGGTAGATCTAGCTAATCTAATATGTTACTCCTAATAGGGTAAGATCACCAAAAGTGATCAAAACTTGTAGCCTTAATAGGCAAACCTTTTCTATTTGCAGTAGTGAAGAATTTGTGGGTGTCATCCCCACCGCAGTTTTTACCTTCTAACAAGGGTTCTACATTACCAAAATACTTGTGTTATGTGATTGTCATATTGATTTCATGATTGTTTACTTTCTTAAGTTAACTAGATGATTGATTTATGCAATTAGATTCAAGTTATTTTGATCAGTTATTACAGTATTCAGTTATAGATCAGAAAGGTTTTGCAACTAAAGTTTTGAAGGAACTGATTCACCCCTCCCCTCTTAGTACCTATCTGTCCTAATTCCAACAATTGGTATCAGAGCTCAGTTCTCTTGTTGAACAGTTTAACCACTAAAGGGAAAAGATCTAAGTCATGGAGAGATACAAACTTGACAAGACTATTGAGAATCAGAAGATACAAATGCAGATGTTTGTGGAACAATATAAACAAGCCAAGTAAGAACTAAAGAAATTACTAGTTGAAAGAAATAACCTTGCAATTTAGCTGAATGAAATAAGCTATCATGAAGAACCTATTGATGACATGTTTGATCATATTGGATCAAGTTCTGGAAGCATCTATGACGGATCCAAAAGCATAATCTCTAAGTTATCTGAAAAGAATCAGCATCTATCTGAGCAAGTGAAAGCACTTCAAATTGGTCATGAATCTCAAATGGTAAGAATGGTGGAAATCATGAACAATGGTAGACAAGCTGAACAAGATTGAAATCTGGCTATTGAAGACCAAAGACTGATGACTGAACAACTTCAAGAAAAAGAAAATGAAATTCAGAGGCTCACTGATTGTCACTTCCAAGTATCAAATCAGATGATGACATTTAATCAAGAAATGAACCTAGTAAATGGAGAATTATCAAGAAGAATTGAAGATGTTGCAACACTCCTAGAAGAGAATGAAAAACTGAGAAATGAAATAAAAACACAAAAGAAACACAATGAGATGATGAAGATAGCCGAGGATAGCTCTAAAAAGATTGATGATTTTTTGACTAATCAGAGGAGATTCCGAAGCAGAACTGGTATAGGCTACACCGGTGAAGGAGAATCATCACAACAAGCTAAAGAAGTCAACAACAATCAAAGTCAAAAACCGAAAGTGTTGACATGTTACCATTGTGGAGCCAGGACATACATCTAATGTGTACAGAAGCAAAGCACAAGGTAAACCTCCTATCATTCCTAAGTTCAATGGATATTGCTATTACTGTGGTAAGTTTGGACATCCAGCTTATGAATGCAAAGAAAAGAAGAATGAAATTGCTAATAATACTATTGAGGAGAAAATATGCTATACTTGTAATAATTATGGACACACTGCAAGGGACTGCAAGGCAAAAATGAAGTAGGTCTGGACACCTAAAGAGAAACTACAACAAAAGCCATATCAATCGAAGAGACAAGGTAACTCATATGTTTGGGATTATAATACATGGACTAATTGTACTGCATGTGGTCAGTATGGACATATTGCAGCAAACTGTTATAGAAAGAGTCGGATTGGACAATCAAGTAACTGGGCAAATGCTGGAATGGCATGTATGCACTATCACAAGGTCGGTCATGTAAGCAAGAACTACAAAGACTAAGCACCTGATGAAAACCATATATTTGAAAGTGGATATAACATTGCAAAAATTACAAAGTTAAGGAACACAATGTGGAAGAAGGCATCTAATGAGAATGTTGAGTCAAGTAACACTGTCGGTGAAACCTCATCCACTGGATTGGGTGACATTGGTACCTCCACTTAAGATGAAAAGGTATGTATGGAATTGACATTTCAAATGATCACATTTTACATACAGTTCCTTATATATGATGTACAAATACCAAATCTGCATGAATGAAGATGCACTATGGTTTATATATTATAAGTTTGCAAATGTCATCTAGTCGGTAAAAGAAGAAACATGAGTTGGTTACCCGTCAGTAATCACTATACAAGGTTAACCAACAACAGTTCAAACTGATGAAGAAAATCTATGTTAACCGAGCAAAAGATATTGAAGACATTATTGAGCTGATAGCTGTCTTGTACCGAAAGTTAGGTCACACATCTAATGCATCAAAGTTTGAGTGAGAATATCGAAAAACCCTATATATACATGAAAATAGAGTTCATTATTATATTGTGATTTTGAAGAAAGGGGATTTTATAGAGAAGAGTTTGAGCTAACAATTTTTAGAATAGATTCAAAGCTATTGTAGATCAAACCGATGACAATTCTTCAACAAAAACTAGTAAGTTCATCCACCTACCGAACAATGGTTATCTATTTTCTTGCCGAAACCCTAGAAACAATTTATGGCATCATCTTCGACAGCAAGAAAATCATAGAACATTGAGGAGGAAGTGGAATTAATTGTTAGGGCACACTTTGCTGAGGAGAAATTCAAACCTCATCCTAAGGTCATAGCACAAACGGATGATATGGGTGCATTTTCTAGTATTCTTGATAAGGTTTTGTTAACAGAAGACATTAGGGCTTATGTTCACTACAAGATCGGTGAAGTATGTGACTTTGAGACCATAGCAGCTTATCAGAAAGTCTATGGACCGGATGGTAAGATCAAATCTGAATATAAGAAGATTGAGGAGTAAGGGTTACGGTGTTTCACATACTTCCTGTAATCATTTCACAACAACTGGATAAGAATCATGCTAAGCAGATTCCATGACAACAAATTTTGGCTAGACAAACTGGTTGAGGTCACCAAGAAGATTATCAGTAGGGTTACTAGGTACCCTACAACTGACAAATCCAAAGCATTTCAAAGTTTGTCTCATCCCGATGTAGAAAAGAACACTAGAGCTCAATGGGATGGTAGGGCACTAAAGATTTCAACTATCAAAGATCCAGTGGTAAAATTCACAACTCATGTCATCAGGTACAAGATATTTCAATCAAGAAGACTGAATAGTGTACCCTACAGCGCCGTAGACATGGTTTACAAAATTGTGAAGAAAGATCACTAGGTTGATCTTGCTGAGCTACTACTACACCAACTATATGACAACATGAAGACAATAAAAGAAAAGAAGTCCAATACATGTAAGTATGGATCACTGCTTGTCTGTAGATTCCTCTATTTGCAAAAATATGTACTAGGTATTGGAAAAGTTAACTGGCAATCAGACAAACTGATAACTGCTCAAATTGGTGATATGATGAGAAGTCTAGGAGACAATGTGAACAAGGAGTTCCATGCATATTTCAAAGAATTTCAAACAAGAATACAACAAAGAAGTAGAATTCCAAAAGAATTAGTGAGCAAATTTGAAGATGACATATGCTTTGTGGTAAGCACAGACCACTCAATGGTAAAGGCAGTAGAACTGAGAATAAAATGGCTAGCACCAATGGGTTATGAAATGAATCATGATTTCGCTCTGAAATCTATCAATGCATTGCTAGCTTTACCAATTGACATCACTACTAGTAGGTTTGGAGTGTACGAGGAAGCTAAGTCTAGAATTACAATGGACATTGAGATCGGTAAAATGTCAGGAAGGGCAAAGAAAATGAAAAAGGATCTCACAGCAAAATATGGAACTACATCTGACTCACATAAGGAGTCACCAGTTGATGAAGCAACTAAAGATCAGTTACAGCTGGCTGACAAACCCTATGACAGTGAGGAGACCGAGTCAGACAAAGAAAAGGATAATACACCCATTCCTCCCACCAATGATGAAGAAGAAACTCAACTACCCACAACTGATGAACAAGATATTCAGCTACCAGAACCTAAAGGAATGAGGACACGTTCAACAACTGCAACACAATCAACCGAGCAGAAAGAAGAAGCAGTAAAAGTAGCAAAAAGAAGACCAGCTACACCGATGAAGAAATACATCAAGAGAAAGAACAAGAAAGTAGTTGAACCACTGAAGAAAAAGAGGAAATATATAAGGAGTAAGGAAGATATAGAGGAGACTGACACTAAAAATGACCTTGATCAATTTAAGCTAGTTCATAATAGGGATAGTACCATAGAAGAAATGATTGAAGATATTATTGAGAATGGAAATCTTAATGATCCAGGTATAGGCAAATTTAACAACATGTCAATTGAGGACAAGACAAAGATAGAACATGCTATTGTTCAAATGATGATCAAGTTCAAAAGAGTACCGATGGAATTTTCATGTCAATTGCTGAAGGAACTTGATGAAAAAATAAGTGAAAGATGGGCTATTGCACTAGACACAGAGAAAAGAAAAAGAGAATGATCTCTAGGCCGTGCAGCCACACACTTTAGCTATGCTGAGGTAAGTGAATACATGACAAGGTATTAGTCTAGATTTTCAGTCAAGAATAGAGCTATGCAGATTATGGATGAGAATGTAGATGATATGGATGTCGTATGTGACTCCCTATGGACATTAATTTTGAAAGCAGAAGAGAAAGTAGGACAGGAAGAATTCCTAAAACTATCTAAAAAGAGACACAGTTCAAAAGGTAAAATTATTTTCATTGATGATTATAAAGGCAAGAAAATAGAAGACATCGGTATACCAGTTACTGAGGTAATTGATATCACCGAGCAAAAGGAAGAAATCAAAATTTCACAGGATGCACCAGATCAAGCTAAGATCCACTTGCAAAAGAAAACCGATGATGAGGCACTCATTGAGGACATCACTAACAGTGATCCTGATGATAAGGATGATGAAGATGTAATAATTACACAATACAAAGATGAAGCATTAAACACCGACAATGTGTTTACATCTCTACCAGGTGAACTACCTGTACTTGTAGAGGCCATTGAAATAATTTCACAAGTACAACCTGATGTCTCTCATCCTAAGCCAACCAAAGATACAATTGAGATTCAAGCACTCGAGCAACCTGTAGATACAAATGAGCTTGTCAAACTAGAGGCACAGTCTACAGAACAGAAGGAACCTGAAGAAACCAAGTCAACCAAGGTGAACCAACATGACACTACCACCGAGACTCCCACTCAATCTACCGAGGAGCAGAAGAAGGATGATATAGTGTCAACTAGTAAGGATACTCTGAGGAGTGAAGAAAAAACTATTGTCATAAGTGAAAAGAAGTCACCTCTAGCCCCGAAGAAGAAAAAGAAGAAAGCCAAAGGGCCGGTCACCATTGATGAAGTTATCATTATACTAGAATGTGACCCAAGAACTCTAAGCCCCGAGGAACTATGTTGGTATGGGGAGTTATGTTCGAGGAAAGAGACACAAGAAAAATTGAGGCAACAACAAAAATGTAAAGAAGTGTTAAATGATGTAAGGGATATTCTATAACAGATAGTACTGGAAACAAACATTGATGAGAATACTCCCATTTTAGATCAACTTGCCACCCTCGCTGACAAAATCAATGCCCCTGATATAGATACAGACAAAAGAATAGAAGAACGGGCAGAGTCAAAGATTCAAAACAAATTGGTAGAAACGATTAGCACTGAAGTGGCACTAAACAAGGTAAAATTATTTGAGGTCATTACCGAGGTAAAATCTATCACCCAGATAATCTGTCAACTACTAATAAAGCTTTGTACTACAGACACCTTCGCTGTAGAAATCAGTGAAAAGATAAAAGGTTTAGAAGAAGAAATCAAGTTGAGTACACAAGCAGCTATCGCAGAGCCAACTGCTTTCTTAAAGCACATTAACCGAGTTCAGGAACTCCGGTGGCTGATAGTAGACTTAAGGAAATAAGAAGCGCACATCACCAATCAGGTTACAGAGTTACAAAAAGAACTCACTCCTTACTTGAAGATTTTTGAAACACATACTGTCAAAGCTAAGCAACTTGTGGCAACACCAGAGTTTTCAGTGTTGGAAAATATCTTTGACATGCATGCATAAGTCAGTCTTGAGCAAATTGCTCTTACCAACTTGAAAGAGGAATGGGAAAACCTCTTGGAGTCTATAAAGAAAACCCATCAGAACATTTTTGATAAGCTGTAAGTATACATTACATATTTTTTTTTGGGTATTTGGCATTATTATCAAAAAGGGGGAAAACATGTTTATGCCAAATAGTATATTTTTGATATGTATATTACATAATACTGGGAGTATGCACTGAGGGGGAGTACTTTTGTACTTAGAAGTTTTTGTAGTGGATATGTATATGGCAGAGATATAAGGGATATATACATAATGAAGTTTTGATACTAATGCCAAAGGGGGAGATGGTTAATCTCTATTGAGCATTTTAGGTTGTCATTAGTATCAAAGGTCAGTAAATAGGTCGGTCGGTTATTTATATTGAGACAGTCGGTAACTAGAAGTAAGATAAAGTAGTTAGTAAAGCCTTACACCAAGCATCACATAGTTGACCAAGCACCACTGACACTGACACCGATGGTCAGTAAACACCAAGCATCACAATATACACTGAGTAGATTATATAGTGTTTACCGATGATCACAAAAAATGGCATAGTAATCAGAAATGGCACATTATTCTATGCAAATGGTTATAACAGATCGTAAAATGGTTTACCAAGATCGAGGAGCATTTATTGTAAAATATATTCATTAAATGAAATGATTATCTTATTTGTATTATTTGATCCAAGTTATTTTGCACCGTAGATCTTAGGGTTATGATTTTTTTTTGTAACCTAATTTTTGTTTAAGCGGCAAAACAGAACACTATATATTGTATATGTTCGCACCATTTTATAAGGTTGTTGAACTAGTATATATGAATCATGGAGCACTTGAAGAAATTTCCTATCTTCAAGACAATTAGTTTATCGAGCAGAACATAGTACAGAGGTTTTCAGATTAAGCAAAATCAGACAAGGCAACCGAGTAGATCAGAGCAGAGAACCATCATAGATAAGGCGATATTTTGATAAGAACTTATACATCTATTTTAGACAATTGAGTTGTCAGCTAGCAGATAGTTTACCTATTACTTTCTGACAATTGTGATAGAGTTTTGATAAATCTCTTAATAGAGTAGACTTAACAGTCTTTGTATAAATCTCTTAACCAAGTACACACTTCATATAGTGTTGTTAAATCCTATAACTAGGTATATCTAGCTGATCTAATATGTTACTCCTAACAGGGTAAGATCACCATAAGTGATCAAAACTTGTAACCTTAATAGGCAAACCTTTTCTATCTGTAGTAGTGAAGAATTTGTGGGTGTCATCCCCACCATAGTTTTTACCTTCTAACAAGGGTTTTTGCGTTACCAAAATACTTGTGTTATGTGATTGTCATATTGATTTCATGATTGTTTAATTTCTTAAGTTAACTAGATGATTGATTTATGCAATTAGATTCAAGTTATTTTGATCTATTATTACAGTATTCAGTTATAGATCAGAAAGGTTTTGCAACTAAAGTTTTGAAGGCACTGATTCACCCCTCCCCTCTTAGTACCTATCTCTCCTAATTCCAACAATCTTGATTAATTTCTTTCATTTTCATGTTAAATGTAGTTTTTTTGGTTAAAATAGGGTTTTGTATTAAATTTTTTAATAATATATGAAATCAATTTGAAATTTATATCTGTTTATTATTTAATCAGGCATGGCTGACAACAGTGAAGATTATAACCCTCCCCCACCAAATAACGATCCCTAAAACAATCTAGAACCACTTCAAAACCCTCAATCTTTAGAGGATTTGATACAAGAGAACTTGAACACTATATGGGGCTTCAAAAATACATATTAGAATATACCTACGTTAGCTCCTATGCTTCCCATCCTAAATACCATTGTTGAAAACATTGACACCCTTACGCAACATAATAATGATGCTATTCATTGGCGTGATGATATGCATGCCCAATTTGATGACAGGCTTGACCATGATGGGGTTGCGACCCTTAATATAACTAAGGAAGATATAGCCTCCCTTTTTGTTAATCCTAAAATTGGATAAAAATTTGACCCCAAAAAGCCCAAATTATCAATAAAATGGTGCACACATGAAGCAATGCGCACACATTTTTGGGATCACTGGTGGATGGTTTTTGATAAACCACCCCATAAAAATTTGGAGCTCCCTTTCTATTTCATAAAAAAATTGTATGCTGAGTTTGTGCTTGGTCACAATGTTAATTATTGGAGTATGAGGCCCAACATGGGCGTAGGTAGAGGAGCTCCTTAGACTAGGCCATTTTTCCAATGCAAAAAGGCCACTACCTTTGTCCCCCCCATTGTTGTCGCACCCCCTCCTCCAATGCAGCATCTCGATATCATTGCAAAGGCTGCCTCATAGAGTACTAGGTCCATTCATTTGCTGAGTGATCAGTTGATCACACAGACCAGGTCATTATTGCCTACTAGTGTGGATGATGCTTGCACATCAACATCTGGCCAGAGTTCACATGTATGTGAGCCGCATATTTGCATTATATGCAAGAATATGTGCCTCAGACTGCTTAATGATGCTGATACATATCAGTATGTTATTGATGAGGAGGATGTAGGAGATGCAATTGCAGAGGCTACAACGTCTCATGGAGCATCTACATCTCATGAGAGTGCTGAGGAGGGGTATGCAGAGCCATGGACTCTGTTGATACGGTAAGAGTAAACATTATAAATAAATTTGTCACTTGACATTTAATTTAAAAATAATTTATTTATTTAGATTAGTTTTAATGATTGCATAAACTTATGTATATATATTTTTCCATTTATGTTCAGTCGATGACAGAGGAGGAGTTGAGACAAGTGGATGACTCCACACTTTCAGCCATTTCATTTGGCCTTGACACCTATATGGTATATTATAAATTATGTACCCATTAGTTTTTTTTATATCATTTGGTATACATGCTTAAATCTCTATCAATTAGAGAAATAAAATTCATACATTTACTAATATATTTTCATCTTATTGTACTCTTGCAGGCTACAACTGATGTTAGTGGGGGGCACAAGGGGTTCCTTCTTCATGTGTCAACAAAGGAAAGGTAATTAATTGTTTAAGATTAATTATGCATGCATATGTATGCCACTTGTGTGTAGAAATAAACATTTTATTTGCACTTTATTTTATAGGGTGTGGCTCTTGATGATGTCCTGACACGGGTTCAGGAGCTAGGCTGACAGGCATCTCGATTCAGAGTGATAGCCTGATTGTGCATATACTTTTACATATTGTTATTTGTATTTTGGAACTAGGGTTGTTATGATGAAGTACATTTATATATAATTGAAAATATTTTTACTCTCATAGGTTACTCCCAGTGTGAGGGAGAACCCACAAGAATCTTTCATATCTTTGTTGACCCATCCAAAGGAGGGATCCGGGGATGTAAGTCTTAATTTTAGTTCAATCAATTTGTAATTTTATTATGCTATCATCCTATTTTGTAGATTTATTACTCTATGTTGCACCACTCTACTAATCTCATTATTGAAAATATATATTTATAGGTCAGAGTTGGTATTGTTGGCATGGTCCCTTCGCTACCAAATACGTATGCTAGGACACTTGATCATGGTAGGTGACCAAGAGGCCAGGTACAAATATTTTTATTCAGTTGTAATTTTAATTAAATTAGTGTTTGAATTATGAATTATATGTGTGTGTGTGTGTGTGTGTGTGTGTTCTTGTGTAGAAATCATATAAAGTAAGCAATCTAACTTGGGTTTGAACTCATTTTTTATGCAAGATCAATCCGAGCCAAACACTTATTCAAAGAGGCTACATTTGGATCATCCCCCTATGACATAGGATATATGCCACATTGTACACCTTGAAACATTTATTTTGTAGATATTTTGAAATGCCATGTGCCATATTTGTATATGGAGATACTTTTGATACATTTGATACTTTCTATGTATAGAACATGTTCATTTTGATGTTATATTTGCATAATCTTTTGTATACATATTTATTATTCATGTTTATGGAATTGAATGGTGAAGTTATATCTTGACTATGATTATCATTATGATTTAAATTATATCTTGTTGAAGTTACATTTGTTTTTTTTAACTCTGGAATACCCTGTTCATGGAGCTTATTATGTTTGAGGTTTAACTTCTATAGATTTCCTATGTTCTTATGTTCATACCATTATACCTTACACCCAAAGGGACACTCAGTCTCTTCACATTTACAAACCACCTCTATAAATGTTAACTTGCTCAATCAGAACAAAATTGGACATGCGTATAAAAACCACAATTTTGCATTTAAGGTGTGCTCCAATGATAGCCCACATCTTCCAACTACCCAAAAAATCAATCTTTTAAAGTCTTGGACAACCTAACTCCATTACCATACACAACACATGTTCTGTGTCCTCAAAGCCACACATGCACATCTTATAACATCCCAAACTTCTTGACTAGCTATATATCTTTTATATATACATCCTGACTCCAACATGCAAAACCACGAACCATATTTCTTGATTACCATTAAACTTCACCTAACATAACATTTTATATCTCCATCTACTACATTACAAAGACAAGTGTTGATATTATAATCTATATACCCACTCTACTATATCACAGATCCCACGGCCCTTAACCCAACTTGTAATCCCACTTGAACCAGTTAGTACTACATTATTTCAATACTATGTATATACTCACTATGTATATAACTCATCATATTGGGGTTTAATAAATCCATAGAGAAATGTAGCACTTTTGATGTTAGGTCACTTGGGTCGAGCATGGTCGCAAGTGTTCCAGTGAATCTGTGGGTAGAATAGGGTTGTCACCGATGTTTACCTGACCAATTGGAGTGTTGACCCCTTTTGACACTTTTCAACCCTCAAGTGTGTCCAAAGGGGTCATAGGACCCGTTAGGACACACTTGAGGGTTCCAATGTTTTGAAAGGGGTCATGTGGACTTCTTAGGGGTCCTAATGCATGATAAGGCATACTAGGACCCCTAGGAAGTCCCCATAACCCCTTTTGACACATTTGAACCCTCAAGTGTATTTGAAGGGGTCGTAGGACCCCTTAGGACACACTTGAGGGTTCCAATGTGTCGAAAGGGGTCATGGGGACTTTCTAGGGGTCCTAACATGTGATAAGGCATACTAGGACCCCTAGGCAATCCCCATGACCCCTTTTGACACATTTGAATGCTCAAGTGTGTCCAAAGGGGTTATAGGACCCCTTAGGATTCACTTGAGGGTTCCAATGTGTCCATAGGGGTCATGGGAATTTCCTAGGGGTCCTAACACATGATAAGGTGTACTAGGACCCCTAGGAAGTCCCCATGACCCCTTTTGACATATTTGAATGCTCAAGTGTGTCTGAAGGGGTTGTAGGACCCCTTAAGACACACTTGAAGGTTCCAATATGTCCATAGGGGTCATGGGGATTTCCTAGGGGTTCTAACACATGATAAGGCATACTATGAACCCTAGGAAGTCCCCATTACCCCTTTTGACACATTTGAATCCTCAAGTATGTCTGAAGGGGTCATAGGACCCCTTAAGACACACTTGAGCATTCCAATGTGTCCATATGGGTCATGAGGACTTTTTAGGGGTCCTAACATGTGATAAGGCATACTAGGACCCCTAGGAAGTCTCCATGACCCCTTTTGACACATTTGAATGCTCAAGTGTGTCTGAAGGGGTCGTAGGACCCCTTAGGACACACTTGAGGGCTCCAATGTGTCCATACAGGTCATGGGGACTTCCTAGGGGTCATAACATGTGATAAGGCATACTAAGACACCTAGGAAGTCCCCATGACCCCTTTTGACACATTTTAATGCTCAAGTGTGTCAGAATGGGTTGTAGGACCCCTTAAGACACACTTGAGGGTTCCAATGTGTCCATAGGGGTCATGTGGACTTCCTAGGGGTCCTAACAAGTGATAAGGCATACTAGGACCCCTAGGGAATCCCCACGACCCCTTTTGACACATTTGAACTCTCAAGTGTGTCCGAAGGGGTCATAGGACCCATTAAGACACACTTGAACATTACAATGTGTCCATAGGGGTCATGAGGACTTCCTAGGGGTCTTAACACATAATAAGGCATATTAGGACCCCTAGGAAGTCCCCATGACCCCTTTTGACACATTTGAATGCTCAAGTGTGTTTGAAGGGGTCGTAGGACCCCTTAGGACACACTTGAGGGTTCCAATGTCTCCATAGAGGTCATGGGGACTTCCTAGGGGGACTCAGCTTAGCCATCCTTACCTACTCTTTAACAGAGATTCTCAAAAATTTGTATACTTGAAGGCATCCTATAGGAAAAAATGAAAAGTTTCCTAGAGAATATCCACAATTCATATACAAAAGCATCATATAGGAAAAATGACAAAAAAAATAGCTAAAAGGTAAAATTTATCATTAACACTGATAGTACCAAGGTCATACCCACTGTCAAATCATAGTCTATGACGTGCAGAATGAGCAAAGCAAGTGAAATGAAAGGGAAGTATGGATCAAATAGTGAAGGTGCATCAAATCAAATAAATATCATAATAAATGTAGAAAATACTGTTACAGATAAAAATATTTTCATATTAATGGGAAAGAGTGGGAAGAGCTTCTTGGACCCATGATAGAAGTTACAGATAATGAGGAAGAGCTAGGAAGGGGAAAGTGGCAAAGGAAAGAAGTAAGATATGTGTGTGAGCCTATGTCAGATGATGATGATGATGATGAATACTCACTATCTACTAGTAGCTCATGTAGTGACAAAAGCTCTTCAGTGCACATTTACACTGAAACAAAAAATTCAGATAGAGAAGTAACAAGTGTTGTGGAATTATCCATAGAGCAATGTGAAATGAAGCCTCAAATTGGTTCATTAGCAAGAAAAAAATTTGGTCATGCACTTCATTCTAGCACCATAAATATTTCTATTAGAAATGCCTATTCATTAATGGCCTTGCATTTATGGGACTTGGGAAACTAGGTTACTCATGTTGGGCATTATCCCTCAAATATAAGTTCATTGCCACCTTTGGCAAGGCAGTCTCACTCCTCATTTTGTAAAAAAGGGCAGCCATCTATGGTCCAAGGTTTTAATTTAGCTGACAAGTGGAGAGCTTCTCAAGGTAATGATTTCTTTCATAGAGAAGTTCCTGATTCATCTCAAGGTTCTCATTTAGGTGACCAACTCCTTGGAGGTCCACAAATAGACCCATTGATTTCCCAAATTGGTAAAAGGGTAGATGCAATTTTGGAAAGACTATCCCAATTGAAGATAAATGGAAATTCTAGTGAGCATAAATTTATTGTAGATCCAATGGGTGTATCTCCTCCACTGACAAATATAATTGATTCCAGAGACTTGCGTTTAAATGGAGACTGTCTATTCCCAAACATGCCCCAGTCAAGCAGATGAACCAGATGTTGCTTGAGTAAAGAAGATAGTGGTTTATTAAAGAATTTGCATTATCCCACTTGCTATCAGTTACTACTTTTTGAGTAGCTTTCCAGCTACTTCTATGCGGGATTTTTGTAATATATAATGTCCTCATGCAAGTACATGCCATTTTTTGTAAACATTTTCTATTGTAAGGGTTAGTGAGTAATATCAAAGAAAAGGTTCTTGCATGTATTATTTAGACACATATCAATTAGGAAACCATTTTTCTCCCATTACATGGCAGAAATTCCTAGATTCACTTTGTCGGTATCAATAGGCAGCAAGATGAGGAAAGAAATATTTGTGAAGAGGAAGTACAAATGTTACTGTCCAAAATCATTTGGAGAGTAATATTCTTCTCTTGATTGTAATAAGAAAATCAAAATGTAGAAGACAGAAAATAGCTGGGGCATTTATTTCCTATGACCTATGTCAATTTTAGTTCAATTCCTATTGATGATACTCTCAATGTGTAAAAATAAATTGATGTGTTATTTTAAAATGATGTTGACTGAAATTTATGAACATATGTCAAATATCCATTTTTTCCAGAATTTGAAATAGAACCAGTGGTGATATAATCAAATTTGTGAATTTCACATCCAATCATTGCATGTTAATCAAAAGTACAACATAGTAATATTTTTGAACTGATAAAAAATATTAGTCTTACTTCAAACCTACTCCCATGTATGTGGTTTATTGGAGGTATCTACTGAACAATGTGTGGATCTGTAATGTCCCTATCCAGGACCTTACTCACTTTGTTTAAAACTCCTAATTAGAATTTGGATTTCTAATGCCTGCTATGATATTATTTAACTTTGCCTTGCTCCTTACTGATTAATATTGTAATGAATTGGTTATCCTTCCCCTTCTCTCCCTCTCCTACTCTCTCCCCTTCCCCTTCTCTCTCTCTCTCTCTCCTACTCTCCCCTTCCCCTTCTCTCTCTTACTCTCTCTCCTTCCCCTTCTCTCTCTCCTACTCTCTCCCCTTCCCCTTCTCTCTATCTCTCCTACTCTCTCCCCTTCCTCTTCTCTCTCTACTACTCTCTCCCCATCCCCTTCTCTCTCTCCTACTCTCTCCCCATCCCCCCTCTCTCTCTCTCTCTCTCTCTCTCTCTCTCTCTCTCTCTCTCTCTCTCTCTCTCTCTCTCTCTCTCTCCCCCTTCCCCTTCTCTCTCTCCCACTCTCTCTCCTTCCCCTTCTCTCTCTCTTACTCTCTCCCCTTCCCTTTCTCTGTATCTCTCCTACTCTCTCCCCCCCCTCTCTCTCTCTCTCTCTCTCTCCTATTCTCTCCCCTTCCCCTTCTCTCTATCTCTCCTACTCTCTCCCCTTCCTCTTCTCTCTCTACTACTCCCTTCCCATCCCCTTCTCTCTCTCTCTCTTCCTCCCTCAGCCCCCACCACCTTCTCACTCTCTCTCTTCCTCAATGGCCACCCATGAATTTTTTAAATGGTTGATTGATTTCCTTTGCTTCTTTCAATGGCCATCCATGATTTTTCTGCAATCTTCCAACCTTTTGTACATAGTTGTAAAATACATATTAATATATTATACATATAAAATAATATATAATATATGATATATAATGTAACATTTAATATTAATATATATTAAATAACATTTAATGTAAAATGTATATTATATAATATTTAATATATAATTGATATTATATAATATTTAATATATATAATATATAATCTAATATATATCTAATATATAGTTTTTGATATATAATATATCATATGAAGGATGGAGAAAGGGGAGGGAGAAAGGGGAGGGAAAAGTAAAAAATCAAAATTCTGTCAGAATTTTTGGGTACCCGATTAGGCTCGGTATTGCTTTGTGCACCAAACCTACATGGTCAACTTTTGAAATGTCTCAAAAACATGCTTTTCCCCTATTTCTCTGAGTTCAAGACTTCGACCATGTAGCTGATGATTTTTTTTCACCCGGATTTGATGACATGAAAAGGTTATCTTAAGGAGATTATCATCTTTCTATCGATATAATTGCTGTCAAATTTTGAATTCGGTAATAATTATTAGTTATTTTCTAATTGAGTTACCTCTAAAGTGATGATTTATATACTGATTGAAAAATGACTATAACTTTCAGACGGTATAACATTTTTGAAATCCAAAAAATGTGTCACATTCTATGCTTCGCCTACTATAAGGATTTTTTTTTTTTTGAATTTTGTCAAGTTTTGAATTAGTTAAGGTGGCCAAACACGAGAGTTTTTTTATTTTGAAAATATTGTAGTAGAAAATTGATAATTAATTATTTTTTGGAATAAAATTACAAAAAAACATGCATCACATCCGGGCATGAGTCTACTACTTATATATAAAATCTTATAATAAAATATTATCATTTGATTATGATTAAGGTGGTCAGACATACACCTACTTCTTATTTTTTTACAGAAATTTTTGTACTATTGCATTGAAATCTATACCTTTCACCAATCATACTAACCTTTTTTTCAAAAAAGGCCTAGTAGTTTAGAAACTACATTCAATTTTCTACAGATTCTAATCTTACAAATTTTGGATAAGGTTGATAGCTAGTTGAAATTTTCACATCAAGTTGACTAACCCTGATTTTCTGATTTTTCATTGCCACTTAAGGGCATAGTTTGGCCCCTCATGATCTTGCACATACCCACATTTATTAGTTAATTATCATATAGTATCTAAAATATTTTATAATATAAATTACTATTATAGAAATATATTTTTATATAATTATATATGTTACCCTTGCATCTATTTTGATACAAGCGCTAGTGTAAGAGATTTTGAATTCACATTATTGTGTTGTGTCAAAGGTAATGCTATTATTAAAAGATACAATTAGAAATTGTAGAAAGAAAGACACATCTTTATTATTTTTTGTCTCAATGTTTTTCCTTAAAATAAAACATCTAACATTGTTATTAATAGTAAAATTATTGATAGAATTGTGTTGGCCATTGATAATGATCTTGTTCAAATTGGTAATCACATTCCTATTCCTCTATCATATAATCTATTAGATATCCTTTCTCTTGATATGGAGGTCAATGCAAATCCAACAGTGGGTTTGGGTAATCAAGGGGCATCTATTGTGTTGTCAATTGTTCAAACTCCTTTATCTCTAGGCTCCCCTCTCTCTCTTTGTCCAGGAGTGATAGAAAACCAAAGAGTTTTATGAAAAAACAAGGTTGGTATCCAAACTACGTTGTTTTCTTCACTAGGTTCATCTAACAAGAAGAAAAAGTTTAGTCCACCCATGAATAGGTCTATTTCTACCAAATACAACTTACAGCCAGAGATTACTATTGGGAGTGCAACCCTAAATAAAACTTAGAAGAAGACGGGAGAAACTATCTCTCCTTGAGAGAAATAGATTCCTTTCTTGGAATGTTAGGGGCTTAAATGTCCCGAACAAAATAAGCTTACAAAAGCATCAATTAGAGTTGGGAAATTTTGATATTTCAATTGTACAAGAAACTAAATCAAGAATGAGGGGTGCTAAGCCCTCATTCACATTATGGAAATCTTGGAAATTTCACTCTCTTCCTTCTAGTGCCTTTGGAGGTCTAGCCTTTCTATGGAATCAATATTTAGTGGAGTAATCTTTGGTTTCATCTTCCTCCTATTTGATGTTTGTTATTACACAAGTTTACATCTTGTGATTAGCTATTAACTTAGAAAAAATATGAGCCATAGGAAATTCTTAAGTTATAGGTAATATGTAATGAGAATGAACCTCCAGAGTAAGCTGGTTCTTCTTGATATTTCACCTAAAATAAAGCTTTTTACAAGAAAGAGTAAGGAAGAAACACTTACTCTGGAGGTTCTTTCTCATTGCAGGTTTCCCAAAACTTGAGAATGTTCCCATGTATCACAAGGTTTCTACATTAATATCTTAGCACAAGGTGAAAGCTTGTGTGATAACATTTTTTGGTAAACTTAGTGGGATTGGGGACTGATTTTTAGTCTATTTTCTATAATTTCTTATTGTTGTTTAGTGTGTACAATAGTAACTTTTTCCTTCAAGAGGAAGAAATATTATACATTTGGCAAATTTGAGCTTTGGAGAAGAAATCCAATCCATTACATATTATGAGAAGAGTGTAGCTAAGAAGCATCTCTTCATCTTTTAAGTACTTGGAGTTGTCCCCACCTAGAATAAGAGGGAGAGTAACCGATAGACTTAAAAAGACCCTTGTTTGTTCAAGGAGAACCAAGTCTAACCCTCTTGCAGTAAGAGTTCATACTGTTGTTCTAACTACCACTTCTCTTGTTATTAGTATTTTCCCTCATTTAGGTGTTCCATCTTTTACTGCCCCAAGAAGTCAATATTTATAAATTCCTTTGGGACAACTTAGGAACCAACCTTTTTATGCATTCAACCAAGGAAACCCACTGAACTTGTCTCAACATGATGACATTTATGTGGTTACTTTGAAGATTCTACCATTTTTTTATAGGTGAGGATCAAACCATCCTAGTTGAATACATAAAATATGTGGCTAATCTATGTGCTTTGGACAATATTACATAAGATAATGTTGTAGTAATGTTGTTAGATGCATAATTCAAAGGAAAATATTTGCAATGGTTTAGACATTTAAGAGTGAATACTATTACCAATTGGGACCAACTACGTGCTAAACTTTGTAGTTCTTTTAAAAATAAATCTGACCATTTGTCCTTGATGGAGCAGTTTTCTACTATTAAGAGATCTCCTCATGATAAAATCATGGATTTCAACTTCCATTTTTAGAAGACACGTGAGAGAATTCCTCAAATTGTAAGACCCTCTCTAACCAATTATTTTTGTATTATTTGAGTTATTTTAATAGGAACATATTTGTTATGGTTCACTCTATGGGTTATGTTAAACTTATAGGTACTTATGGCATAGCTATTATAGTTGAGAATAACCTTATAAAATCTATTCAAATTTCTCCAAGGCTTGCTATACCAATATTTCATGTAGTTCATCAATTAATACCTTTGCAAGATGCCACTATAGTTGTTATTCTAATTTCTCCAACATTACTACCACCAAATACACAACCCAATAGTCAAAAAAATGCCCTTCCAATTCAATCTATGGAGTTACAAGAGATTAAGGTTATTTTATAATCTTTTGGTAATGAGATTGTTAATATAAAGAACCAAAAAAATCAAGGTCATAGACCATACCATCCTCCTAATTAGCCACCATATTAGAAAAAATAGAGCAATAGACCTTTTTACCGGTCATAATGAATACCATAGATCAACCCTTGACATACCATCGTATTAGCCTTATAATCTTAATGTGTCTAGCTCCTCAAAAGAGCTTGTTCTTATAGAAATTAACTTGTCATAGAATTATGAATGATATTTTCCATGCAATCAGCCCCATAATCAGGGTACTTGCACAAATGGTATCATAAACCAAGCCTTACTAGTTAAGCATACTCTAAGTTTACAAGAAAGTAATTCTGATGAAGCATCTTTGCAATAGTAGGAAGGTCAACAACGAAAGACAATGCTTTAAATTGGCAAGGTGAAGACTTTTGTGGTGTGAACCAAGATAGTCCATCTATTGTAGACAATACAAAAAGCAATAAGATAGCAATTGATGGTGGGAAACAATTTGTTATTGGTTTTGTACCACCAAAACAAGTTGCAAGGGGAAAGAAAAGTAACCTTGGTCCTTCTACTAGTGTTGGCCCTTCAAATAGTGATGCTAATTAGCTAAATATTCCTAATATTCATATAATACAAAGGAAGTGACTTGTTGGAAGCAAGGAGCTTCCTAAAAATCAAGTGCAACCAACTTTTTTGAATGTTGAAATTGCTGCTATGAAGAATCAATCTAAGGTTAGTGTTTCTCCTTTTAATATTATTTACCAAATGAGGAAATAAAATGTCTATATCCATGTGGGGTTCATTGATTATTCCTGGTAAAACTAACCTTATTCAATCAACCTTATCTAATTTGGGCATATCTAGTGAGTCTAATCAATAAAAATCCAAGGTTGTGTTGATCAATGTTGTTGTGAGTGAAAAAAAAATAATAAGTTTTAAAATCTAAGACTACACTTCTTTGTATGTCTTTGATAATAGGATATCACCTAGTTTATAATTGCATGATTGACTTAGGTGCTAGTAGCTCGATGATGTCTAAAAAGATTGTAGACAAGCTAGGTATTGAGTATGAAACACTTGAAAAAGGATTTATACAACTAGATGGGACTACTGTCAATATTGTAAGAGTTATTAAAAATATGAATCTAATCATATATGCTTATCCAAAATTTTCTATCCCACAAGATATCTATGTTAGAGTTACCACATTATTTTTCTATATGCTTGTCAAGGGATTTTACTACCAAGATTAGAGGTTATGTATCTTTAGATTGGTCACATGTGTTGTTTAGAACCAGGTAAGACACCAAAGCTACCATAAAATTAGAGCCCATGATATCCAAATATCATATTGAGACCTATACCTCATGTCCTATTAATGCAACATTTATTTCAAGTGAGCAAGAGGAGAAGCCCATTGCTCAAGAAGGTAACTCACAACCTGATGGAATACTAGATGTTCTTCTTGATGAGTGGGAAGCTCAAGACCTTGTTGTTTATTAGTGTGACTAGCTAGACAAAGTTGATTTAGGTATGTATTTAATGCATGAGGCTAATTCATTCATGCCCAACCTTGAAACTATTGTAGAACAACAAGATGGACAACTAGCTAATGAAGTATATCAATTAATTTTTTATGGCTAAAGGAGTAAAATTGGAACTAGTGGTGGTTTTATGCTGGTTTGTCCAAGTGGTGAGAGGAATTATTCAAGTTTCAGATTTTGTTTTAGTTTCTCTAATAATACTATTGAATATGAAGCTCTCATACCTGGAATAAATTGGGAAAGGAGAAGGGGTATCCACTATTTGAAGGTATTTGGGGAGAGGTAAATCATTGTGAATCAGGTAATAAATATTAATTTCACTAAGAATGGCCTACTTAAGTCATCTAAGCATAGGGTGTGAGATGTTATTCAAGGATTTGATGTCTTTAACCACATTTCTATACTTAAAAATTATAACAAATATGATGATAGGTTAGCTACAACAAGAGATGAATTTTATATCATTAACTACATTACGCTTGATGGTAGATTTACTAGGGCTTATGGTCACCATTTTATGTTGTTAAATCATTTTAGATATGATGAAAAAGTAAGTTTCCATTTCTATTTGTGGAGTTCTCTAGAGTACACTATTAAGAGTATGCAGAAGGACCCTTAAGGGGATCGCTATTGGTGTATGATATTCTTAAAACTAAAAAGGTTGAAAATCCTTTCTTAAGGGCAGAGCTAGAGAAGATGAAGAGACTGAAGGGGATGAGGATGATGATCTTTATGAAGAAGAAACTGAAGATGATGAGAACCTTTGAGGTTAAACCCATAAAAAGAACTAAATTCAAAGGGTCTACCTCTAAGGAAAAATAGGGTAAGACTGTTATGGAGGACTTTGCTACTGAAATGGAAACAAAAGAGGATGACTATGAGGAATGAGAGAAAGTTGGAGGTAAGAGAAAAAGAGTAGATTTGAGTAGAAGCAAGAAAATAACTAAAAGTAGCAAAATCCATTTTATAAAAACATTTTCATTTATTGTGAGGATGATGAGGACTCTGGGAAGATGAAGAAATAAGGTAATGAGGAAAATATTGGTCAGGAGATTTTGGATGAAGGGAATATGGGTGGGGATTTTGGCAATCTGGGTGAGGGTCAAAATTCTCTACAAAGGGTGGAGGAAAGTTTGCAAGAAGCTAATCAGGTTGTGGAAAATATTGTGGGGAGAACTGATCAAGCTATTCTAGGGTCCAAGGGGGCTGATGAAAAGGAGATAAACAAGGAGGATAGTGGGGTTAGGGCTGTTTTGAAAGATAAAAATTGCCTTGTGGATTTCACCTGTTCCCTGGGAAAGCTAATGGATGATGTTTCCATGGTTAAAGCTCAAATGTGTAAGATTATGTGTGATCTCAATATTCTCAAAAAGGTGAGCATAGGAGATAAACCGGTTGTTGTTTTCCTTGAGGAAATGAGGGATGTTGTTGGAAAAGTAGATGATTTTTTTTCCATGGTTGATAAGGTCTTCAAGTTGGAAAAGATCCTGAAAGGAAAAGTGCACTATGGAAAAAAGAGTGGAAAAATTAGAGGATACAATGTGGAAAATAGGGAAGAAAAGTCATGCTATCCTTTAAGCATATGTTGATCATGTTAGGATCTTGGTTGACAAGATGGAGAAGGCTAAAGGTGAGAAGGAGACAAAGGACTTGAAGGAGCCTACGGGACCTGGAAAGAGAACTCGGGTGAGCACCAGGAAGATTGAGGCCAAAGATGACAAGGAACTAAAAGAGCTCAAGAAATTTGTTGATCATATGAAGATTATGGTGGTCTGGGCTGAGGACCTTATGAAAAGTATTTAGTTGTCTGTTTGTGTTGTCCTATCTTTTTGTTCTACTATCCTTTTCTATTTTTCTTGGTGCAAATTTTTGTTGCTGGGCATCTACTGTGTATTTTTCATGTTTATGTTCTTGGATGCTGAGGCACGGTCTTTGGGAGCTTTTAATGGATTATCTGTAAGATCTATGTAAAAGGTTTTGGGTCCTTTAAAAACCTATTTTTACTTAATCAAAATAGGAGATAAATTTGACATTCCAAAGGATATTAGCAGTGGTAAAAACCATTTGCATATTAAGATTGTTATTAGGCCTACTATTATGGATAGAAATGTTAGCTAGAAGGTGTTTTAAAGTGACCAGTGGATTGTTAATTTTTGAGTGAAGAAGTTAAGTTTGAACCTACTGTGTGTGTGAAAATTGTACCTGATTTGTAGACACAACACTTCAGTAAAACATTAGAGGTTAGCTATAATCAAAATCGTGCAAAATTGAAATCTAGTCTAACCAAGCGATTTACTGCATTCTAGTAGGTGTGAGATTAATGTTCTCAGATTGTTATCGAGATCAGTGACCTAGATGACACCTAAATGAAAGATTTGAATCCAATTGATCTAGATATGAATTGAATGCAATTAAGCTATTTTTTGGATTTTCTATGCAATAAGAATGATAAAAACTGATATGAATCTATGCTAATATAGAAATTGATATGTTAAAATGATCTAACAATGATATGAAAAAGAATCTAAATGAATGTAAAAAAAAAAACAAATTGATCTCACAATAGCCTTGATTCGCAATAAGCTTTGATTCTCCAAATTCCAATTCTTCAAAATAGTTGTGCAATTCGTAGATGACTTTAGCAAAGTAAGCTTGCAAAATTATGAGATACTTGGATGCAAATTTGAGAGATGAATTATGAAGAGCTGAGCCTTGTTTTTATAGAAATCCAAGGCTTTGGAGGTGCATGAGAAAAAGCCATAAATCACTCAAATAACTCAGGTTGATTTTTGAGTTATTTTTAAATAAAGATAATTAAGTCACAAAAATCATGCAAAAGCACAGTTCAACTCGAATTAGAAGTTTAGATCCACTTTAAAACTCAAAAAGATGTTGAGTTTCAAAAAGCTAACAACTTGCATTGATTTTCCAATTTTGTGTTTAACTAGTCCTTGAATGTGCACATGGATAATTATGATTTAATAAATAAATAAAGTGATTTATTCTCAACTTAACTGCTTTTTGAAATAAAATAATTAATTTATGGGTTAATTAACTATTTTACCAAAATTTTATTAAAAATTATATTATTAAATAATGACAACATGCTTTAATTAATTAAATAAGAATTTAATCAATTATTCATAGGAATTTTGATTTATTGTCAAAATTAAATAATATAATTAATAATAGATAGAATTAAATTTAATTAAACAATTAAGTGGCAAATATTAAATTTAATTAATTAAATATGAAAATATTCAATTAATCAAACTTTAGGATAAATGTGATTTATCGCCAAATAATCATTAAATTAAAGATAATTATGGTGATTAGGAATATTATTAGGAATATTCCCCGATGCAGAATTTAAGATAATCAATTATGATTTGATGATGTTTAGATGTGCCTTAGGTTAGGACTTTGATGTCGATTTCGTTCGAATTGTTGATATAGAAGGTTAATGAACATATAGCCCATTTTTGGGGTATTACACCTACCAATTAGAAGAAATTACAATAGAAATATGGAGAGTAAACTATTCAACTAAAAAATAAAAATATTCCTAAGGGTTTTGTGACCTTAGAATCAATATTTAATTCTAGAATGATGAAGAAAGGAAGGCAAAAGCCAGCATATAGGTTCAGTAGGATCACTATGAAGAGGTGAAATTTTTCAAGGGTAAGCTACTCAAGATGGACAATGCATTCATTTATTCATTTGCTTCAAGAATTTAGTGATATTTTTGCATGGGAATATAGTGACTTGAAAGGATTTAATCAACATCTAGCCCAATATATGATTAAGCTTTATCCTAATGCTAAATATGTAAGACAAAAATAGAGGCCCTTGAGTCCCAAAATAGAGCCATTTATGTAGAAAGAAATAAACAAATTGATTGAGAGTAGTATTGTCTTTCCCATGAGGAATACTTCAAGCAGTGTCTGGTTCAGAAAGGTTTTCCTTGCTAGATGGGTATTCTAGTTACAACTGTATTTTACTTATGGATGGGGACCAATACAAGATATCCTTCGCTACAAACTGGGGCACTATGGCCTATAAGAAGATGCATTTTGGTTTTTCTAAAAAGAAGAAACCTTTCAAAAGGTAATGGACATGGCTTTTCAAAGTTTAATGTACAAGATTATGTCAGTGTACCTTGATGATATTACTATTTTGTGTAAATAGGCTCAGGAGAATTTAAATAATTTAAGGTATATTTTAGAAAGGTGCAAGGAGTTTGAGATATCTCTTAATCCCATGAAATGTGTATTTTATGTTCATGGAGGTGGATTGCTTGGTTATATAGTGCCAAAGCAAGGTATCACCATTGAACCTAAAAAGATTAAGTACAATTTCAACTCTACCTTTTCCAACTCACAAGAAAGGTTTAAAGAGCTTTATTGATAGGATCAACTTTATTAGGAGGCTTATTCTTGATATATCTTATTTTTTAAGTCCACTAACTTCCATGTTTAGGAAGTATGTTCCTTTCAACTGGAATAAAGATGGAAAAGGATCTTTGAGATGATTAAAGATGTGTTAGCAAAAACACCTAATATTCTAAATCCATAAATTTTTAAGGATTTCACATTGTATGCATATGGAAATATTGATACTATATCTACTATGTTGGTATAAAAGGATGATTTGGGTTTGGAGTAGCCTTTAGCCCTTTTCAGGAAAGGACTAAAGGATTATGAGCTAAGGTATACTTTTGTAGAGAAACATGTGCTTGCAGTTATAAGAAGTCTAAAGAAAATCAGACACATGCCAAATAATATAATTAATTTAATGGTTGCTTACCCAAGAGTGAAAGAATTTTTATTAAGAAAGGACTTGAGTGTTAAGAGAATAGGTTGGGTGACCAAAGTAATGGAGTATGACATAGAAATCAAGGTCACAAATTTGGTCAGGGATAAAGGTTTGTTTGAACAACTTGTTGATTGTATAAGTATCCATGAAGAATATGAGAAAGAAGCTATTTTTGCATTTCAAGATGAAGAGCACATATTGTATGTAGGGAAAATATTTGCAATACTAAAGAGAATGTTAGTAACACCAAAATCAATTAAAATAACTACTAATAAAAAACCCTACACAAAAATAGAAATTAAACATGACAATTAGAAACTAAATATGAAACTAAATCAAACCATTTTGAATTTATGTCTAAACTCTTTTCTTGCTTCTCTAGACTTTGCTGAAGTGGTGCTTAGAGTTGGATCTAGCAGCACTTGGACTCAGGTATTCGAGAAAACTAGAAATGATTGATGATTGCATAAATTAGAAATGAAACCTACATAACTGATTTGATTCTCAAAATTCAAGAACCTTCAAATGTTATAGAAGGGGTATTTATATAGAGATACAAGACTAGATGGATGATTGAGATCAATTTGGGAAAATAGGAGTAATGGCTGAGACAATTAGAGACTAAAAGATTTTGGTTAATCTTCCAAAAATGAGGATTTATTTCTCATTTGAACTCAAAAAGGAAGAGTAATTTGGGAAACAAGAAATGGGTTAAGATTTAGAAAGATTTTTTATTTTCAAAGATAAGAGTTTTAAAAAAAATGCAAAATTAGAAATGAAAATGATTTGTTATTTTGAAATTATTTTTGCATTTGAGAAAAATTTTAGATTTTCATAAAAGGATTATTTCCAAATTTGAAGTTATTATGCATTTCATATTTATGCATATTTTTAATTTTCAGAGTTTAGCAATTTGGAGAAATTTTTGATTTTTGATTTTATGAATATTTGAAGATTTAAATTGAATTAAAATCTCAATTTATGGAAATGCTGACATTAGATTGAAATTATTATGAATTTAATTAAGAATTAGATGAAATTGAAACTGGGATGAAATTAAATTAATTTAATTAGGAGAAATTAATTAGATAATTTAAATAATTATTTGAACTATAAGACTATAGAAATTGAATTTAATTAAATGATAAAGATCAATTAATTAATATTTATTAATTAAATAATATTAATTATTTAATTATGCCAAGAGGCATAAGCTTACAATGGCAACAGACCCTATAGGAGGCCAGCGAATGTAACAGTGCAAGAAAAAATAAATGGTTTGCATTCCTATGCCAACTAGATTGACATGATTTACAATCTCATAAAAGCTCTTCATATCTAAAATCAAAGTAAGGGAGTGATAACATCTAAAATCAAATTCAATGACACACATAAATTATGGAAAATTGCAACGATAATTGACAAAATTCAGCAAAACCCCTTCTTTGCACTAGTAAATTTTACCCTATTTTTCGAGGAGAAATGGTCAAATTTTCTACACCAATTGGTCGAACAGATGACCAAAAATATCATCGATCTTTTTACATCGATTAATCTATAGGGAAAATAACAGTCAAATTTTTGACTATATAAGTGGTCGAATTATCCACTGAATCAATCCCTAGGAACTGGAAGAAAAAGATGTCAAATGCATAACATTCTCATCGATTCTACTGCTGTAAAGGTTGAAATTGAGACCATTGATTAGTCAAAATATCCATGAGAGTTTGATGAAGTGGTCATCAGATGCATAGCATTCTCGTTGAGCACAATGTTGTGTAAAGGTCAAAAAATCGACCAATACTAATTTTTGGTTAAAAAAAAATGCGACCAGACAAGCTCACCGATGTTCATAACCAGGTTTGATCTTCATCCTAGGATGGAAAGTTCAGCCTCCTTTAGCTTCTAATAGGCTAGGATTCTATTGCATGGTTTCATTTATTGTCTTTCATTTCAATGTTATCTGTATTTGTGTTATTAAACTTGTCTGAGGTTTACTAGTTTTAGATTCACCTTCTTTAGTTAGAGATCTCTCATTTTTGTTCTATTAATTACTTTTATTGCTCTTGGAATTTTTCTTAACACTGACCTAATATCCTAACCCATTTACTTTTTAAGTCTCATTGATTTACTTTGGTCATTTTGGTACATTAAAAAAATTTCATTTTAGTTTGTACTTTTATTTTTCTCTTTTACTGGTGCTCTACTTTTGCCTTTTTCAGTTTTCTTATTATTTGAACAATTGTCATATTATGGATACAAGCACTTATTTTGAATTCTTAGTTGATATTTTTCCCTTCGGGTAATCCAGATCACATTGATAGAAATAAATTTAAGACTAGAAAAAGGTTTAATAGGGTTCAAGATTGGCTGAAATTTATATCTATGTGATTTTCTGACAAGAAGTGTTTTGAGATACAAACCTATGCAATCCAATCTCCCAAGGAATAGATAGCACCAGTTATCACCATCTATGCCAAAATAGGATTTGTCTTCAAGGCCTCTTCATACGTAGTCCAGTTATGCACATGAGCATATCTGACAATCTCATAGAGGGTCCATCCTTGAAAATAAAAGCACCATTTCAATTTGAATATTGAATATTTACAAATATAATGATGAAAGAAAAGTCGACAATCATACGCTCTCTGATTTTGAGGTATAGAATACCAAATATAAGTTGAAAAGCCAATAAAAAACATAAGAGACAAATCACACTTCAAGAAAGTATGAAAAGAAAAGTAAGATAAGCTCTTATCAGGCCACTGAAAAGCTTTCGGTATTTTAGATAAGACATCACAGGTATTTATTTGTATTCTGAAGCCTTGTTATAGAAATTTTTTTTTATTAATCCTCAGAATTACTTAGCGAATCTTCTTCTTTCTTTCTAAATTCATGGATGATTCTATTTTTTGTAGTAAATAGCATACGTAACATATAAACTTGAAATCAACAACAAATATCTACCTCTAAATACAACTCCAAATGAATGAATAAAAGAAGAAAATGATAATGCTAATTGGGTATCTAGTAAATTAAATAGTTTAATCATGCAAATAGATGTGGATATTCACAGCCTCAAGAAAATTCAAACTAACTAAGAAAGCTTCGTTTACCTACAGATTTTTATGCTTGTCTGAGTTTGATACGCAGATCAAGTTGTACAACCTTCAAAATAGATCCTGTTCAAGTAAGGTCGTACAACTTGATCTGCGTATCAAACTCATACAAGCACACAAATCTGTAAGTAAATGTTGATTAAATATTTTATTTTTAATAGCAATTTAAAAGGCTATTTAAATGTTTTAACGGTTTGATAAGAACAAAATTGGTATTCAGATATAAATTATTGAGCTTCTCTTTGTTTTGATAATAGTTTAACATTCTCTACTTAACAGGGCCAACCACGTGAAGGTGGAAGCTCATCTAGCCCCTCCTAGGATCCTCTTATGACCCTTTACGACACTTTAAGACCTCTAAGATGAATTCTTAGGGATCGTAAAGGGTCATCAAGGGTCATAAGGGGTCCTGGGACACAACAATTGAGAAACATAAATGTAGGCATCATAGTCACAATGTTTTGGAAACACAACATAATTGAGTGGTATACCCAGACGATGCAACACAACCACTACTCCTATAGTTCTAAGTTGACACTGTAGGATCCAAAAACCAAAGATAAGGAATCTATATATGGTTTTTGGATCCACAGTGTCAACTTAGAACTGCAGGAGTAGTGGTTGTGTTGCATTTTCTGGGTATAGCATTCAGTTATGTTGTGTCTCCAAACAATTGGGACCATGATGCCTACATTTATGTTTCTCAGTTGTTGTGATACCTACATTTATGTTTTGTAGCTATCATGTTTATTTGCATGTTCTTTGTGTTTGGCTTCTCTTCCTCACATTGAAAATAAGATTTTTCCCACTCTGAATCGAGAATGCGCATGCAACACAAGAAGAATATGCATGGATAGCAGGTGGAGTTGAAAAAACACAACACGTTTACATTTTCATGATGGTCTATAACTTAAAATACGCAATCAAAGACCTCTATAAAAATTGCAACCCTATTGTGTTTTTCAACTCCACCTGATATCCTATGTATATGAATTGAGATTGCATATTGAACTAGGCTTCTCTTTCTACATTGCCTGAAACCAAGAGACTGTCACAGTTAACATCTAAATGGTGTGTCTCATCATCACAACTAATCCACCTTAAACAATTGAATATGTTTTCTTGTATTAAATATTCATTAATCAAAATTTGAATAGAAAATGTATACCTTGAGTACTACAATTCACATTAGAATCGATGCCTCCATTGTGCTTGGTCGGTGCAGTATCAATATCGGCAGGTTGCATTCCAATGTAAATAAAATAGATGTAGATTTAGATGACGATATCATAGAAATCCCTAATTCATAGTCTATTAGGGATTTCTGTGATATCCTCATCTATATCTACAACTATTGGCTCTGTACATTGTTGCAGGTGCTTTTCCCCTATTTGATATTTATCTTTAGGTGTCCACACTCATTCTATTGGTTGTTGCCAGCGGGTCACAACCAATGATTGGGAGAGCCCTATTTTGGCACCAGTCATGTAGCACAAGCACTAGAATTGAGTTTTTCGGCACGGCTGGGAAATTTTTGTATATCAACATGTGATAGAGTTTTTTGTCCAAACTCTATCGCATGTTGATATACAAAAATTTCCTAGCCTGTGCCAAAAAACTCAATTCTAGTGCTTGTACTGAGACCTTAAATTATTGAGCTTCTCTTTGTTTCAAGAATAGTTTAACATTCTTTGAGAAACATAATTGTAGGCATCATGGTCACATTTTTTTGGAGACAATGTAATTGAGTGGTAGACCCAGATGATGGAGAGCAACTTCTACACCTCTGGTTCCAAGTTGTTCTCCATCTCGCAATGTCAACTTGGAATCAGAGGTGCAGAAGTTGCACTCCATCTGGGTATACAACTCAATTATGTTGTCTCCAAAAAAATGTGACCATGATGCCTACAATTATGTTTTGAGAATAGTTTAATTAACATTCTCTACTTAACAGGGCCAACCATGTGAAGGTGGAAGCTCATCTAGCCCCTCCTAGGAGCCTCTTATGACCCTTTACGATATTTTAAGACTTCTAAGATGTATTCTTAGAGGTTGTAAATGGTCATAAAGGGTCATAAGGGGTCCTGGGACACAACAACTACTAAACATAAATGTAGGCATCATGGTCACATCTTTTTGGAGACAATGTAATTGAGTTGTATACCCAAGCAATGGAGTGCAACTTCTGCACCTCTGATTCCAAATTGACACTGCGGGATTCAAAGACCATAGATAAGGAATAAATTTATAGAGTGGAGGAGGGCCATAATGACAAAAATAATATAGGACAAACCTCAAGTTAAATGAGGCAACTACAAACATTTTAATAGATTTTTATTATTAAATAATGAAATTTGCATATACTAGTGTTCTAAGCCCCCTCATTACATGATTTATTACTGTAAGCCCCCTCTAACTTACACATCTAGAAAATGAAACTACAACCTATTGGGATTGAGACAAACCTTATAGAACAACAACAGCTAGGAATGATCACTTTCCAACATCTGTTGAATACATCTATTGGAGGACCTTGTATTCATGAGCTACACCATGAGCTACAGATGTATTCAAAAGATGTTGGAAAGTGATCATTCCTAGCTGTTGTTGTTCTATAAGGTTTTTCTCAATCCCAATAGGTTGTAGTTTCATTTTCTAGATGCGTAAGTTAGAGGGGGCTTACAATAATAAATCATGTAATGAGGGGGCTTAGAACACTAGTATATGTAAATTTCATTATTTAATAATAATAATCGATTAAAATGTTTGCAGTTGCCTCATTTAACTTGAGGTTCATCCTATATTATTTTGGTTGTTATGGACCTCCTCCACTCTCTAAATTTATTCCTTATCTATGGTATTTGTATCCTAGAGTGTCAACTTGGAATCAGAGGTGCATAAGTTGCACTCCATCGCTTGGGTATACAACTCAATTATGTTGTCTCCAAAAAATTGTGACCGTGATGCCTACAATTATGTTTCTCAGCTATTGTGAAATCTGCATTTATTTTTCTTAGTTGTTGTGTTTATACCTTCTCTCATTTTTTGGTGTAATTCCTCTTTGAGTATCCCCATTCTCCTTTGCATCCAAAATGAACTCATTCCAATCCTTCACTGGAATAAAGGGGGACTTCATACCATGCTGCACTCAAACTTCAGCAAGAGTTCATACCACGCAACATCCATAGATTACATCCAATGCATTATTTATGCTTGTATTGGTGGGAAAACTCTTGCAAACATGCAAAAGAGATTGCATTCAACCATGCTATTTACATGACACATGTAGTTTACTCTTGAAAACATGCAAACTAGATTGCATTGATAACAGATTAGGGCTCACCTGAGCCATAAACATGAAGAATTATTCTAAAAAAAGATGTAAACCATATATATGCGCACTTGAAGCAAAGCGAAGTTATGTCATATCAATATTAAAATATTAGTTACAATATGAAAATACTAAACTAACTAATTCCTGAGTTCATCTCTGCATATGGTCGCAACAAAGATATGTGATTACAATATAGAGAAGGCATCGTAAAAATATAATTTCAGAATTTTGCCTAGCCTGACATGTTTTGCACTCAAATCCTTCATCGCGGATAAGTGGAGATGGGTGAATAGATGCAGATGAGTTGTCATCGACCCAAGTAAAGTATCTACAACCATTATTTCCCTGTGATACCCAGTCTACATTAGTTCTTATATTATAATGAATAGTATTTACATTAGAAACTTTAAATATATACACATTAGCAACCTTTTTTCGATTAGGGCAGCACCAAAATTGTCATCTAGGGTTGTTCAATATCTGTGAAGTCTTCAACACACACTTCCCACCACCACATTGACAGTTTTCCACATTGACAAGAGTCATCGAACCTATATCAATAATGCACCACACCATCATTACGACATTTATTATTTTTATATGAAATACACCAAGGAGTACCATCAGAAGTATTAACCATTTACAATAATGAAAAGTAAACCTAAATCAAATAGCTCATTTTTTTCAGCATGTGTAGTTTGTGTGTATATGAAAAATGAAAGAAATATGAAGCTGAAATAAAATAGTGAACAAAATAGTATTCCACATAGAGTGAATGAAATATACCATCAAAAGAAGGTGACAAAATCTTGTCTCGAAGCACAGACATAAGAAATAAAAAAGGGACAAAAGGCAAGAAATAAGAAAAATCATTACCACTATAGAAAAATCATTTATACTATAATAAAAAAAAGAAACACTCTTTGTCAACAATTTCCAAAATCATTAGGACTATAAATGGATGGTTTTGATATTGCTTTTCCATTACAACAATTGAGCATTCATCATTTGGTACTTCTTGGTGTATTCCATTTAAGTTTTTTAGTTTCTGTGTTTATGTGCATGTTCTTTATGTGTTTGGCTTCTCTCCCTCACAAGGGATACATCGATAGGTAATTGATTTGAAAGCATAATGATTTGACAGCCTTTTTAAGGATAGGTGTAATTATCCCCCCAACCTTAATTAGCAACACTGGTGTCCTATCATTGCACAAGTGCAAGACGGTAAGGGTCTATTCAAGGGTCCTATCATTGCATATGTGTATATATACATATATGCAGACATGTATATTTATAGTACACATACACATGTGTGTATATGTGTATACATGTGTGTATATGCACACATATATACACATATGCACACATGTGTATATATACACACATACACAAATGTGTGTACATGTGTGTGTATACACACACATACACACATATACAATCATTTAAACATGGACAATCAAGTTGCGGTTGACCAAGTGAATTTTGAGTGGGAAAGTCAAAACTCAAGGCGGAATTGATTTATCAAGTAAGACAACATTTTTGAACAACTTGGAGTGTACTGATTTCAATTAACTCAATACTCATGGAAGGTTTCTTCAATTGCAATGCTGGTAAGCATTGTGTGACAGTAAACAATACTATAACACATCTACGAGTCTATGAGTTAATACCATGAAATGATCATTATATGATGATCCAAATCATAATATATGCTCCTCCTTCATACTGATCTACTATTGCTGCACTATACCTACAAACTTCATCAAAGAAACCCTCACTGTTTCATTACAGTCAATGATGATTAGCACTATTCCTACATAAAAGATGTTAGAATATCATATAAATACATGTTAGATGAATGCTTCCCATGAAATTTGGGCCCTTGGAATTCATGGGAAGGCCATATCTTGGTGAGAACCTAGACTGTTGCAAAAGAAACTCAAAACTTATAGCATGTCAAGTAACCCTAGGCATCTAAATAGTTAACACATAATATACAAAATATATTTAGGCCAATAATTGATGACAGTGAACTTCTAATTCATCACAATGAATGGAAATAGGCTTCTAGTATATCTCTACACTTCCCACAATGAAATTTTTTTCAAATTTGCAGAGAATCAAAACATTTTATGTTATATTGTGAATGAAAACTTGTTCAATTTGCAGAGAATCAAAATATGTTATATTGTGATGATATCAAGATTTATGTAGGTGTTGTCTTATTTCCATATTATATGACCTCAAAATACAGCAATCAATGTTTACAAACTTGTATTAATCACAATGAATATTTGAGCCCTACAATCTTAGGATAATTCTCAAAGATATGCTCATTATTTTATAATATCCTAGTCCCCTCATATTTCTATTTTAAAATTATCTATTTTTTATTCAAGTTTATACTACAAGTAAGTATATATCCTTATATAATTAAGACTGTGACTAAGTAAAGTTACATAGCATATCCCCACTCTTATATAAACACTTAGCATATATAGAGACAATGAAATATCAACATACATATTGCAAGTAATGTAATGAATAATAGGACTGTCTTCAAATATCTATAAGGAACTTTCCATGACTTTCTGATTGACCATGATAATTTCTCCATTATGAGGGAACTTAAAAAATTCATGGATAGTAGAAGGTATAACTCTCATTAAAGTAAGCCAAGGATCACCTAGTCTTACTTGGCATTGATTGGATTTAGGAATAGTGACAAAGGTGACAATCTAAGCACTTCTTACCAAATTCAATAGGAAGGGTCATAAAACTTATGGTAGAACAAGTAAAACAATCATGCACCTTAACCATGACATCGGATTTTTCATAAGTGTCTTGATGAAATTGTTAGGTAAAGAGATTTTATTTGGTAATAACAGTCACCATACATAGGATCAATAAGCACTCCTCAAGAGATCTCTTGATTAATCTTCATAGTAATGTATAGGGTTCCATCAACAACCTTAATAGTTTCCTTGCTATCAAAGGTTATGCAAGGTTCAAGCCTAGGTTTTGGAATAGGTTTAGGTTTCTCAATAAGGTTGACTACATTATTTTCCACATTATATGTAATGCCAAAATTCACTGATTAGCAGGTATTTCAAGTCTCCAAGTGTGGAGTTCACTGTCCCTGGCAGTTCTCTATTGGTTTACAACAGTGCTTCTTCCCATAATCAAACAATGGATTTGATTCCAACCTAAGATTACATAAAACCCCTCATAAAATTTCAAAACAATAAGAATACAGTCTTCATTCACAGTCACAGTCACTGTTCCTCAAATTAATGATTAGAATAGGCAATTAAAACCTCCCTCAAATCATTAATTAGTTGATTATTATATAAGCTCCTCAAGAATGAGTTGGAGAGGACTACATCAAAACCAAAAACATTAATCAGTTGATTATTATATAAGCTCCTCAAGCATGAGTTGGATGATGTGGATTATGTAGATATAAGAACTAATGTATCCACATCATCCAACTCATGCTTGAGGAACTTATATTATTTCCTATCTCATAATAGTAAGATTGGTACCTATCCTAGTAATTCATTATGAGACAGTAAATATGATCTACATCCAATATTGGTCCACAAGCATGAGTTGGATGATGTGGATTATGTAGATATAAGAACTAATGTATTCACATCATCCAACTCATGCTTTTGGAAAATAATAATGTAGATAATGTAGGGTATGGTGGAAGTTGTTTTTGCAAGAGGATAAATCTCATATTGTTAATAGGAAATCTTATGCTCAAGGTAATTTTCTTGAGAATGGACGAAGAGGAAGAGGATGAGGGGCTCTTAATTTCTATAATCAATTTATATAATTCTTTAAGTGTTTTTTTTAGGCTCTTTGTGATTGATCTATAAATACTCTTCACTAAGGGTGGGGATGGTTTTTAATCTTTATTATATTCCATAAATACTCCTTTAGTGAGGAGGAGTGTAGCTTCTAATTTCTTTCATTCTTCTATATAATAAGTACTCTTCATTAAATGTAAGGGTGACTTTTAATGTTCACTATTGATCTATATTATTCTTTAAGTACTACCCTTAACTAAATGTAAGAATGCCTTTTGTCTTCACCATTGATCTCTATTTTGAGTATTCTTCACTAAGTAATAAATGTCTATGTTTAAATATAATAACACCTATTTTCTCGCTATACCTTTTCTTTCTTGTTTATCTTAACTTAAAATCTTTACAAAGTAATTAGTTTTCTATTGGTGTATTGACGTTTGATTTCAAATTATAAATTTCAATAGTTATAAGGTATGTGTATCCATTAATTTTAAAAATTATTAGGAATATGTATCATTTTATTTTTTTCAAGATCTTCAAACTAATGATTTATAAGCTTAATGTGGAGATTGAAATATAAATTAAAAATTAATTAAGAAAATGATATTTGTAAAAAAAATTAGGAAATGATGAAGAGGATTTCGCTCTCCAACTAGGGTAAGTAGATTGATTGGTTTGTTGTACCTCCCACATTTGTAATTTATTCCCTCTCCAAGATGATGGTTGAGATTTATTAGGCATTAAACCTTACTTGGACCTCTTCCAATGCCCCTCTTCTTCTGCCTCAACATTTCTTGATCTCTTCATGTTAAGAGTAGTTTGACAAGGGCACCTATGGATGAATGGATTAAAATCTCTCACTCTCTAACAGCTATTGATGAATTGTCAAGGAATGGATTGAGCAGCTGAATTACAAGTAATGTATGACATGTGAGGTTACCCTATTCTTTAGGAATCATTTGCAGTAAAGCTAGACTGTTTGAATTTATTCTATGTGTGGGTTATTGACTAGTGATTGGTAGAATGGTGGCTTGATTCGAGGCTCAGTGATTGGGAACCCCTTTGGATGTGGCTTCCAGTCGATGCAAAGATTAGGGTTTTGGAACTAAGTGGCACATAAATTAAACTGTAATGTTTTATAGAATGCCAATAAGGATACATGTGTGATGTGAAGTCATGGAAAATGCATGCAAACCATTCAAAATTATAATGCTCAAGTATGATAGAAATTGGAAACATACACATTCAGCACATACCTCCTTCGCTTCTACCTTGTTCTAGCTTCTACCTCCTTTTGACCTTCAGCACATACGCATTCAGCACATAACTCCTTTGCTTCTACCTCCTATTGTAGCTTCTTCCTTCGCACACGCTGAAATGAAATGAAGTGCTGAAATGAAGTTTCAAACCTCTTTTTTTACTTTAAGTTATGCCCGTATTGGTCAAACTTTTGACTGACACAATGTTAGTCAGAATTTTGACTAATATGGGAATGTATTAAAAAAAAATAAAAATTTCCTTCTATAATGTGACCAACCTAAACATTTCTATTTGATGGTCGAATTGTTTAGTCAAAATTTAAGGTCAAATGTACTAGTGTTGTCATTGTCATTCCCAACCATATAAATTGCATAAATATCATCAACTGCCAACCATATCTGGCCATACTGCACAATAATATGCCTCCTTGAACTAATTATGTGCTCGAAAACTTGAATTCACGTCAAGATCTGACCACTATTTCTTAGATTTTCATCGAGGCAAAAATGATAGGTGATAGATGAAGTGAGGGAAAAAGGAAAAGGGTGTCTGTATTTTATCTTCTTTTTCACTTCTTGTAAATAGATTTTTCTCTTTTCCCTTTTCTCTGCTACACTCTCCATTGCTGCTCAAAGTACGGTAACTGATTACATTTTTAAATCAGTTATTCCATATGAAAAATAATAATAATAATATTTGTTTATATGTATTTTATATTGATAATGAATAATATATTTGAATTCAATCAATGTATATTAGTAGTAGAAGGTTTTTCTTTCAAATTATAATATTTATTGAGTCAATGGATGTATATTGATAAATAGAAGGATTTTTTAATCAAATTATGATATTCATATTAAAATACATATATTTGAATTCAATCAATGTATATTAGTAGTAGAAGGTTTTTCTTTCAAATTATAATATTTATTGAATCAATGGATGTATATTGATAAATAGAAGGATTTTTGAATCAAATTATGATATTTATATTAAAATAAATAATTTTTATATCAATTTTATTAATCTATATTTATGAATATTATTTTACAATAGCTTATTTTGAATGATCTACACAATAAGATCATTGCATGATATTTGGGAGGTTTGAATTTTGAAAAGAACAAACCAATGGGTAGAATGGTACAATATTGAATAGCACATGCTTAATACTACTTGCATTTTCTTGGGAGTCTTCTTAACATTGGATTTCCTTTGACTTAAATTTTTCTCTTGTGTAGATGGTGATAATAAAGGTTGATTTGAAATTGATTTGTACTCAATAGAATAGAATTTATTTTAATTTTAGAATTTGAAATATTTTATATGAAAACGAAGAATATAATTTTTGTTTGTATATATAAAAAAATATAGAAATATTCTATTTCTTTTTAGATTTTACTTTTAAAAGTTATTCTAAAACATTCATTTATAATTTTTTCAAAAAAAAAAGAATTTATATCTTAAATGTTTCTTATAAATTTGGAAAAAACTTGGAAAGATTTATATATGTAAAAATTTTTAGAAAGATTCTATACATATTTAGATTTTTCTAAAAATAATTGTTGATTCATTTAAAAATTTAAAAAATAAAATTTAGTTTAAGTTTAGAATGAATTGATTTTCTTCCAAAATGAAAAATATAATAGAAAGGTTGCTTATATATATCTAGATTAATTTATATTTCTCTAATTTCACAACTAAAATCATACTCTATCCAATTAAAATAGGTCATTTTCTACTAATATCTAATTAAATAATATTAATAATATATTTAATATAAATAAATATAAAGGTATTGGACATTTTTAAATAAAAATAAGATTCATATTGTAAATAGAGAGAGAGGGGGGGCATCAAAAAAGTTATATAATAATAGGTTATGTGAATCTAGAAGTTACTTGAGATTAACAATAATCATAATCCTAATTAAAATCCTAACTCTAAACATAATACTAACCATTATACTAAGAATGAGTAACCCTAATTATAAATGCTAAACCCTAATACTAATCCCAATCCTGATCTTAAATGATAAAACCTAATCCCAAATGTTAAACCATAATCCTAATTGTAAATCTAAATCCTAAGCTTAATACTTGAACCCTATCCCTAACCATAATAATAACCATGATCTAAAGTAGCCCTAATCCTAAAAATAACCCTAAAGCCTAAATGTTAAATCCTAATACTTAATGCTAACCTATATTCCTAAATACTAAACACTAATCGAAATCCTAATTGTTAAACACTAATCCTAAACCATAATAATAAATGCTAAACCCTAATCATAAATGATAAACTCTAATATTAAATGATAAACCCTAATCCTAACCATAACCATAACCCTAAATCCTAAATGTTAAATCTTATTCGTAAATTGGTAACCCTAATCCTAATCTTAATTACTAAACCCTAATCCTAAATGCATAACCCTAAATCCTAAATCCTAACGAAATGCTAAGTCATAACCATAAATGCTAAAACCTAAATATAAATGCTACTCCATAATCCTAATTATAACTGTAAAATCTAAACCCTCATCCTAAATGCTAAATTCTAATCCTAAATTCTATCCTAAATTCTAGCCCTAATACAAACCCTAACCCTAAGCATAAAACTAATAATTATATAAACCCATACCCTAACCCTAATCCTGATCATAACTCTTAATCCTAAATGCTAAACCCTTATTCTAAAGGCTAAACAATAATACTAAGTGCTAAAGTTAAATCTAAAATATGAAACCCTAAATCCTAAACTAAACCCTAATTATAAATATTAATCCCTAATTGTAAATACTAAGTCCTAATTGTAAATGATAAACCATAATCCTAACCCAATTGTAAATGCTAAATCTTTATCCTAAATGTTAAACTCTAATCCTAATCCTAAATTCTAAACCCTAATCTTAAATGTTAAACCCTTATTTAAATTTAGCATAATTTAGCATTATTGTTTATCAATTAAGGTTTAGCATTTAGGATTAAGGATTATGATTATGGTTAGGGTATGGGTTTACATCGTTATTAGTTTTATGGTTAGAGTTAGGATTTGTATTAGGGCTAGGATTTAGGATTAGGGTTTATCATTTATAGTTATAATTAGGATTATGGCTGAGCATTTACAATTAGGGTGTACTATTTAAGATTGTGGTTTAGGTAAGGATTCAAGATTTAGGGTTGTGCATTTAGGATTAGGGTTTAGAAATTAAGATTAGGATTAGGGTTTACCATTTAGAAATAGGGTTTGGCATTTAGGATTTAAGGTTATAGTTAGAGTTAGGGTTTATCATTTAAGATTAGGGTTTACCATTTAGGATTAGATTTTGACATTTGGGATTATGGTTTAGGTTAAGATTTAGGATTTAGGGATGATCATTTAATATCAGAGTTTAGCACTTAGGATTATTTTTTAACAATTAAGATTAGGATTAGGGTTTAGTATTTAGGAATATGGGTTAGCATTAAGGATTAGGATTTAGGATTTAGGATTTAGGGTTATGGTTAGGATTAGGGTTACTCTACATCATGGTTATTATTATGGTTAGGGATAGGGTTCAAGTATTAAACTTAGGATTTAGAGTAATATTTAGGATTAGGGTTTAACATTTAGGATTATCTATAATCATAATTATAACCCTAACCCTAACTCTAATCATAACCATGATGTAAAGCATACCCATTACTAAAATATTAACCATAACCCTAAACCCTAGCCCTAATAATAATCCTAACTCTAATTCTAAACATTAATTGTAACAATATCCTAATCATAACCCTAACCATAATCCTAACTCTAACCCTAATTCTGAGTCTATCAATAATTATAAGTCTAATAGTAATTGTACTTCAAACCTCATAATGATAATTCTTAGCCTTGCCCCAACCATACCATAATCTTAACCCTAACCATGGCATATACCTATTAAACCTATATGTAATCCTAAATGTAATGTTATACCCTATTTCTACGCATAACGTAAACATTCAGTTTAACCCTAACCATGATGTTTACCCTAATTATATTAATTTTTATTCAATAAAAATGTGGTATACAATTATATATTAATTTATTCAATGTCTTACATTTGTCAGATTGCTACTCACAAATATATATTTTATATATAATACGTCGAGATGTATTGAGGCGTTTAATGTTTTCATCATTCACCTTTAATGAAAATTAAAGTTGAAAAAATTCAATGCCTTGATACATCTCGATGTATTATATATAGAGTATATATTTTCTAGTTACACTGAGAGCCATAAGCTTACAATGGGAGAAAACCCTATAGGAGGCTAGCGAATGTAACGGTGTAAGAAAAAAGAAATGGTTTGCATTCCCATGCCAACTAGATTGACATGATTTACACACTCATAAAAGATCTTCGTATCTAAAATCAAAGTAAGGGAGTATGATGCATTTCCAGTGATATATATAATCTCGTCTAGTAAAGCACAATATCGAAGAAGCATTGCAACGTTGAGACATTTGGTAGGGCATTAGAAGCGATGCTGGGGTTGGTTTAGTTTCAGACATAAAAGGGATTTTTGTTAGGGAGAAAATAATCAATTTTGTTGGTGCATTAGATGTTAAAAATTAATTTGTATTTGAAGGAGAGAAACTTGTGAGTAAAATAGAAAGGACCAATTTCATAGGGCATTAAAAGTGGTGATAACATCTGAAGTCAAATTCGATGACACAAATAAATTTTGGAAAATCACAACCTCAATTGATAAAATTTGACAAAACCCCTTCTTTGTCATTTTCATTCCCAACCATATAAACTTGCATAAATATCATCAATTGACAAGCATATATGGTCATACTGCATAATAATTTGCCTCCTTAAATTAATTATATGCTCCAAAACTTGAATTCACATCAAGATTTGACCACTATTTCTTAGATTTCCATCGAGACAAAAATGATGGGAAGCAAATGAAGTGAGGGAAAAAGGAAAAGAGTGATGAACTACAACTGATTTAGAACCTGAATGGAGAATCTGTAACTGAAGATTAATAGGAGTTGTTGATTAGATATGCAAGATGATTAAATCATTATTATGTTGTCATAGATGTCAACTAGCTTGACAGTACTTATCTTGTAAGTTACTATACCGACACATCTGAAGAAAGGTGAAAGAGAAGAAGGATAGAAATATCTACATGAGGAAGATGTATATGTCAGATGAGGATAAGGAATATATTAAGTAACTTGTTGATGAGTCTATGACTTGATGAAATTGACTTTATTATGTTGCATTCATCTATGATGAAGGATAAGAGCTGAAAGACACAAAGCAGTGTTGTCGGTAAATAAAGCATTCTAGTATACACCGATGGAATGTAGTGTATACCGAATGTAGTGTTAATTGAGCTTGTGTTCACCAATGCATTTCTTTGTTAATCGAGAAAATAAAAAAGGAATTAAATGACTAGTTTAGCTAATAAAGTGATGAGTTGTAAAGTGTATGAAATCGAGGTAACAGATAAGGTTTGTTATGAAGATTGATGGCTAACATAAATCAAAAGGGATCTAATGGAGTAGATTGAAATGTGTTACTGACACATCAACTGAGGAAGATTAAAGCGGCAAAATCTATGAATATGATTAAGCGGCAAAATCTGATGGAGGAGAAGAAAATGATTTACTCGTCTATATAAGAGACATTGGTTTCATTGTTGAAACATCGTGGAAGAAGAAGATACTACAAAATTATCGCGTGAACAAGCTTTCATGCATTCTGATCATACTGGTTAATAAGAGCCGAGCTGAAGAACAATTATCAAGCTATAGAGAGTAATTACCGATAGATAGTAAGTTGATATAGTATTGAATCTGAAGTGGTATATTGATCAGAAAGATTTGAATGAGCCAAACATTGATCTGTAAACTATAATTGAAGTTGTTTCAAGGTCGATCATCTATTGTTACATATTTAACCATTGTACATAGTCAAATCTGTTAACCGAGTGGACTATGAAATTCTTTTGATGCTTCATTCATAGAGTGAACATTGTTATCCTGTCAACCCCAGAGTGACTGCTAGTTGGACGATAACTTTTGGACTAAAATCCTCTAACAAGGTCACACCTAATAGTGTGTTTGTAACCTTTAACAGGGTTGGGTCTTCACTAACCTCACTTCAGAAGAGTGAACAATTTTGGGTTGCTGGTCCCAGGTGGTTTTTCCCTTCACAGGGTTTCCAATCTCTTGTGTTATGTGTTGATTATTTATTTGTTTCTTTGGCATTGTTGTGAAAGGAGAGATAAATAATGTGAATATGAAAAGGAAAGCTGAGAAGGAAAAGGAGAGAATGCACCAATGAGAACTATCTAAGGGAGAGATAATTTGAAAGAAAGAAATAGGAACAAGAACCTAAGAGCTGAAAAGATTATATCTACAGAATGACAAAGCTGTATTTTATAATGCTGGTTAGTAACGTAGTGATTAAACATATTAAGCCTGGGAGAACTTACACAACATTTGATTATAGAGTTGTAGAATACATGTTTGGGTATGTGTATGGTACATTTCATATTATTTGAGTTGCCATCAATGCCAAAGGGAGAGATTGATGAACTACAATTGATTTAGAACCTGAATGGAGGATCTATAATTCAAGATTACTAAGGAGTTGCTGAGTAGATATGCAAGATGATTAAATCAGTATTATGTTGTCATTGATGTCAACTAGCTTGACAGTACTTATCTTTTAAGTTACTATACCGACACATCTGAAGAAAGGTGAAAGAGAAGAAGGAAAAAAATATCTACATGAGGAAGATGTATATGTCAGATGAGGATAAGGAATACATTGATTAACTTGTTGATGAGTCTATGACTTGATGAAATTGACTTTATTATGTTGCATTCATCTATGATGAAGGATAAGAGCTGAAAGAAACAAAGTAGTGTTGTCAGTGAATAAAGCATTGTAGTATACACTAACAGAATGTAGTGTATACTGAGCGTAGTGTTAACCAAGCTTGTGTTCACCGACGCATTTCTTTGTTAACTGAGAAAAATAGAAAGGAATTAAATGATCAGTTTAGCTGATAAAGTGATGAGCTGTAAAGTGTATGAAATTGAGGTAATAGATAAGGTTTGTTATGAAGATCGATGACTAACATAAATCAAAAGGGATCTAATGGAGCAGATTGAAACATATTACTAACACATCAACCAAGGAAGCTTAAAGCGGAAAAATCTATGAATATGATTAAGTAGCAAAATTTGATGGAGGAGAAGAAAATGATTTGCTCTTCTATATAAGAGACATTGGTTTCATTGTTGAAACATCACCAGAAGAAGAAGATACTACAAAATTATTGCGTGAACAAGCTTTCATGCATTCTAATCATACTGGTTAATAAGAACCGAGCTGCAAAACAATTACTGACCTACAGAGAGTAATTACCGATGGACAATAAGTTGATATAGTGTTGAATCTGAAGTGATATATTGATCAGAAATATTTGAATGACCTGAACATTGATCTATAAACTACAAGTGAAGTTGTTTCAAGGTGGATCATCTGCTATTACATATTTAACCATTGTACATAGTCAAATCTCTTAACCGAGTGGACTATGAAAGTCTCTTGATGCTTCATTCATAGAGTGAACATTGTTATCCTGTCAACCCTAGAGTGACTGCTGGTTGGACGATAACTTCTGGACTAAAATCCTCTAACAAGGTCACACCTAATAGTGTGTTTGTAACCTTTAACAGGGTTGGGTCTTCACCGACCTCACTTTAGAAGAGTGAAAATTTTTGGGTTGCCGGTCCTAGGTGGTTTTTCCCTTCACAGGGTTTCCACGTTAAATCTCTTATGTTATGTGTTGATTATGATATTTTTTTGTTATCATACTTTTCATATTACATGTTAGATTTGATCGGTAACTATTATAAATTTTAGACTGACAATCGGCAAAAACACAGATAGTGAAAGTATTTTATGTTTACCGAGTAGCAAAAGTAGTAGAATTGTTTTTGGATTATACATTTTGAAGTGGGACACTGGATAACTAATTCACCCCCCCTCTCAGTTATTCTAACAAAGGGTGTATGTATTATATCTTATTTTTCACTTCTTGTAAACATATTTTTCTCTTTTCCCTTTTCTTCACTTCACTTTCCATCTTTGCTCGAAGTACAGTTTCTGATGACATTTTAAAATCAGTTATTCCATATGAAAAATAATAATTATAGTTATTTATATGTATTGTATATTGATAATGAATAATATATTTTCAGTCAATAAATGTATATTGGTAGTAGAAGGTTTTTCTTTCAAATTCTAATAATTATTGAGTCAATGGATGTATATTGATAAATAGAAGGATTTTTGAATCAAATTATGATATTTATATTAAAATACATAATTTTTGTATGAAGTTTATTAATCTATATTTATGACTATTATTTTACAATAACTCATTTTGAATGATCTACTCAATAAGATCAATGCATGATTTGGAAGGTTAGAATTTTTTAAAAATACCAAAAAAACTTGAAGAATAAACCATTGGGTAGAATGCTACAATATTGAATAGCACATGCTTAATACTTCTTGCATTTGTTTGGGAGTCTTCTTAACATTGGATATCCTTTTGTTACTCCTATTGAGCATTAATGGTTGTCATTAGTATCATTCAGTCATAGAGTCAGTAAATGAGACAAGATAGAACAATCGGTCGACACACAACACATTTACACCAAGCACAATGATCACCAAGTACCGAGCACTGTAGTCATCGAGCATTCATATGAACCGAGCACTAGTTAATTACCGAGCGATGAATGTAGTGAACCCTGAGTAAAATAGGAAACAACATAGCAGTTTTGAATGGCACAAACATCAATGAAAATGGTTTAGACCAATTTGAAAATGGTTTACCAAGATTGAGACATAATTTAATATGGATGTAATCATTGAATTGTTGATGATTCCTATGTATTGTAGATCTAGGTTATTTATTTTCACTGTTGATCTTAGGTTTTCTAAGATATTTTAAAACCCTAATTAGTTTAGTTCAGTTTGATATAAAGTTTTTTAGGATATCATTTTGATTATTTATCATCAAGATGTAGTTGCACTCAGGACGTTTGGAGATCAGACAGGGTTTTTGACATAAGGATTTGACAGAAGTATTCATTTTATCAGAATAGACATAAGGCTACTGAGTAGTACAAAAGGACATGCACATCACAACAAGGTGATATCTTTATAGTATTTTACAGATCTAAATTAGGAAATTTTGAGTTTCTATTTATAGATATATCCTATTGTTACTCTTTAACCATTATAGAATATTTCTAAATCTCTTAAGAAAGTGAACTTAACAGTTCTATGGTAAATCTTTTAACCGAGTGCACACTTGATTGTGTTGCTAAAATCTTCTAACTAGGTGGATCTAGTTGATCTTATTGTTACTCCTAATAGGCTAAGTTCACCAGAAGTAATCACAATCTTTGTAGCCTTACCTGACATACTTTGTTACTATAGTAGTGAGGCTTTGTGGGTGTCATCCCCACCGCATTTTTTACCTTCTAACAAGGGTTTTTGCAATACCAAAACATTTGTGTTATGTGTATGAAGTTTCATGAATGATTTATTGATTAGGTTACATGCATTTACATTTTTCGTTATATTTTAATGTATGTTACATGCAATGGATTTAGTTGGTTAATGATATCTATGCTTACAAAGTTTCAGTCTTGAAAATTTTTACAGGTATTGATTCACCTAATGCAGGAGCATCTTGGGTGTAAGAGAAATCTTGCATCACCCAAAAATATTTCTAGTTTCTTTTCAATAAGGGCTATCTTGTGTAGAGCTATTATTTATGGAAACTTACTATTTTTAGTAAGTTGGTCATACGATCTCGAAATGTTCTAATTTCACAGGCGGAGGTTCATCTTAGTCATATGAGCCTATTAGTTGAGTTTCATTGCCATATCATCTGTATCAGTGAAGTTATTAAGGTTTTTGGGTAAAAAATTTGAGCTCAATTTTGAAGGCCTTAGAGGCTCTAGATCATGATTGACCCTTGATTTACTGGAGCTTGCTGGAGTCAAGCACTGTAGATCAAGTTCTTCCATTTCTGAAAAGGGGTTACAATAGAAAAAAAGAGCTACGGTTAGAAAGTTATGGCCTCTGGAAGTTGGGGTGCCTAAAAACATATTTTGTAATTATGTGGAGCCGACCCTATGTAAAATAAAATGAAAATAAAATAATTCATAGGGAAGTCACCCTTAAGGGCTAAATTTCTGGAACCTTCTCGGGCGGTGGAAATTGTCTATATAAGAAAGGCCCATAGTGTTGTCTAGGGAATTCTGGGTAGATCTTGGTAATAATTCAAGACTTTTTCCTATAGAATATTATAAGGGAAAATGCCCATGTGGCTTTGCATATTGTAATTCTAAAATTTGTAATTCCACATTTGTGGAGATAATAAGAAACCCATTTTCTATTCTTGTAAATTGTTGTCATTTCTCTGTTTCTGTTATGTGTTTGTGGTATTAAGGGGAGCACCCTTCATCAAGTGGTATCAAAGTGAGAGTTCCTGAGTGTGTAAATAGATCACTGAAAGTGAGGTAGTTTGCACCAAGACCGTGGTTTAGGGTTTGAATGATAAAGCATGAAAATGCCTCCATTAAGGGAATGTTGCATAAGAGCTGGTGGCGTGACACCTGAGGTTAGAGCACTCCAGCGACAAATGCGAGCATTGAAAGAAGAGATTCACAGAGGAATGAGTCTTATAGTTAGAGATGAAAGTGATGATGAAGCCGAAGAAGAAGGAAATTATGATCAAGAAGGAGAAGGTGAAATTCTGAACCAAGAGGAAGAAAGACTTTTTCGGGCCATTTCCAAGATCAGGAAAAGACCTAAGATTGAGGTTCCTACATTTTCAGGAAATCTTAACCCAGAAGAGTTGATTGACTACATCAATGAATTAGAAGAATATTTTGAGTATGAAGATGTTGAAGATCCTGATTAGTTCAAGATTTTGAAGGCCAGATTGAAGGGTCATGCAAAGATTTGGTGGCAAAATATTCAATTGGAGCAAAATAGAAGAGGAAAGGATAAAATCACAAGATGGGATCAGATGGTGGATAAATTGAAGTGACAATTCATTCCTGATGATTATGAGCTTGACCTATTGAAGAAAATGCAAGGTTTGAAGCAAGAAAGAAGATTTGTTTAGGAGTATATAGAGGACTTATATTGAATCCTCATCAGAACAAGCCATGCAGAAGCTGATAAGGAGAAAGTTGCCCATTACCTTAATAGGTTGAGGCTGAGCATTCAAGAGGAGTTGAATTTGGTTCGAATGAATAGTATTGAAGAGGCATACTAGTTTTTCCTAAAAGTAGAGGAAAATCTAAACACGAAGTTTGAGAGAAGAAAAAACAAAAGAGGTCATGGTGGAAGATCTGGTGGATGGTCATATGGAGGCCAAAATGAAGATCCAAAAAAGAAGGATGAGGCTAGTAGCAGTAAAAATTAGAGAGGAGATAATTTCAATCATTTCCATGATTAGAATAATAGAGATTAGAGAGGAAGAGGAAGAGTACAAGGATCAAGAAGAGGAGGCTTCTATGGAACATGTTTTCACTGTGGAGAAGAAGGTCATAGAGCATATGAATTTCCTCATTGCCAAGGAAGGACAAATAGGACAATTGAAGGCTAGGCTATAGTTGCATATGTCGATGAAGATGCCAAGTCATCACATTCTGAAGATGCTGAAAGAGGAGAAATGCTAATTAACATAAGAGTCCTGCTGAGTGGTGAGAATGAACCTGAGCAAAGGAGGAGCCTATTTCGCACTAGGTACAAGTGTGAGGATAAGTATTGTGATTTGATTATTGATAGTGGAAGCACTAATAATTTGGTGTCAGAAGAGATGGTCACAAAGTTGAAGCTCAAGAGGTAGAAATACTCACATCCATCTCAGATTGCCTGGGTGCAGGATAACCACAAGGTCATGGTTAGTGAACAGTGCCTAGTAAAGTTCAAGATTGGCAGATACCATGATGAGGTACTATGTGATATCATACCTATGGATGTATGTCATATGTTATTGAATAGACCATGGCAGTTTGATAGGCATGCTATACGTGATGGTCATGTAAATACCTAATCCCTAATGAAGGATGGAGTGCAACATAAGCTAAAGCCATTGAAGTACAAAGAAGAAAAGGTATGTGGAAATGCAAGAATAACTTTTGTTGATTGAAAAAATTTCCTAGATGGTATGAAGCATGAACATATGTGTTTTTCTTTAATTCCAAAAGTTGGTAAAGAGGAAGTAGAAGGTGTACCTGTAGAAGTTGCAGATTTGTTGAATGAGTTTTAGGATATTGTATTTGATAATGTACCTTGTGGATTACCACCGGTAAGGAAGATCAGTCATTAGATGGACTTGATTCCAAGAGCCAGTTTTCCAAATAAGGTAGCACATATAATGACACAAGCAGAAAGTGAAGAGTTGAATAGACAAGTACATGAGTTGTTACAGAAGGGGTTGATTCGAAAGACCCTGATATTGGAAAGTTGACTATACTAGTGTATATGACTAAGATTAATGTTGTCATTATGGAAAAAAATTCATATGAATTTTTGGATTTAGTGAAATAATTTAGAAGATCAGAATTTGGCTAAGTATGGAAGACAAAATAGTCAGTGAAGCACCTGATGAATAGAGCATCAGTGCACGTGCCTATGACTAAGTTTTGGTATGTGCCCTTGAAGATAAGATTTTGGTTATGTTAGTAAGCTATGGTTAAGAATGCATGATCAGATGAGTTAGTATGAAGAAGTTACAACGAGCTGAAGTGACATAGTCAGTAAGCAGTAGAACAGAACAGAGCATGTAACTGATAGGAAAGATTTTGTTTAGCATGTATAATATTGTTTTGTAAAGGCTATGTGCCTATTATATTTATGTTGTAAACATGTTAATAGAAATGCATATAAACACACTTGAGCCAACTCATTTGGTACTGTTGTATGTAATAAGCGGACTTATTAAATAATTTTGGTTGCACCTATCTATAAGACATGCACTTTTGTATTTGAGCATGAGATGGATAGCGAAGATGAAATAGAAGAGCAGAAGTATGTGAAGTATGTGTTAAGAGCCGTAAGAATTTTTTAGAGCTTTACAAGAGGTAAAGAATCAGCGCACAAAAGGAACTGATCATACAAGCAGTGTCATAGCAGCAATTCACCATTGCAGATATAGTGTGTATCTGATATCCATGAGGTGTTAGCCTTCCTTATTGAGTAGTGAGAAAAAAGGTCACACAACTAGACAATGCAGTATGGTAACTCACATCAATGTGCCAAGGAATATAAGGCCTCTAGTCATTTGTCACTCTTGTAACAAGGCTGGACACATCTCAAAGTTTTGTAGATCACATGTGCAAAGACAAGAAAGACCTAATAAGTGTCAAGGACCAATTTTGGATGAATCTAGAGAAGTCAAGTTTGTGAAAGCTATAGAAGATGTGAGCAAGATTTGGATAGAAGTAAATCAAGATAATGTTGATGACTATGTAGTAGATGCATCTGCAATGGATGCACCTTCTACTTTTGGATGAATGACCCTCATGGTCATAGGGGGAGCTAAATTAGATCTAAACCCCTGGGCAGTTGGTATACTCACCCTCAAAGTATGCACCTTTGGTTTTAGATCTTTGGATACTAGTTGATGTTGTATGAAAGAGTGCATAGCTTGATTGATAGCAGAAATGAAGATTGGAATTCTCAGTTGCATTATGTGTTATGGCGGCAAGCATTAATTGTAGAAAGTTGTTTATAGTCATCGAAGATCCATTATCTACACATTTTCATTTGAGTTTGAGCCTTTGAAGAGCACATGAGATCAAAGTAGTTAGTGTTGGAAGATTGCAATTGATTTCATCAGTGGAAGGAAGTTAACATTGTTGCAGAACCCTAGTTCAGTCGTGGCGGTTTAGAAACCCTTTGGAACCCTATTTGAGAGATTGATCAAGTAAGTAATGGCCACTCCAGTTGTGTTTGATGTTACTGAAAGGAAGAGATACATTTTCAAGAAGCATCCCTTTAAGTTAGTCCTAGATGATTTGGAAGGGGTATTCTCTAGAACTCGGATGGGAGTTATGCACATAGAAGACATACGCGCATACATATAATACAAGAAGGAACCTATTGGATTGGATAGGATTAGGTCACACTGAGAGTCAATGATGAAACTAGACATGACATTCATGGATGAGTTCACGCACCTTGCAAATCACCCAATTATTGAGTATGTGACTACATATGAGTTCTATGAATCTTAATGGATTAAGATCCTGTTGGAAACTATAATTGAATAAATTATTGTATTGTCATTAATGTCAAACCTTAACTGGTAAGACTGTTGCTAACTAAGAAAGTACTATATCTATTGAGTGATGAGAAGGATTAGTGTAAGGGTGATAACAATAGAACCTAGAGAAAGGTTGAGTTATTTAATACTTTAATGAGTACTTGATTATGTGGCACAATAATAAGATAATGTATTGTTTATTCGAGTAAGAAGAAAGACTGAACAAGTAGGATTAACTAAGAAAAAGTGAAGAAATCTAGTTTAAGCGGGGTGATGTTAGTGTCGACCGAGCCAATATATGCTGATTAAATTCAGTGTTAACCGAAGATTAGTTTATTTTCGAGGGAGACAACATTAGCAGAGGGAAATAGTTTGAAATGGTGACCGAGCTATGTAGTGATGATTGAGGAGTTGAACACAGTATTGACCAAGCATCAGTAATTTACATTTGAGGAAGAATTCAGATTCCTAGCCGACATAGTTGAATTCTTGGATTATGTAAATTGTGTTGACTTTATTAATTGACTGTATGGAGAATTTAATGCACAGTAAACCATTTTATTGTGATTCTAATAAAGAGATTAAAGATGTTTCTAGAAGGATGGATGAAGAAAATAATGTTGGAAGGATTCGATGAATCTAACCTAACCCTAAGATCTATGGAGGATATTAAGTAGCAAAATATGGATCTACCTATCAAAGAGGTATTAAGGAAACCTAAGTGTGAGGTTGAGAGAGATGATGGAGTTGTTGATATTATTGATTGAAAAAGAAGAAAGGCTGAAGGTAAAGGAGTTTATCAGAGTTGTGATTTCTTGAAGGGATTTTTGAGAAAATCAGTGATGGAGATGGAAATGGAACTCAGTTAGTAAGACAACATATATGTAAGAATTGGATCTGTTAGTTGCAAACTGAGTTGTATTTTTTTAGATCAAATATTACTGTTACTTTATAACCATTGTATCAGTCAAAATCCTTTAATCAAGGTTGATCTAATAGTCATTGTATAAATCATTTAATAAAGGTTGCATTCTAATGGAATTTACTTAAGTCCTCTAACAAGGCACACTCCTAACAGGGTGGTTGAAATCCTTTAATAAGGTCACACCTAGTAGTGTGTTTGTAAACATTTGACAGGGTTGGCTTTTCATAGAGTTCACTTCAGAAGAGTGAACATATTAGTAACATGTTACAAAGTGGTTTTTCCAAAATTGGGTTTCCACTATAAATCTTGGTGTTAATACTTGTGTGAATTTTTTGGTTTGAGCATTTCTATGTTTTGCAAGTTAAATACTGTTGGATAGTGGACTGCACTATTATATGTTTTTGATATACATTCTATAATGACCGAGTAGTGTTGGTTACTAGATCTGAGTAGTTGAAGTGTTTAAAAGTTTAATTGATATATCTGGACCTGAGAACAACTGATTCACCCCCCCTCTCTATTGTTCTAAATCATATTAACAATTGGTATTAGAGCTTTTGGTGCTTACACAAAACAAGTTTAAATGTACTTGAAGTAAATGATCAAGATGTATAAAAAGGAGGTACCGAAGTTAAATAAGGAGAACTTCCCTGCATGGCAGAGTCTGATGAAATTGCATCTAGATGGTATTGGTGACTCAGCAAAATATTATGTTGAACATGACTATGTTACACCTACTGCACCTTTGACTGCCGAGGAGATGAGAGCTAAACAAGAATACAATCAAGCAATGTTGGAGATTGCATCTACCTTAAGCTATCCTAAATTTGAAGACATTAAAGATTGCACAAATGCAAAGAAAATGTGGGACACTCTTGCAAACATCTATGGTGGTGACATAAATGTACTAAGGGAAAAAGATGAAAGCCTAATAGGTAAGTTTAATGAAATGAAAATGTACTCAATATTGTGGTAGGATAAAGGAGGTTGTAAATGCTATTAGAGGAGCTAATGGAACTATTGATGATGAGACTGTTATTGGAAAGGTATTGAGAACTTTGCATCCTATATATGCCATCAAAATTTCAGAAATTCAAGAATCTAGATGTAACCCTGGTAATGCTCTAACACTGGAAAATCTTTTTGGTAAGCTTACTGCTTTGGAGCTTTCTAATTATGATAACCTCACTGTTGCTAATGTTGAATCTGCATTCAAGTCACAAATGGTTTTGCATAAGTCTAAAAAGGAAAAAGAAAGATGTATAAGTGAGAGTGAAAGTGGCAGTGACACCTCTGATGAATAACTAGAGGATCTTGAAGCTCTTATAGCCAGAAGATTGAAAAGAAGAAAAGACAAGTATAAAGGTAAACTTCCTATCATATGTTTCTCATGTAACAAAGTTGGCCATATAGCTGCAAGATGTCCTGACAGGGATGACAAGGATGAAGAAAGAGAAAGCAAGTACAAGGAAAAGAGAGAAAACATAGATTACCAAAGATAAAAGGACTACAAGGATAAAGGTAAGAAATCCTGTTACATTGTTGAAGAAGAAACTGACACTGATAATGATGATTTTGAAATTGAAGTAGTCTATGTTTCTATGAAAGATGAGTATGATGAAGATGAGAAAACTACACTTGTTTCTTATGTGAGAAAAGGTGGTAAATGGATTATTGATAGTGGTTGCTCACACCACATGATTGGTGAAAAAAATAAATTTGATACCCTAGATCATTACAAAGGTAGAAGTATTAATTTTGGTAATGATGGACCATGTCTTGTAAAAGTTAAAGGATTAATTAAGCTGACTTATAAGATCACTTGTGAAAATGCTTATTGGGTTGAAGGTCTTAACTATAATTTTCTAAGTGTTGCATAGCTTAATAGCTATGGTTATCGAGTGGAGTTTCATCACAAGAAGGGTAAAATATTTGATGTCACTGGTGAACTGATTGGGAGTTGAGAACATACAAGAGGTAATTTGTTCTATCTAGACCTATTTGAAGAGACATGCTTGGTTGCACAACTTGATGATATATAGTTATGGCATAAGAGGTTATGTCATGTTAACTTTGAAAATCTAGTAAATATTAGTAAAAAGAAGAAAGTTAGAGGTTTTCCTAGATTGAAGAAACCTGACAATGTGATGTGCAAACAATGTCAGTTGGGTAAAATGATAAAGTCTAGTTTCAAGAGAAAGACTTTTACTTTTGAAAATTTTTTACATCTACTTCATACTGACCTTTGTAGACCTATGGGTGTACAAAGCTATTTTGGTGCTAAATAATTTATTCTATTTGTTGATGATTACACTAGGATGATGATTGTAATGTTTTTAAGAGAAAAATCTGATGCATTTCAGTTGTTTAAGTGGTAGTTGGCTAAGGTTGAAAAGGAGATAGGTAGGAACCTGAAATGTCTGAGATTTGACTGAGGTGGAGAGTTTATATCAAATGAGTTCAATCTATTCTAAAATGGTAGAGGAATCAAGAGACAGATCTCTGCACCTAGAACACCTCCATAGAATGATATAGAAGAGAGAAGGAATATATCTATCATGGATTGTGTGAGGACACTAATTATTGAGAAGAATGTTGCAAAAAATTAATAGAAAGAAGTTGTAAGTACAACTATTTATACCTTAAACCGAGTACAAATAAAAAATGGTACAAATGTTACACCTTATGAACTATGGCACGGTTATGCACCTAATGTAAAATACTTTAGAATTTTTGGAAGAAAATGCTACATACTAAAATATAATAGGAATGGAAGGTTTGATGCTAAAAGTGATGAGGGCATATTCCTAGGCTATTCCACAATGAGTAAAGCTTACAAGTGTTTGAACTCTAACACTAAAAAAATTGTGGAAAGTGTAAATGTGAAGGTTGACGAATATGCAGAGAAAAATGAATAGGAAATCAAAAGAGAACTTGAAGATTATAGATCTTTTTTCTATATAGAAGAAGGAGAGGAAAGTAACACACATGCACCTAATGTAGAGTCTTGGGTAAGCAATGTCACGCATCACGGAGATGTTGCCAAGCGACAGGAGGATGTTGTCGAGCATCAGGAAGAGGTTATCAAGCAATCAGAGGCTAAATCTAATAATCTTATTGATGAACCTGAAGAGCAAGGAGAAAAGAAAGTTGAACCTATTTTGGCATAGTATGTAAGGAGACATCACAAGCTTCATAAAATCATTGGAGATAAAGAAACTAGAGTTCTGACCAGAAGCAAGTTAAGAGATCCTACATGTTTATTGTGTGAATTTGAGCCTAAGCCAACAAGGGAGACATTAGAAATGAAGACTAGATTCAAGCTATGAATGAGGAGATACACCAAATATAAAAGAATGATACCTAGACTCTAGTGCCTAGACCAGAAAACAAACATGTCATTGGAACAAAATGGGTATTCAAAAATAAGCTTAATGAACATGGACAAATCACAAAGAAAAAAACAAGGTTGGTATGCAAGGGTTATGCACAAGAAGAAGGAATAGACTATGGGGAGACATTTTCCCCTTTAGAAAGATTAGAAGGAGTGAGAACTCTACTTGCATATGTTGCCTACAGAGATTTCAAGGTATACCAAATGGATGTCAAGTCTGCATTTTTAAATGGTATATTAGAAAAAGAAGTTTACATTGAGAAACCTAAAGGATTTGTTGACCCAAACAAGAGACACATGGTTTGCAATCTGAATAAGGCACTATATGGATTAAAGAAAGCCCCCAAAGCATGGTATGAGAGGCTACACAATTACATGATACAGATTGGATTCTCAAGGACAAATGATAAAAACAATCTGTACATGAAAGATGAAGAAGGTAAAGGGATCTTGTTAGCTAATTTTTTGTAGATGATATCATATTTGGAGGACAAGATGCCATGTGTAAGAAATTTTCAAATGAGATGCAAACTCAATTTAAAATGTCTATGTTTGGTGAGATAAAATTCTTTGTTGGTTTGCAAGTATATCAGATGGAGAAAGGTATTTTTATCACATAGTCTAAATATGTCAAAGAGATACTAAAAACCTTTGGTATGGAGGACTCAAGGCCAGTAAGTACTCCAATGGACACTAGACACAAACTATCTAAAAATGATGCTGCTGCTAAAGTAAACCAAACTCTATATAGATCTATGATTGGAAAGCTGCAATATGTTGTTCACAGTCAACTAGATATTTCTTGAGAAGTTGGGATTGTGGCAAGATTCTCTCCCAATCCTAAGGAAATTCATATGATGGCTATGAAAAGAATAATGAGATATTTGAAAGGGATAGAAGAATATGGATTGTACTACAAAAAGTATGAGAGATTTGAATTGAGAGTCTATAATGATGCAGATTAGGCAGGAAATGTGGATGACAGAAAAAGTACTAGTGGTGGAGTTTTCTTTCTTGGATAGATATTAGTTTCCTAGACAAGCAAGAAACAAAATTGCATTTCCCAATCTACAACTAAAGCTGAGTATGTAGCAACTGTAGTGAACTATTCAAATCTTCTATGGATTAAGCAATTGTTGAAAGGCATGAAAGAGATCACTAAACCAGTTGTCATATACTGTGACAACACAAGTGCTATCAACATATCGAAGAATCCAATGATACACACAAAGACCAAACATATTGCAATCAAGTATCATTACTTGAGGGAATTGGTAAAAGATAAAGAGGTGAGAATGGAATATGTAAATACAAAGGAACAACTAGCAGACACATTCACAAAAGCCTTACCTAAGGAGGCTCATGAATATTTGAGAGGTAAATTAGGGGTTCTTCCCTTAACTGGGGCTGCCTAGTCAAGCTAGGAGCACTGCATCAAATGTGTTGCAAAGAGTATCTGATAAATTGATGTAGAAAAGGTCACACTTTAGGAGCAGCCTAGAGTTGTGAAAAGTATATCAAAGCTATAATCAGTCATAAGTAATATGACAGAGGGAGAAATATTGTTATTGAACTGACAAGATGACATCTACATCTGAAAGATACAAGTTCAAGATGCTACTTTGGCATTATTGTCAAAGAGGGAGAGATTTAGAGATGAAAACACATAAAAGAGGAAATCATTCAGAGACAAGACTTTTTAGTGTTAGAGCATTACCTAGGTTACATCTAGATTCTTGAATTGCTGAAATTTTGATGGCATATATAGGACACAAAGTTCTCAATACCTTTCCAAAGAGGGAGAGATTTAGAGATTTAACCTGAGAGTATAGCTGAAAAGTATAAGGACAACATTTTCTTCATGGTGGAAACTGATATCACAGGCATGGAAGTAGTGGAGCCTAGGACTAAGTGGATTCATCCACTTGGTTATGAAGTAGAGGAACACATTCTAGAAGCATATGCACAAGTTCTCTTATCTATGCCAAAAGATCCTAATGAACCAAGATGGGGTACTTATGAGGAGAAAACAAGACAAGTAGATTTAGTCTTGTATAGTGCAACAAAAAAAAGGAAAGCATCCAAGATAACATCAGACATTCTAAAAATCCATGGTGTTACACAAGTAGACCTAGATAAAGCTAGGGAAGCCAAGATTGTAATGCAACTTGAGAACACACCCTCTTTTGAAGTGAAAATAGAGAAGACTGATGATCCCAAGAAGATGAAGAAAAAGATAGAAGAAAACACTCCTGCACCCATAGATACTATTGATTTGGAGTCCACACCACCTCCTGAGCCTAGTAAGATGCCTAAGAGGAAGAAGCAAACCAACACAAGCCACCCATCCTCGAGAACAACAAGAAGAAAAGGTAGAAACACTCAAGCACCTCCTGAGGTAGGATTCAAACCAAATCTTGAAGTGTTGAGAACTAGAGTAGTTGATGAGGGAAGAATTGATCAAATAGGAAAGTTTTATGATAAATATCATGAAATAGATAAATCAGAGATCCATAGTATGATCATAAAGAATATGGTTAAGTTCAAGAAGATAGTCTTGGAACTTAAGACAATTATTCTTGATCAAGTATGAAATATACTTGATTCTCTGAAGAGACAAGCCATAGAAGAAGATTTTAGGATAAGGGAAAAGACACTAGATGATAATTTCCTAGTGTGTTCATTTGAAGAAAAATCATTGTTGCTCAATTTGGTGAAGCCTCACTTTAGAACCAAGCTCGATACTCTACAAATTATGAACAAGGGTTATGAGTTGGTTGCAAAGGAGACTGAGAAGGCATTTGAAAAGGTGTTTTTGGAAAGACACATGTATCCTCCTACTGCACCTACAACTCAAGTTTCCTCTGAGCAAGCGAAGGAGTCTCAGATCCCAAATGTACCTATGATAGGTCCACTAGATTCTGCGCCTATGCCTGAAGCTAAGGATGACACTATCATGATTGATAATGTTCAAATATGAATGGAGGCTACAAATAAGGACTTAGATAAGTTTGAGGAAGCATTTGTAAGCACTGAGGAAGTAGAGATTCTATGCGATGATGAATCTCGTAAGCAACAAGAAGTGTGGATTGAAGACTTGACTGGACAGGAAGAAGAGAAGGAAGATGAACCTACAGATGAGCCCTCTATTGAATTACCAGTGAAGGTAAAGATTGAAATCATGGACAGCACACTCATCACACCTAAGCCCTCAAAATCATTTTTGTCAAGTTTGACCCCTGATACAACAAGTTTAGACTCACGGGGAGAAGAAGACCTGAAAAAAATAAGTGTGTTAGCAATGGAGAAAGAAAAGGAGAAACAAGTAATGAGGAATCCATTATTTGTTGAATCAGTAAGCATATTGAATAGCCTACTACCTAAGGACAAGAAAGTAATAAAATTTCATTCAATGGATGATGTAAGCAACATCCTATCAAGTTTCAAATAAAACTTCTCAAGTCTTGAGGAATCAACATCCAAGATTGCAGAAGAGAAATATCTTATGAAGATGCTAAATGAATTGATAGGTAACTTTGCACTTGACCTCAATTATCTTAAGGTTGGTCAAGCTATGTTGAAGGAGATAGCAGCAAAAGGAAGGAAGATAATTGCTGATTGTATGAACAAAGACAAACTCACATCATATCTTTCCAAGAAGATTCAGGAAGCTGAATCTATGATGGCACTTGTGATAAAATTAGTAGAAGACCCCTCTCAAGATGTTAACATGTGTAATAATTTCTATCAAGGTCAAATAGACAAGATTGAGAAGGAAGAGAAAGGGATAGCTAAGATAAGGGCTAGGCAAGCACAGTTAAGACATCCACTTGCACCCTCATTGGATATACTCAATCAAAATATCAAGGAGATAGATGCTACCATTGTAACATATGATCAAGGTCCCTATATAGAATTGGAGAAGATGGAGAAGCTAACTTATGCACTATGCACCCATCTCCAAACAATAGATGCACTCAAGGCATTTTGGCAGCAAGAGATCCAAAACCTCAAGATTGCATACCCGGATGTACTCATTGTGTAAGTACTTGAAGTTTCATTTTTTAGCACCTTTGTCATTAATGTCAAAGGAGGAGTAGATTAATATGGATTATTAGAAGGATAGAGTAATATAAGGGAGATATAAGATAGAGTATATGATGTACATAAAAATATAAGGATATATGTTAGAATTTTTTTTGTAAAGATGTAGTTTAGCAACTTCGCCATATTCCTCTTTTGCCATTAATGAAAAAGGGGAAGATTGTTGGCAAGTTGACTATACTAGTGTATATGGATAAGATTAGTGTTATCATTATAGAAACAAAGTCATATGAATTTTTGGAGTTAGCACAATAACTTAGAAGATCAGATTTGGCTAAGTATGGAAGACAGAACAGTCAGTGAAGCACCTGATGAACAGAGCATCAACGTACGTGCATATGACCAAGTTTTTCTATGTGCCCTTGAAGATAATATTTTGGATATGTTAGTAAGATATGGTTAAGAACACATGATTAGATGATTTAGTATGAAAAAGTTATAGCGAGTTGAAGTGACACAGTCAGTAAGTGGCAGAACAGAACATAGCATGCAGCCGACAGGAAATATTTTGTTTAGCATGTACAATATTGTTTTGTAAAGGCTATGTGCCTATTGTATTTATGTTTTAAACATGTTAATAGTAATTTATGTAAACACACTTGAGCTAATTCATTTGGTAGCATTGTTTGTAATAGGTTATAGGTTGACTTAGTAAATAGTTTTGGTTGCGCCTATATATAAGACATGTGCTTTTGTATTTGAGCATGAGATGGATAACAAAGATGAAATAGAAGAGAAGAAGCAAGTGAAGTATGTGTTAAGAGAAGTAAGAATGTTATAGAGGTTTACAAGAGGTTAAAGCATTAGCACACAAAAGGAACTGATCAGACAAGCAGTGTCATAGCAGTAGTTCACCATTGTAGATATAGTGTGTATCTAATATCCCAGAGGTTGTAGCCTTCCTTATTGAGCAGTGAGCTCTGGAAGTGAGCCTTCCACCCCTAACAGGGTTTTTTACTTCAAGACTCCTAACAAGGTTTGACCCTTGACAAGGTCATTTTATTAAAGCTTTGTACGAATGCTCCTAACAGGGCAAAGGAACATTAATAGGCTCTTAATACACAAGTACAATTATTAGTGGCTATTAATTACCACCGGGGTTTTTCCTTTGTCCAAGGTTTCCCTATAATCATATCTAGTGTTATGTGTTATGGTTGTTTACTTTACTTGCTTTAATATTCAATTCAGCAATTAAGTTATTGAGTCAACTTTCAAGTATCAAAAATATATATTATAGAACATTGATTCACCCCCCTCTCAATGTTCCCATTCCTAACACTTGAGTCCATGTGTTGTACTAGTAGTATTAGCACCAAAGAAGAATGGACAATGGAGGATGTGTATAGATTCTAGGGCAATAAATTAGATCACAATGAAGTATAAGTTTCCATTACTGCGGATGGATGATATTATGTACTATTTGAGTGGAGTTGTGTATTTCTCAAAGATAGATCTGAAGAGTGGATATCACCAGATTCGGATCAGAGAAGGAGATGAATGGAAGAATTCTTTCAAGACAAAGGAAGGACTGTATGAGTGGTTAGTCATGCCTTTTGGGATAACCAATGCACCGAGAACTTTCATGCGGCTCATGAACGAGGTTCTGAAATAATTTCTGGGTAAGTTTGTCATTGTTTACCTAGATGATATTTTGATTTTTATTAAGACATTGGAGGAGCATATGATGCATATTCATATGGTTTTTGAGAAGTTAAGGGAAGAGAAATTGTTGATTAATTTGAAGAAGTGCAATTTTGTGAAGGATTTAGTGTATCTGGGATTTGTAGTTTCAGAAAAAAGGTCTAAAAATGGACCCTGAGAAAGTGCAGGCTATCCTTGAATGACCTACTCCAAGGAGTACTAATGAGGTAAGATATTTTCATGGTTTGGCTAGCTTTTATAGAAAATTTATCAAGATTTTTAGCAGTATATGTGTACCCTTGATTGAAACAATGAGAGGCAATAGAAAAGAGTTTAAGTGGACTTCTGAGGAAGATAAGAGTTTTAAACTATTGAAATAGAAAGTTACGAAACAACCTGTTTTAGCACTTCCATATTTTAATAAGGTGTTCCAAGTAGACTATGATGCTAGTGGTATTGCAATAGGAGCTTTTATGAGCCAAGAAGGTAAACATGTTGCTTATTTAAGTGAAAAGTTAAATGATGCCAAGAGAAAACATTCTGTTTATGATCAGGAATTTTATTCTATAGTTCAAGCATTGAAAAAGTGGAGACACTATATTCTTCCTAAGGAGTTTGTTTTGTATACTGGTCATCAAGCTTTGTAATATTTGAATAGTCAAGGAAAGTTGAATCAAAGGCATTTGAAATGGTTTTTGTTTTTGTAGAGTTATACATTTGTTTTGAAACAAAGGAGTGAAAAATCTAACAGGGTTGCAGATGAGCTTAGCAAAAGACAACTATTGCTGACAAAGATGTAGATTGAGGTGGTTGGGTTCATGGAACTCAAGAGTTTGTATCCAGAGGATCCTAATTTTGGTAAAGCTTGGAAAGCTTGTAAAGAACTAGTTACTCTAGATAGAATGAAGTGGTTGGATTTCATCATTCAGGATGATATGTTATTCAAAGGGAGTTAGTTGTGCATTCATGAAGTTCTATGAGGGAGAATCTCATCAAGGAGAAGCATAGAGGAGGATTGACTGGACATTTTCATCGTGATAAAACCCTTGCTTTGGTTAGTGAGAATTATTACTGGCCATAGTTGTAGTAAGATGTCAATAAGTTTGTATAAAGTTGCAGAGTATGTTAGATGGAAAAGGGAGTAAAGTAGAATATAGGGTTGTATCAGCCATTACCTATACCAGAAAAGCCTTGGGAGGATATCAGTATGGAATTTGTTCTTGGTTTACCAAGGACTCAGTAGGGACATTATTCAATTTTTATGGTGGTTGACATATTTTCAAAGATGGCACATTGTATTCCCTACAAGAAGACTAATGATGTTGTTCATGTAGCAGAATTGTTTTTCAAAGAAGTGGTGAGACTATATGGTTTGCCAAAGAGTATAGTTTCAGATCAGGACACTAAGTTTGTTGGATATTTCTAGCACACATTATGGAAGAAATTAAAGACAAATTTGAAGTTTAGTTCATCACATCATCCATAGACTGATGGACAGGCAAAGGTAGTCAATAGGAGTTTGGGGAATTCGCTAAGATGTTTAGTTGGAGATAAGCCAATATGATGGGATTTGATTTTACCATAAGCAAAATTTGCATACAATAATTCTATCAACAGGAGCACTAATAAATCACCATTCTAGATTGTATATGGAACTAGTCCCAGAAATGCATCTGAGCTAAGAAAGATAGATAAAGGAGAAATAAGTAGTGCTGAAGCTGGGGATTTTGCAGAACATTTGAAGAACATCCATGAGGAGGTGAGGAAGCACATTACAAAGATGAATGTGTGGTATAAGGCTAAGGTAGATGATAAAAGGAGGCATAAGGAATTTTGGGTTGGGAATGAAGTCATGGTTCATTTCAGAAGGAGAGATTTCTAGTTGGTACATATAACAAGCTGGAAATGAAGAAGTTTGGACCGTGTAAGATATTGAAGAAGAATGGTTCAGGAAATGCCTACGAGGTCGAGTTTCCTACTGAGCTGAATATTTCACCAGTATTTAACATTTTAGATCTGACAGAGTATCATGAAGGGGGTGTTGAATATGAGGTCACAGAAGCACAGTGGAGTATTCAAGCAACTAGTTCAACTACCAAGGAGATTGAGGATAGATTGGATAGTCATGTTGGTAGAAGCACAAGGAACATGACATATGAAGAATATCTAGTCAAATGGAAAGGACAACCTATTGAAGATTCATCATGGTTGACAAAGGAGAAGGTTAACCATCTTGGCTTTCCTCTTCACACCTGAGTCGTGATAGGGTCACTTCTCAAATTACCCTGGGTGTCTGAAGCAGGAACATCTTGGGTGTAAGAGAAATCTTGCATCGCCTAAAAATATTTCTAGTTTCTTTTCAATAAGGGTTGTCTTGTGCAGAGCTGTTATTTATGAAAACTTACTATTTTTAGTAAGTTGGTCATACAGTCTTGGAGTGTTCTGATTTCACAAGTGGAGGTTCATCTTAGTCATATTAGCCTACCAGTTGAGTTTCATTGCCATATCATCTGTATCAATGAAGTTATTGAGGTTTTTGGGTACAAAATCTTTGAGCTTAATTTTGAAGGCCTTAGAGGTTCCAGATCACGATCGACCCTAGCTAACTAGAGCTTGTGCAAGTTAGGCATTGTAGATCAGGTCCTACCATTTTCAAAAAGTGGTTACAATAGATAAATAGAGCTACGGTTAGAAAGTTATGGCCTCCAGAAGTTGGGGTATGAAGACTCCATGGTATGTAAGAATTAATCATTCTAAAAATTCTATTCTTAGTGATAAGAATAGAGGTGTTTAAACTAGAGGAAGAATTTATAGAGAAGAAACATGTTTTATATCTGAGTTTGAGCTTAAAGATGTAAATGAAGCATGTAATGATGAAACTTGGGTGAAATAAATGTAAGAAGAACTTGAACAAATTAAGAAAAACAAGACCTAGATTCTTGTTCCCATACCTATTGTAGACACCTAAAAATCCTTTAGAAAATAAAGTATTTTTATTTTTTGAAAAATTCTTGATGACATCATCATTTATTAATTAATTAATTATTTAATTAACTAATTTATTTTTATGTCATTAAATCCTTTTATCTTAATTAAAAACATTTAATTAAGGAATCCCTCCCAAAAATGTTTAAATCTTATTTAAACATTATCTCCTTATTTATTAATTATTTTAATTAATAAATTGACCAAAAATCCCAAAATAAATAAATAATTTATTTTTTGCCCAAAACTTGACCAATTTCTTTTAGACCACTAACCTCTTCCAAAATCTTCTAATTCCTTCTTAATCTCGATTAAAAGGCTAATCCCATCTTTTCTAACCCTAATCCCAAGGCCAAATATTTAATTAAGATTAAATATTTAAATTTCATATTTATTGAAAATATTTCAATAAATATTCCCAAAACTTAAGCTTTTGGAATGAATAAAATTTTATTCCATAAAACCAAAGAGAATTCTAGACTCTTCTAGAATCTTCTCAAACCCAACCTCTTCACCCATCCTAATCCTAAGATTATCCTAATTTCTCCCTTAACCTTGTCACATTCCCTAAACAAGGTTAGCCAACTCTTAAGCTTACCCCAAAGTCAACAAAGAGGGCTTCCCTTTTTGAAATGTATTGAAGGCATTTAAGGCCTCCTTATCCCTCTTACATGCATTTATGGTGCATTTAAGAAGGTTAAGAAGCCCCTCACCCCTTTCTTACACCCTTTGACCTTAGGCACATTTCCCAAATTGTGCACATTCCTCCCATCTTTCAATCCAATGCCCTTGTGACACTTGTCACAAGGAGGTGATCCCTAAACTAGCACAATCCATGTGCTCCCCTTTGAATGAATCTTGGCCTCTCTTAAGAATTTCAATCCTGGCCACTCATTCTTCCTTCCAAATCCTATAAATACCCCTCCTTTCAAGAGCAAAATCAATTAGCTTACTTTCATTCTCATGCATTGTTATAATGTCATTTTCATGTTAGATCTTAGCAAATCATTCTAATTTAGTTTACTTTCAAGCATTTTTAGCTCATCATAAGCTTGGTAATAATGGATTAACATAGTTTTATTGTTTGTTTTGCATAGCATAGCATCATATCACATCTCATTTGGTTTAAAATCAATCCTAGATTACTCATCATGTAGCTTAATCTCCATTAAAGCATTTTTGGATCCTTGAGGCCTTAGGGGCAAATCAGGTGTTCTATACCTATTTTTGTGCCATTTTGGAGTTTTCATGAGCTTCAAATCATCCTAAATGCATTTAGAGTATGCTCCAAGTGCTTAGAGAGCACACCCACATCCCCCTTATCAGAGCAAATCAAACAGTGCTTGGGTGCACCTGTTTTTGGCTCAATCTGAGGTGGCTAGCTTAGATTTTCCTTGTTATTGTTTTGATTGTATGCTAGATTAAACTCTTAACGTTTGATTGATATGAGCCTTTCAAAACAGCTAACAGGTACCCTCGAAAGCCTTGCACACACCTATGAACAAGAATGTGATTGGAACTAAATGGGTATTCAAAAACAAGTTGAATGAAGATAGTAGGGTGATTCAGAATAAAGAAAGACTGGTTTGAAAAGGGTATTCCTAGATGGAATGTATTGATTTTATAGAGACCTTTTACCCTATAGATAGACTTGAAGTTGTTAGATTACTTCTTGCATATGCAGCTTACAGAAAATTTAAAGTGTATCAAATGGATGTTAAGTCTGCATTCTTGAATGGTGAGTTAGAGGAAGATGTTAGCACTGGACACTGATGGATTTCCACTGACTAAGGAAGGATATATGGTTTTTAAATTATATAAGTCATTGTATGGATTGAGAAATCCCCTAGAGCCTGGTATGTTATATTGGATAGGTATTTGACAAAGACTGGATTCAGCAAAGGTACTAAAGGTAGTAACTTATATTTCAAAATAGTTTATGATAATATCTAGATTATTGAAGTGTTTTTTGATGATACATATTTGGTAGTAATGATGAATTGAGTAGAGGTTTTGTTGATGAAATGAAAAAATAATTTGAGATATCTATTAGATGATAGGTGAGATGAAATTCTTTCTTGGATTGTAAATTTACTCAGATGGATAAAGGAATTTGAAGATTCAAAACTAGTAGGGACTTCTATAGTTAGTAGTTATAAATTGACTAAGGATGATGAATCTTTTTGTGCAAATCAAACAAAATACATATCTATGATCAAAGGATTTCAACATCTAACTCATACTAAACTAGACATATCAAATGCAGTTGGAATCGTTACAAGATTTCAAGAAAAACCAAAGGAATCATATAATATGGTTGTTGTTAAGTGAATTTTCAGATACTTGAAGAGTACAATTGACTATGGATTAAGGTGTGGAAAAAATGATGATTTTACTTTGAGTGCATATACTAATGTTGATTGGGTATGTAATGTAGATGAAAGGAAAAGTACAAGTGGAGGTACATAATTTTTTTGGGTAAGAAACTAATCTCTTGGACTAGTAAGAAACAAGATTGTATCTCTTAATCTACTAGTTGAAGCCAAGTATGTTGTTGCTGCTATAAATTGTAATCTAGTTGTTTGGATGAAGAAAATGTTGAAGGATTTAATGATAAAAATTGATGAGCCTATTTTTATTTACTGTGATAACACTAGTGCTATAAATATTTCAAATAATATGGTGCAACACTCAAAGACAAAGCATATTTTTATTAAGTATGATTTCTTAAGGGATAAGGTCGGTGAAAAGGAAGTAAAACTGGAGTATGTGTATAGTAAGGAATAGATTTATGATATCTTTACAAAGACTTTTCCAAAGGATACATTTGATTATATTAGAGAGAAAATTGGGGTCTTGGCCCCTCTCGATTAGAGCTAATGGTCCTAGGGATGGCATCAATCCAAAAATTTATTAGAATATCATTCTCTGGATTGATGAATTTGAGGACTTCTCCTTGGGAGAATTCTTGCGATATGTTATGATTTTGAAGAGAGTTCAACTCCTTTTTGATGTCTTTATCCCTTTTCCATTGATGTTAAAGGGGGGGATTGTATAAAAAATAGAAAAAATAGGAAAGATTGTATTTTGGGAGAGATTGTATCAAGAGGTTCAAAGATGGATATTCAAAGTGATCAGGTGGATATATTTTCAAAGTGATCACATAGATATATTGATATTTTTTGTGTATTGATCAATTTTTCACTTCATATGTTTCCATCACTGAAAAAGGGGGAGTTTTTTGGAAGGTTATTGAGCATGTTAGAGATTGTTGATCAAACCTTGTTTATGTGTGTTGACATTAATGTTTTTTTTAATTTATGTCAACATACTATTGCTTCTGTAAACAGTGTGTTTAGTATGTTCAGTAAAAAATATTTTGGTTTCTCAGGTGCTATGGTGAATATATTTTTCTATGATCCTAGATGGTGTTTGAGATATGTCTATAGTTGATTCATGTTTGATTGCAAAAATTAATGTTTTGATTTGAGTAAGTTATGAATGGTTTATCAGGTGCTATTATTTTAGTATTCCTGTGTTAAAGGTTGAGTTATTTATGTAGTAAGGATTGGTGTGGTTAATTTAGTTGATGCAAAGATAGTAGTAATGTTGGGATTCATTGTTGTTTCCTCAACTAGTGTTTCTCATTATTCAGAGTTCAACAAGATATATTTCTAGTGTGATAGAGTTTTGTATTCAATGTTGTTGGTATTCAGTGCGAAGATGAGTTTGGTTTTTGAGATCGAGTTGATACTAGTGCATTAAAGGATGGAGAAACCTAAAAAATATCAGTCTGACCTTGTAGCCTAATCAACACAATGAAAATAATAGCCAAGACAACAAAGAAATGAATGATCAGACTTTAATTATTATCATAAAATTAATAACAATTGATATGCAACATGCAGTGTTACATGCCAAGCATACATGTATGATTATGATTAGAAATCCCTTCTAATCCTAGCCAAACTATGGCCAAATAATATTATAAAGACTAAACTTATCCCTTCAAAAAATTTCCATAAAATTATATAGCCATTACAATCATCGGTCGGCCCAGAATATATCACATTTTCCAAGAACAAAGAAAATGTAATACAAAAATGAGGTCAGCTCCTAAAAATAAATGAACAAATCTCAATGAATAAACTAACAGATGTGATCATATAAGTAATTTGGCCTCAAACATTATAATGCACTGGCACAATCACAATCGGGAATTCTGACTGGTAGATTGGAAATTCGATCCAAAAATACCAAGACTAACTACAAAAATGAAGAAGAGTATAGTCAAGAAAGAATCTTCAAGAAATCTCATGTGATGAATCCAAATCATGTGTGATCATAGTATAAGATTAGGATGAAGCCAAAAAGACACAATAGAAACCATAACTCATAATAAAAAGTACAGATAGATCACAACCAAAACCCATGACTAATAAACAAGAACTCAGACATGTTTTTGGTTGATGCAAGATTGCATAGATACCAAGATTCTCCTATATCAGACACCTCAAGTACTTGAAAAGTGAGTCCTTCAATTTTATTGGGATAAAGGAAAGGCAAATTGGTCAACCTCAGCCTGAGAAATCCTTCATGGATCTTAAATTGGTGTGTTCTTCCATTTGACAAGGAAATCCATATACTACTTGCCTCTTGTACTCCTACCAACTCTGCTATCATAAATATGATGTATCTGATCCCTCTTCTTCTTAGGATACTCTTGTATAACATCCAGCTCATCAACACTACCACCTTTCGATTTATGATAGTCATATAATTATGAAACATTGAATATCAGTGATATATCCATGTCAACAGGTAACTCCACTTCATATGCATTCCCTAAATCAAATGTCCTCAATATCTTACAGGGACACCATAAGTACCAACGTAAAACCTACCCTTTTGAAAGGACACCATAACTTCATCTCCCCCTTAAAATTGCTTATGTCTCCTCTTCATATCAGTTCTCCTCTTATAACCTTGATTCATTTCCTCCAAGTGATGTATCACCTCCTCATGTAAAGGTTTCATAACCTCAACAAAATCTTTTCCTTCAACACTCCTCCTAACATCAGGACTGATATTTCTCAATTCTTTTATCCCTTTAGGATTAAATCCAGGGACCATTTCAAATGGTGTCTTCCTTGTGCTCCTATTAACTAAGTTATTATAAGTAAACTCTTCCTGAGGTAAAACTAAATCCCAATTTACCAACTTATTTCCAACTAAACATCTCAACAAATTCCCAAACTCCTATTCATCACCTCTATTTGTCCACCTATTTGTGGATGAAAAGTAGAACTGAACTTAAAATTAGTCTTCATCTTCTTCTAGAGTGTTCTCCAAAAATATCCAACAAACTTTATATCCCTGTTTGAAACAATACTTTTAGGTAACCCTTGTAATCTCAAAATCTCCTTGAAAAATAAGACATCCACATGCACCACATCACTGGTCTTCCTACAAGGAATAAAATGTAGCATCTTGGAAAACCTATCCAAAACCACATAGATAGAATCATAATCTCTATGTGTTTTAGGTAAACCTAACACAAAATCCATACTAATCTCCTCCCAAGGTCTAACCAGAACTATCAAAGGCATAAACAACCCCACATTCTGACTACTTCCTTTGGAAACTTGACATACCTTACAACTTTGAACGTAAATCCACACATCCTTTTGAATTTATGGCCAAAAGTTACTCTCACCTACCAAGACTATTATCTTATCAATGCCAAAATGTCCTACTAAACTGCCACTATATTTCTCCTTAATTAGATTGACCCTCATGGAACTTCTAGGTATGCACAACTGATTACCTTTGAATAGCATCTCATCTTTAATAAAATAATCCAACCAATTACTCTTGTCATAAATAGTAGGATCTTTTTGAGCTTTCCATGGTTCACTGAAATTTGTATCATCCTCATACAATTTCTTCAATTCCTCAAACCCCAAAACTGTAATCTTGATTTTAGTCAACAAAGTCCTTCTCCTAATCAAGACATCATAAAATTTATTTCACATTCCACTCTTATGTTTCAACACAAATGTATATCTTTGCATAAATTCAACCCATCTCAGATGTCTCTGATTCAACTTACCTTGGCTGCTCAAATACTTCAATGCTTGATGATTGGTATATAGGAAAAACTCCCTAGGTAAAAAATAATGCCTCCATTTCTTCAAAGCTTGAATTATAGCATAAAAATATTGATCATATACTGAATACCTTTTCTTAGCATCATCCATCTTCTCACTAAAGTAAGCAATAGGTCTCACTTCTTGAGTCAAGACCGCTCTAATTGCATTTCCACTAGGATCACAGTCCACTTGGAATACCTTACTAAAATTGGGTAAAGTTAACACCTTTTGTTCTATCACCTTCCTTTTCAAAAATTCAAATCTCATTTGTGCTCCATGTGTCCACTTTAACTCCTTCCTATCACCTCTCATGGTTTCAGTGATCGGTCCACAGATTGAACTAAATTTCCTTATGAACTTTTGGTAAAAACTTTCTAACCCATCGAATGATCTTACCTCACTCACTGTCTATGGTTTAGGCCACTCAATAATGACTTTCACTTTCTCAGGGTCTATCTTAAATCCTTTAGAAGAAATTATAAATCCCAAGTATACTAACTCTTCCTTCATGAAAGTGCACTTATTGATGTTTATCAACAATTTTTCTTCCCTCAACCTCTGCAATACTTTCCTAACATATAACAAGTGTTTCTCTTTTCATTTACTAAAAATAAAGATATCATCCAAGTAAAAAATGATATACTTACCCAATAATTTCTTCAAGACTTCATTCATTAATTGCATGAAAGTACTTGGTTCGTTAGACAATCTAAAAGGCATCACTAACCACTCATACAAACCTTCATTTGTTTTAAACACAATTTTCCACACATCACCCTCTCCGATTTTAATATGATGGTAGCCACTTTCAAATATATCTTGGTGAAATACTTAGCTCCACTCAAGAAATCCATCCTTGGAAAAGGAAACCAGTATTTAATGGTAATCTAGGTGATAGCTCTGGAATCAGTACAAATCCTCCATTGACCATCCTTCTTAGGTGCTAATAAATATGGTACTGCACATGGGATCAAACTTTCTATGATCAATCCTCTCTGCAAAACATATTGCACTTTCCTATTGAGTTCTTCATTCTCTGCCAATGTCATTCTATAAGTTGTTTTATTAGGAAGACTAGCTCTCGGTATCAGGTCCATGCAATGACTAATACTTCACACTGGTGATAATCCATCAAGAAAATTATCTGATATGATATCATAATAATCATTCAATAATTCAATGACTCCCTCACAATGTTCTCCTTTGAATACATTTTCCTTAGACTCCTTAGGTATCAATGCAAAACACACATTATGATTCTTCATGCCATCCAAAAACTTTGTATCACCCACTAGACAAATTCCTACACTAGTACACACTCCACCTCTAAGAGGTTTCTCTAAGGGAAAAAAATTGTTTCACCCCATTAGCAACAATAGTGTAAACATTCCTTCTACCATCATGTATAGTTTTCCTATCATATTGCCATGGCCTACCAAACAAGAGATGAAATACATACATAGTGTTAGAATAACTAAGAGGGGGGTGAATTAATTATCCTATAGTCCCAAACTCCCAGATGTACTTTACAAAACAATTTCAATAATTTATGCAGCTTGGTAACATAAAATATCAATCTATATGTTCAATTTACTGAATACCAGTAATTATTCAAACTATGATTAACGATTAAATCAACTATGGAGTTTGTAAAGTATGATATCAAAACAATGATAGAAAATAACACATAACACAATGATTTAATGTGGAAACCCTGCTAAGGGAAAAACCACCTGGGACTGGTAACCCAAAATAATTCACTCTTCTGAAGTGAACTCGGTTAGGAGCCAACCCTATTAAAGGTTACAATGCACACTATTAGGTGTGACCTGGGTAGAGGATTTATCACTAAAAATTAACTCTTGACCAACATTCACTATGGGGTTAACAAGATAACAATTTACATTCAATGAATTTCATAGGGTAATACAATAAGACTGTTAAGTCCACTCGGTTAAGATATTTTTTTGATTCAATGGTTAAACTGATACAGTTATGATATGATTCAAATACAACTCAATTGCAAATATTTAGATCTATGCTATGCTCATAAAATCCTCTGATCATTAATCAATTCACTTCCTCAATATTTCTCAACTTAATTCACTCGGTAAATAGTTCTCTGACGCTCGACAATGTCTATAGCTTAGTTCTTTTCATAACCAGTTTGATCAAGAATGCATGAATAAAATCTTCACGCAAAATCTCTATAGTCTCCTTTTGTCCGGCATGTTTCAGCAATGAAACTCATATCTCTTAAATAGACAAGTAAACCACTTTCATATCAACCATCAGATTTTGCCTCTTAATCTCCTTCATCCATTTTTTCACTTAAACTTCCTTGGCAGATGTGTCCTTAACACATTTCAATCTCATCCTTTAGATCATCGTTGAATTATGTCAGTCGTGAATCTCATAACAAACTTCATCCTTTACCTCGAAATCATAACAACTTATAGCTCATCAATTTCAGTTGGTTATTCTTAGGATTTAATGTTTTCATCCATAGTCAGTTAATACTAAAATGCATCGGTGATAACTAACTCAGTTATTACTACCACTCGGTATGCACTGTATTGGCTTGGTGTATACATAAGTCTTCAATTACCGCCCACATTGAGTTGTTCAATTCAAATATCTTCTTCATAATAAATTAATGTAACATGCTCAAGACAAAAATATAAAGCCATAGACTCATCAATAAGTTACCCAATGTTTACCTTATCCTTATCTGTCATATCCATCTTTTCCTTATGTAGATATCCCATTTCTTCATCTTTTATCCCTTCTACATATGTTCAAATATTTGTAACTATCATGATAAGCACTATCAAAACTGGTTGACATCAATGACAACATATTGACTAATTTAATCATCTTACATATCACTTAAGTAGCTCGATGATCTCTAATCATTGTTCCTTCAATTCATCTAGATATTCAATCAGTTGTAGATCATCAATCTCTCCCTTTCGAATTGAAGGCAACACAAACAATATGAAATATGTCATACACATACCAAACATATATTCTAAAACTATGTAGGTAAATTTTGTATCTTGGTAAGCTCTCCCTAGCTTGATATTTAATATGTTTAATCACTACAAAAACAAAACATCATTCCATGTAGACTCTCCTTGTGGATTTGATCTTTTTCATTTCTTAGATTCTTTCTCCCATATATGTTCTCAGCAATAGATATTCCATAGAAGTTACTCTCCCTTTTTGTGTTCTCACTAACTGATATTTCATATTTAGTCTCTCTCCCCTTGACAACAATTCCAAATAAAATAAACAACTCTTTAGCAGCCAAGTAATTCTCTGTTGTTCAGTCCAGATCAAGTACCTTCATTTACTGATAAAAAATTTCATGTTCCAGCTTCTACAATCTTTCACAACCTTAGAAAACCTAAAGTGTGAGCTATGTACATCAACATGAATGATTTTCTAATAAAGTATAGGTTGATGTAACCTCTTGATCACCTTAGTGATTGATAGACAGGGGACAGACCCCTAGTCTAGTCCTCAAATTCTCAAATGTGTCCTTCGATAAGGGCTTGGTTAAAATATCAGCAAGTTGTTCTTTAGATGTTACAAATTCCAGTTTCACCTGCTTCTCTTGAACTTGTTCCTTTAAGTAGTGATAATTAATAGATATATTCTTTTTTTTTAATGCATCACAAGATTCTTGGAAATATTTATAGCACTAGTGTTGTCACAATATATAATCACCGGGTCAGTGATTACCTCATTCATTCCTTCCAAAACTTGTTTTATCCATGCAATATTTGAACAATTTATAGTAGTAGCAACTTACTCTGCTTTAGCAGTAGATTAAGAAATGCATGCTTGTTTCTTGCTTATCCAATTCACAAGCCTTTCTCCTAAAAATAATGCTCCACCGGTTGTGCTCTTCTAGTCATCAATGTTTCCAGCCCAATCTGCATCTGTATAAACTTGGAGTTCAAATATGCATTCCTTTGTGTATCATAAACCATAGTCTTCGGTCTTCTTCAAGTATCTCAAAATTCTTTTAATAGCAACCATATGTGAATCTTTAGGATTGGCAGAAAATCTTGCCACAATCCCAACTGCATATGCTATATCAGGCCTACTGTCTACCACATACATCAATTTTCTAATCATTGATCTTTACAGTGTCTGATTTACTTCTATAGATTCATAATCCTTTGTCAACTTACATCCTGTTACCATCAGTTTTGAATCTCCCATGCCAAAAGTCTTTAACACTTCTTTAATGTATTTTGATTGAGTGATGAAAATCCCATTATTCTATTGTATAATATGCAAATCTAGAAAGAATTTAATCTCTCCAAACATTGACATCTCAAATTCCTTTCTCATTTCAATAGAAAAAGATTGGCAAATCAGATCATATCCACCAAAGATTATGTCATCAACAAAAATTTCAGCAATCAAAATATTATCATCAGATTCTCCATTCATGTACAAATTACTACACTAGTCCTTACAAAGCCAATACTGATAAGATAAGCATGTAGTCTTTCGTAGCATGATCCTAGTGCTTGCTTCAATCCATAAAAATATTTGTGCAGTCTATAAACCATGTTCTTCTGATTTGGATCAACAAAACCTTCTGGTTGTTCTATGTAGATGTCCTCCTTAAGAATTCCATTTAGAAAATTTGATTTCACATCCATTTGATATACTTTGAATCCCTTATGTGCAAAATATGCAAGTAGTATTTGGACTCCTTCAAGTCTAGAAACAAGTGCAAAGGTTTCACCATAATCTATACATTCTTCTTGTGCATATCCCTTGCATACAAGTCTTGCCTTATTCCTAGTGACCTCACCATTTTCATTTAACTTGTTTCTAAAAATCCACTTAGTACTATTTACATTTTTATCTTTCGGTCTAGGTACTAATGTCCATGTATTATTCTTCTCAATCTATTCAATTTCCTCATTCATAGCCTTAATCCATTCCTCATTTTCAAGTGCATCCCTAACATTATTAGGTTCAAACTCACAAACTAAGCATGTGTTATGTCTTAACTTACTTTCGGTCATCATACTAGCTTTCTTATCTCCAATGATTTGATTATGCATATGGTTTGTTTTGACAAATCTTGCTAGCACTTGTTCTCTTCTTTTCTCATTATTCGGTTCAAGTTCATTTTCTTGCTTGGTAGCTTCTTCGTAGATCTCATTTTGCATTTTTTGATTCTTGATAGCATTTTCATGATGCTCGGTAGACTTAGCCTGTGGCTTTGGTAGATAATTTGGATGTTCAACATATGTAAACTTACCATAGTCTTCTGGTTCCTTCATGTTTTCTTCATCATTCTTTTCAACAAACTCGTCAACTTTTACATTAGCACTTTCTACCATTTTATTAGTAGCCTTGTTCAAAGATTTATAAGCTTTACTCTTAGAAGAATATCATAAAAATATTCCTTCATCACCTTTAGAGTCAAATTTACCATTCCTATCATCTTTCAGAATATAACACCTACTTCCAAAGATTCTGAAATAACTTACATTTGATGTATAGCCAAACCATAACTCATAAGGTGTCTTGTTCATGTCTTTCTTCAGTTGAGCTTGGTTCAGGGTGTATACTGCAGTGCTAACAGCTTCTCTCCAATACATTTGTGCAATATTTTTCTCAATCAGTAATGTTCTGACACAATCAACAATAGATCAGTTCCTCCTTTCAGCAATCCTATTCTGCTACGGTGTCCTAGGTGTAGAAACATGTCTTTTGATTCCATGCTCATTATATAAATTAGTGAATTCATCAAAAATAAACTCACCTCCTCGATCGGATCTTAAGCATTTTAATTCTTTCCCAGTTTCTTTTTCAACTTTATCCTTATATTGTTTAAACAATTTGAATGCCTTAGATATTTCTTTTAAGAACATGAATGTCATCATCCTAGAGTAGTCATTAACAAATAAAATAAAATATTTTTCACCATAGTAGCTTTGAGTTTTCATAGGACCACATAATTTGGTGTGCTCACAAATACATTTAGATGAATAGTCTTTACTTTTAAAACTAGATTTGGTCATCTTTCCTTTTTGACATTGATTGCACATAACATGATCAAGTTTGGTTAGACTCGGTAAACCTCTAACTTTTCTCTTTTTACTGATCTTAGTCTTGCTATCAAAGTTCACATGACAAAGCCTCTTATGCCATAACCATACATCTTCATTCTTCACCAATAAACAAGAAGTTTCAGCATTGTCAAGATAGAATAAATTACCTTTTGATTGTCCTCCAGTACCAACAAGATTTCCATTTTCATCATAGATTTTCACCTTCTTTCTTTCAAATGCAACTTAGTGACCTAAGTTATTTAGTTGTACTACACTCAACAAATTTTAGTTAAGTCCTTTTACTCAGTATGCATTATCACATCTAATCCTATCATTCAATAAGATAGACCCTTTTCCTTTTACTTGACAAGGTGTATCATTTCCCATTTTCATTGATCCTCCATTATAATGCTCAAGATGTTCAAACTTATCTTCATCACTAGTCATGTGATGTGTACATCCACTATCAATGATCCAAGTATCATTCTTACTAACTTTAGAAATAAGGGTTGTCTCTACATACCTTTCCTCTTCTTCTAAATCATCTTTCATTGCAACAAATACCACTTCAATTTCATCATCAGTGTTGGTGTTGGTGTCATCTTCATTTTCTCCAACAAGGTAACATTCCTTCTTGTCTTTGTCTTTGTAATCTTGGTTGTCTCTGTTGTAGTGTCAGTTTCCTCTATTATTTCTTTTACCAAACTTTCCATCACTAGATAGATCATTATCTTTATCTTCTTCTTTCATGTTAGGACATCTAGTAGCAATATGGCCAATCTCTTTAAAATTAAAACAAGCTAAAGGTAACTTTCCCCTATATCTTCCATTACCTTTTTGAAGTCTCTAGGCCATAAGTGATTCAAGATCATCAATCTCATCTTCACTATCACTGTCACTTTTATTCTTTATATTATGCTTACTGCTAGATTTACCAATCTTAAGAGATGACATAAAAATAGACTCAACAGTCGGTACAACACTATTGTCATAATTATTTAGCTCAAAAGTAGTTAACTTTCCAATCAAACTATCAAGAGTAAGAGTTCTATTAGGTGCAAACCTCATTTTATGAATAGAAGATATTTTGATTGCATAGATAGGAAACAAGGTTCTCAGTATTTTACTTACCACAATGTCTTCATAAATAGTACATCTTGCTCCTTAGATAGAATTGACTACCTCTTTGATTCAGTTTGAGTATTGTGTGATGTTCTCACCTTCCTTCATCTTCATATCATCAAATCTACCTCTCAAGCTTTCAACTCTAGCTCTCATTACATTCACATCACCAACATAAACTAGAGCAATTTTATCCCACATTTTCTTCATTGTAGTGCAATCCTTGACATCTTCAAACTCAACATCAGATAGAGAAACAATAATCTCTATCATAGTTATATTGTGTTCATGTTTGTCCCTCATCTAATCAATTGTCAAAGGTCCAACATTCAGTTGTAAGTAGCCATTGTCTAGTAGATGTATAGTAGATTCTCTGATTCCAGATATGTGAAGCCTTATCCTTCTTTGCCATGTGGAGAAGTTATCTTTGTTCAGCTTAGGCACTTCCCTCTTATACATCTTGTGATCTTTTTGCTCAAGTCTTTAAAACTTTTCTCCAAGAAACCAATTAGCTCTGATACCAATTGTTAGAATAACTGAGAGGGGGGTGAATTAGTTAAATTAGTTATCCAATAGTCCCAAACTCCCAGATGTACTTTACAAAATAATTTCAACAATTTATGCAACTTGGTAACATAAAATATTAATCTATCTGTACACTTTACTGAATACCAGTAATTATTCAAACTATGATTACCGATTAAATCAACTGTGCAATATGTAAAGTATGATATCAAAACAATCATAACAAATAACACATACCACATTGATTTAATTTGGAAACCCTGCTAAGAGAAAAACCACCTGGGACCGGTAACCCAAAATAATTCACTCTTCTGAAGTGAGCTCGGTTAGGAGCCAACCCTATTAAAGGTTACAATGCACACTGTTACATGTGACCTGGTTAGAGGATTTATCACTAACAGTTAACTCTTGACCAGCATTCATGATGGGGCCAACAAGATAACAATTTACATTCAATGAATGTCATAGAGTAATACAATAAGACAGTTAAGTCCACTCGGTTAAGAGATTTTTCTGAATCAATGGTTAAACTGATACAATTCTAATCTGATTCAAATACAAATCAATTGCAAATATTCATATCTATGCTATGCTCATAAAATCATCTGATCATTAATCAATTCACTTCCTCAATATTTCTCAACTTACTTCACTTGGTAAAATGTTCTTTGACACTCGGTAATGTTTGCAGCTCGGTTCTTTCTATAACCAGTTTCTATAAGATTTAATCATCTTAAGATTTAAACCTTAATGCAAAATATCTATAGTCTCCTTTTGTTTGGCATGTTTCAACAATAAAACTCATACCTCATAAATAGACAAGTAAACCATTTTCATATCAGCCGTTGAATTTTGCCTCTTAATCTCCTTCGTCCATTTTTTCGCTTAAACCTTCCTCGATGGATGTCTCGTTAACACGTTTCAATCTCATCCTTTAGATCATCACTAAATTATGTCAGTCATGGATCTCATAACTAACTTCATCCTTTACCTCGAAATCATAAAAACTTCCAGCTCATCAATTTCTATCGGCTATTCTTAGCATTTAATGTTTTCATCCATACTCAGTTAATACTGAAATACGTCAGTGATAACTAACTCGATTATTACTGTCACTCGATATACACTGCACTGGCTCAGTGTACACAAAAGTCTTCAATTACCGACCACATTCACTTGTTCAATTCAAATCTCTTCTCCATAATAGATTAATGTAACATGCTCAAGCCAACAATATAAAGCCATAGACTCATCAATAAGTTACCCAATGTTTACCTTATCCTTATCTGTCATATCCATATTTTCCTTATGTTGATATCTCATTTCTTCATCTTTTCTCCCTTATACAGATGTTCAGATGTTTGTAACTATCATGATAAGTACTGTCAAAACTAGTTGACATCAATGACAACATATTGACTGATTTAATCATCTTACATATCACTTAAGTAGCTCGGTGATCTCTAATCTCCGTTCCTTCAATTCATCTAGATATTCAATCAGTTTTAGATCATCACATAGGCATAATATCACACAAAACCTCATCATAATACTTCTTAATCTTTAATTCAACTAGGTATTATTCACTTACCAGTACCTTGTGCTCATCTTGTATCCATGCAATTTGATCAGGTTTAGGATGCTTCAACCTCTGCAACCTCAACTTGTCAACAAGCTCCTTCAAAGAAAGATTATCAGAACATACACTATTTATGAAAACATTGCATACCCTATCTTGTACCTTACATCTTGTTCTAAACTAATTCTTCCTTTGTACTAGTTCCTTTTGCGGTTCTTCCTCATATAGGACTCTCCTAGTCATCAAAGTTGTACCTTCCTTTGTTGTATTAGTATTCACCAAACTGGTGGACTCTTCATCAATAGATGTTATCCTCTTACTTCTTTCCACCTTCTTCTCTAAATTACCTTGCTTTCATTCAAAGGATCTATGTCCTAATTCACTGCAATTAAAATGTGTACCAATAAAATTCCTCCTTTCACCACTACTTTTTCCTTCCCTTCGGTAGAAGTTCAGTCATTTCTCTTATACCAGTCATTGTACATAACTTCTGACTCATTTTTTCTCTGATCTATAGAAGATCTACCTCTTCCTCTCCAAAACCTTCCACCTCTACCACTTTGTCTTTTCTTATGCCTACTATTCAGCTTTTCCTATTCCTTCATGGCCCACTTATAAGCTTCTTCTACACTCCTAATCTGCAGCAAATTGATTTCATCTTATATGTACATCTTCAACCCATTAATGTAGTGAGCAACTTGTTTAGCCTCATCATCTATATGACTAGATATGATGTTCAAGTTGTATAACTCCTCAGTATAACCCTTAACACTTAGGTCTCTTTTCTTCAAGTTTTTCAATCTCCTAAATAAACTAATTTGGTAATCCTTAGCTAAGAACTTAGCCTTCAACTTGTTCACTATCCTATCCCAAGAATTGATCTTTTCTTTACCTCTTCTTTGTCGATCCATCTATAGATCTTCCCACCATAAGGATGCATGTCCTTTTAACTTAGTGCAGGCATACTTCACTTTCTTCTCCTCACTAGTTCCTTCAAGCTCAAAGTACTTGTCTATCTCTTTGATCCAATCTATCAACTCATCAAAATCTAGGTTCCCATGATAATCAGGTGGATTGAAATGAGGTTTCTTATTGACATTTGTCAAGGCCCTAATAAACCTCTCTTCTTCATAATTCAATTCTATTTGTGCCTCATTATTCTCTCATTCTACCACTTGGTCCTAGTTTTTCTCATCTCCTTCTTCATTACTTGCATCTTCTATATTCTTCCCTCTTGTCTTAGTAGTCTCTATCACCTCCAATCTAGAAAAAAATTGTCTTAGAAGGTCTAAGACCATTGGATATTCATTCATTTCACTAACTCTAGCATTCCTCCTGACCATCTTCATTAACCCTTGAATTTGTAGGTCAGATTCTCTTCCACCGCCACCTTACCAAAAAACCCTAGGTTGCAAACCTTTCTCTGATACTACTTAGCGCAGTCAAGGATGCAGAAACCTATACAATATTAGTCCAACCTTGCAACCTAAACAACACAATAGAAATAATGGCCAAGACAAAAAAGAAATGAACTATCATCCTTCAATTATTATCAAAAAATTAATTACAATTGATCTGCAATATGCAATATCACATGTCAAGCATACATGCCTAATTATGATTAGAAATACCTTCTAACCCTAGCCAAACTATGGCCAAATAGTATTATGAAGACTAAAATTATCCCTTAGGAACAATTCCATAAGATTATATAGACATTACAATCATCGGTTAGCCCAGAATAGATCACATTTTTTAAAACAAAAAAAATGTAATACAATAATGAGGTGCTCCCAAAACCCTAGGAACAACCCCCAATGAATAAACTAAGATATGTGATCATATAAGTAAGACGACCTCAAAAATTATAATGCAAAGACACAATTGAAACTGCGAATTCCAACTGGTAGATTGGAAATTTGATCAATGAACACCAAGACTGACCATGAAAATGAAGAACAATACAGTCAGGCAAGAATCTTCAAGAATTCATGCGTGATGACTCCAACTGAGGTGCAATCATAGGATAAGGCTTAGGATGAAGCCAAAAACACACATTAGAAACTATAACTCATAATCACAAGTACATATAGATCACAAACAAAACCCATGAGTGATCAACACAAACTCAAACATTTTTTTGGTTGATACAAGATAGCTTAGATCCCAAGATGCTCCTTCATTAGATATGAAGGTTTGGGAAGCTATTCTTGATTCTTGATAGTATTATTAAATTATTTTATGACCGATTTGATGGTTCACATTAATTGTGGTGATCGCATTTGGTAGCATATTGGCGTTTCTTCATTAATATCCTAATCAACTTGGTGAAGTAATAAGTTGTGATTCTTGGTGCCGATTTGGTGAAGTTGTAGCATGTTCAAGGGTGATGCGTTGGGTGCTATCTAAGTCTTGGATGACTAGATTTGGATCACATTATAGTTTGAGGATGATGTTTGTATCATTTGTTCTTATACATCTTAGCTGACCTTGTTGTTCTTTATTCATTGTAATGTGTATAAATGGGCAATCATTTTGTGATTGTGGTATGGATGAGATATAGAAAAGAGGAAGAGGATTTTTCTTCTGCAACTGAGGTAGAAACTATATTTCATCGGAATTGTATATGCATAGAAGATGTTGTAAGTTAGTTCACTTGTTTTGGATAGTTTGTCCACCCTTGTGAATTGTAATAAGAGATTGATCAGTGAACAAGACTAAGGGCCAGATCATTGTATCATGAAAAGTGGTCTCTAGGTAGTGGGCCTATGAATGCATGCACATTCCCTTTTTTTCATTTTCTCTTAACCAAGTACTACTTCTAATAGATTATATCTATCTATTGTGTTTGACTCCCACTAGGATTTTTCCTTAACTGGGTTTCCTGAAAAAAAAAATTGGTGTTCTATGTTATGTGTTGTGGATCTTGCATTACTTTTTATCTTTAGAACATTAATTGGTTTAAGTGGTTCTAAAGTTTTGATTGTTAGTACACAACTGATTCACCCCACCTCTTAGTTGTGCTTGCCTCCTTTTGGGCCTGACAAAAAATTCCCCTTCCTCCAAAAGGGTATTAACTATAGCAGGCTACCCCTCACCTTCCAAAAGCCTTGGAATGCTTAATGTAGGAATTTTCTCCAAAATAGGGGAGAAATATTTATACAGAGTTTGCATTAATTTTAGAATCTCATATGTGAAAGGATAGACCTCTAAGCCATCCTTCGAGGTTATCCCTTCAACATTTTTATTGTCATCTATTAGATGGGGGAGGGGAGAGAATTTATCCTTCAACTTTAGCTCCTTCATTTGGTAGGTTCTACATTCAAATATAATATTTCATGGTTTGGAGAATCTTTGGCAATAAATTATAGCATTCTCATAGACCAAAGCTGGAGTCCACTTTCCCAGTTTTGATTGCAAAGTAATGAAATTAGAAAGATTTTTATTGACAACAACATTAACAAGTAGAATCGGTGAATACTAATCCATTTGAATATTTGTTAATCCCATCCCAGAATTCCAATAGGAATCCTAGCATCCTAACCCAAATAAGAGTCATCTTGTTGAGATCAGTAACATGGTCAAAACTTGAGTTCCATCTACATAGTAATAGGTAGTGTTTTCCATCTAAATTTGAATAAGAATAGACCACCCAAATGACACTTGAAGTTACAATTCCTCTCAAGTTCCAATGAGATGTCACCTATCTTCTGACAATATTTATCGTTGGCTTGAAGGAGAAAAGCTTCCCTGCCAACATGTTGTCCATTGATGAAACTCTTCTTTCCATCATAGAGTCTAGAAGTTGAATCTTTGTCTCTTCTATTTGAGTACACTTCTGGAAAAATCTGTGAGCAACTTGTCCCTAGGCCTCATTTACCAACACACCTTTCTAGTTGGTTTTTGAGGTTTCACCTTTGTTCATTCCACTGCCAATATCATTATTTCTAGCATTCAAAAAATCCACATGGATTCCCTTCACAGTACTAGGAATTTCCATAGAATGTTACCCCAAGAGTTTGACAACAAAATATTCTATGGAAAATCTCCCCTCAAGAACGACACCAACTTTTGGGGCAAGGTCTACAAGTGGAGGGGTAGGGTCCCCTCCATTGTCATCTACCATGTGCATTCCAAAAATTCAAAAATTTTCAAGTGGGAAGTTGCAAAGATTTTTGTTGCAATGTTTCATAGTAATTATTTTGCGTTATTATGTTGTACAAAAATGGTTTGATTTAATTTTTTGTGATTTCTCCACCATTTCCAATTATATGTTGATGTAGAGAAGCATTGCGCTAAGGGCCCGTTTGGGTGCTGGAATACCAAATGCCAATTCCAGTCAATTCTGAAAGATGCTGCAATTTTGGAAGATACAAATCTTGAAAATGATTTCCGGAATATGGGCTGACCCATTTGGTTCACCCGGAAGATGACTAAGAAGATGCATAAGAAATTTTAATTCTTTATTTTAATTTCTTTAAATATGGTGTGTATATGTTTATATATATACATAGATACATGTGTGTGTATATACACATATGTTGACATGTGTATATATACACATACACACATGTATGTATATGTGTATATACACACATGTATACACATATGCACATATGTGTATATATACACATATGCACACACGTGTGTTTATATATACACACATGTATATATACACACACATGTGTGTATATATACATATACATATGTATATATACACACATGTGTGTATATATATATGTGTGTATATATATATACGTGTGTATACATACAGATATGTGTGTGTGTATACACACATAGACATATATATACACATACATGTGTGTATATACACACATGTGTATATATATACACAAATACACACATGTGTGTATATATACATATACACACATGTGTGTATATATACATATACACACATATACACATGTGTGTATATATACATATACACACATATACACATGTGTGTATATATACATATACACACATATACACATGTGTGTATATATACATATGTATGTATATACACACATGTGTATATATACACACATGTATATATATACATCCTTATAGCAATATAATAGACATCCTTATAGTCACGCATCCCACCAAATATTAAATTTGGTTTTATAAAAATTGGAATTGGAGTTCAAAATTCCAATTCCACCTATTTGAGTGGAAGATGAAATCCCCATTTTGGGGGCAAAATTGGAATTTCAAAATTCCAATTCCAATTTTTTGGATGGACACAAACATGGAACTGACATTATCCGAAAATCTAATTCCGGAATATCCAATCTAATTCCAGCACCCAAATGGGCCCTAAGGGAAAGAGTGATTCTAAAAGTAATTCATTTTCAAAGGTGAAGAATGATAATTAATGTTAAGTGGTGTATGAATGCTTATGGTAAGGTCATTTTACATTACACAGGCCTTGGCATGGGAATAAACACATAGTGTGTAGTTGAAATTGGGTCAACTTGGACTCTAAGGGCCCATTTGGGGGCTGGAATTAGACTGAAATTGGCATTATCTAATTCTGGATAATGTCAATTCCATGTTTGTGTCCATCCAAAAAATTGGAATTGGAATTTTGAAATTCCAATTTTGCCCCAAAATGGGCATTTGCATCTTCCACTCAAATAGGTGGAATTGGAATTTCGAATTCCAATTCCAATTTTTATAAAACCAAATTTAATATTTCGTGGGATCCGTGACTATAAAGATGTATATTATATTGCTATAAGGATGTGTATATATGTGTGTATATACATAAATATGTGTATATGTATATACACACACATGTATGTGAGTATATATACACGTGTGTGTATATATACATATGTGTGTATATATAAACACGTGTATATGTGTATATATGTATATGTGTGTGTATATACACACATGTACACACATGTGCGTATGTGTGTATATATACACATGTGTGCATGTGTATACATATGTGTATATACACAGATGTGTGTGTGTATATATACACATGTGTGCATGTGTATACATATGTGTATATACATAGATGTGTGTGTATATATACACATGTGTGCATGTGTATATATACACACATGTATGTGTGTGTATATATAAACATATACACAACATATTCAAAGAAATTAAAATAAAGAATTAAAATTCCTTATGCATCTTCTCAGTCATATTTCGGGTGAACCAAACGGGTCAGCCCATATTCTTAAAATCATTTTCAGGATTTGTATCTTCCAGAATTGCAGCATCTTCCAGAATTGACTATATCCAACATTTGGTATTCCAACACCCAAACGAACCCTAAGAGATATTTAAAATTTGAAGTTGGATTGTTTCTATATCAGTAATAAAAATAACAAATTAAAAAATGATTTAACTTTGAATAATTTTAATTCTAATTATGTGAGAATGCAATTCAAAATTTGAATTTAGATTATTTTACATCAAAAATAAAAAATAAAAAACTAACTTTATCTTATAAGAATTGATTCTAATTTTAAGAACAAACTATGAATTAAGACCAATAGAAATGCCAAACCCATCAAAATCATACACTAATGACAAATAATAAAGACAACCTTACAAAATCATACTTTAAAAAAAAACAAATATAAAATATATACTATTCTTACCTTCACTACTTTCCCTATAAAGGCGTCTTCCTAGGCTTCTTGTCAAAAACAATCTAAGGCTAGTTGTGATTACTTAAATTATATTCGCTTAATTAAAATAGTCCCCTTCGCTTGTTTTCCAAACACATAACAAGACGAGTTTACCGAAATTTGAATATGATTTATAACATTTTTTAATTGTAAAAATACACATGCTTATATGATATGATGTCATCTTAAAACAATATTTTTCAAACCCATTCGTTTACTTTAATTATAAGATGAGCATCTTATGAATATTCGTGGATATGCACCTTATCATGAAGCCTATTTTTTAGCTCCTATTTATCCTCCGGGCCCTTGAAATTTGAAACAAACCTATAAAGTTCAATATTGGTCAATATATTTTTTTAAAAATATTGTATTAAAAGTTTAAGATATAGTTAGATAGAATACACAATCTTAATAAAGTTAAACTCTTTACATATATATTTTAATACAAAAATAGTTGAATAATAATTTATCTATGGATTAGTCTTCTAGTTACATTATATCTTTTGAATATGAAAATAAGGTGTTTTAAATATATATAATTTGATCTAAATACAAGATGTACATAATATATTTAAATATTTATTTAAGATGTTTGATTAATATACAATTAAAAATACATTTGTATTTATGAAGTGCGAGGTCATATAATATTGACTTATCTTTGATTTGGAATAACAACCATAATCTTAATTGTATATGCTTTTGTTTTATGTAATAGGTGCTTGAATTGTTGATAAATATTATTAAATATTGATGGATATCTAATTATTTCTTTAGTGGTTATCTAGTATTATTAGGATAGTCATAGTATAAGATCCTTTATATTGATATATTATTGACAATGACAAAATTTTATATCATTTATGAAAGATAAACAATATTAATTTACTTGCAACTTTATATCTTCCAAAATATTATATTTATTATAAAAATAATATAGAAGATGATACATAATTTAATATCAATTAAAAAATAATATACAAATGTTAGCATTCTCCTTCCTTGTACTAATACAAGTAAGAAACTAAAAGAAAAAACAATTAAAAAAATATGTATAATCTATATGAATCAACATAATTATGATTAATAGTATATTTGTAAATACAATGCACATACTTTAATATATGTAAGTTTTCAATATAATGTGTTTTTTTTTTTTGAAAATGGGTCGTAGCTAATAAAATTTTATTAACTTATGAAAATTTTTACAATCTTGGTTCAAGTGAGCACCGGTAGGTGTAGACACTCAAAAATTGTTCAATCCTGCTAGTCTATGTGTTAACATTTTTGGCATTATAATTGAAACATTATTTTCCATTCTAATTATTCCTTTATGTTGCACATATGATTTTCACTACATGTCAACATTGCATCTTTCATCATTGATTGAACATTAATTTTTTTTTAATTGATTATTAACATTTCTCTCATCTTGCATCATAACCTCGACCTCTTTGGTCGAATTGATCAAGTTCAAATTATCATTGGAACGTTCCTAAACATTACTAAACCAATAGTAAACATTCCTAAATGCTCATAAATTGATCCTAAACAATTGTAAACCATATCAAATCTTCCTAAATTGGTCCAAATCAGTCCAAGATCATTTCAAAAGCATCCAATCATTTTCAAGTTAATTCTAGGGCATTGTTAAAGTTTATTGATGCCTGATCAAATAAATTTCAAATCAATTTCAATCCTATTGAATCCTTATCAATTCATTATTGAATCAGTCCATGTCTTATCAGCCTTATTAACCATCAGTTCTTTTAATGGCATTGTCAAAGATAATCAAGGTTGTTTTTGATCAGCCTTATCAATTAGTTTCAAACCAATCAATTCGAGCGCATTGTCAAAGATCATCAATGCCTCTTCACCATCAATTTTATCCAAGTCAATTTACTGGCATTGTCAAAGTTCATCAATAGTGTTCTTAGATCCTCATCATCGATCATTTTTATTAGTTTTTTAGCGCATTGTCAAAGCTCATCAATGCCTCGTAATCATCAGGATTATTCCTAATCATCATCAAATTTGATTCAATTGCATTTCCACATCATCAATTCATTCAACGATTCACCAATCTATCCTCTTGGAGTAATAACATATAGTTTATCCCTTTGTCTGAAACATTTAATCAAACTAATTCCCCCTTTCCTAAGTCTCCCACAATTAATTAATTGGGACTCACCTTTTTGAATTATGACATTTCTTGAATTCCTAAATTCCTAATTTCTAATTTCAAGAGAATAATGAGTTTTTAAAATTCAAAATTCTAACTCTTCCACCTTTCCCCCTAATTTTCCTTTGTCTCCTACTAATTAGCTTCATTCCCTACTTTCTAGCAACCACCTTTATCTCCTCTTTTTCTCCCCTAATTGTGCTTCCTAATTGCCTACTGATTTGCCTCCATCTTTCTTCTTCCAAATGCCTTCAATTTGTGCATTTAATTTTGGTTCTATTTGTACATTCAATCATGTCATAATTACTTCATTCTTCCAATTTGCACATCTCTTTCCATTTCTGCATTTTAGCTCCCAATCTCTATAAATTGAGCTCGATTTTCTCTAATTGGGAGAACCAAATTCCTAGTAGTCTCATGCTATCATTTTTCTTTCAATACTTTGTGCATTTTAGTCATTATCAAGAGTAACATCGTGTCCAATTTAATGGAGAAGAAAGGAGAGCATTGTCCAACTACATTTGAAGGGAGTTATTTATGTTTTTTTGCATATGTTTTTGAACTCTCATTTCAAATGGTTTTAATGTTAGATTAGATAGGTTTGCATATTTTTTTAGGTTTTTTGGTTGCCTTAATATGATCACCATATCTTTTTTTCGTCTTACATTTGGTGAACCCAATGTGAAACATGCATATCTGATTGGTTTTTGGTTGTTTTGATGCTTTTGTAGGTCCTAAAACAAAGTTGCACAATTGGCTCTGGGTTTTGTGCACTTGGTTGGGGTTCTCGCGCACTTGGTTTCCTTTTTTGCACACTTGGTAGAGTTTCACAATTGGTCATGTTTGTTGCACATTTGGTCATGATAAATGTACACTTGGTGTTTTGGGTTGCTATGTTAGGGTTTACGGATTAGAATTATAGTTTAGTGTTTCTTGCTTTTAGTTTTCTATGTTTTAAAGATAAAATGAGCCCTAACCAAACCTAAATGAACCCTAAGCTGGTGATTGAATCTCACATTTATACTTGGGTACCTAAAAAGAACTTCACATTTAAGTTTGGTTCTTTAAAATGAATCAAACCTATTTAGGTTTCAAATTCAAGTGTTTCAATCAATTTACTTTCAAATCAAATCCAATCTGCATATATGCTAATTAGGAGTTTTCAAATTGGTTTCAATCTACTCAAATCATTCCAAAATGGCATAAAATGAACCCTACTTACATAGTTGTTGAGTCATATATGATCAATTTTTACAAAGTCCTTTAAATATTATGTCTTTGACCAGAAGTTACACACTTGGTTAGGTGTTCTATGCATTTGGTTAGGGTTTTTATGCATTTGGTGCTTGGTATTGCACAGTTGGTTAGGGTTTCTACACAATTGGCTCCTTTTATTGTGCAGTTGGTTGTTTGTATTGTGTAGTTGGTAAAATCCCTATTTTGATGCTTAAATATACTTTTCTGCTTCTATATCTTTGTTTCTACATTTAGATTAGTAGATGATATGTTATTGATGGTTTGTGCAACATTATCATAATCATGGGATGAAGGCTTGATCATAAAATACTAATGTGTTTGAGGTAGGATGCTTGACAAAGACCTTGTGTGTCTTCCTAAAACTTTCATGTTTTCTTTTAGTAGTTAGAAAAAACTTCAGTTTGGTACTTTAAAAAGAACAAGTTTTCTTATGTTTTTGAGTGTTTTCTAGATTGTAATCCTAATAATTGAATGAACATATCCTCTCCCCCCACTCTTGTGGATCTTGGGTGTAAGATAAATTTATATAATTCTTTTAGAGGGCCTACCTCCCAAGACTTTTTTTAGTAGAGCCACTGAGAGGGAACAACCCAAGTGGGAAAAAGGAAAATCTAGCCTCTTCTACCTACTATAAATAATACTTCCTTGAGATTAAAGTCTTAGAGTTCAAGGATATCTTGTCCCTAGTATTCATGGGACTATGGGTCTCAATCACAATTGCACGACTACGGTTCCTTGTATGATTAACACAAGATACCTTTGTACGAATGCCCTAACTAAACACCTTTTTCATAGTGGCCAAATAAAACCTTTCTATTCACTGATGCAAGGGGTCACCCATGCCTATGAAGACATCCCACACTTCCACAACTCTTGGTAGATATAGTAGTCCCTTGGGAAGCGACGACCCTTGGGATTTGAAGCTTAGTATGCATGAGAAGTGAGTGTACTATAAGGAGGAGCCCATGCTACCAAGCTTCTAGGATGTCCACTATGAGTAGGCATGACTGAACTTTGTTCAAGTGGGAATTTAGTGGATATTTTCCTTGCCAGCCTAGGTTGTAATGTGATTGTTTATATTTTTTACACCAGCCATTGTGTCTAATGTATTTTCCATGAGTGCTCAAACATTTCAAGAATAATTAATAACATATTCAAAACCAATCAAAACATTTTCAAATCATTCCTAAATATTTAATTTTTCATAAACACCATGATTTAAACCTTTGTAAACGTGTGGAATCTCAATACATTCACCTTGGAGCCTTGTGGCATGTGTAGTGGTCTCCACTTTGCATCCCTATACATTACATTATCTCCCCTTACTTTTTATTTTCAACTTGCATTATATTCCTCATTATAGTCTCTTTTTCAGAAGTCCTCATTTTTCACTTAGACCCTTAGAAAAATTTGCAAAATCCTACAAAATATCAGAATCCTAGTGTCTTTCCTTATGTCATTGAAGGCAGGATCTTGACTTGGTCCCTGTGTGTGAATTCTTTGCACCTTCATGAAATTAGGATTAATATCTAACAATCTTAGCAAATACAATGAAAATTTAAACTAAGAATTGCATAAGAATCCATGACATCTCATGGTTCTCTAATTAGATGTGGTAAGTAGAGCTCTCAGCTTAATCTCCACTAGTGACACTTCTAAAATGAGAAATATAATACTACAAATGCTTATTCTAGCTCACTAACTCTCAAATTGATACAAAGATAATTCAAATGCTCTCAAATGCTCTTGATTGCTATGAAAATGCCTATAATAAGGATGCTTTGCAAATGAATTTCTAAGATGCTTATTGCTCTCAAAATGCCACATACTTATAGTAAATTCCCAAGGGTAGGGGGTAGAGTGAATTAATCATGATTTACATTTGGTTGAGTCAAAAACTTTGCAATGTTCTTAAATGGGGGGACAATTTAAATGTTTGTCTCAAAGCTTTGGACAAAAGGACAAAATTGAGTGGTTGAGATTGAAACTTTAAAATGAGTGATTGAGATTCATTTCTTTTTGAGTGATTTGTGTCTTTTTGTCCTCAATTCTCACTAGTTGCTCAACTTTGTTGAAAGATATTAAGATTAATTAAATTCTATTAATTAATTAATTAAATTTAGCCATGTAAGGGAATAGGTTCATTTTGATTTTTGATTTAAACAACTATACAATTAATTGATTAAAATCAATTGTATAGTGCTTTTCACGCCTTTAAGCTTTGATTTAATTATTTAACATCATTATTTGATTTTTTCTTTGATTTAATTGATTTTGTCCAAATTTGATTTAATTATATCCATTTTAATGTGATTTGATCCTTTTTTATGAGAATTAGTGCATTTTGATGATTTTGAGCCATTTTATTGATTTAAAAGCACTTGTCCATTTTTGAGTGTCTACAAATGCCCCTCTTTGAATTGATGTGTGAAGAACATTGATTCAAAGATTCTTTTAAGTCTTGATCACTTTTAGGTTCCAATTTACTGATTCACTGATATTAAAAATTTGATATGATATGCCTTTGATCTGATTTGATAAAATGATATGTGCCACTGATAATGAAAATTTGATATGATTTTTGATGCCCTAGATTCATTGATATTTGATGTCAATTTGATACTCTGATGCCCCCTCAGAAATGAAACATATTCATTACTTGATTTGAAAGATTTGTTGATTGATATGATTTGGATTAAGTCAATATGTTTTCATTTCTGAAAAACATTGATGATATGCTATGATTTAGCAATTTGCCCCGATTGATTGATATGTTAATATAGGTCAAAGTCAAAATTTACCTCCAAATTAGGTCAAAATTAGCTTAAACAGGTTGAAAAACCTTGATTTACTATTCATTTTCACTTTTTGACTTCTGAGATTTTGCTCTGATCCTACTTTGATTTTCGTGATGGTTGTGCCTATTAGAGAGCATCGATTCGAGAGGAGTCATCGGTATTAGAGACCACCTGACTATGGACTTCCAGTGAGTCATTTCTAACTTCCTTTTTGCATTTATTGCTCATTTATAGCATTTATTACATTTTTTCTTGTTCTTGTATTTTTAAATTTGCAAAATCACACCTGAGAATAGTTAAATGCCGCATAGTCTCTTTAAGTCATGCATCCACACTTTTTACTCATGCCTCCACGTAGTAAAGTGTCACTTAACAATTGTAAACTCTCGCCTGCTAAAAATATTTTTCCGCATAACAATAGAATTTTCATGCCGATTTCCATATATTTTTTCGCTTAGGAAACCCTAGTTTTAAAATCACGCCTAGGCTCTTTAAAATTCCACCTAGCATTATGAAGTGACACGTAAATCATGAAATGATGCCTGGTAAGAATAAAGTACCGCGTGGCAGATTTTTTGCACCGCATAAGGTAAAATGCCACTTGGTAATGGGCAAATGACGCCTGCAGGTTTTTGAAAAGTTTTGAAATTTTTGACTTGATTTTCTAATTTAAAATTTTGATGTCATCGACTGATCGTTTGAATTTCAAGATAGTTTAGGTCTATTGTAGTTAAGAAAAACAATTGATTAGGATATCAGGATAGTGGTACCAATGAATGTTTGATTACGTCAATCTGATAGTGGGATACTGATAGGTAGGACTTGATTAATCAGTGTGAAAATTGATAATGATAGGTAGGATTAATGCTTCATTCTTAGGATACAAAGACATGAACAAATGGTACCAGGTTTGATTAGGTTTGATACTTGATTCTGATTGACTTAGGATAACTCATTGATATGGTATAATGATATGATTCCTTTGATTTGCAAAACATGCACATTTTCATAGATTATATATACAGATCATCACTTCTTGGATGATTGATTTAGGTCAGGCTTTGACTCCTATAGAGTATCGAGTTATTGAGTTGTGCGTTCTTAGTTTCCCGCTTGACATCCCGTGGTTTCAGCTGAACTGTGGTTTACTTACCACAGTGGCAGAGTGATGGCACTCTGACCACAACACATTCCACCTTCCTTTTGGAGAGATAACTATTACTCTGGAGGATGTATATAGATTATTATGGATTCCTTGCCATGGTGAGATGGTTTATTATGATTCTATCTATGATAGCACAGTCTGCGGATGAGTGTTTGGAGACAACACTATTGATCATGATACTATTACTTGGGCTCAGTTTTCTTCTTTCCCCACATTGCCAGCAGTACTGGTGCTTTGATAGATGGTTTACTACTTCCTGACCATCGAGGTCATGGTTTCTTAGTTGGATTGGGTAGGACACTAGAGGATCTTCTTGCACAGCCTCAATGCTTCGATTGGGGCTCATGTGTGTTGGCACAACTTTACCATGATTTACATGAGGTTATTTACAAAGAGAGTGCTTCCTTATTAGCAGGTGCGGTGATTTTGCAGTTGTGGGTATGGGAGCATCTTCCCATTACTAGACTAGTTTCAGATAGGATTCGGTGGCGTGGTTTCCCTTATGCATTTTTGTATAGCGGTATGGTTGTCCAACATCATCTGGGAAAGAGTGAGTATTGGCACCGATAGATTGATGATCTTGATCAAGTTCAGTGGCGGCCATACATAGGATGTGAGCACTGGAGGGAGGATGATGATGAACTCCCCTATATGATTGCACCTTGATGGGTGATCGGCAGGTCTACTACTATTATTGAGCATTTCTTCTTTGGTTGAGATTCTCGTTAGTACGGTAGAGTATAGGATATGCCTCAGGTACAACACTATATGCTAGAGTCCAAGCGGAGAGATCCATGTGGGGTCCTCAGATTGATTATCATTTTTCTTGTGATCAGATTGCTTGGTTGGCATACTGTAGATGGGATATGCTTGGGGGTATTGCTGATGCTGGTGTGTCTCATGAGTTTTGAGACTAGTGGACTTGGAATAGATTTCCTAGATTTACAGATCTAGTAGAGCCTATCCCAGGTCGTGATGAGAGATCTGAGGGTGATGATGATGATGGAGTTGATGATGGGGATGGTGGAGGTGGTGGTAGTTGGAGACATCAAAGGTGATGAGCACAAAGAGGAAAGAGAGCTCCTTAGGTCATAAGGCGAGGACGAGATGGGCCATGGGTGAGAGGTGTACATGCTAGGAATAGAGCTAGGGATGATCATGTAGCTGAGATTGTATTCCCTAGAGTAGTAGTAGGTGATAGGAAGCAGAGATGCCAGAGACATTAGAGACAACATAGATAGGTTCATGTAGAGGTTGCTCGATAGATTCCTGGTGGTTTGGATCCATTGGTTCAATTATAGAGAGTTGCCTTAGTGCAGCAGGATCAGGATCAGGTACAACAGGATCAGGTTTTGGCACAACAGGTGCCTCCACAGGTTCATCAGTCATAGGATATGGGCCAGAGTTCACAGGCTACTCCTAGTATTGATAGTGTAGCATGGGATTTTCAGTCATTGAGGATAGATATATCTACTATTGTGGGCAGACTAGATTAGGTAGCTCTTTTGATGTAGTAGTTTATGACTCATGTGACTCAAAGACCTAGCGTAGCGAGTACTTCTTATGCTCCTCCTTCATAGGATAGATAGGGTGGAAGAGGTCCAGATGGATCAGGTTTTGCTGTGGGTTCTTGATGATTTGATGAAAGATTTGATCATTTTTTGATGTCTCTTGTATCATGTTTCATATTATTGTATTGTTGATCGGAACGTTGATGTACCACTTTCATGATATTGTATCTTGATATACTGATGTACTAGATCACTTGTTGTTGTTGATGAATACTTATATGATGATATACTTCCATGATTCTCTTGATGAGTTTGTTATGAGATTATCTTTATATCCAGCTATATGATGTTTATGATGCATTCACTTTTGATTATGCTACGGATGCATCATATCTTATTTATGATATAGATAGATGGATGCATTGATGAATGACCTTTTGATATGGTTTTTCTATTTTTCAATGTATGGATGCAAAGTGATTTATGTAAATATGAATATGAATGCCCCTATGTTTTTGTTTTTTTGATGTATGCAATTTTATCCTTAATTATATGTATGCAAATGATGTATGCAAAAGATAACCTCACTTTTTAAATGATATCAAGGAAAAAGATATTTGATTTGAACCCCCCTCATTTTTTTAATGTTTTGACTAACCAAGATTATTAATGTACCCCCTTGTCTTTGAAAAAAATAACCACAAATAAATGCAATTGATCTAACATGATAATGCAATGCAATGCAACTAAGTGTCACTAGCTTTTAGCAAAGAAATGCCATAGAGATAAATTTTCATCATTGAGCAATTTGGAACCAGAAAGCAAGTACAACCATCACTGACCACATCATGATGATATGAATACCACTTTTTTTCTCGTGTTTTGGTAGCCTCTTTGGAAATGAGGACAACCCTCACTAGTTGGATGACCAACTATGGGAGTATGAATACCGGTTTCAATGAATTCAATGTTGCAAGTGGATTTTGGTATTAAGATATAGACGATCTAAATAGCCAAGGTATCTGTTTGCATAAACAAACAAAGGTTAATCCTTCATCTTATGGGATAGTCCTCGGTGGTTCTTTGATAACCATGTCGTTAGACGAATTCTCATAGGTTGATGAATCTTCCTTAAAACAGTCACTCAAAGGCAAGAAAATATCATGTCTCTATCATCACCAATCTAGTCAAAACATCATCAATTAGCTAAAAAGATGTGATAAAAGTCAATTCCATAAAGATTATCAAAAAGAAAGCTTCAAGTGTTTTGCAATGTTTCATGATTTTCAAAAGGTATTTCCAAGTATTCTGATCTTTAAAGTGTTTTTCAATTTTTAATCCCAAATAATAAAGTCAATGAAGGCTCAAGGATCAAGTTGTAGGATCAAATACTTAGGTGTGAACAATGATATCCATCAAAGGTTCAACAAAACTCTCTCTCTAAATCTCTGATAAGTTTCTCTCAGATGTGACCGAATATAACACTATTGAATCCATTTGGTACCAAATTTCCAATCCTCTTCTGCCCCCAAGTGATAAATGTGATCGTGCGATGAACTTAGGGACATAGGAAATGCAATGATCTGACTGAAGGCTTTATTATGACTATGCACAAATGACGGATGCAATGAAGGTTTACAAGTGAGATGATGGAAATGAAATATGTACACATGTGACTAGGAAATGACTTAAGGGAACAAAAGGTGCTTGATTGCCAAGTTTTCACCTTTTGGGTCTTTTTCTCTTTTTTTTTCTACCAAGGCGCCTATTGCTAGGTTTTCACCAAGGCACTTTTTTCTTTCTCAATTTTTTTGTATTTTTTCTTTTTTCATTTTTCATTTTTTCATTTTTCCAAATGTTTTTGGTATTTTCAAGATCTCTTTGACTATGTACAATAAATATGATGCTCCTCATCTGATACTCTTTATACTCTTTCATCTACCTCATGTATAGAACCTCTTTAGATGTATACTATTGATAGGATGTTGTAGTTCCTCTCCATCACAATATGCTAACTTGTAAGTTCCCATTCCAAATGAAGACACAATGATGAATGAACCAAGCCAATTAGCCTCCCATTTCCTTTTATTTTCTCTTTCAACTTGATTGTTTGGGTTTTCTCTTAACACTAAGTCTCCTACTTGAAAGACTCTTGATTTGATATGCTTATTGTAGTTTCTTGAGATTCTATTCTGATATACTTTCAAGTGTTCATAGGCTTGTGTTTGGTGTTCTTCTAAAAACTCTAATTGTTGAAGTCTAGCAACTCTATAGTCTTCATTTGTTATCAACCCTTGCAATGACACTCATAAAGATGAAATTTCAACCTCCAATGGTAGAACAGCTTCGGCTCTATAGACTAATGAAAATGGTGTGGCTCCCATAGGTGTCTGAATGCTAGTTCTATAGGCCCATAATGCTGGATTGATTTGCACATGCCAATCTCTTCTTGAATTATTTACTGATCTCTTCAAAATTTTGAGAATGTTCTTATTTGTAGCTTTGGCTTGTCCATTTCCTTGAGGATTATAAATGGATGAAGAGTGATGTGTGATATGAAATGTGCCACAAGTTCATCCACATCTTTGTTTTTGAATTGCTTTCCATTGTCTATGATTATGACATGAGGGATACCATATCTACAAATGATGTGGTTCAAGATGAACATGGAAATCTATTTACCCATGGCCATGATCAAAGGAACCGCTTCTACCCACTTAGTGAAATACTCCATTGTGGTGATGATGTACTTGTGCCCATTGGAAGATGGTGGATATATGATGCCGATCAAGTCAAAGCCCCATTGATAGAATGGCCATGGTGTAACAAATGGGTACAATTCTTGTGCCGGTGCATGTATCATGTCACCATGGTATTGACATTTGCTGCATATTTTGACAAAGTGACAAGCATCTTTCTCTAAGGTTTTCCAAAAATACCCTAAGCGAAGGATCTTCTTGGCTAGGTTTAAACCACTTGAGTGCAACCCACAAATGCCCTCGTGAACCTCATGTAAAGCTAACTTAGACTCCTCTTCCTCTAGACATCTAAGTAACATCCCATCAAGACCCTTGCGATACAATGTTTCAAAAAGGATTATGTAACGGGCTGATTGGCATATGAAATTTCATTTTTGGGCTTGTGATTGGTCTAAAGGTACCACTTGGTCTTTGAGATGGGTATATATAGGGTTGTACCAAGGTGAGTCATGTCCATGAAGTAGGGAAAAAATTTGGGTTTCGAGAAGGTCAAATATCAGTTGTGCTAACTCTTCCACCAAGAATTTGTACTTTTCATTTTGATCTAGTTTTTGAAGTAAGGAAGCCAAGGTTGCCATTGCATCAGCTACTCTATTTTTCTCTCTTGGAATTTTCTCAAAGTTTATCAAAGAAAAGTACTTTTTCCAAGCATCAATCATAGCCTTGTATGGCATTAATTTTTCATCTTTGGTATTGTATTCATCATTGACTTGATTGATTATTAATTGAGAATCTCCATATACTTGTAGCTCAGTGATGTTCCATTCTAAAGCCATCTTGATGCTAATGACTAAAGCCTCATATTCTGCTATATTGTTTGTGCATGGGAACAAAAGCTTGTAGGACTTGGGAATAGTGTACCCTTGAGGTTTAATCAATAATATGATGGCCCTGAAACCTCCTTGTGTATACGAGCCATTGAAGTACAACTTCCATGTCTTTGCTTCTATATTTACAATTGTAGAATCCAGAAATTCCACTTGAATGGTTTGTGTAGAAGTCAATGGGTTTTCAGCTAAGTGATCTTCTATCACTTGTCCTTTTATTTCCTTCCTATCCACATACTCAATGTTGAACTCACTTAATATCTTGACCCATTTTGCTATCCTACCCATTAAGGCAATTTTTCTTAGCAAATACTTTAGAGGATCAATTTTGGCAATTAGTTTCACCTTGTGCATCAACATATAATGTCTCAATTTTTGAGATGCAAAGACAATTGCTAGACATGCTCTTTCCATAAATGTATAGTTAAGTTTGTATTTGATCAATGTCCTACTCAAATAGTAGATTTCTCTTTCTTTTCACTGCTCATCTTCTTGCGCCAAAAGCACTCCTAGAGACCTTTCGGTAGTGGATATGTACAACAACAATGGTTTTCCCTTGATTGGTGGCATTAGGATTGGTGGATTTATTAGATAATTCTTCAATAAAGTGAAGGCTTGATCACATTCTTCATCCCACATGAAAATAGTATCTTTGTGTAGCAACCTTGTGAATGAATGACATTTTTCGGCCAATTGAGAAATGAACCTTCTTATGGATTGTATCTTGCCTTGTAGAGACCTCATTTGGCTTACGTTCTTTGGAATTTCCATATCCATTATTGCTTGTACTTTTTTCAGATCCACTTAAATCCCTTTTTCTGAAACTATATAGCCTAACAATTTGCCGGATTGGACACCAAAGGCACATTTTTTTCGATTAAGCCTCAGTTTAAATTGTTCCAACTGGGTGAATATCTTTTGCAAAATTTGTAGGTGATCTTCTCTTTTGTGTGACTTTTCCAATATGTCATCTACATAATCCTCTAGAAAGGTGTGCATCATATCGTGGAAGATAGTTGTCATTGCCCTTTGATATGTGGCTCCAACATTTTTAAGGCCAAAGGGCATGACGTTCCAACAAAAGGTACCCCAAGGACATGTAAAGGTTGTCTTCTCTTGGTGTTTGGGTGCAATTTTTATCTAATTATATCTGCTGAAACCATCCATTAATGAGTACATGGAGTGACACACTGTCAAGTTGACTATTGCATCAATGCTTGGAAGTGGGAAGTCATCCTTAGGACATGCAAGATTCAAGTCTCTAAAATCCATGCATACACGAATGGATTTGTCATGCTTGGTGACTAGTACAATATTAGATATCCATTCAGCATAGGCTATTGCTCTTATAAATCCCACCTTCAACAATTTTTCTAATTTCACTTTGACTAGGAGAGCTACATGTGGGTGCATCTTTCTCAACTTTTTCTTGGCAGGCTTAACCCCTGGTTTGACATTCAAATGGTGCATAATGAAGTTAGGATCCAATCTGGGCATGTCGGCATAGGACCATGCAAATTTCACTTGTTGTTCTTGGAAGAACTTGATAAAATCCTTGCTTTCTAAAGGTGTAAGTGATGCGGCCAAGTGTATAAATTTTGGATCCAATTCTGTCCCAATGTTGACCTTTTTTGTCAGCTCTATGAGAATAGGTGACCTTTCTTCCTCATGCTCGGGTAGGGTATCCAATCTCTCTTCCTTTGGTGCCATAGTTGGGTTTTCACCATAGGAAACATCCTTTATCTTTACTTTTTTTGGTTCTAGTGCTGCCACATAGTGGTTGTCATCACTAGAACTTTTCAATTTTTTATTTTTTTTCATTTTTTTCTTAGGATTAAGAGATTGGACCCCCACTGCTTCTATCATGTTTAGTTCAAATTCATTGGTGAAAGAGGGCTGAACCATGTTAAGGTATTGGTTCATTTCTTGGTCATTTAGGAAATAGAGTAAGTCGTTTGGTTCATTTAGGTCCCAGTCAATAAGGTCAGGATTTATCAAGGATAAGGTCTCATTTGGAAAAGTGTCATCAATTGGGCTTATGGACATGACTTCATTAGATTGTTCATACATTGTATCATTTAGATATATAATGTGAGCTTCCTTGAGATGGTCCATGGAAGAAGGATCGAACTCCTCTTCACTTGAATCCTCAATGACTTCTATAGGAAATAGCATGGGAAATACAACCCATGGATTAATCCTAACATTCAAATCATCTTCCTCTAAAGGTTCCCAAAATTTCTCTATCCATGGTCGACTAATGGGTGCTTGTCCTATATTTAGTTCTTGTATGATTGGCTCTTCACGCCTTGAAGCCTGTTGTTTTGGAACCCTAGCATAAGTATGTATGGTGACTACTTCTTTATCATGACATGATTCATTGGGTAAAGTATCCCATTCATAATCCTGAGAGTCATCACTATCCACATCAGATTCTAATGTGCTCACTTGAGGATATGAATCATGCATTGTGCTAGAGCTTTCTCCTTTGTATTGGTAGCCTACCCCTGATCTTTCTTCTTTTTCCCTCCAAGAAGGTTCAATGGGCTCTAGTAAACCTCTATTTCTTCGACCTAAGGGTCCTCTTCCCTTGTATCCCATTTTTTGCATTATCTCAAATCCTTTCCCATATTGATCAGTTTAAATGTTAATATGCTGGATTCTTTCTACGAGAGCATTTGAGGTGTCATCTTCATCATGATAAAGCCATTGAAGGACTTCATCTTCTTCTTTGTCAAATGCTTCTTTGCACTTTCTCTCACAAAGTAGGAGTTATACTTATGAGGGAGGTGTTCTTTTGATGGTTTCCCATATGTTCTTGGAGATGTGGGCAAGTCGAATAGGGAAACAGAATATTCCCCTACTCCTTTGGAACTGATTTTACATTGTTTTTCAAATGTATGCATCATCTCACTCATTTTCTTGTAACACTCTTCTTTAACTTTATCTTTTTCTTCTTTTGCGGGTTTAAAGAGGAGTATCTCTGATTTAGGTGCTTGATCTGAACCTTTATTTGGAGTTGGACCCTCGTAGCTCACTTTTTCCTTTCCTTTAGTTGATGTCATTGAGCTAGCTTGAGGAGGGTTTGAAGTAGCACTTAATGTTAACATAGGATCATCCATTTTGACATCTTCAATGGTAGCTCTTTAGATAATTCCTTCTCGGTTATGGGGAATAAATAGCTCATGAAGGGGTTTAAGTGCATTGCAATATTGGAATAGATTTGAGTCCCCTCCAACTATGATTTCCTCACCCATATACGAAAATTTGATGCATTGATGATACGTGGATGGAACCAATTGCATCTCGTGGATCCATGGTCTCCCCAATAAAATATTATAAGTTAGTTTCATGTCCAATACTTGGCAATTTGTGTCCTTTTTGACAGGCCCCACTTGAATGGGCAATACAATCATGCTTTTAGAGGCTCTTTCAGCTTCATCATAGGCCTTTATGGTGATTCTTTTCATAGGATCAATGCATGACTCATATAATCTTAGGGATTTGACAAGACTCAACATGTAGATGTTAAGACCAGCTCCCCCATCTATGAAAGCCCTTTTGACCCTATGTCTTTCAATCAAGACTTCTATATGCAATGGTATATTTTGGGGATTAGTGATAGACATGTCATCATGGTCTGAAAATGAAAGGCAATGAGGTGCAATGAGATGACCTACCATGTTTTGAAACTTCTCCTCTTCTAAGTTAGTAGGAACATTCATCTCTACTAGAGCTTTCTCTAAAATTTCCTTATGGTTGGGAGATAGCTTTAATAGCTCCAAGATAAAGATTTGTGCTGGAGTCCTTTGTAGCTGATCTACCAAGCTATATGGTTTTAATACTGTAGAAGATTTCTTGATCACAATGTTGGATTGCGGAGGGCCAATAGGTTTAGGATCAACCCCTTGTAGGGTAATCCTTGAAGTCTGCCCCCTAGTGATAACATTAGATGTCTCTTTTTGGGGCTGTTCTTTGATCACTATAGCATTCACAACATTATCATAGGGTGGCACAAAATTAATGTTATTGCTACTTTGTTTCTTTCCATTGGATGATTCACCTTTGTCATGTTTATAGAAAGGTTGTTTGAAAGCCGTGTGGTCTTCATTGCTTTGAGGTCCGTCAATGGTGATCATACCATTATCAATCAAGTCTTGCACCACGTTCTTTAGCTGCAAGCAATCATTTGTCGTGTGCCCTCAAATCCTATGGTATTCACAATGGCTATTTTCACTCCACCAGCTGGGCTTGTTGTGTGGCTCATAAGTTTGAATGCTAGGTAGATTAATGATGTTGTTAGCCATGAGGGTCTTTAATTCTTTTTCGAGGGGTTCACCCAAAGCTATGAAGTTCCTCTGAGGAGTTGGTACCAAGAATTTATCTGATTTGTTACTCCTTTGATTATTTCCTTGGTTGTCACTATTAGCATTGTTGTTGAAAGGTGCCTTGGAGGCCTGGTTTGCATTGTTCACCTAATTAGGTGTTCTTGTGAGAGAAAATGGAATCACCTTCAAATTACTAGAATCCACAACCTTGTCATTGACTACTCCCTTATTGTTGTTCTTCAATCCATACCAATTATAGCTATTGGACCAATTCTTATTCTGATTGTTGTTATTATTGGAGTTATTATTGTTGGAGTTATTCTTATTATCTTTATACAATTTCAACTCTCCACTCTTAATCAACACTTCTTCCATTGTTACTCCATTCTCTATAAGGTCTTGGAAAGTTTTGGGGCATTGCATTCTCAATCGGTAGTTCATCTCATTGCTCAAGCTATTGATGAATATATCCATTTTCTCCTTTTTGGGCACACTCCAAGGATACCTAGAAAATACTATCCTCCATCTTTGTAAGAAAATGAGGAATGCTTCTCCATCCTTTTGTTTAGTATTACATAACGTTATCATTGTGACCTCATGCTTGATGTTTTATGAGTAATGGGCCACAAATTTTGAAGCTAGTTCTTCAAAGGTTTTTATGCTAGATGGTAATTTAGAAAACCACTCCATGGCCATACCTCCTAAGCTTATTGGGAATAGTCTCATTAAATAGGTGGTATCATGCATGAACTCCAAGCTCAATGTACAAAACTCCCATAGGTGATCTTGCAGTTTTGACATTCCTTTGTATTTGTCATACTTGGGAAACACTACATTGATCGAGAATGGTACCATGACTAGACTTTTATCAAATAGAAATGGACACAATGCTTCGATAGAAAAGGGTTTAGGAGCCTCACTTTGCTTGATTATATCTAGTTGCATTTGAAATATCTTAAACTTCTTTTTCATGATGTCAATGGTACTTTCTTCAACTTCTAGTGGTCTAAGTTGATTCACATCATAATCTCGGGGAAGCTTAAGACCTGTTCGGGCTAGGTCCATGAAATAATTCTCTTATCTCTTGCCATTTCTTTTTCCATGAGTTTTATGAAATAGGGGCATTGAATGGCTTCATCAACCTTGTCATCAATTGCATCTTCAATAGTTGGTTTGGCATTAGTTCTTTGGTTAGTGGTATCAATCCCTTGAGTGTTTTGATCTATCCCTCCACTATTGGTATTACCCTAATTATTCATCTCAATACCTCCATTATTTGCCTCACCTTGATTGTTTGGATCAATGCCACTATTGTTGTTATTACCCAAGCCACCGTAGTACATCATGTTGTCTTCCACTTCTTGCTCGGGTGATTTTTGGGGTACTCTTGGGGTGGTAGAAATGTCACCTGGGTAAGGGAGCTCTTGTCTCAAATAAGTCCCATATGCTTGCAAGGTTTGCTTGATGTAGTAGGTTCTAGTAAAAGCAGGCATGAACAAACCACTTGGAGAATAAGAGTCGATCTTGCCTGTGGTCAAATCCTTGTGAAATTTTCAAAAATTATGTAGAACCAAGATTTGTGACTAGGCTGGATGTTGGAATAGTAAGAACATGAAAAAGGGTATCTGAATATGTGATCAAAATTTTTTAAACCCCTCAGTAAGTACTCACTATTTTCCCTTTTATGTTTCTGGGCATCACTTGCCTAAGTATAGGCATGACTTAAAATACCGTACGCGTGAACTGGAATTGAGTTAGGTGGCACACTGCAGGCATGCATGTGGCACTTTACTATTGATAGGCATTTTTCTAGTGTTTTTAGGTGTCACTTAATATATCTCAAGCGTGACTTCACAATTGATACGCATTTTCTAAACACTCACAGGTGTGACTTTAATGTTGACAGGTGTCAATTCTCTGTGCACAGGTGACACTTTGCTGACCAGGTTGTAAATTTTAGATTTTAAAAATTGCAAGATCAGTTTTATGGAATTTCTTTGTTTGAAAATGGAACACAATCGCAACACACACATCAATTTTTAATCGTATCCCTAAGACACACTAAAGTGTATATTCTCGATCATTTTCCACAAGTATTGCACAAGAAATAATTCCAAGTAGCCTACCTATAGTCAATTTTGGCTTTTAACATTTTGGCTCTATGAGGTAGCTTGCTATTTATCAAGTTTTATTGAACAATTCTATTCTAAACTATGTCAAGTTCTTATACCCACTTGCGGGCTTCCCACACGCACAAAAGCACAATTTGGTACAATCCGTTAGGACTACTAGAGCAAGTGAAGACACTTGTACACAATCTAGCCACTTCCCTTTTAAGGAAAAGTGTATTTTTATTATAGTGGGTTGGATATTACCGCAGAAAAGATGGTTGTCTCCCACTTGGGTCATTCCCTCTCACCGACCCCTTGTTAAGGCAATCTCTTGGGAGGTAGGCCCTCTATTGTTCTAGCATGTTGATGTTTAAAACAAGGAAATGGAGTTAAGAACAAGTTTTTGGGAATTTGGTTCACCAAAAGGTGAGGAGCATATCCCTAACTTTCCTTAATTTCCCAAACACAATTAGCAATGTTCAATTTCTTTCAACCACTAACTATAGGGATTTGAGTATTTCTACTCTCCTCCACAAACAACGGGGCTTTGATTTTTATGTGTTTGATTCCTCAACCTTTCTTATTAATCAAAAAGTTCAACACCTTTGGCATTTTGATTCACTAGAAGAAGTGAAGAGCATAGGCCTAAATGCTAAACTTTCCAAACAAAGAGAGGTTGTTTGTAATTACTAGATTTTGGAAATGCTTCAATGCCACAATCTAAGGGAAAATATTGACTAGTTTTAAGGCTTACCTCTCCTTGTAGCTAGCATAAGCTAGGGGCATTTTTGAGTGATTTTTTCATTTTTCACATTACCTTGGCAATAGCTTTCCTTTCCAAATGTGCTTATCCACCAGCAAGTTAGTCAACACAAACAATCACAATGAGGGAAACCAAATCAAATTTGAAGAATCAAACTTTTATGTTGAATCTCAAAACCTTATTTGCAAATTTTGATGAAAACTTGAACTAAGGAGAGAAAATCCAACTGAGAGATACAAATTTATTTTTTTAAGCTTCTATAATTCTGAGATAATTCTAATATACCTTGTTTTCTTCTTCTTGTGACTCCTCAAGGACAGATTTGATGTGCTCAAAGTTTTCCTTCTTGATCTTCCTAGCCAAAGCCTTGCTTTCTTGGTTGAACTTGCTCTCTGGATTTTGAACCTTTCTATGCCTGCTCATTTATAGTAAAAACATATAGACAGAGAGTAAGATAATCAAATTTATCAATCTGACATCAAATTAAAATGACAGACAGTAGGCGTCATTGTCCAGCTAATACACATAATTAAATTGTTAGCAGGCGTAACTTTAACAATAGCGAGCATAACTTTAACAATAGCGAGTGTCACTTTCCAGTGGCTCAAGCATTATTTAAAGTTACTCAGGCATGACAATTTATTTACTAAGTGTAACAATTAGTGTAAAATGTGAAAGATAAGCTATTAAAAGTGGCAATTCATAAAAAATAAGCGTTGGTTAGAAGATACTAGCTGTGACTATCTATGCAAATTGTGTCATAAAGGCTATGACAAGCGGTAGAAGTCAACTAACATGCGACACTTCTCTGGTAGTAGGCATAATTTTGCAGCCCCGAGCATGACAATTTTTCTCCTAGGCGCAACAATTTATCTAGCAGGTGTCAGATGACTGTTGTGAAGCCGTAGAACAGTAGGCACAGGCATCAGTTAATGTTTTGTAGGTGTCATTTTACCTATTTTCTACAAAAATTTCATGTAAAAGTGAAGATACAACACACAAAAAAATGATAAAAATGTTAGAAATGAGGCTTAGAGCCCCATGGTGGGCGCCATTTGTGTGTGAATGCTTTGCACCTTCATGAAATTAGGATTAATATCTAACAATCTTAGCATATACAATGAAAATTTAAACTAAGAATTGCATAAGAATCCATGACATCTCATGTTTCTCTAATTAGATGTGGTAAGTAGAGCTCTCAACTTAATCTCCACTAGTGACACTTCTAAAATAAGAAATATGATATTACAAATGCTTATTCTAGCTCACTAACTCTCAAATTGATACAAAGATAATTCAAATGCTCTCAAATGCTCTTGATTGCTATGAAAATGCCTATAATAAGGATGCTTTGCAAATGAATTTCTAAGATGCTTATTGCTCTCAAAATGCCACATACTTATAGTAAATTCCCAAGGGTAGGGGGTAGAGTGAATTAATCATGATTTACATTTGGTTGAGTCAAAAACTTTGCAATGTTCTTAAATGGGGGGACAATTTAAATGTTTGTCTCAAAGCTTTGGACAAAAGGACAACATTGAGTGGTTGAGATTGAAACTTTAAAATGAGTGATTGAGATTCATTTCTTTTTGAGTGATTTGTGTCTTTTTGTCCTCAATTCTCATTGGTTGCTCAACTTTGTTGAAAGATATTAGGATTAATTAAATTTAATTAATTAATTAAATTTAGCCATGTAAGGGAATAGGTTCATTTTGATTTTTGATTTAAACAACTATACAATTAATTGATTAAAATCAATTATATAGTGCTTTTCACCCCTTTAAGCTTTAATTTAATTATTTAACATCATTATTTGATTTTTTCTTTGATTTAATTGATTTTGTCCAACTTTGATTTGATTATGTCCATTTTAATGTGATTTGATCCTTTTTGATGAGAATTAGTGCATTTTGATGATTTTGAGCCATTTTATTGATTTAAAAGCACTTGTCTATTTTTGAGTGTCTACAGTCCCTTTGTCATAATTTATCCCTATATCATTTGGTCAAATTATATCTTTGTCATGGTGGATTTTACCTAGTCCATTTTATCCAATTTTCCTTTGTCCATTTGATCCCTTTTAATTCAATGTCCCAATTCAATTTCCTAAGGTTATACTCTTAGGTTTGTATTTTTCCAAAGATTTTTTAAGTCCAAAATCCCAAAAACATAGTTGCACTTTTCATAATCCTTCCAAGTTCCAAAATCCAAAAACATTTTTTGTATACCCCAAAATTTCATATCATTTCAAAAATTAGTTGCGTACCTTAGGTTGCATTCTCCTTCCAAAGTCTCCTAAAAAGACAAAAAAATTACATTTTGCATATAGACATCACAAGGAGAATCACAACAACCATTTGAACCAAGACAAGGTATAACATTTCAAACCCAACAAATTGATCAAATAAACATGAAACCTCCAAGAGAGATGACCCAAACTTTTCATGACCCAAGGCATGTCACATTTTCACAAGTTCTTACCACTACACAAACATTTTCTAATATGGGGAAAAGTGATGACCTATGTAACATGGGGTACCCTTCAAACACTTCACCAAGTTATGGCATGATTCAATTGGATCCTCCACCATATTTTGAACCAAATTTTTTACCTATGCAACCAAGATGTGGAAGTGTTACACCAACACCCCATGAGGAACACCACATGACATTTGACTTTGTTCAACCCCACCAAGGATCTCTTCAACATGGATCTACCTCAAACATGGGACCAATGCATAACTTGGGATTAAGTTTTGATCAACCTAATCTATTATCACAAGTTGAACATGAACCCAATGACTCATCAGATGCTTCTTCAGAATTTGAAGGCTCACAAAAAAGTCACCTTTCACTTAAGAATTTACCAAAAGAACAAATTGATGAAGCTATTAAAGATAAGAGGATTTGAAAAACTTTGGAATACATCATAACTCAAGATCCAAAAAGATACCTAAAAGTGTTAAATAAATTAAATCCTCAATTTCTATTAGAAGATCAAATTCAAACACAACCTACTTTGGAAGAAAGTTAACCTTTGATTATTTTGGATGAAGAAAAGGGGAAACAAATCTTGGATGAACCAACCACAAAGGTAATAAAAAAGAGACTTGTGTGTGTGAAAATTGTACCTGATCTATAGACACAACACTTCAGTAAAACATTAGAGGTTAGCAAAAATCAAAATCGTGCAAAATTGAAATCTAATTTAACCAAGTGATTTACTGCCTTCTAGTAGGTGCGAGATTAATGTTCTCAGATTGTTATCGAGATCAGTGACCTAGACGACACCTAAACGAAGGATTTGAATGCAAAAGATGGATATGAAATTGAATGCAATTAAGCTTTTTTTTTTTGGTATTTCTATGCAATAAGAATGATAAAAACTTATATGAATCTATGCTAATATGGAAATTGATATGCAAAAAAATGATTTAACAATGATATGAAAAAGAATCTAAATGAATGTAAAAAAAAAACAAATTGATCTCACAATAGCCTTGATTCGCAATAAGCTTTGATTCTCCCAATTCCAATTCTCCAACGTGATTGTGCAAAAATATGAGATGCTTGGATGCAAATTTGAAAGATGAATTATGAAGAGCTGAGCCTTGATTTTATAGAAATCCAAGGCTTTGGAGGTGCATGGATAAAAGCCATAAATCACTCAAATAACTCAGGTTGATTTTTGAGTTATTTTTAAATAAAGATAATTAAGTCACAAAAATCATGCAAAAGCACAGTTCAACTCGAATTAGAAGTTTAGATCAACTTTAAAACTCAAAAAGATGTTGAGTTTCAAAAAGATAACAACTTGCATTGATTTTCCAATTTGAGTTTAACTGGTCCTTGAATGTGCACATGGATAATTATGATTTAATAAATAAATAAAGTGATTTATTCTCCACTTAACTGATTTTTGAAATAAAATAATTAATTTATGGGTTAATTAACTATTTTATCAAACTTTTATTAAAAAATATATTATTAAATAATGACAACTTGCTTTAATTAATTAAATAAGAATTTAATCAATTATTCATAGGATATTGGATTTATTTTCAAAATTAAATAATACAATTAATAAGAGATAGAATTAAATTTAATTAAACAATTAAGTGGCAAGATATTAAATCTAATTAATTAAATATGAAAATATTCAATTAATCAAACTTAGGATAAATGTGATTTATCGCCAAATAATCATTAAATTAAAGATAATTAAGATAATTAGGAATATTGCTAGGAATATTCCCCGATGCAGAATTTAAGATAATCAATTATGATTCAATAATGTTTAGATGTGCCTTAGATTAGGACTTTGATGTCGATTTCGTTCGAATTGGAGATGTAGGAGATTAATGAACTTATAGCCCATTTTTGGGGTATTACATTTTGCCCCTCTTTGAATTACTGTGCGAAGTGTAGTGGTTCAAAGATAGTCTGTGTTTGATAAAGATATGAAACTGATGTTTGATATTGATAATTGATATGAGATAGAAGTTGATTGATATTGATTTGATATGAAGATAATAGGTCCTAAATGACCAAAGATAATGTTCATTGTAGCAGCAATGAACCTATGATTGCAAAAAAGTGTCAAAACGCCTGATTCCAAACCTTAGGATTGCAAAGAAGTGAGTGACCTATTCTAGACTCGATTGTCTTAGCAGAACTAGTAGGTATCACATCCAAACCCTTCAGTTTCCGAAGAACCAAGGAAAGAACACTATGATCTGATGGTTGCAAAAACTGATACAGTTTACAAGATTAGGAGAATACCAGATTGATATGGATCTTGATGAATCTGATATGCCCCAAGTGATGATAGATTTGCCCCGAGTGATGAGGACTTCTGATGAATTAGTAACTAGACGTGATTGTTTGTCTTGATCACTGATGAAAGATATTGATAGAAAAAAAGATATGATTTCAAATTTGATTATAGACTTTGAATGATATGCAATACCATGCCCCCTTCAGGATTAAAATTGAAATCTGATAAGAAAAGTCAGCGTTGAGAGTTCAGAAGCATGTAAATTGATTGGAAAAGTGGTTATATACATTTGAGAACACATTCTGCATCATTTGTAGGTCCAAATGACCAAGTTTGACTAGGTTAAACCATGAGTTGACCATAGTTGACCAAGTTTGAAATTTTGATAGTTTGATGTAAGATAATCAATTAAGTTGAATTATGGATTTCTGTGATGATTGAAGGTCAATTATGCAAGTAGTTAATAATATGAATGATCTCAGATTTGAATTTTGATCCCGAAAAAGGATTCTACTTGTTGCTTCATTGGAGGAACCTTCATGTGAGATTCAACTCTTGTTAGATTTGAAGATGCGAGTGGAGAATTGTTTAAGCATTGAAGTTCGTTTAGCCATTGTGAGATCATGCAACATGCAAAATGAAATGAGACATGCAAAATGAAATGCAACCTAAGACCTAGGACCTAGTCACTGATCATGTGTCGATTTGTTATCATCATTGAACTTTTAGGTAACCGGATAAATCAATACAATACCCACTACCTATGAAACCATAGACATATGAATATCAATTTGTAATGCTCAAGAACCAATACAACACCCACTAGTCCAAAACAACCATGGACATATGAATATTGATTTTGTTTTCAGAATGTCGGATTAGATATAAGCACCAAGGCACAAACGCTAGGATGACCTGAATATCATGTCCATTTTGATATAGCAATTTGTATAAGCATCAAAACATAAATGTCGTGATGACCTGAATACGCCTTGCATGACAAACACATCAAACAACCAAGAGGTCATTCTAAATCCAATGTGAATTACCCGTAGTGACCCATTATCATTCACATCCTTAGGTAATATTGTGTTTCACAATAGGAGAAAGAACTCTCTCAAAAAGACAATGGTGAGATCAAACTTGCTGGAATTTTCTGGGTATCAATGGTCAAGGTACGCATGGCCATCCAATTCAAGATAGAGACTCTTACAGTCGGACACCATTTCAATCTAGAATTTTCAAAGACGTTAGATTTTCACATACAAGCAAAAGATAAAGAAAAGATTATGCCCCCAGTCATCACTCTCTAAATCCTATAAAGGAAATCATCGAAGGGCTCGAAGGGACACAATATGCAAAAATATCAATGCGAATCAGTAAGCATACAAGGAGATAAAAGCATGTAAAAAAAAAAGCATAGATTGTTTTCAGTTTGTTGTTTGATTGCGTTGTTGTAGATGCAAAATTCTTTCTGGAGAGAAGACAGACTTGAATGACTCAAATATAGCTTCAAAGGACTCTGACTGGATATGACATGTCTAAGATACATGGGAGACCATAGGATATGACATTGATTTCCCCCAAGTGTTAAACATTGATAGGATACAGACACTGGAGCTGGTTGGTGTACAGACCGACTTATTGAAAACTGGAAATGTTGAAACAAACCGGGAGATATGTACAAACTAAAGCAAGATTGAAAGCTGGGAAAGATCGAGATTGTGGTGATAGATGGAGTGTTTTGAACAAGTGGCGCCCGTTTGCCGGGTTTTCACCATCTTGGCAGAAATTCTATTTTTGCTACCAAGGTGCCCGTTTCCAGGTTTTCACCAAGGCACTTTTTTTTTGTTTTTCTTTTTTTTGTATTTTTTCATTTTTTCAATTTTTTTGTACTTTTGATATTTTTTTGATTTTTTTGTGAATCATCAAGGTGCCTATTGCTAGGTTTTCACCAAGATGTTCATTTTTTCATGACTTTTTCTAATTTTTATAATTTTTTCAGGACATTTTACCATAGACTGAATGCCTTAGGCGTAAAATTTCTTCAGATGGAGAACATTGATTGGTTCTCGGAGCTATTCTCCTTCAGTCATTGAGAGTTGATAGGCACCAGAGCCAAAAGTAGTAGTGATGACAAAGGGACCCAACCAGTTGGGTTCAAACTTCCCCTTGCATTCTCGATGGGATTGATTTTTAGGATTTTCTCTCAAGACTAGATCGCCAACCTGAAATTCTCTGTGTCTGACTTTCTTGTTGTAGCCTCTAGACATTCTCTTCTGATATACTCTGAGATGATCATACGCTGCTTGTCTACGCTCATCTAGTAGTTCTAGTTCTTGTAACCTAGACACTCTGTAGTCATCATCAGTTACTAGACCATGCATTCTGATTCTGAGTGATGGGATTTCAACCTCAATAGGCAGTACCGCTTCAGACCCATAGACTAAAGCAAAAGGTGTAGTCCCAGTAGGTGTTCTGATACTTGTTCTGTAGGCCCATAGAGCTAGATTAATCATGAGATGCCAGTCTCTACCAGTTTTATTTACTGTTCTGTGCAAGATCTTCAATAGATTTTTGTTAGAAGCCTCTGCTTGTCCATTCCCTTGTGGATAGTAGATAGAAGACCAATGTTGGGTGATCTTAAATTTGGCACATAGATCATCGAGGTCTTTATTCCTGAATTGCCCACCATTATCTGTGATTATGGAATGAGGGATCCCATATCTGCATATGATATAGTTCAAGATGAACATTGATATCTACTTTCTAGTTGTTTGTGTCAAAGGGACCGCTTCTACCCATTTTGTAAAATAATCTGTGGCTGTGATTATATGGGTATGTCCATTAGAAGAATGAGGATGAATCATCCCGATAAGATCAAATGCCCATTGATGGAAAGGCCATTGTGTTGTAAAGGGGATTAGATCCCTCCCTGGAGCATGAATTAGGTTTCCATGTACTTGACACTTTTGATAATTCTTAGCAAATTTTATAGCCTCTTTCTCCATTTCAGGCCAATAGTACCTAGCCCTAATAAGTTTTCAAGCTAGTGTTAAACCGTTCGAGTGTGACCCACAAATACCATCATGGACTTCCTCTAATGCACATTGAGACTCTTCCCATTCTAAACATCTAAGTAGCGTACCATCTAGACCTCGTTTGTATAGATCATTACCAATGATGACATATCAGGAGGCATTACAGATAAGGTATCTCTTTTCGTGACGGTTGAAGGTATCGGGAATGATTTGGTCTTGGAGATAGGAAAATAGGTTTTTATATCAGGATGAATCATGACCTACAACAGTGAAAATCATGCGAGTTTCAAAGGAGTCATATGCAGGATAAGAGAGTGCTTCCACCAGGAACTCGTAGCATAGCTCATGTTCAGGCTACTGTAATAAAGTAGATAGTGTTGCCATTGCATCGGCAGCCTTGTTCTCTATTCTAGGAATTTGCTCAAATGTGATAGAGATGAAATATTTCTTAAGATCATCGACCATTCTTTTGTAAGGAATGAGTTTTTAATCTTTAGTTTGGTACACATCATTGACCTGATGAATAACAAGTTGAGAGTCTCCATGAATGTGTAGCTCTGTTACTCTCCATTCAATTGCTATTTTCATACCATTCAAAAGGGCTTCATATTCCGCAATATTGTTTGTGCAAGGAAACTTTAATCAGAATGCTTTGGGGATTGAGTATCCTTGGGGAGTTAGGAACAATATGCCTACTCCAGATCCATTCTGTGTATAGGAGCCATCAAAGAATAATTGCCATTCTCTAGAAGATAGGTGCATAATAGATGAGTCTGGAAATTCTATTTGCATTGGTGTGTCATCAAACATGGCTGCATCTGCTAGTTGATCAGCAATAACTTGACCTTTTATAGCTTTTCTTTAAACATATTCAATGTCAAATTCACTTAGAAGTATGACCCATTTAGCCAGTCTACCGGTGAGGGCAGCCTTGCTTAGTAGGTATTTCAGTGGATCAATTTTTGCTACTAGATGCATGGTATGAGCTAGCATATAGTGTCTCAGTTTCTGTGATGCAAAGATAACAATGAGACAAGCTTTCTCAATCGTAGAATAGTTCTTTTCATATGCCACCAATGTTCTACTTATATAATAAATGGCTCTTTCCTTTTTGTCTGCATCATGTTGCGCTAGCAATGCCCCCAGTGATGTGGTTGTTGCAGAGACATACAAGATCAATGGCTTCCCATGAATAGGAGGCATCAAGATAGGCAGATTTGATAGATACTTCTTGATATGGTTAAAGTTGTTCTCACATTCTTCATTCCATGCAAAGGTCACACCTTTATGTAATGTTTTTGTAAAAGGCTGTGATATGTCTGCTAGCTGTGATATGAATCTTCTGATAGATTGAACTCTACCTTGCAACATCCTCATTTGACTGATATTTGTGGGAGGTTGCATCTCTATTATAGCCTTGAATTTAGCCGGATCAACTTCAATGCCTTTCTTTGAAACTATGTATCCTAAGAGCTTTCCAGAAGTGACACCAAAAGAACACTTCTTAGGATTTAGTCGGAGACTAAACTTTTCCATTCTGTCTAGGATCATGCTCAAGTTAGTTAGATGTTTAGTTCTGATCATTGATTTTGCCAAGGTATCATCAACATAGTCCTCCATCATTCTATGCATCATATCATGAAAAATAGATGTCATTGCTCTTTGATATGTAGCTCCAACATTTTTGAGTCCGAATGGCATAACATTCCAACAGAAGGTTCCCCACGCACATGTGAAAGCAGTTTTCTCTTGGTCTTCTGGAGCAATTTTTATTTGGTTATATCCAGAGAAACCATCCATCAAGGAATACATCTAATAGCCCGTAGTCATGTCCACTATCATATCAATGTTAGGCAGTGGAAAATCACCTTTAGGGCATGCTCTATTCACATCTCTAAAGTCTGTGCACACTCTGATTGAGCCATCTGGTTTTGAAATAGGCACAATGTTGGAGATCCACTCAGCATAGTCGATGACATGGATGAATCCGGCTTTTAGGAGTTTCTCCAACTCAGCTTTGACCAGAAGTGCAACATGAGGATGCATCTTTCTCAATTTTTTCTTGATCGGTTTTACTCTAGGAGCAATGAATAGATGGTGCATGATAAGATTTGGATCCAACCTTGGCATATCTGAATACTTCCATGCAAAGTTGATCTTTTTGTCTGTCAAGAATGTAGTAAATTTTTGTTTCTCTTCTTTTGATAAGGATTGTGCTACATGGACCAATTGTGGTTCCTTTGTTGTACCCAAATTGATGGATTGGGTGGGCTCAATTAGAACTGGAGATCTATCTTGTAAATGACTCGAAAGGACATCAAATATCTCATCCTTAGGTGCCTCGGAGAGGTTTTCACCTTTGGATACATCTTTTATTTTTACTTTTGTCCGTTTTGAGACTGCCACGAAGTGGTTTTCACCCTCAGAACTCTTTTTCTTTTTCTTTTTATTCTTTTGACTAAGATATTTGATGTCTGACTTAGTCATGCTGACGCTTGATTCACTGATGGAAGTCCTCATAGGCTTGACTGTATTGAGGTAACAGGTAAGGGCATAGTCATTGGGAAAGGTGTAAACACCATGGTTTGGGTTTGTGGAAGTTTGGTCGATAAGATCAGGGCATTGGATAGTCAAAGTAGGAAAGGCTTGGGATATGGTGTTCATGGATATGGATCTATCATCATTGGTCCTAACCTAATGCTTGAGTTCAAAGGTGATACTACAACTTAAGACATCCAATTCGTGGATAGGCTCAATGTCATCATGGGAGTCCAATTCAGCCATAGGTGGATCAGACTCGATAGGTTCATCATTTCGCTCTAGACTCACATTGGGATTAGGTACATATTGGTGAATAACATCAACATGTTTCTCTATGATAAGCTCATCTGGTTCTAGGATGACTCCCCATTCATAGTCATTAGATTCATCTTCTGATTCAGGATTTCTAGGAAATCTTAGAACATGAGTAAAGTCAGGGTGAATACCCTAAGAAGGGTTACCCTTAGATTTTGATTTGTATTCATACTCATGGGAATCTGTCTCAGAATCACTACCACTTCCCTCTTCTTGATTATTTTCTAGACTAGTTGGTTCTTGTGTTGCAACTATCTCTTGATTGATAGTAGGTTCTTGTGTTTCTACTACATTAATTCTCTTGATAGGATCATCTTTATCATCAAGAAGGTCTTTGATCTCTTTAGGCAATTTTTCATAGGGGATGAGTTCTGAACTATCTGAATCACTATCTGATGGTTCTATTTCTTCTTTCTTAAGAAGAGGTTCCCCTAGTGTGATCTGCTCTATGACATGCAAGCAATTACCTTTGAGGTGATAGGGTTTCTTCTTAAATCCTAAGCCAATTTTATTTTTATTTTCTCTACCAGTATGTGGGAGAGGTGCCTCAAGACCTTTTCCTCTGATTTCTAGAGTCCTTTACTTGAATATCCCATTTTAGCTATTAATTTATCTCCTGGCCCATATGACTTGGATACTGCAGAGTCACCAGTTTGAACAACTTGAGATTCAGGTACATCTTTGTATAGCCATGATAGCACAGCTTCATCCTCTTCAAATTCTTGCTTGGATACTTGTTCTGCTACAAAATTCTTTTTATATGCCTCAAGAGGTTCCTGAGGTTTATGCTTGGATTGTTTCAAAGATTTCCCATAAGACTTAGGCGAGATAGGGAGAGATGTCAAAGATAAGACTGGCTCGATAGTGTATTCTCCTATACTATTTTCTTTGATAGTAATCTCTTTGGCAAGATCTTCCATTTTAGATGTGGATGCTTCTTTAGTTGGCTCTATGTGAGATTCTCTATTATTAGGTACAAGCTTATCTGCACTTTCCTTCAAGGTGTTGTAAGTTGTATTCAGATCTGCTGGGATAGTAACCTTGACTCCTTCATAAGGAAACTTCAAACATTGATGGTATGTAGAAGGAATGGCTTGCATTTCATGTATCCACGGTCTCCCTAGAAGGACGTTGTAGGCCAAAGGTAGATCAAGCACTTGACAGATGGTATCTTTGATAACTGGACCCACTCTAATAGGTAAGATAATGGTGCCCTTAGAAGATCTTTCTTGTTCATCATAGGCCTTGATAGTTATTTTCTTTCTAGGATCAATAGCCAATTCTAAAAATCCCAATTGTGTGATCAAGCTGTAAGAACAAATGTTTAGGCCAGCGCCCCCATCTATCAACACACGTTTGACTCTACGGTTCTAGATCAAGACTTCTATATGCAAAGGCTGATTATGTGGGTGACTCAAGGAGTTGTCATCTTCCTCTGAAAAGGAGATATATTGCGGAGATGTAAGATGTCCAACCATAGTTTGGAACCTATCTAAATCAAGGTTATCAGGAACATTGGAACCGAGCAAAGCTTTATCGAGAATGGCTCTATGAGCTGGAGATATTCGAAGCAACTCAAACATGGAGATTTTTGCATTAGTGTGCTGGAGTTGTTGAACAATGCTATAAGACATAGGCCTTGTATCCTTTGGATTGGAAGATTTGGAAGTAGCCTTCTGTTTAGAAGTAGATGAAAGATTGAAGGGCACCTTTGGGACATTTGATGAATTTGGGTTTTGTCCATTCAGATGTGTTTGAGCTTGTGATCGAGTAAATACATTAGCTAAGGAATGATCTCTATCCCTTCATACGATTGTGATGACATTGCAACTTTCAGAGAGACATAGTTCAACCATATTGATGACAGTGTTATTTCCAGGGTAGGCATAGTTGACTTTTGCCCCTATATTAGGCTGAGAAGTTGAAACCTTTTGACCATGTTTCAGAAATGGTTCTGTGAATGCTGTATGATCATTATTGCTTGTGGGATTGTCAATTGTGATGTCTCCACTATCGATTAGATCTTGAATGGTATGCTTCAAGTGGTAGCAACTGCTAGTTTTGTGACCTTTACTCCGATGGAAATCACAGAATTCATTATCCTTCCACCATATTAGTTTGGGGTCTTGAGCATTTGATCGGATTGGTGGTAAAGAGATGATGTTATCAGCCAGTAGATTTTTCATAGCCGATTCTAAAGACTCTCCTAGAGGAGTAAATTTTTGATGTTTATCCCATTTTTTGAATTCTGGCTTCCTTTGAGATGGTTGAGAAGACTTTTTCTTGAAAGCTTTAATGGCTTGAGTGCCAAGAGTGAGATTGTAGGCTGGTGCCTTTGATGGGGCACAGACAGTGTCAACAATGCCATCTATGACGATGCCTTTGTTCTTGTTCCAATTTTTGTTCTTATCTTTTGAACTAGATCCAGATTCATACTTGTCTTTTTGGAGTGTGATTTCCCCTTTTTTTACAAGCACTTTTTTGATTTTGATAGCGTTATCCACCATTTTGTCAAAAGATGCATGATCTTACATTTGTAAGGGATAATTGAGCTCTGGAACAAGGTTATTGATAAAGATTTCAAGTTTCTCCATTTCGGGAATTGGTCTAGCATATAGAGAGAACTTCTTTCACCACCTCTTGAGGAAAGTTAGGAATTATTCTCCTAGATATTGCTTGCGATTACAAATATCAATCATGGTGACCGGATGCTAAATATTGTAGGAATATTGTTGATAAAACAATTTAATCAATTCCTCAAATGTTTTGATCGTAGGAGGCAATCTTGGAAACCACTGAATGGATGCTCCGCCCAGGGATCTAGGAAAAAGATGCATCAGATAGGTCGGTTCATGCATGAATTCCATGGATTGCATACAAAACTCTCTGACATGATCTTGGGGATCAGAGTGTCCATCATACTTATCATACTTTGGCATCTCCACTCTTTTTGGAAAGGGCGACATGTACAAGTCTTTGTCAAATGGAAAAGGACATAGAGCCTCCATGGAGAACTCTTTAGGTTCCTTCTCTTTCTTGAAATTGTGAAGTTCAACTTGTATAGCATGCATTTGTTTCATCATAGCTGTGAGTGGATTCTCTTCCTCATGTGTAATGATGTTTTCAACATTAAAGTTGGGAGGAAGTTTAGCTCCTTGATGAGCTAGTTGTAAAAAGTATGCTTCTCTATTTTCTTTCAAGAAATGTCTCATCATCTTGTTAAATTCATCGTCATTTTGGTAGCGAGCAATTTCTTCAGGTGTGGGTTCCTAATCTACACCATGTTGGGATTGAGCTCTTTGAGAGCCAAAATTTGTTACTACTTGAGACATGGTAGGAGTTTGTGGACTCCTTGGATTAGGTTGATGAGGGATATGTTGAGTACCTCCGTGAGTTGATGGAGGGGGTATGTAACCAGATTTCAATCGATAGTTGCCAAGACCGTCATCCTCATAAAGACCAGAATTGATGAGTTGCTCAAGAGTCAGAGTTTGGGTAGTGGTGATAGATTTCTTATGAGAGGAAGCTCTAGTCTCCACCATCAACTTTGAGTGAAACAAAAGAATAAGATTCAGATAACTGAAGAATGAATTGAATCAAGATGATCAGATGATGCAACCTTGTCAAGGTTTGATTGATTTGAAGATTTGATTAGACGTGGATGAAGGATACTATGCCCTGGATGTATGGATAGGTTCCCAAAAGATAGTGGACAAGATATCACAACACTTAGTCATTTTGATGATTGATTGATTGAAGATTGATAGTCATGACAAGGTTTTGACACAAGATGATAAAGACTCAAATCGATTAGATAGAAGGGTGAATCAGATTCAAAAGGCCACTTTAAGAAAATGATTGGACTCTTAATAGCTACTACTCTGTTCCTAACACAATGATCCACTCGACAGATTCTAAAACTAGGCTGAAAGAGCTAAATATCTGGCAATCCTAACAATTTTCTGACAACTTTCAAAAATTTCCCAAATGACACTCTGAAAAACTCATATGACAGTGGGTGAGCTATGAAACGATAGTTGCACAACTTGTACGATAGTTGCAAAAGCTCGTACGACAATGGGTATGCAATGAAATGACACTTGATGGAAACTCGTATGACTTTTTGACTTCCTGAAATGATTTTTGACTCCAGAAAAGAATTTGACTTCAGATTTTGCAAATTTTGAGTTTTCAGATTCAGATTGTTTGCAAATTTCAATGTCCAGATTTGAGGATTGTAACAGATTTGTCTATTTTCAATAACCAGATAGATAAATGAGCATGCAAAATAGCAAGCACGTGATTTCGAGCATGTTTGAAAATAATGAACAAGGGAAAAAGCAACCTTGCGCATGAACAATCAAGTGACTTATTCATTCTAATCCTCAGAAGTGCTAATTGTGTATGTTCCAAATTGTTTTGCAATAACACACATATACCCTATAAAATGAAAATTTGGCCTCTCTAGGGTTTTTAGTAATGGTTTGACTCTGCAACTTTTATGATCCAAAGGGGTGAACTCCAATCTCAGCACACCAGGGTTTTGACACAGTCTGAGAACTTAATCTTCAAGAGCTGCTAGGGAGATCTGACAACCCAACAATGAACCATACCTGTGGAGATTTGTTGCACAAGGACATTTATATAGCGGCTGTCACTACCAAGGTGAAAATGGCTATTACCACTTGAGGTTCCATCAACGCAGTTTTCCCTATGAAGGGATTGTCCGCTATGGTTAACCCTCTCTAAAGATGAATCACAATAGTATACCACAAGGGGACTTGGCTCCAGATCCAAGGTTTTTGACACCTTTTCACTTTTAACCCAAACAAAGCAAGCAGATTAATCTGACATGCTAAGACAAAGTTTTGCTTCACCAAGGTCTATGATGCCAACTCCACGTGATCTATCAACCTCTCTGGGGAGAGAATGTATCAATCAATAAGAGAAGGTGCACTAACTAATTTTGATTCACCAAAGCTCATGATGTCAACCCCACGTGATCTATCAACCTCTCTTGGGAGAGAATGTATCGATCAATAAGAGAAGACACACTAACCAAGTTGAATGTGAATCACACTAAGTATCCTCCCTACCTACAAGGATTCTATGGTCAAGAAAGATTTCACTAGGAATCCAATCTCTCAAGAATCATGAATAGTGTTTATAGGGCCTAATTACTATGTGAGCACAGATATATTCCTAAAAGCAAATCTACCAAAAGTACCCAAAAAGCAGAAAGAGGAACACTTAACGCTTAAAGCGAATATGAGATGAGTCCACAAGGTGGAACACTTAACACCTCACACAAGCTAAAAATGAGTCCCCAACTTAGAAAACAAGTGAGTTCTTAAAAGCACAAAAGGGTTGCCAAGTGGAACACTTAACGCTTCTGTCCTATTGACCCCTCCCCTTTATGGCACTGAGATTGCAACCACAGGGCGGAATGAGGGGTCGGTGAATTAGCGATTCCAATAACCCAAGATAGCAATCAAGATCAATCACAAGTATCTAGGACTACTTAATGAATCCTTAAGGGGTCACAACCTAGTATCAATTATGCAAGTGTGTAAAACAAAAGCATGAAAAGAATCACCCAAGCTAGACACACGAGAGATTTATTTTAAGTCCCAAATCGAAATGTCATTAGATGAAGGAGAATACCTAGGATCCTTGCAATGCATTTAGTAGATTTTACCTAATTTTTAGTAATTTTTGTTGAGCTTTTCCATGCAAGCAAGTGACGAACTCTCCAACAACCAAACAACCAAACAAGATATGCAAAATATATTCAACTTATGAAAACCATAGGGTTAGCTCTAAAAATCAATTATTATCAGCAATAATAACCAGAAATTAACCCAAATGACAACTCATATCATTCATTGAACCATGTAAAAAAAATAAGTGCATACCCATCACAAAACTTTATTTTTTTTTTGCTGCATTTGACCTAGTCAACAAGATCTAATTTTTTTGATATAATTTTGGACACAAAAATAGAAATTCAAAATAGATACCCCTACTAAAAAAACAAAGAGCTTTCCAAAAATGTAAAAATTTTAGAAAAATCTCTTCATTTGTGCCCTAGAGACCCGTTTTATCAAAATAGACTAGTTTTTGTAAATTGACTATTTGAGCTATAATATCATGTCCAAATTTAAAACATAAAGAATGGACCCCCTGTAGAATTTAAAGAGCTTTTCGAAAATATAAAAATTTCTAAAAAATATGCGAATTTGGGTCAGATATTAATTTTTTCCAGAATTTCAAGAAAAAATTATTAAAAATTCAAAACATCTCAAAAAATTTTAAATTTTTTTATTGTAGCTTCCCTGATATGTCACCAAGCTGCAAAAAAAATTTTAGACCAAAAATCCAAGCCGTTTTAGAAATAAAATTAAATCTTTGAAACTTTGGGGTTTTAGCTCCCAAAAAAAAATCAAAACCAGCATGCAAAGGTGGGTTGCCCCACGGTGGGTTCCAGAAATGTGTGTGTGAAAATTGTACCTGATCTATAGACACAACACTTTAGTAAAACATTAGAGGTTAGCAAAAATCAAAATCGTGCAAAATTGAAATCTAATTTAACCATGCGATTTACTGCCTTCTAGTAGGTGTGAGATTAATGTTCTCAGTTGTTATCGAGATAAGTGACCTAGACGACACCTAAATGAAGGATTTGAATGCAAAAGATGGATATGAAATTGAATGCAATTAAGCTATTTTTTTTTGGTATTTCTATGCAATAAGAATGATAAAAACTGATATGAATCTATGCTAATATGGAAATTGATATGCTAAAATGATCTAACAATGATATGAAAAAGAATCTAAATGAATGTTAAAAAAAAAAAAATTGATCTCACAATAGCCTTGATTCACAATAAGCTTTGATTCTCCCAATTCTAATTCTCCAACGTGATTGTGAAAAAATATGAGATGCTTGGATGCAAATTTGAGAGATGAATTATGAAGAGCTGAGCCTTGATTTTATAGAAATCCAAGGCTTTGGAGGTGCATGGATAAAAGCCATAAATCACTCAAATAACTTAGGTTGATTTTTGAGTTATTTTTAAATAAAGATAATTAAGTCACAAAAATCATGCAAAAGCATAGTTCAACTCGAATTAGAAGTTTAGATCAACTTTAAAACTCAAAAAGATGTTGAGTTTCAAAACGATAACAACTTGCATTGATTTTCCAATTTGAGTTTAACTGGTCCTTGAATGTGCACATGGATAATTATGATTTAATAAATAAATAAAGTGATTTATTCTCCACTTAACTGATTTTTGAAATAAAATAATTAATTTATGGGTTAATTAACTATTTTATCAAACTTTTATTAAAAACTATATTATTAAATAATGACAACTTGCTTTAATTAATTAAATAAGAATTTAATCAATTATTCATAGGATATTGGATTTATTGTCAAAATTAAATAATATAATTAATAAGAGATAGAATTAAATTTAATTAAACAATTAAGTGGCAAGATATTAAATCTAATTAATTAAATATGAAAATATTCAATTAATCAAAATTAGGATAAATGTGATTTATCGCCAAATAATCATTAAATTAAAGATAATTAAGATAATTAGGAATATTGCTAGGAATATTCCCCGATGCAGAATTTAAGATAATCAATTATGATTCGATGATGTTTAGATGTGCCTTAGATTAGGACTTTGATGTTGATTTCGTTCGAATTGAAGATGTAGGAGATTAATGAACTTATAGCCCATTTTTGGGGTATTACAAGACCATGATAGGAATTGACTATTGAAATTACTCAAAAGAATACTTTGGACAAATCAATAACCCCTTTATTTGATATGACATCTTCTCAAGGAATAGTTAGTGTTAATAACACTTCCAAATCATATCCTACAAGAACATTAAAACTTATTTCAAGAAACATATCCCATCATCTCAATTAGAATTACCAAAAGATACATTTTCATTTTCTTTAGGGATGCCACATATACCCACTTTGGAAGAAAAAAAAAATTCATGTAAATTGGCCCTTTATTGTTAACATATCCAACAATGAAATATAATAGTTCAACTATTACATCATCTAAAGGGCCAATTGAAAGTATATCAAGGGTAGCTATAGTACAAATGAAAGATGTGTCTTGTGTAACAACCAAAACTATGCCAAGAACATTATTTGAACCAAAGAATAAAATTATTATTGATGTTTCACTAATTCCACTAAAGGTGATGCAACAAGAAAATATATCGCAACAAGAACATGTATCACAACAAGTGAAAGTTAACATGATATCTTAATCAAAGAAATCAAAGCCACCAAAGAATAAGACTCCAAATATTGGTGATACACTTGCACTATTTGGATATCAGCAAGAAAAAAAGTAACAACAACAAGAGTTGAAAAGACAATAATGTCAAGTGGGTTAAGGATCTCATCCTATCATAAAAAATGTTCAATACCCACAAAAAGTGCAACAAGTGTATCAAAAAAAATTACAACAACAAAAATTTATGTAACAATCACATAAAAAATAGGATGTGCAACAACCACAATATGTGCCACAGTATCATGGGTAGATGCCTCCACTTTATAAAAAATATACTTATCCAACATTTCAGCAATTGGAGGAACCTCAAAAATATTCAAGACAACAAATGAAAAAATGTCAAGCTCATCAAACACAACAACAATATCAATATCAAATTATTGCTATGATGGCATAATTGATGTAGATTTTGATTGATGGTTTATTGGTATAGGTTTTATGATAGGAAGATCATTTATGGTGGTGTCATTGATGTCAACTAAGTACTGTGTTGGTTGATAGTGAGCTAATAAATATTTGAGTTGTGAATCTAATGTTCGGTGAGTATGTGAAGAAATTAGAGTGTACGGTTGGAGAGGAAGACTCAGTGATATTTATTGTTGTTGTATGTATGACCGTAGTGGTTAGAAATAAGTATGTAGAGATTTATGATCGATTGAAGAGAACAAGGAAGAAAAAAGAATAGACAATGATAGACAATGAATGATTTGATTTTTCTATCAAATCAGTATAGATCCAAGTGTTGTGGTAATGATATGATTATCTTGACAATGATATATTATTAATACTAAGATCACTACAAGATTGAGTACTATAAGGCATAGTTTCATATTAAAGAAGATCATTATATGCAAGATGGAAAAATGTTTGAACATGTTTGAACAATTGGTGTTATATTGGTGAGTGATGATGATGAGATCGGTTGCAGTGGATTTTTTCGTGATCTAGGTGTCAAGGTGATGTGGCATGATATATGGGTAAGACCAGTAATGAGACATAATAACCTAGCCAAAATAACCCTGGACATAATAAACCTACCATAATAACCCAAGGACACAATAACCCAAGGTCACAATAGCCTATGGTCAAAATAACCCATGGAAAAAATAACCCATGGTCATTTTAGATCAAGTTAGTATGCTAAAAAAGGGATTGTGAGGTACCATAGAGGATATTTAGGTCATTTTTAGACCATATATCCATTATATACCCCTAAAATAGCCTTAAATCATCTTTCATTGTTTGAGGTGATATGATCTATCAAGTTTTGGAAGTGGTTTGGGAAAGTCAAAAACATTTTGACTGTTCTTGTGTTAAATCAATGTGTGATGAATCTTGTGGCTGACATGAATTTGTAATCAAATGTTCTAGATTGCTAATATGTTTTAGGGTTAAAGAATTGAGTGGGAATGATCAAGTAATAGATGAAATTAAAATGTAATACATTTTTTAAAGGTGACTAATGCCCTAATTAACATATAATGTATATATGTGTGTGTGTGTGTGTGTGTGTGTGTGTGTAAATTGATAGGTTATGCAAGAGTAGATCATGGATGCGAAGGTGTGGTCAAGTGAAGAGTGAATATTTTCTGCAAGAAGAAAAATTGTTGTTCTTAATTGAATCTAAACAAGAAGAGAAGAGATACACCTAGATCATCGTACTTGTTGAATCCTAATAGGTTCTATAAGAAAATCCATTAATTGGGTAGATCCTAATAGGTCTTGATCAGTAAATCCTTTAACCGCGTGGCTCTTTATTTAGGGTTTGAAATCCTTTAACAAGGTTAATCCTAATAGGGAAAATCTCCTAATAGGGCTAGAGGTAATTCCCTTAACTGCATAACTCCTAATAGGGTATCATTGCAATCTCCTAATAGGGCTAGGCCTTTAACCATATGTACTTCAGAAGAGTATAAATTATTAGTGGGTGATAACTCCCACCATGGTTGAACAGTCTCACAATAGGTAGAGATAATCATGCCATTGTCTCTCTCTCAAGGGTAATATATCTATGCTATGGATTACCTATCCCCATCATGAAATGCATTTAGATTGTCAACCCAGGGACGTAGACTTGAAATGGGATAGCACAGTTTATGCACTAAGTTCCTTTAGGAGTCAAAACACTTATGCTACAGGAAGATAAAATGCATGAAAGGAATCTATGCTATTGCTGCAGGAAAGTAAACACACTTGAATATTGAATGGAATTACTATAGAAAACATATGAAATGAATCTAAGCCTATCTAATGCTCAAAACATTCACTATACATATCTCTACAAATGCTGCAGGAACAACTACAGTGACAATGCTGCAGGAGTAAAACAATAGCTCTATTTGAAAATAGGAAAAGTATAGAAAGAAAATCTATCCTTACTTAATCTAATCCACCTCCCAAGTGGACCTCCTTGGTTGGATTCTACTAACTACTCAACACAAGAAATAATCCAAAATCACTCTTCCATTAAATTCTTCTTAACTGGTTACATAACAATTGAATAACTCATGAAGAACAAAAATAGAGCAACTTTCACTATACTGAGTACATAATTCTATCTTTCTTCATTACCTACTAAATCAGTCAAAATCCCTTTATATCGAGGATTGATTCTTATTGAAAACATAACATAAAAGTCTCATTAAATCTCACCACATAAGGAGGAGATAAAACAACCACAACATGATACAATTATTGCTGTCAATAGAATAACAGTTCTGAGGAAATATAGAAAGACTAATTCCCTATATTCTCTGGAATAGAAGCTCCTTCAAAGCTTGACATATCCATCAGAATCATGCTAAATTCTCTCACCATGGTTGGTCTTCTAACTCCCTTCTTTAATGTAGATGCGCCACTCTTCATACTGCTCTGTGTTTACTTGAAAGGTTAGTACATTCAGTACACATATGCAAGTCAACATTTCAACTCTTACTTAAATGTTAGAGCACAACTTGGAATAATTATATGAAGTACTGCATTATATTTATAGTATTCAGAAAAGCATATCATTCAGGCTACCCATAGATTTTGTGGCTTTAGCTATACTTGGCATAGGTTCACATAAGTATAAGTAATAAAATGTCTTTGAAATGTTTGTTAGAGTATCAACAAAACATAAAGATCATAACAAAATTGAGTCAATAATTAGACTCATTCTTCTCCTCAAGCATTTTATTTCCTTGCTATGGTCCTAAAATCTCCAACAGTAGTCTTCCCCTTCTTTTCACTTCTGAAAGTGTAGGAGAACCCCCTTGTGTGTTCCAAGTGATTTCCTTGATGTTCCTCAACCAGTTGATCCAACCTAGAAGTACTGATGTCATATAATGGCCAAAAGAGTGTAGGTGGCTGGAATGATAAGGACATCCATAACTCCCTTCTGGGCTATCGTCCCAACTTCATATAATTAGCCACTATGTGGACACATGCTTCATAATTAATGGGTCTATGTGGCTTTGCTTTTTTGAAAGCTTCTGGAAACCTGTTCCACCTACTTCTGACCCCTAAAAGAGCTCTTTGGGTTGTAAAATTGGGTAATGTCTGATAGTCTCTATATGCTTTATCTGTCAATGCAAATACTTTCTCCCTAATTTCTAGCTTTGGTCTCCCATATGTCAAATTGAGCCAATCCCTCAGAAGAACATCAGGCTTATGTGACTCAGCCCTTAATGGCAGAGGCTCGGATTTCTCCAATTCTCTATAGGTGTTTAGTTGTCTATCATAATTTTTCTCATTATGCATCCATGACATTAAGGCCCTTATGTGAATGTCCCCTATATAGAGCAGGGGATTCCACTTTGTTTCATATGGGATAATAAAATTGTGTAAATAAAGCTCACATAACAGATTTTGTTGCCATGTTGGCAGAGTCTGATACAAACCATAGAATTCTTGGGCTGTTTTGAGTTCACAATAAATGCCCTTCATTGTCATGATAAGTTGGAACAAAAGAAATTTCTCCTTTAAGCAAATAGCATATATTCTAGGTGGTGGTCTACAAGCTATCACCTGGTCAGCAAGTTTTAAGGCCTTGTTCATTTTCTCTCTCTATTTCTTTAACTGCTCTTTGAGAGATTCAATTTCATCATCCTTCTCAAACATCTCCCTTTTCATTTGATTCCTTTCCTACTTCCACCATGCTTTCTGAAAGGAAAAATGGTTATACAGATGAAAGAGGACAGACTGAATCATTGATGGAGGGAACTCTTGCATTTGGGCTTTCTTTTTCTTCTCCGTAACAGTCTGTTGGAAGAAATCAATGAACCATGTTGATTGGTGAGGTATACTAGACACATTAGAATACACAAGATGCTAAGGAGTAGATTGAACATTCTCAGGAATGTTTTCTTATATTACTTCAAGGTTTGGCTCAAGCACTCCTTGATCATTTTGAGGCATGCTACTACTATGTTCTTTCTCATTAGGATTTTCCTCCATATGTTGGGATTATTCTTGGGAAGGAGAGTCATCAGGAATAACTTCAATAGAGGGCTGTTAAGCTAGCATTGATGATGGAACATCTGGTTTTTAAGGAGAAGGTGGGCTCACTTGTCCTCTCATGCGAGGGCTTCTATGCACAACTGCCTCTTCAACCACTGCAGTTTTAGGTTGGTGAGACCTTTTTTCTTTATGTGCTATAGGAATAGATGCTGCAAGAGTAGTTACTACAGGACTTGACCATCTTCTTCTATTAATTTGAATTGCAGGGTTTTAAATTTCTCCTTCTAAGTTAGGGATTTCTTTCCTAACTTTCTGCTTTTCTTTTCTTGAGGAAGAAGTGGGTACACTACTCTCTGGAGTAGGTTCAGGGGGTTGGTTTTTTGGTAGTAATTCTGGTTCTTTTCCTTTCACAGCTACTTCTTTAGTAGGGTAAGAAGATTCTACTACATCTTCTAGAGGTTGGGCCACATGATTCACTTGGGGTTGCAAAGTTTTAGTTTGGACAAATTCAGCCCATGACATTGGGGAAACATCCCTAAGAGATTTTTCAACCAAAATATTGATTAGGGCATGGTGATTAATAGAGTTTGCATTTCTCCTTTGAGTTTCCTTAGCACCAATACTTAGCATATTATAAAGAAAATTGGCAATATTAACCTGAAGATTATGTCTAATATAGCTAAGTAGCTTAAAATGGTGAGCATGCAGGTTTGAAAATCTCCCCTCACAAGTTAAATACCTGATGATGTGCATAGCTAGTTCTGGAAATGGCTGAGGAAGGGAAAATCTACTGCACACTTTCTTAGTAATTTCAAGCAGAGGATCACTTGGCCTGGAAAAATGAGCACGAGATGACCTAGCATCATGCTCACCCACAACTGGTAATCTTGTAACTTCCACAATTCTCTCTTTAGTGGAAACAACTATCAATCCCATACTGTTGCTTTCCCTTCTTCAAATGTACCCATGAATTCTGCATAAACCTCCTCATTAAACTCTATCAGCTGCAGAAAATAACCAAGTCAGTCACATGCATTGAACTTGTGGACTGCCTCAACATCCACCAGCAAAATACCATGAATGACTGGTTCATGTCTTTGTAATTGTCTGCCCATCTTAATAGTGCCCAATTTATAACTTCTCAGCTCTCCAACCCACTGCTAAGCTTTCAGTTTCTCTACAAATTCCCTCTTTTGAAATGCAATTGTGATTCTTGAAAAATGCTGATATTTTCACTTGCATTACCTTTGTTTTACTTGACACAAACTATAATAATGGCATTGATTTTAGAAGACATCAATACCTTAAGTGTGAGTTACCTCACAGATTAATTATGATCCTTTTGAAGTCATGTCAAGTTCAAGAAAATGGAACTTGAAAGTACGGGGAAATGTGTGAAGGATTTAAAAATTAATGGAATGCAACCTAATTACAACACTAATGTGACAGGGGTATGACAAGGATAGTTTTAGGAATGACACTTGGAAGTTAGTACACTACCCCTACCCCCTATGAAAGTTGAACAAGTGTCCTCACTTGTTAAATTTAGCACAATGTTGGGAAACTAGCTTAATACGTATATTATACATTTAATGCAGTACTAGATATAATTAATTAAACCCATGCACTAAAAATAAGTAAGGAGTTAGAAATTTGTACCTGGCTATGAATTATCATACATGAATGTGAGTTGATGAGAGTGTTGATTTTGGCGGCCGCATAAGATTGTTGACGTGACATTTTCTTGAAAGCATTTGAAAAGAGAAATTGTGGGTGACATGGAATTTGGGTGGGTGGTAGATATAGAAATGAGATGAGTTGGTTAGAAGAAAATATAAAAATGAATGAATGAATATACCTCATTTAATGAAGTTTTATTATGAATTCTTAGAGAAAGCATGTCATGGTGAGGCTGCAAGAGGAAGGCTTTCACCTTCTACTACAAGAACTATTTCTTGAGGGTCTCTTAAATTGGGCATGTTGAACTGTTGTAAGAATTCTTCTTTGGTTTAAGGCTTGTGATACAGGTGCAAGCGGTGTCCATTGACTAGCATCTTGAATTGTACTAGATGAAGCATGGTGAGATGAATTGCTCCATTATCAAAGACATGTTGAATTTTATAGGGTCTGAGCCATCTGGTTTGCAGCTTTCCTAGATTCTCCTTGTATCTAGAATCATTTAATAAAGCCCAATCTCCTACTTGAAATTTCTTATTCTTGATATGTAAATCATGCCATCTTTTCCTTTGGTTTTGGATTAGTTCTGTTCTCTCTAATGATGATTTGCACATTTCATCAAAGGAGTTAAGATGGAGTAGATGTTCTGCTTGTGCTGTAGGAAGAATGATGTTTAGCTCAAGTGTTGTGCACAATGTTTTGTGTTCAAATTCTATGGGCAACATTGCTACTTTTCCATACATCAATTCAAATGGTGTGAACCCTGTTGTTGTCTTCAATGTGGTATGGTAAGCCCAGACTACTTCTGTCAATTATCCACTCCAATCCTTGTGATGCAACTATACTTTCTTTGTTAATATGGCCTCTATTTCTCTATTTGTCACCTCTTCATGTCCGTTGGCTTGCGGATGATAAGGACTAGACTTCCTATGCCTTATGCTATACTCCTCCATTAGCTCTGTGATCAGATTTGATGTCAACTATTCTCCTTGATCCATGAAAAGCTCTCTAGGGACTCCATATCTGGTAAATATTTCTTCATACAAAAATTTAGCTACTTTTTCATCCCTTGCATTCCGCATAGCTTTCACTTCCACCCACTTTGTCAGGTAGTCTATACAAACCAAGATGTAGGATTTTCTATTTGATGGTGGATCAATTGGGCCAATGAAGTCCATACCCCAATTGTCAAAAGGTGTTATTACTACTTGTGGATTGAGTGGCATCTCATCTAATTTTGTTGGACGACCCATCCTCTAACATTTATCACATTTTTTTGTATAACTGGCTACATCTCTGTGTAATTGAGGCCAATAATATCTTGTTGTTAAGATTTGGAGGGATGTTTCCTTTGCTGCAAAATGACCTTCACAAGGTTCATCATGACAAGCATGGAGTATATCATATACTTCATCTTCTCTCACACATCTTCTCATAATCTGATTTGGACTAGTGTAAAATAGATTGTTATCTATCCATGAAAACTGAAAGCTTTTCTCTACAAGCTTTTTCTTGTCTTTCTGAGAAAAATGTGGGGGCATCTTACTTGCTGCTAGATGATTGGCTATGTCTACATACCATGTGCTTTTGATTGCTATATGGAATAGGTTTTCATCTGGAAATGTATCTTTAACCTAAGTAGTGTCTTCATCAACATTTTGTAGTCTAGATAAGTATTCAGCAAGTACATTGGCCTTCCCTAGCTTATCAAAAATTATTATATCAAATTCCTGCAGTAGTAAGAGCCATCTTGCCAATCTACCTATTATAGAAGGTTTGTTCATTAGATATTTTATTGGAGAGTGATAAGTGTGAACAAAAATAGGATAGCCTATGACATAGTGTCAGAATTTGTTCAATGCATAAACTACTACTAGGAGTTCCTTTTTAGTAATTGTTTAGTTCAATTTAGGGCCATGGAGGCTTTTACTGATATAGTAAATTGCATTCTCAAGGTTAGTAGGATTTTGTCCCAACATAGCACCTATGGCATAATCAGATGCATCCGTATGCATGTGGAATGGAATAGACCAATCGGGTCCTTTTAGGACTGGTGCAATGGTTAGGAGTTTCTTGAGTTGTAGGAAGACTCATCACATGCTTGTGTCCATTTAAATTCAGCTTCTTTGATAAGTAGTGTGTACAGAGGACTAGCAATTTGATTGAAATTTTGAATAAAGCATCTATAGTATCCAGGATGTCCTAGGAAAGATCTTACATATTTTTGTTTAGTAGGGGTAGGTAGTGTAAGTATTACCTCTACTTTAGCTAGGTCCACTTGAATTCCTACTGCTGAAATGAAATGCCCAAGTACCACTCCTTCCCACATCATCATAAAGCATTTCTCACTATTAAGGGATATATTATGTTCTTTACACCTAATTAGTACCTTTTCAAGATTCTTCAAAGCCTCGTCAAATGTTACTCCAAATGTTGTAAAGTCATCCATATATATCTCCATACAATCATGTGATATGTCAGCAAAAATACTAATCACAGCTCTTTGAAATGTTGCTGGAGCATTACACAACGCAAAAGGTAGAACTGAATGTGCATATGTCCCCCATGGACATGTGAATGTAGTCTTCTCCTGGTCCTCTGGAGAAATAGTTATCTAATTGTATCCACTATAACCATCAAGAAAGGAAAAGTACTTCTTACCAGCCAAAGTATCAAGTACTTGGTCAATGAATGGTAGTGGAAAGTGATCTTTCTTGGTAGCTTTGTTTAACTCCTTGTAATCCACACAAATCCTCCATTTGCCTCCCTTTTTGGGTACTATAACCAAAGGTGATACCCACTTATTGTCAGATATAGGATATATAAAGCCAACATCTAATAGCTTTTGTAATTTAGTTTTGACTATCTCCCTTAATGCTGGATTAATCCTCCTTTTAGGTTGATGAAGGGGTAGGATTCCTTCATTGATATATATTCTTTGAGTACATAATGTAGGGCTTAATCCCTTCATGTCTCCATAATCCCATGAAAAGGATTTCTCATGTGTTTGCAATAGTTTGGTTAGTTGCTCCAGTTGTTGTGAAGGCAACTTATTATTCACATGGAGATTATGACCTTTAGAAAGCTCTACAATAGTTGTAAGTTCAAGCATGGATACTTCAGGGATAGGACTTGTGTTTACTTCACTAGGTAGAAATTGGTGGATAATAGTGGGTTCTGAAGGTAATACATAATCCTCAAAATTATCTTCATATGTACTTAACTCTAACATAGAACTCTCAGATACATCTTTGACTACAACACAGTCATTATTAAGAATGCTCCTGATGACTTCATCTTCCTCTTGCAGCTTTACAAAGGATTGCCTATGTAACATCATGAACTGAACCATAGAATTCAGTTCTTCTTCCCCATCTCCTAAGTCTAGCCATATAGGTGTACTCAAATCCAGCTGTGGTTGAGCTGGAGGATACAATGCTAATTTTTTAGTGGCTTGCCCATCTGAAATTGTCATGTTCCCTGATCTACAACTTATGTTTGCATGAGCTATTGCTAACCATGGACGTCCTAGAATAAAAGGGTAACAAACAAGGTTGACTTTTGGTGAAAGGATCATGAAATCAGTAGGGTACTCCCAAGAATCTAAGGCAACTATTATATCTTCTATCATTCCATCAAGAGTAACAGTAGAGCTATCTGCTAATTGTAATATTGTTGGAGTAGCTCTCAACCCTTCAATGCTCAGTTTATTCATAGTATCCTTTGTCATTACATTAATGGTAGCACCTAAGTCTATTAATGCATTTTTGACAGACTGGCCATTAATGATGATATTCATGACTTGACTCCCTAGATTTGAATATTTTGGTATTACCAGTTTTCCTAGCATAATATCAGCCAATTATCCTATAACATGAACTGTTGTAGGATCTTTTTTCTTTCTCCCAGGCTTTTTAAGACAAGCTTCTTTAATTGCCTTTCCATAAACTGGAACATCTTTTATTTCTTGAAACAGTGGAATTTGGACATGCATGCTCTTAAGTTGGTCAATAATATCAAATGGTTGATCTTCTTCTTTTGGTATGGGTTTCTCCAAGTGGAGCCTTTGGGGAAAAGGTGGTTTAAATGATATTTGAACATTAGCTGAGCTGGAAATTTTTTATGATCCAACAGTATTTGGAAAATCATTCTCTGGAATTCATTCTGCTACTATAGGAAGATCTGGCACTTCTATGATAAGGGGTGGTTCAGGTGCTGGTAAGGTAGTACCTAATCTTAGGTGTATATCAGCTATATCAAGTGCATAGGCAGGGTGTTGCTGAGGATTAGTAGCATACATTTTCTATTGTGGTTGTTGACTATTTGGATTTGGTTGAGGTTGAGCAGGTAATTGCATCTACTTTTGTGGACCTGCATTTGGAGGTGGTGGCATTATTGCAAGCATATTTGTTGGAGGTGGTAGAGGTGGATATCTAGGATTTGGGTTAGGCCATTGTTGATGTCCTCTCCACTAGTTAGTGGGCTACCAATTTCCTTGTGGTTCTTGCCATTGGTTTGGAAATTGTGACCATTGGGGTTGTTGTGGAGGATACCATTAATTCTATTGATTATTTGGCCAAGCATTATTCCAAGTGGGTTGATTATACTATGGAGGACTTTGGACATTCTGATTTTTCCACTGACTATTATATGGACTTGAAGTTTGTAATGGGTCTTGAGGCATACCTTGTCTCATGGCCCATGGCTAGAATTGAGCAACAAAGAATACTTGCTTGTCCTCTCCTATCTTCAAGTACTCAGTTGGAAGATGCTAGTTCTCCAGGTTTGCGACCAATTTGCACAGACAATCCCTCTTTTGCTTGCAACAATGAGGACAGTATTCAGCCAGCTGTGCCTCTGCATCTGCATGTTTCTTCTTGGTGGTCATAGTGTCTAGGTGTGTAGCAACATCATTTCTGATGGCTTGCTTGAAGTCTAACAATAGGTTTGAAATCTCCATCTTTGAGATGCTAGAGCCACTTCCTTTATTCAACGTTGAGTGAAATCCCCTTCCTTTCTTGACTATTGCTCTAGAATAATTCATACAAATCTTTTGTAGGTCATCCCAGGAGGACTGAGATATATCACCTCCAGCCATGAGGTCTAGAGCTTCAAGACAATTTTCATTCACTCCTCTTAGAAAAATTAGCTTCTTTGAATCCTCCTGCAATGCATGTTTTGGGTTCTTCTGTAGGCTAAATAAGAAGTGTGATGTGTAGTCCTCTAATGTCTCATCTTCCCTTTGTGACATATTGAAGATGTCATCTCCTTTTGAATCACTTCCCTTTTAGTATTCCTTATACTTCCTTAGGAGAAAATCTCTCATCCCATCCCAATTAGCTATTGCATTCACTCCTAAGCCCATGAACCATCTGAGGGCTGACTCCTTCAGAGTTGCTAGGAACAACTTTAGCTTATGACTATTAGTATTATAGTCAAAACTTAGACACAGTATGTCAAACTCAAAAAAAAAGGTGTCAGGATCCTCTGTAACAAGGTCATAGAACTTTGGAAGTGTTGAAGTAGGTATGTTCTTGACGTTAGGATTGTTAATAAGACTTGCAATTGGAAATGGGAATGTAGGAGCTGCCATTACTAGAGGTGTTGGATATTGAAACTATGGCTAGAAAGTATTATTGACTGGGGGGCTTTGAGAAATAGGTGGTCCTAGATTGGGATTATTATGAAAGCTAGCTAATATCTCTACAAAAGGACATAGGTCAAATGTTTCTTGGGTTTCTTCTTCTTCTGTTGAAGATGATGCAACAAACTCAGGCCTGGTGTCAAGAAATGGTAATTCAAGCTCTTCAAATTCCTCCTTTAGTTTAATAAGTTCTTTTGGAAGAAACCTACCATGAGCATCTCACCTTCTTTGATGCATGCAAGTCAGTTTATGACTTGTGAAACAAACTCACAACTTCTTGGTATTAACTAAAAATAGGAAACTAATCTGAAAAATAAATGACTCATTAAGGTTCCTAGTTTGACACCATCCCCGGCAATGGCGCCAAAAATGAACAGTCTCATAATAGGTAGAGATAATCATGCCATTGTCTCTCTCTCAAGGGTAATATATCTATGCTATGGATTACCTATCCCCATCATGAAGTGCATTTAGATTGTCAACCTAGGGACGTACACTTGAAATGGGATAGCATAGTTTGTGCACTAAGTTCCTTTAGGAGTCAAAACACTTATGTTGCAAGAAGATAAAATGCATGAAAGGAATCTATGCTATTGTTGTAGGAAAGTAAACACACTTGAATATTGAATGGAATTAATGCAGAAAACATATGAAATGAATCTAAGCCTATCTAACATTCAAAAAATTCACTATACATATCTCTACAAATGCTCCAGGAACAACTACAGTGGCAATGCTGCAGGAGTAAATTAGTAGCTCTATTTGAAAATAGGAAAAGTACAAAAATAAAATCTATCCTTACCTAATATAATCCACCTCCCAAGTGGTCCCCCTTGGTTGGCTTCTGCTAACTACTCAACACAAGATATAAACAAAAATCACTCTTCCATTAAATTCTTCTTAACTAGTTACATAACAACTGAATAACTCATGAAGAACAAAAATAGAGCAACTTTCACTATACTGAGTACATAATTCTATCTTTCTTCATTACCTACTAAATCAGTCAAAATCCCTTTATATCAAGGATGGATGCTTATTGAAAACATAATAGAAAATTCTCATTAAATCTCACCACATAAGGAGGAGATAAAACAACCACAACATGATACAATTACTGTTGTCAACAGAATAACAATTTTGAGGAAATATAGAAAGACTAATTCCCTATATTCTTTGGAACAATAGCTCCTTCAAAGCTTGATATCTCCATCGGAATCATGTTGAGTTCTCTCACCATTGTTGGTCTTCTAACTCCCTTCTTCAATGCAGATGCGCCACTCTTCATACCGCTCTGTGTTTACCTGAAAGGTTAGTACATTTGGTAAACATATGCAAGTCAACATTTCAACTCCTACTTAAATGTTAGAGCACAGCTTGAAATAATTATATGAAGTACTACATTATATTTATAATAGTCAGCAAAACATATCATTCAGGCTACCCATAGATTTTGTGGCTTTAGCTATACTTGGCATAGGCTCACATAAGTATAAGTAATAAAATGTCTTGGAGATGTTTGTCAGAGTATCAACAAAACATAAAGATCATACAAAAATTGAGTCAATAATTAGACTCATCAGTGGTTTTTCCCTCTGACCAAGGGTTTCCATGGTAAAAATCTTGGTGATCTTGTCGTGAATGTTTGGATGGTTTCATTTGTTTCATTATTTATTCCTACACAAGTTATATGTTGATGAATGTTATTGAATGGTTGAAGAAAAGTTTTGATTTCATAGATTATTGATTCACACCCCCCCCCCCTCCCCCCTTAGTAATCTTATACCTTATAATACTAACAATTTGTTAGGAATAAGGTGTCTCAACCTTGGATAATTCCTATTCTTATTATTTGTTTTGTAAATGTATTTTTTGCAAATAATGCAATTAAGTGTGAGTGTACATGTCTAGTTGGCATGTTGATGTGTCACTCCACTTGATGTGTCAACATCTTGTGCGTAAGGAGATCATGACTGAAATGGTCATGATGGATTCCTATGACGCGTAAGAACTTTTTAAGGAATGTGCTATGACAGGTGTAATAGCATCTTATGACTTGGGCCTATTTGGGCACCCAAGAAGAAGTGGTTGGTGTGTGTAAGAGAATATGCCAAAAATAGGTTGGTATGACAGATTCTGTTACACTTCTCTTGTGACCATTATTTTTGGCAGATTGTATGACAAGCTGTCATAGTCTATTCTAGGGATGGACGCCTATTCTTGGGATTGCATGTAACAACTATGTACATGTGGCTTTGTGCATGGGTCTTGGTGGTTGTGTCCATTTTTGGGTCCAGAGGAGTCTATATATATGATGCTGCTCCTATGGGAGAGATATAACAGAAATTTAAGTCTTGTTGGCTTTGTCTCTCGTCTCCTGAAAGAACTTGCATTGCAAGTGTATTGTAATCTTTGTGTTGAAGATAATACATTGTGCAGGTTTTGGAGTGCTGGGGTTTTTTACCGAAAGGTTTTCCCTAGGGTATATCATTGTGTCATTCTCTATTTTTTCTATATGCATGGTATGTGGTTGCAATATCTTTGTTAAAGTAGTTAACAAATCTGAAATTGTAAGGATTTATAAGAATTTGCACAATACTCTCCTATAGAGATTAGTGTAGGAAGCTATTTCCACACCTGAGTTTCCTTACACAATTGGTATAAGAGCCTTGGTCCTCTTTGTGCTAAGCTTAACAACTTGGAGAAAATATCCAATGATGAAGAAATAAGGTCCTAAGTTCACAAGAGATAACTACACAATATGAAGTGACCAGATGAAAATCTATCTAAAAGGTGTGGGGCCACGACTCTAGAATCATGTTAGATCAAATATGTTGTTACTATTGGGACTTTTACTAGAGATAAATTAAAGGAGCAACGAGAGAATATGAAATCATTGGAATCTATAGTAAGTACTCTATCTAATACTAAATTTATTGATATACATGGTTTAGAGACTACTCATGAGGTTTGGGAAAAGATTAAAATAATCTATGGTGGAGAAAAGAATGTGCAAAAAGCTAGGGTAGATAGTCTAAAGGGAAAATATGATGACATGAAAATGGTTGAAGGAGAAAACATTTCTCAATATGTTCAAAGGATAAAATAAGTTGTTGGTGCTATCAAAAGTGTTAGTGGTACCATTGAAGAAGAAGATGTGGAAAGTGAAATGTTGAGGACTTTGCTACCTACTTATTCTATTAGGGTTTTTTCCATTCATGAGTTGAGAATAATAGATGATGTCTCTTTTGATGGTTTGATTGATAAGCTTACTAATTTTGAGTTGAGAAACTTTGATAATATTATTCCTAGAGTTGAAGCATCTTTTAATGCCTCCTTGTCTATGGATTTAGTGAAGAAGGGTAAAGAGATAAGTCATGCATCGGCTAGTATGTCAAGTTATTACAAGGAATTTGAGTCCAGTTTAGATGAAGAAAGGAAGAAAGAGGAAATTGAAGTATTACTTACAAGAAGACTTCCTAGAGGTACCGTAAGTACAAAGGAAAGTTACCTTGAAGTGTTTCTCATGCAATATGATTGGACACATCACTTTTAGGTGTCCTAATGGTGAGAAGAAAGGAAATCTTAGAATATTTAGAGAAAAAGGAAAAAAACAATGTTATGTTGCAATAGATGAAGGTGTAACTGATGAAGAGTCAGAAAATAATGAAGAAGAAGAGATAGTGTTTGTTGCAATGAAAGAGGAGATACCTCAGAAGGATAAAAGGCATTGGTTTCTCTGATGGAACACAAAAATGAGTGGGTTATTTAAAATGAGTACTCACATCACATGACCGGTGATAGAAGAAAGTTCATAAAGGTAAAATAATTTGATGGTGGTGTGGTCAGGTTTGGTAACAACTCACCCTTCTTGGTAAGAGGAAAAGGTACAATTTATTTGAATGGAAAAAGAAATGTTGATAATATTTACTTTGTAGAAGGTCTGACACATAATTTATTAAGTGTGGGTTAGTTGAATGACAAAGGTTATTACCTAGAATTCAAAGGAGGTTTATGTAGGATACTTGGAAGCTTAGGAGATCTGATTTGTATTGGTAGGAAAATTAAAGGTAATTTATTCCATTTGAATAGTACTATTAACATTTGTCTTGTTTCTAGAGTTGAGGATAGTTAGTTGTGGCATAGAAGGTTTTGTCATGTGAACTTTGATAGTCTTGTCAAAGTTAGTAAGTTGAATGTGGTTAGGGGATTTCCACAATTAGCTAAGATAGACAACATGATGTGTAAATAATGTTAGTTAGGTAAATTAACTAGTTCTACTTTCAATAGCAATTATTTTTCATATGAGAGTATATTGGGCTTAGTGCATATTGATCTATGTGGTCCTATGAGGAAAATAAGTTACAATGGGGATAAGTACTTTATATTATTTACTAATGATTACTCAAGAATGATTTGGGTTATTTTCTTTAATGATAAGTCTGAAGCTTTCTACAAGTTCAAATATTTTAGATCACTTTTTGAGAATGAAATAGGAAAAAGGTTGAAGTGATTAAGATTAGATAAAGGATGAGAGTTTACTTCATCAAAGTTTGTTCAATATTGCGAAGGGAATGGAATCCAAAGGTAGATTTATGGACCTAGTGTTACTATAACTAATGGTGATGATGATGAAGACCAATCAAGATCAAAAGAATACAAGATTATAGAATGATTAGATTAGTTATTATATTTTCATTTATGTCAAGCAATTGATATCTAATTTATATTGTGTTTCCATATCATTGAGAGTATGATATAAGTGTGAATAAGTAAAGAAGAAGTGAAATGTTATGAAGGTGACAAAATTAATTGGGAAACTAATACAAATCAAAAAATGTTAAGGTTATGTTGATATAATTGTTTCTACCTAACATTTTATTATATCAAGTCAGTAATGAATGGTAAAGAAGATTAGTCAAGTCGGTAAGAAAAACAATTTGGCTATCGATTTCGGTAAGAGCAGAAAGGTCATTTGATAAAAGAAGGATAGTTTTGGTAAAGGAAAAGAAACCCAAGACACTGAGCTGATGGTTTTAGGTACCAAGAGAAGTTAACCAAAATTTAATCACCGAGCAAGGAAAAAAAATTAAATACAAGGATCAAAATGACATTTAATGATGAGCTATGATGAAGTGGAAGATCGTGATGATAAGGAAGAGTTGGTTAAAGATATTTAGGATCAAGAAAATTCAAGGTGATGATCTATGGTATATATATAAGTGGTAAAAAGTGAAGGAATAAGTTTCAAGAAAGTTCAAGTTCCAAGGTGATGATAAAATGTGTTATTGAGTTCCAGATTCAATGAATAAGTTTGTGAAATGAATTGGATGACTGAGATTAATCAAAAGAAAATTTAATAAAGGATATTTTGTATATCTTTTTCACCTAATTTATTTTTTTAATAAATGCTCTTGTACTAATTTAATTGTAAAACCTTTATTCACTGTCTATTTCACAAATTCTTGTCATGTATCACCAAATTGAGTTGGATTTTTTCTATTTTAGCTCCTATAGCTCTATCATGATCTCCTCCAACTTATCCATGCCTAAAAAAATTTATGCATCATCCACTTTAGGGAGTTCTTAAGAATTTTCATCAAATGCTTCCCCTAGGCCAAAGTTTTCTCTTTAGTTCTTTGAGAAGTTGGAAACCTCATATTGAGATTTGAACCCTTCTATTTCATCCTTCTTCACTCATATTTTCTTCATTTGGTTGTGGACTTCTTCAACATCAATATTTTTTTTTCCTCTATCATCTTTTGGCTTATTCTTATTCTTGTTTTTTGCATACTTGTTAATGTCATCAATGACATACTTGTAATACTTAGCTAGATGTATAGATATATTACGTTTGAGACAAAAAAATAAATCCTTTTCCCTTGATTTCTCATTAGATTCATCTTATTTTTAGAATATCTTGCAACATGACCAAAACCATTACATGCATAGCATCTAATCTTTCCCTTGTTAGTGATATATGTATTCATATTGCTTCTGCATTCACTTTCCTCATGACTAGGATTATAAAATTTGTAACACTAACCAAAAAAGAATTCATGATTGTGATTTACCCAATTTCTACAATGAATAGATAAATATAAAAATTTATTGTAGTTAAAGAACTTACCACCATTCCTTTGAGAATTAGGTTGTCTTGTATGTGCCTTCTTTTTTCCCCTTTTCTCAGTTCTGGGATTGTCTTGTCCTAACTTGGAGATTTCCCCCTTTAAAAATCAAATCCAACTCTTATCCTTGGTGCTCCTTTGGTTTTCAAGCATAGATTAAATCTTTACAATAATGATCATAAAATTTTCTTTGTAGTCATTTGCAATCACCAATTCATCTCTAATTTCTTTTTCAACATATTTTGCCTCCTATAGATTAACCATAAGCTCTTTGTACTCATCTGAAAGATTTTTGCATTCATCAGATCTCTCTTATATGGATTGACTTAGGATATCATAATTCTTATTCTTTACTTTTATTTTATTTTTGAATCTCATTTTCATTGATTCTATTTTATTCTTCAAAGATGCATTTTATTGCTTGATTATTTCACACTCTTCAATTTTTTCCTTCAAACTTTGAGTTAGTTACTCATCATCTGATCTCTCTTATTCATGTTGATGTATTTGATCACACAGTTCTTTTAACTTTGGTTTCTTTTAATTATGATTTCATTGTCTATATGAAGATCTTGGCATCCCTTATATCCTTTTATAACTTTTCTAATATAGCATTAGATAGATCTAGATCATTCAAAGCAACAATAAGTTTTTCATGCAATCCTTATTATATCTTGTTATCTCTATTTGACCATTAAGTGTTTTCATTAGTATCAAATAAGATTAGTTGGTAAAAGATGGAATAAGAAGATATTCAAGCTAGTAAGTGTTAGGATAATAAGAAGAAAATGAAAATATTAGCAAACAAGAGAGAACACAATAACACAAAATTTAACGTGGTTCATCCAATCCCTAGGCTATGTCCACCAACAGCGAGTCCAATGTCTTTAATATTATCCAGCGATTACAATCTGAAACCTGCAACTCAATACCGCTAATGGAAGCTACAATAATCCCTCATACATTCAATCTCAAAACCCTAAGCCCTTTTTACAACTATTTTTGACATAAAAAAATTAGGGCAAAAATACTCCAACTAATAGAAAATAGATGGCCGACACGTTACAATATTATTAAGTCATTCTTAGCATCGAGGGGTGTTTCCCCTCGACCTCACCCTAGGGCACTACCCCTCAGGGGGCCCCGCAAGGGGCACTGACCCTTGATCCCATCAAGGGCTCTGCCCCTTGACCCTATGGATAAGTATGATTAGGCTCCACATACATAACAGTCAGTTGAACTATTAAAGAACTCACACCGAGCAGTCACAAGGTAGAACTGAAAGCTAAATGTATACAGGTCTAACTAAGTATATTTACCAAGAATCAGAGTATACCGAGCACCAATTCAGTGAACACTAAGAATTATACACACTGAGCATCAGGTTATTCACCGAACAAAGAATACAGTATTTACTGAGTTATTCAGGAAATAACATAGTAATCAGTAATGGCACATTTATCTATGAAAATGGTTTGTTTTACCAAGATCGAGGCACATTTATTATGGATATAATCATTAATTGTTGTGATGATTCCTATGTAATATTTAGGTCTAGGTTATTTTTGTACACCATAGATCTTAGGTTTTCTAAGATGTTTTAAACCTAATTAGGTCTAAGAAATTTTCTATATAATTGTAATTGATGTCATTTTGACATAACAAAAAGAGGGAGTTCATGAAGAAGTAGCCACCTTCGGGACATAAAAATTGAGACAAAAGTCTATATGACATAATATCAACTAGATGGACTTATGCATTAAACACTAAAAAGAGAATGAGGGAAAAGTCCCTAGTAATGGCAATGCAAACATTGAATTTTCTTGAAATTGAGGAATTGATGAAGACATATTCCGAGAGATTTCTAGTGAAAAGCTGATCACTAAAAATACTTGATGAAAATCTGGCAGATATTGATGAGTAGTCAATTGCTATGGTTTTCTAATTTACAAGCCCAAGCTGAGGTAGATAAGATGGCTTTGGACATAATCCTTGAGAGGAAGACTAAGAGAAAAGGTAAAGGCATCCATGCAGATGATGTAGATCTGGAAGTTAAGAACACCATTGAGCTATCAAACATTGAGGTACCTAATACTACTGATGTCACTGAGTACCTAGATGTAATCCATGATACACTCGAGTAGGTGAATATACAAGGAATTGATGATGGTTCAAATAATGTACTCATAGAGGACATTACTAATGGAGACCCTGATGACATCAAGGATGATGAGGATGTCACAATTGTTGGAGCTCAACAAGAAGAACAAGCCCCTACCGAGCCAGCAGTAAGTATTGTACCAGGTGCCCTTCCTATATTAGTTCAAGTAGTTGACATAATAACTCAAAAGGAACCTAAAGGCTCAATCCCTGAGAAATGAAAGGATAGAATAGGGGAACAAGGAATAAGCACTCAAGACACAGTAGAGTCAAATGAGCCTAAGGACAAAGAGGCTGACACACATGCATAGGAAGATCCTAAGCCTGCATAGATCACCAAAACTTACACTACATCAAAGGTTCCAACCCAATCGAATGATACTAAGGTCACCGATGAGCATAAGAATGAAGAAATAGTGTCAACTGAGCTAGACAAGATAATTGTAGAGGTAAAAGATTTAGTTACATTCGTTAAGTTATCTTCACAAGAGTCTAAGAAGAAGAAGCAGAAACATGGAAAAGGACTAGCTACCTTGGATGAAATAATTATTATTCCAAAATGTGACCCAAGGACCCTAGACCCTGAGGAATTGAGAAAATCTGGAGAGATGTGTACAAGAAAAGAAACAGAAGAAAAAATTAGGAAGGAAATGATTCTGGAGCATCCTGGGTGTAAGAGCAATCTTGCATCACCCAAAAATATTTATGTTTTTTGTATTCAATAAGGGCTATCTTGTGCAGAGCTGCTATTTATGGAAACTTGCTATTTTTAGTAAGATCTTGGAATGTTCTGATTTTACATGTGGAGGTTCATCTTAGTCATATCAGCCTGCCAGCAAAGTTTCATGGCTAGACCAGGTCTAGTTTTGAAGATATTGAAGATTTTTGGTATTGGCAGCAGGGTAAAAAAACTTTGAACTCAATTTTGAAGGCTTTAGAGGCTTTAGATGAGGTTGAACATTTGGGTGAAAAGTGCTTGTGCTAGTCAAGCTTGTAGAGCGCTTTGTGGCCTTTCCAAAATGGGGTTATAATAGTCAATCGGGTCAACTGGTGATGACTTATGGTCTCCGAAAGTTGGGTCACCTGAAATGGCAGAAAATAATTTTTCCTTCAAAATTTTATGTTCAGGTTTCAAAAGTTATTTTGAGCCGACTCTGATGTAATAAATTGAAAAATAAAATAATTCTAAGTTTGGTCAACCCTAAGGGCTAAATTTTTGGAACCTTCTCAGGTGGTGGAAAATGCCTATATAAAGAAGGCCTATAGTGTTGTCTAGGGCACTTTTGGGTAGTAGATCTGGGTATTGATTTGAGGGTTTGTCCTACAAAATATTATAAGGGAATGCCCATGTGGCTTTGCATATTGTAATTCTGAAAGTTTGTAATTCCACATTTGTGGAGATAATAAGAAGCCAATTTTTCTGTTCTTGCATATTGTTGTTGTTTCTCTATTTCTTTTATGTGTTTGTGGTATAAGGGGGATCACCCTTCATCAGGAAAGTAATATTAAATAGATCTTAGAGGATGTAAGAGACATTATGAAGTAGGTTGTACTGGATGTCCAAATAAATGAAGACACACCCATTTTGGACCAACTTGCAACTCTTACAAAACATATCAATGCCCCAAACATAGATGCTAAGAAAAGGATATAGGAAAGGGCAGAGGAAAACATAGAATTCAAATTAGTAGAGAAGATCAACCAAGAAGTGGCAATTAATAAGGTAAAGCTTTCTAAATTTATAACAGAGCTACAATTAATACTCAGAAAGTTATGCAGATTTTGTTGAAGTTATGCACTATGGAAACATTCACTGCTAAGGTCAGTGAAAAGATCAAAAAGATAGAAGTAGAAATCTTATCTAGTGCAAATGCTTCTCTAACTAAGAAAAATTCTTTTCATAAGCATATTCTTAAAGTGCAAGAATTAAGGTGATTAAGAGCAGAACTAAGGAAGTATGAAGATATCATAAGTGACCAGGTCACCAAGCTACAAGTCAAGATGCTTCCTCACCTCAAGATCATTGAGAGACACATTGTGAAGGCACATGTGTTGGTAGCTACACTAGAGATATCAATTTTGGAGAACATATTCGATATGCATGCACAAGTCGGTCTTGAGCACATTGCTCTCACCAGCTTGAAAGAGGAATGGGAAAACCTCTTGACTTCACTTAAGAAAACCTACCAGCATATATTTGATAAGTTGTAAGTACATTTTTTTTTGGAATTAATTTCAAAAAGGGGAAATCTTGTATATACCAATGTAATTCACTACATACCTGGAGCATGCACCGAGGGGGAGTTTTTGTAGAAGAGTTAGTAAATTTTGGTATATGTATATATGGAATTAGAAAACTTTTGATTCGACACATATATATTTGGTTTTGATACTAATTCCAAACGGGGAGATTGTTATCTCTATTTTGAGCATTGAGTGTTTTCATTAGTATCAAATAAGATTAGTCGGTAATCTATACTGATCAGTTGACAAAAGATGGAATAAGAAGCTATACCAGCTAGTCAGTTGAACTATCAAAGAACTCACATTGAGAAGTCACAAGGTAGAACCAAAAGATAAATGTATATGGGTCTAACCGAGTAATTTTATCGAGCATTAGAGTATACCAAGCATCAAGTCAGTGAACACCGAGCATTCTACACACTGAGCATCATGTTATTCACTGAACAAAGAATGCAGTGTTTACTAAATTATTCAGGAAATGACATAGTAATTAGTAATGCCACATTTATCTATGAAAATGGTTTACACAGATCTATAAACATTTTAGAAAGATTGAGGCACATTTATTATGGATGTAATCATTAATTGTTGTGATGATTCCTATGCAATAGTTAGATCTAGGTTATTTTGTAGATCGTAGATCTTAGGTTTTCTAAGATGTTGTAAACCTAATTAGGTCTAAGAAATTTTCTATATAATTTTAATTGATGTCATTTTGACATAACAACAAGAGAGAGTTCATGAAGAAGTAGCCACCTTCATGACATCAAAATTCAAACAAGGGTTTACATGACATAGCAGTTATCAGAGTTAGTATTCAGTTTATTCAAAAATATACAAGGCTACCAAGAAGAACATAGGACAATACACTACACATCAAGGTGAAATTGAATTGGTATTTCATTGATCTGATTCAGACAAGTCATAGTTGTCAATTGTAGATATTTTCTATTATCTTTCAACCATCATAGCAGGATTGAAAATCTCTTAACAAAGTAGACTTAACAGTCTATTGTAAATGTCTTAATCGAGTGCACATTTATTTTGTGTTGCTAAAATCCTTTCACAAGGTTGATATAATCAATCTTAAGTTACTCCTAACAGGGTAATCTCACCAAAAGTGATCACACTTGTAGCCTTAACTGACATACTTTATTTACTGCAATGGTGAAGAATTTGTGGGTGTCATCCCCACCATAATTTTTACCTTCTAAAAAGGGTTTCTGCGTAACCAAAATACTTGTGTCATGTGATTACATTTCATGTATGGTTTATTGTTTATTTTCATGCACTTTACATTTACAAGTTAGTTGAATGTATTTTGCAAATAATGGATTGAGTTGGTTAGATAGACACTACTATTGCAAATTTTTTATTCAGTAAAAGTTTTTGAGGGTATTGATTCACCCCTCTCCTCTCAGTACTTTATCTTTCCTATCCCAAAATATCTTTCCTTCTTGGATCTCCCTCAAGTTGTTAGGCTTTCTCAAGGGGACTCATCTTTGACACCAATTGTTGGAAAGAGTGAACACTAAGAGGGGGGATGATGAGGGGGATTGAATTAGTGTTCTAAAATTTTTAACCTTATTAAACCAATTCTCTAATAGCTTGAAGTATAAATTGAAAAACACAATGCATGAGCATAAAGCAAACGGGAACACAAACATAACACACATATTTTTGTGTGGAAACCCTTTTGCAAAAAAAACCACTGTGGAGATGAAACCCACAAGCCAATGCTCTACTGAAATATTATCTTTTACATGTTTTGGGATTTCTCTTGCATTCAGGCACATTTCCTAGAGCTCACTGCTCAATACAAAAAGGGCTACAAACCATTACATAAAGGTTCACTACATTATAGAGACAAATAAAATAATTAATACATATGTTTAAATATCTAATATAACATCTACAAATGTCTGATTACAATTCCATATAGGCACAATCTATAGATCTGAATTCATATTTTACTGATTGTACACCGAGTCAGTTTTCCTTCAATCAATAATTCATATTTGTAAACCCTGCACACACAAATTACTCTACCCATCTTCTGCACATCTAATCATACATCAAAAACATAAAAAAAACCTAATTTTTTGTTCTTATACTTCTACAAACCCTAATTCGATCTTGTAATGTTAGCATAAAAATATTCTTGGAAAATGTAAACCAATTTTCACGTAACTGCCAAAAATAAGATTGAAATCTCAAATCAAGTTATAGTATCAATCAATTTGACTTTAGATATGTCAACTTAATTGATTTTAATAATCTTTGGATCACCAAAAGTTCTTTACCAACTTGCATAATAGGATTTTCCATCATGTCAACATGCGCTTTCATATCATAAGTTGTATGCACCAAAAGATCTTGTCATGAAACCTTTGAATTAGGAAGAATGAAAAAAATTCTCTAGATGCGCACCCAAAAATAACAATATACTAGCTTTTGATAATCCAAACACTATTTGCATTATTGAAACATTCTGCCTTGTTTCTTGTACTTAGCCAAAATTTGATCTACCACTTGATCTAATCTTCAAATGAATTATGTACATGGTAATAAGGTTTATACATAATGTTGTTTCCATGAATGAAAAAAATCATGCATATCTTCAGTGTCTCTTTCCATCTTTCCAAAAAATTAGACATGTACCCTTGTTTTTCTATTTGTAAAACTTAACTAGCTCCACCTATTTGAGCTATAAAATAAAAAAATGGCTAAAATTTCTAGCAACATCTACTTGATGATTTCCTACTAAGAACCTAGACTAGTTTCCTATACTATCCATTTAGTAGAGAGTCAAAATGCCTGATATAACATTAAAGAAAATAACCTTTACCCCTGTTGTAACTCACTTATAGACTGTTGTAATTCACTATCATTCTATTAAATAACTATGTATAATTTATGTCAATGGACTCATCTATTCATCGGGATGAATGATACATATTTTTTTAATTTAATGATAATAATTTTCTATAGAGAACCTTCTTATTCACCTAATAAACCCCAAACTAACCAAATAACTTGTGCAAAAACAACACTTCGATGAAGTTTCATCTAAACTATGTGTAGTGGTACTTATTTAACACCTAGAAACTATGTGTAGTAGTACTTATTTAATACCAAAAAAAGATCATACCTCAAAATCAATGCTTGAGGTGAATCCCATTAATTAGGATTGGCTCCATATTACCATCCAACCTAGATAGATAAAAGGCATTGTGTTTTTTTCATATGAGATAACATAAGGTCCACTCTAGAAAGAATCAAACATGGAATCTTTCCAGACCTACTTTTAAGATCATCCCATTTCAACACAATACCACCCTCTTGAAATATTCTTGGGGATTCCCTTTTGTCAAAAGACATTTTCATCTATTCTTGGTGGTGTTGTATTTTACTCTTGGCCTCATTTCTATCCTCCTCTAGCTCAACTAGATGAGCTAACCTTACTATCATAGGACCCTCTTCCATCACATCAAGCTAGTGTACCAAATCTAAAGGTGGCAATTCAAGTGAGATAAGTAGTCTAGCTTCTTTACCACAAACCAACATATAAGGAGACTATCTTGTAGCTATTTTAGGAGTAATCCTATCATCCCATAAGGCTGATTTAAACTAAGTATGGAAGGCTCTCTGGTTACCCTCCATAGTGTTCTTGATGATTCTGATTAAATTCTTATTTGTGGATTCAGTTTGACCATTGCCTTGCAAATAGTAATTGGAATATGTATTCAAATAAATCCCATTCTTCATATCCCACTTAGAAATTCTAAAACCAAAAAATCCAAGATCATTATTTGAAATAATAGATTCAATAACTCCAAACCTGGTAACTAGTTCTTCATAAAAATTTAAAACAACAATCTCATCTGCTTCCTTAAGTGCCACTGCTTTAGTCCATTTGGTTAAATAGTTCATGGTTGTAAGAACCTATTTGTGACCAACATTGGATGGAGGGTTTATAACTCTAGTAAAATCCATCCACCACCTCATTAAAGGGTTTTTCAACCTAAATAGGATGTAAAGGAAAGGTTTCCAATCTTTCTTTTCCAGTAACCAAAGTGCTTCTTTACACCTTCTTACCAAGAAGTGTGCATCTTTGAATAGATTGGGCCAATAATAGCCATATTTCATCACCTTAAGAAATGTTTCTCTTCGTGAAAAATGGCCTCCACCTGACCCCTCATGGAACTCACGCAATGCCTTTTTAACTTGATTGAGATCAATACATCTAAATAACACTACATTGAAATCCCTTCTAAAAAGAATACCATTGAGAAACACATAAGGTATGCACTGCAATCTAAAATACCTTCTTTGGCTTTATCCACCCCCTATAGACACTCACCAACCTGTAAAAAATGGACCATCTCTTACATCAATTAGTTACACCTAAGATGGGGCAGTTGTGTGTAGACACCGAAAATTGGCGAGTCTTACAAGTTTGAATTAATGACTGATTATTCTTCTATTAATTAAATGATTCTTTAATTATTTAATTAATTTCCTTTATTATTCCCAAAACCTAACCTTATCATCACTTAATCATCCTTCTTAATATTAAATATCAAATATATACTCTATATATAATACGCCAAGATATATCGAGGTGTTGAATTTTTCCAACTTTAATTTTCATTAAAGGTGAATGATGAAAAAATTAAATGCCTCGATACATCTCGGTGTATTATATATAGAGTATATATTTTCTAGTAGCAGTCACAACGAATGTAAGACATTGAATAAATTAATATATAATCGTATAACACATTTTTATTGAATAAAAATTAATATAATTAGGGTAAACATCATGGTTAGGGCTAAACTGAGTATTTAGGTTATTCTTAGTACTAGGGTATAACATTATATTTAGGATTACAGATAGGGTTAATAGGTATATGCCATGGTTAGGGTTAAGATTTATGGCATGGTTAGGGAAAGTCTTAGAATTATCATTATGAGGTTTGAAGTACAATTAGTATTAGAGTTATAATTATGGATAGACTTAGGATTAGGGTTAGAGTTAGGATTATGGTAAGGGTTATGATTAGGATATTGTTACAATTAATGTTTAGAATTAGAGTTAGGATTATTATTAGGGCTAGGGTTTAGGAATGGTTAATATTTTAGTAATGGGTAGGCTTTACATCATGGTTACTAATAGAGTTAGGGTTAGGGTTTTAATTATGATTATAGTTAATCCTAATGTTAAATCCTAATCCTAAATATTACACTAGATCCTAACCATAATAATAACCATCATGTAAAGTAACCCTAATCCTAACCATAACCCTAAATCCTAAATCCTAAATCCTAATCCTTAATGCTAACCCATATTCCTAAATACTAAACCCTAATCCTAATTGTAATTATTAAAAACTAATCCTAAGTGCTAAACTTTGATATTAAACGATCATCCTAAATCCTAAATATTAACCTAAACCATAATCCCAAATGTTAAACCCTAATCCTAAATGTTAAACCCTAATATTAAATGATAAACCCTAACTCTAACTATTAATTTAAATCCTAAATGCTAAAATATAATCCTAATCTTAATTACTAAACCCTAATCCTAAATGTACAACCCTAATTCCTAAATCCTTACCTAAACCATAGTCTTAAATACTAAACCCTAATTGTAAATGCTAAGCCATAATCCTAATTATAACTATAAATGATAAACCCTAATCCTAAATCCTAGCCCTAATACAAATCCTAACCCTAACCATAATCACAATCCTTAATCCTAAATGCTAAACCTTAATTGATAAACAATAATCCTAAATGCTAAATTTAAATCAGGGTTTGACATTTAAGATTAGGTTTAGCATTTAGGATTAGGATTAGAGTTTAGCATTTTGGATAATGGTCTAGCATTTACAATTAGGGTTAGGATTATGGTTTAGCATTTACAATTAGGTTTTATTATTTACAATTAGGGTTTAATATTTATAATTAGGGTTTAGGTTAGGATTTAGGGTTTCGTATTTTAGATTTAACTTTAGCATTTAGTATTATTGTTTAGCATTTAGAATAAAGGTTTAGCATTTAGGAGTGAGGGTTATGATTAGGATTAGGGTTAGGGTATGGGTTTACATAATTATTAATTTTATTCTTAGGGTTAGGGTTTGTATTAGGGCTAGAATTTAGGATTAGAGTTTAGCTTTTACAGTTACAGTTAAGATTATGGATTAGCATTTACATTTAGGATTTATTATTTACAATTAGGGATTAGCATTTAAGATTGTGCTCTTGGATAGGATTTAGGGTTATGTGTTTAGGATTAGGGTTTAGTAATTAAGATTAGGATTGGGGTTAAGTATTTACGAATAAGATTTAACATTTAGGATTTAGGGTTATGGTTATGGTTAGGATTAGGGTTTATCATTTAATATTAGGGTTTATTATTTAATATTAGGGTTTAGCATTTATGGTTAAGGTTTAGCATTTAGGATTATGGTTAAGGATTAGTGTTTAGGGTTTAACAATTAAGATTATGGTTATTGTTTAGTATATTGGAATATAGGTTAGCATTAAGTAAATTATAACCAATTGAAGTTCAGTTCCATACATACCTTAATTGCTTAGGTGGAGGTGGTGATATCACCTAATCCAATAGATGAGGTGTCAGCAACTACAATGATTGATCCAACATTGTCATTTGATGCTTTTCTCCACATTTGATTTTTTATCCTCATGATTTCTTCAATTTTATTTCCATTTGTATTTGTATTTATCTCTGGTGCTCAGTTTCTATAATCTTTTCTCAAGTGATCGACCTTATGACAATGCAAACATTCCATACTAGTACTTGTCCAATTACGAAATCTTCCTCTCCAGTTCTTTCTCATGCAATTTGTACCTACATGTCCATATTTGCCACATGTTGTGAAATTAACCCAAGTGTTGTAATCTCAAAGATATGCATTACCTTGCCTTCTCAATTGATATGTTTTTTTTTGTTCTTTTGGTATCCAAACTTGCTTCATCTTTGTCCTACATTCCTGTGACATGTGTCCATGCATGTTACAAGTACAACAATGTTTTTCCATAAAATTTTTCTTTGGTTACCTATTCAACTTTGATCTGCACTCATGTGCTTGATGTCCACACTTATTACAATTATAGAAATAACCATTAAATGAAGGAGTGGATTTAGGAATACATATTTTAACTGGTTCATCTAGCCATATTTTACCTTCATGCACTCTTCTAAGAACAACCCTAATCCATTCTATTTTGAATTCTCTCAGGAAATATAGGGCATTCATCAATCCCTTCACCTCCAGGTGTTTGTGCTCATCCTTGAGCTTTATGTTCTTACTCAGCTCCTAGTAAGTGGATTGAAGCTTGAAATCTCTAATTTTTCTGACTTTACAATGGATGTATGTGCATATGTCTTGCACCAACAAAAACCTTAGTGGTATAATGGAAAACATGCTCACTTGATCAATCTGTGAAGCTATTTTAGGGTGTAACTTGTATTTGGGTTCCTCATGAGTTGTAGACTTAATCAATGTGACCTTCTTGTCACTCTTAGACTTCAATTTCATAACTTTAGATGAAGATGCCATCAATTTCTCAAATTTAGGGTTTTGCGAATATTTCAGTAAAACAACTTGGTGGCTGAGGAACTTACTTGAAGTAGTGATAAAATTTCTTGGGATCTCCTTAAATCTCTATTAAATGCTCTAGAAATTATTTTCTCAAATCACTCAAGTCACTCTGGTTCTTCTCGTGGTTTCTATGTGATGAAATGACTAACTTCATCGCATATTTATACCAAAAATTTCTTTTCCCACTTAAATTTTTGTATTAAATGATTTACCTAGCACAACTTGATAAACATAGTTTCACTCGATTAACACTTCAAAGGATTTAGCTTGGTTAACACTAGATATTACATCGGTTGATACTTCAACTCGGTTAACCTTACCAACATTTACTGACTAGCAAATATTTACTTTGTCATGATTTTACCGACTATACACATTTTAATTTCTAAACATATAGTACCATAGTGCATTTCATTTCATGTTGATTTTGTGTTCATTCACTAGATATAAGGAACTATTATAAGATATAAGCAATTGAAGTTCAGTTCCATACATACCTTAATTACTTAGGTGGAGGTGGTGATATCACCTAATCCAATGGATGAGGTGTCACCAACTACAGTGCTTGATCCAACATTGTCATTTGATTCTTTTCTCCACATTTGATTTCTTATCCTCATGATTTATTCAATTATATTTCCATTTGTATTTGTATTTATCTCTAGTGCTTGGTTTTTGCAATCTTTTCTCAAGTGACTAACCTTGTGACGATGAAAATATTGCATACTAGTACTTGTCCAATTACGAGATCTTCCTCTCTAGTTCTTTCTCATGCAATTTGTACCTACATGTCCATATCTACCACATGTTGTGCAATTAACCCAAGTGTTGTAATCCCAAATATATGCATTACCTTTCCTTCTCAGTTGATATGTTTTGTTTTATTATTTTGGTGTCCAAACTTGCTTCATCTTTGTCCTGCATTCCTGTGACATGTGTCCATGCATGTTACAAGTGCAACAATGTTTTTCCATAAAAGGTTTCTTAGGTGTCCTATTCAACTTTGATCTGCACTCATGTGCTTGATGTCCATACTTATTACAATGATAGAAATAACCATTAAATGAAGGAGTGGATTTAGGAGTACCTTTTTCTTTTCTTTAGCAAACATTTGATGTGTGGCCTGGTTTTTCACAATGATAACATGATAACTTCTTTGGCATTGGATTGACATAGGAATTCTTTTGTTCAACTTGTCTTGATGACTCTCCCTACTCAGTATAGCCTAATCCAGTAGTGCTATCTATTATTCTCTAACTGTTGTAGAAATTCATCCATTCTTTTAGTATTGTCTTTAGCTTTCTTGATCATCTCATTATGTTGTTATTGAATCTTTACCTCTTTCTTCAATCTTTCATTCTCTTCTCTTAATTCACCAATGTCTTCCAATTTCCTTGTAAGCTCATTGTTTACTTAGTTGACTTCCTGAATTATGACAACCATATGATTAGATATTTCAAAGTGATGCTCAGTGAGTCTTAATATCTCAGATTCCTTCTCTTGTAACTTATTAGTCATTTCCCTCCTATCTTGAATAGCCAAATTTCTTTCTTATTCTTCTTGCCTTGCATTGTTCATGAAATCAATCATTCTAACCATTTCTATTTCTTGAGTGATATCTAGTGCTTTCACTTGTTCAGTAAGATGTTGATTCTTTTCACATAGATGTGATATGGTTCCTTTAGATGCATAAGATATGCTACCAGATCCAAATCCTTCAAATAGATTATCTATCTCTTCTTCATGATAATCAATCTCATTATTCTGAAGTGCCATATCCTTCCTTTTGATCAGTAAATTTCTTAGTTCTTCTTTGGCTTCCTTGAATTGTTCAATGTAGGTCTGCATCTTTATTCTCTGATTCTCAATTGTCTTATCAAGATTATACATTTCCATCCTTAGATCTTTTATCTTTAGTGATTAAACTTTCCAAAATAAGAGAATTAGCTTTGATACCGATTGTTGGGATTATGGAAAGATGTGTACTGAGAGGGGAGGGGTGATGATGAAGGGTGATCCCCTTAATATACCACAAACACATAACAAAAATAGAGAAATGACAGTAATTTGCAAGAACAAAAAATGGGCTTATTATTATCTCCACAAATGTGGAATTACAAATTTTAGAATTACAATATGCAAAGCCACACGAGCATTTTCCCTTATAATATTTTGTATGAAAAAGCCTCAAATTATTACCTAGATCTACCCAGAACTCCCTAGACAACACTATAGGCCTTTCTTATATAGGCAATTTCCACTGCCCAAGAAGGTTCTAGAAATTTAGCCCTTAAGGCTGAAATCCCTAAGAATTATTTTATTTTACATAGGGTCGGCTCCACATAATTACAAAATATGTTTTTAGAATAGTCTTTGTAGAATATCCTTTAGTATCAACATCCTCCTCATTTTCCATAGGTTCACCTTGTTCTTCTAGACCATTTTGATTTTAATTCTACACTTCCATAATCTGATTATCCTCTTCAATTATGTCATACCTACAAGTTCTCTCAAATCTTTGCACATTCTCATCAACTCTGAAATTTTCACTTTCAACAATATTCTTCAGTCTATAGTTATAACATTTATATGCCTTTCTCTTATTAGAATATCTAATAAATACCCCTTTATCACTTGTAGGATCAAATTTTCTAATATCCTCATCTCTCTTAATATAACACTTTCTTCTTAAAATTCTAAAATAATTTACTATAGGAACATGACCAAACCAAATTTCATAACCTGAGCCTTATTGGTTCCTTTCCTTATTTTTAATTGGTTCAAAGTTTATACTACAGTGCTCACTGTTCTCTCTATTAGATCTATAGAGCATTTCCTTCAATAATCATAGTCCTAGTTGGTGTAGGAGCCCCAACATCATGAAGGCATCTTCTACATGTATTAAACTATTAGGACTTCTTAGGAAGAATAGTGATCCTATTGTAAGACCTAGTGCCAAGATTTGGTCTTTATGAACCACTTGGTCAACTATGGTCATGGATCCTTGAAATTTGATATTTTGTGTTATTATTATTATTTTAGGTGTTTCTTGGGATTTTTGGTCTATTTATGACCCCTAGGAATGTGAACAAGAAATAATTGGTCACTTAGAGCAAGAAATGCAACTTTTGCATAAAAGTTGCATAGCAAATTCTTGTTGGCTTGACAAGTTCTTGCAAATTGGTTGTAAAACCTCCTCCCAACAGATCCATGGTTGAAATTGGGTTGTAAAAATTGGAGGAAGTCCTCATATATCCCTTATAGGTGGGTGTAGGACATATGATGTATATTTTTAGATAAAAACAATAAAAAGAGACCTTTTTTTCTGCACACAACAAATTCTTTAGTTCTGTACAATCCTGTAAGGACTCCTCGGGGTGTGAGACCAATGTGATATTGAAGTAGGGTGAATTCTTTTTCATTTTCACCTACTCTAAGCCTTTGATTAATTAGATAAGAAAATTTGTGGTGTTTTTAGTAAAACCAGTCAGCAAACCCTAGTTACCTAGGGTTTCCCTAAATAAATGTCTTTTCTTCCTCATTTCACCATTGAAAAAAATTGAGAGTTGGTGAAATGAGGGGAGCATATATTTATTTTTTGAATCCTAAATCATTTTTCAGGTTGGTATTAGAAGGTCAAAGATCCAACTAATTCTCGATTGACATCTCTATGTGGAAACCAATGAATAGAGTTAGCATTTGGTGATAAAGGCATGTTGGGGTTGAATCAAACACTAAAATTGAATATGTATATTGTATTTGACATGGAGATCATTTTTGATTCCATGATTTATCTTTTCATTCAATTTTAAGGGAACTTCCTTTGTTAACAAGTCCTATTAGGGGCAATTAAGCCTCTTGGACCAATAATTTTTTGGACATGAAATGTTGGAGTCACATCATCTGAGTTAGGGTGGAGTTGTAACTCAAAATAGGGTGTCCAAAAATGCTATTTTTTCCTATTCTTTTGGAGAGATTGGGAGTTTTGTCCATTAAATCGACTGAGAAGGGCTATAAGGAAATTGAGTGCCTAAAGAAGGAATTAACATGAATAGAAGTGTAGAGGGATACTAAAAGGTGGATTCATGTCTCATCAAACCTAAATAAGGTCTAAGAAAGTTGATCCAACCCTATTCCCTAAATTTCATATTGCCTCTTGTGTTATCCATAATGACTAGTGTAACCAAACATGGTCACTAGGGAGATTTCTCAATCCAATCCAAGAACTTGGTTTAGTTATTCTTGTGAAGGTATATTATGGTGAGAAAGTTATTTTTAAAGGTGTGGAGCCTATGTTTCATGACCTTTTGAATGAGTCAAGGTGATTAGACCCCTTTGGGTAAAGACCAACCATCAGCTCTGCATCAAGAGGTATCAGACCTTAGGAGGAATTATTGGAAACAAGATAAGATGTCAGAGGGTGATAGAGAAACCAATGTGATAATGAATAACATAGAGTTATCAAAACTAGTCAGGGAACAAATGGTTAATAACAGAGAAATGAGGGCTAAAAATCAAGCCTTAAGAGAAGAGTTGGAAAGACTCAAGGGCAGTGGTGTAGGAGCACCTATGTTCTTGGCCAACCTAGCTCCTAGTTTTGGCTTGTAGTGACCTTAGTCAAGTCACTTTTCAATAAGGACTTAGTGAGTTCCTAGTGTGTGTGTGTTTGGAGATCCAATAGGTTTTAGGAAGGTTACTAAGTGGCTTAGTGAAGGCTTTACTAGGCCTAAGAATGGACCTAAGAAGTATGGCTTGTATGCTATTTGATGATGTCAGTCAATCAAAGAAGTGGTTTGACAATGAAAATTGGATAAGTGAGTGACATGAGTAAGGTAAAGGTCCTAGGAGTCATTAGTTATCCTTAGAGGTCATTTTAGACCTTTTGACATGACTTAGGAAAGGTTGTCATGCAAGATGTAAAAGTTGTCAATGACAACTTTGCAATTTTGCAAAGTTGTCATGACAATAATTTGTCAAAGAGGTTGTCCGAGAGCCAGAGGTAGTTAGAGGGTTATAACCAACATAGCTCAGTTGTATGAACCTACAAATGACTTTTTTAAACCAAGACATAGGATTGGATCTCATAATTTAGCTTTGTTTTCATTTTGTAAAGCACTAGTGTGACTGTGCCAGCATAACAATGAATAGAAAGCTCAGCTATCCTTCATCATGGATTAGACCAGAGAATTTACTTTGCATGTAGTTGTTCTTCATGTTTTTATAAGTATATTTGTTCTTTTCTTTGAGTAGATAGGTTTCTTTTTGTCTTTGCAAAATAAATCCTCCTCTGTGACTAGTTCACTAGTGTGTTTAGAGTAGAGGTTGAATAAATGGCTCTAACATGAGTTTCCATGGAAGGATTTGTATGGTCTTCTGGAATGTGTTAGGGAATTGTACATAATTTATAAATATGTATTTTTATGGTCTAGTTTTCAAGGGAAATAATTTTGAAGACAAGCCCTAGGCGAGCCAGAGCATGCTCGATTAGTCAGGTTGTAATTGATTCAGTAAATGAGAGAGGGCTCGGGGATTGAAAGAGCCAATCCAATTACATAAAAGTGAGTATTGGTGATCAAAGAATCAATCCTAAGAAGGAGAACCTTTGACCAATCTAGAAAGATGTGTGATCATCAAACCCTCATTGAAAGCCAGCGAGGCCTAATCAAGCCTAAAAACTAGGCTTGAATGTAGGAAAGGATTGAACAAAAGCCTAGAAAACCTAAGAAGTTAAAAATCCTTTGTAACTTTGAAAAGGGTATTTGCATATGTGATTTGTTTGACAAATTATTTGGGAAGTTTTGAAGTTATGCCCTGAAAGGTGGTTTGGAAGACCTACAAGGACCTAGTAGGCTTTTGGTATAGATTTTGGAGATAATTTTGTGGGAGAAGGAAGATTAATGGTGAAACACCTCAAATGTGATCAAAAAAATATAGTATGAGCCTTCTATCATAATTTCTACATAGTATCAAGCATTTTGGTGAGAGGATGAATTCCATAGTTGAATTCACATGAAGTGAACTAAGAGAAAGATTGAGTTGTACTTCTTGGTAGTGAGATCTTGAGGAGAGGAGGAGATTTTCAAGAATCCCTCAGTGAATAGGGTCTAAGAGAACCTTAGGATAGGTCAAGGATAGGCCTAGAGTAAGTCCTAAAAGGAATAGGACTGGTTGGTAGAAGATATCCCTATCAAATTCATATCAGAGACATTAAAAGGCTTGGGTAGTGAAAGGTGTATGTCAGAAAGAAGTGAATCCATTTGAGATAACACAATGGTGACCAATGTTGAATTGGCTAGAGAGGTGGTTGAATAAAAAGAAAGAAGTAGGCTCCTAGAAGAGACTATTTGAAGCTTTGAAAGATAAGCTTGATGAAGTGGAAGAGACCACTAGGAAAATGAAGGAAAATATGGAAGTAGAAGATGACAAATGCAAATAAATTTTTGATGAAGATTACATCCCTAAACCAGACCCACCAATCCAAGAAGAAACTTTCCTAAAATCCATTAAGGCATTGGGAGGCAAAGAAATTGAGGGGATACCCATGTTCACTGACAAGATGGATTCAAAGCTAGTGATGGAGAGGATTAAAGGGATGGAGAATCAATTTGAATGTGAAGGTATCTTAGAGGCACAAAGGGTGAAGGTGGATAAATCAAGGCTAAGGGGACCAGCGGTAACAGGGTGGAAATTCCTTCAAGAAGAGAGGGAAAGAGAAGGGAAAAGACCCATACAAAATTGGAGAGCTATGGTCACAAAGATCAAATATAATTATCTTCCAGAGTATCATGAGATCCAAATGTTAGGAATGGGAACACTGAGAGGGGGGCAGGGTGAATCAGTGTCCATTGTATTTTAACTTTTCACTTTAATCTGAATACTGAATTATACATGCTTAAGGGCTGAATTAAACATTCACATAAACATGAAACATGAAATCAACACATGACACCAATATGGTTATGGGGAAACCCAAATAGGTAAAAACTCCGGTGGGACTTGATACCCACTAATATTCTACACTAGTGTTTTGTGATCCTTGTTAGAAGATCCTTTACCTTGTTAGGAGTAGCTTTACAATTCTTTTAGTACAATAGACCTGGTTAAGGGTTAGACCCTGTTAGGATTCTTTTACAATGATCCCTATTAGGGGAGTGGACTCACTATCCAAGAGCTCACTGCTCAAATGATGAAGGCTACAACCTTCTGAGATTAGATACACACTATATCTACTGGTGAAGTATTGCTATGACATTGCTTGTCAGATCAGTTCCTTTGGTGCACTGATGCTTTGACCTCTTACAAAGCTCTAATACATCATATGCTCTCTTCACATACCTTTTTTCTACTTCTCACAACTCTATTTCCACTTCCATACCAAATATAATGGGCTCACCTTATATTTATGCACTCATACCAATTATACAATTAAGTTGGCCCTATAACTAATTACAAATAATGCTTCCAAATGAATTGGCTTAAGTGTGCTTACAATTATATGTGTGAATATGTCAAAAACCTAAATACAATGGGTGCATAGCCTATACAACATTAATTTACAATCACAAACCAAAATAGTCACTGTCGGCTCTATGCTCTATTCTCTACTGGCACACATTGGCTGTGCAACTTCAACAGACTATAACTTTCACATCTTTTCATATCTACTTATGCACTCTTAGTCTAAGCATAAGTATATTCTAACAATCTTAACTTCCAGGGCACATACCTTAATTCATCTATATGCATGGGTGCAGGTGCTCTGAGCTACAAGTGCTCTATATGATGTCCAATCTTCAACACTTAACTAATTTCTGATCTTTACACTTAGTGCACTGACTCCAAACTGCTATATGACTTTGTTTCCATAATGACAACACTATATCTAGTCATATACTTTAGTATAGACAACTTTCCAACAATCTCCCCCTTTTTCATTGATGGAAAAAAAGGAATATGGCCAAGTCTCTAACTGATCCTTTACACAAAATTTTTTGTCTTCTATACATTTTATACAAAATCTTATATCTCCCTATACATATATGTACTCCATATTATATACAACTCCCCCTTTGAAATTAATGAAAAAGGTGCATCAAAAAACTTTATCTACATACACTCACTGAGGGAAAACATTCGGATATGCAATCTTGATTTTCTGGATCTCCTTCTTCCAAAAGGTTATCAGAGAATTGACTATCTGTAGATGGGCGCATAATGCATATTGAAGCTTCTCCATCTCCAATTCTATGCTCGGACCTTGATCATAGGTTATCATGGTGGCATCAATCTCCTTTATGTTTTGACTGAGAATATCTAGTTAGGGCGCAAGAGTGTTCCTCAACTGAGTTTGTCTAGATCTTATCTTCTCCATTTCTTTCTTTGCCTTCTCAATTAAGACATTGTTACACATATTTACATCAGTGGAGGTATCTAGAACTAAGCTCTTCACTTTCTCAATCATTGCCTCTACATCTTTGATCTTTTTAAGATGTGCATCAAAGAACTTATCCTGATCCATGGATTCTGCAATGACTTTCCTTCCCTGATCCCCAAACTCCTTCAATGATGCTTGACCAGACTTAAGAGAGTTTAAATCTAGTGCAAAGTTACTCATCAGTTCATATACTATTTTTTCTTAAGTATTTCTCATCTTCCACTATGGTTGCAGATTCTTCTATTCTTGAGAAATTGACTTTGAACTATGATAAGACTATTCTCACATCATCCACTGAATGAACTTTTACTATCTTCTTATCCTCTGGCAGCAAACTGTTCAAAATATTTACTGATTCCATCAGGAGAGGATTTCTCATTACTTGTTTCTTGTTAGCCTTCTCCATAGCTAGGATGCTGAACTTAATTAGGTCTTCTTCCTTCCGGGAGTCTAAACTGCTAGTGTCAGGTGTGAAACTTGACAATAATGTTGAGGCGGGAGTGATAGGAGTGCTATCCATCACCTCTTGCTTCACCTTGAGAAAATCAACATAAGATTCATCTTTCTTTTCTACCTCTACTCCTTTCTTTTCTTCTTCTTTCTTACCAAAAATGTCTTCTATGATTACTTCTTCTTGCTGAGTGGAAGGGGTATTGCTGCATAAGATTTCTACTTCCTCAGTGCTGACAAATGCTTCCTCAAACTTGTCCAAGTCCTTATCAGTAGCCTTCATGGCTATTTCCACATTATCTATGATAATTTTGTTGTCTTTGGGTGATTCTATCATGGGCGTAGACTGATCTACTTCTATTTGAGTTCCTTCTATGGGCGTTGAGTCCTAAGGACCTATCATTGGTACATTAGTGGGCTCAGCCACTTTATCTTCCTTTCTGGGTGCATGCGTGATGGGTGCAGGAGGTGGTTTGATTTATTGTTCCAACAACACTTCCTCAAATTCTTTTTCTATCTCCTTCATTATCAGATCATAGTCCTTGTTCATTATATATAGAGTTTGCATCTTTGTTCTAAGGTGCGGCTTCACCAAATTCAATATAAGTGCTTCTTCATCTTTAGAACATACAGGAAGTGTATCTTCTAAAACTTTTTCTCTTATTCTTTGATCTTCCTCATTTTCTTTTCTCTTCCAGTGTTCTAAAATGTCCCATACATTATCAAGAATTTCTATTTTCAATTCAAGAACTATCTTTTTGAACTTTATCATATGCTTGATAATCATTCCATGAATTTTTGACTTATGAATCTCACTATATGATTCATAATGTTTCCCAACTTGATCAATTCTATCGTCATCAATAATTCTAGTGCTCAAAACTTTAAGGCTAGGCCTGAATCCTACCTGAGAAGGTGCTTGAGTGTTTTTCTTTCTCCTTAATTCTTGTGAGGATGGATGCATAGTGCTTTCTTCTTTCTTCCTCTTGAATAAAGGCTTATACTCTGGAGAGTATCTTTGGGTGCAGAAGGAGTACTATCTTCCTTATCCTTCTGATTGTCATCTTTCTCATTTTTTATCACCTTTACCTTGCGATCTTCTTGTTCTTCTATTGCACTCTTCAATTCTAGAGAAATCTTCTCATCCCTTGCTTTATCAAGTTTTTCTTGTGATACACCATGAATCCTTAGAATCTCTAATGTGACCTTTGCAACCTTTCTTTTTATTGTAGCACTGTTGACCTTAGCATCAAATTCTCTAGTCTTCTCTTCATAGGTTCCCCACCTAGGTTCATTGTCATCTTTGGGAGCTGATAGTAGTACCTATCCATAAGCTTCAAGAACTTGTTCCTCAACCTCATACCCAAGTGGATGAATCCACTTAGTTCTAGGCTCAACAGCTTCCATACAAGTAGTATCAATCTCCACCATGAAGCATATTGAATCTTTATACTTCTCCACAATACTTTTAGGAATCCTGTACCTCATCTACATCCTTGCTCTGAAGGTCTTCAATTCCAAGGTAATGAAATCTCTAAGTGTGCTTTCAGTGCATGCTTTGTTTGATATCTGTGGCATGGTAGGAATGGACTTGTCTAGATACAAGTCTAACACTTTACCAACTATATGAAGGTACATATAGATGATAAGGGACCCAAACCTAAATACCTTAGTCTTGTCATGTTTGATAGCCCTAATGTTGTCTATCAATTGTGCATGCAAGATCTCACACAAGTTGAACTCTCTATCTTCTTGCACAAGACGGATGGCTGCAAGAGTATCAACTTGATGTCTCGCTGCTCTATCAGCTCAATGGTCATGCCATGCTTATCACTTCTGGATTTACACACTTTCTCCACCATTTTCCTGATATCCTTACCCACTGGAAGGATGACACCTATCTTAGATAGGCCTATCATCTCATGAATTAGGCCTCCTATGATTCTTACTGGTATATCTCCAACCCAAAAGAAATCATCATGGATTCTGCTTAACAATATCTTTATCCATTCTTCCTTATAGAATTCATATGCCATGGCATATTCAACAATAGGGTGATCATTCCATTTTGTGTATTCATCCATGAAGGTTTTGTTTGGTTTTAGCATTGTGTTCATGTGCTCCCTTAACCTATCCAATCCAATAGGTTCCTTCTTACAATAAATGTAAGCCCTGATGTCTTCTACATGCATGATGCCCATCGGCGTGAAGGAAAATGCTCCCTCTAAATCATCTAGGGTTGATTTAAATGGGTGCCTTTTGAAAACATACCGCTTCTTCTCAGCAACATCAAAAATAATAGGAGTGGCCATGAATTACTTAATATTCACTTTCTAAAAGATCTCTGAGATGTTCTGATGGTTTTCAAATTGGTGCAACAAGCTAGGGTTTTTGGAACTAATCAAATGCACTACAATTACTGATAGCTCAATCTCCAAATCTTCACAACAACTTCCAAGGCTTAATTTTCCCTCCAATCGCTCTTAATATGAATACAATGAGTGAACAAACAACTTTCTATGTACTTAAAGTAAGAAATTCTCCATTAATGCAACTCGCATAAACTAGGCAGTCACTTCAAATTTTAAAACTCAAGTTCTGCTAACAATCAACATGTGCCCTCTTATACAAAGGTTCCAATACACTCCAATAGATTAAGTCCAAAGGTGCATACTCTGAGGATGAGTATACCAGCCATGTAGGGGTCTAGAGCTAAATTAGCTCCCCTTATGACCCTGAGGGCCATTCATGCAGATGTAGAGGGTGCATCCACTAGGGATGCATCCAATACATTACCATCAATATTTTCTTTCTTTCCATCTGACCAAATCATGCTCGCATCTTCTGATGCCTTCACAAACTTGACTTTTGCTTCAGGATCCAAAACTAGTTCTTTAGCCTTTTTAGGGCTTTCCTGACCTTGCGTCCTTGATCTAAAAAACTTTGAGATATGTCCAGCCTTGTTACAGGTGTGACAAATCATTGGAGGTCTATTATTCCTTGGCACATTGACATGAGTCACCATTCTGCATTGTTTTGTTGTATGACCATTATAGTTACATATTTGATATGTAACATTTTGAGAACTTCTTGCATTGGTCTGATTCTGATTTCTTTGATCATGCTGAATCATGTTCTTCTTGCTAGTCTTGCAATTTATTGCTCTATGACCAAATCTATTACATGTATAACAATAACCATTAAAATTTTTTACCTTTGTATAGTTCCTTGAAATGTGTCCATGCTTGTTACATGCAAAACAGGTGCATTCAATAGGCTTGCGCTCATTTTTGGGAGGACTACCATTGTCTTTGGTTTGATCTTTAATCTTCTCAGTATTAGTAGAGTCCTTTTTTGTCTCCTTTCTTTCTCTCATCTTATCAATCTGATTTTGTGCTTCATTATATCCAATACATCTAGTGTCTCCTTTGATTATTCTTGCATACAACTATGATTCTACCAATTCAGCATTGGTGTACAATTTGTCAATGTGGTTCTTTGCATCTTTCAATTTAGACTCAAATCTTGCTTTGCAATTCTTCAGATCCAAGATTTCCAAATTTTCTCCTCTTAACTCTTCATTGAGTTGAAGTTTCTCCTTTACTTGTTCATTGTAGACATCTTGATTGTTCATCAGTTTGTCATCAAGTTCTTTAAGCTAACTCACTAAGGATGCATTTTCTTCATTCAACTTCTTGACTTTTTCTTTAAGATCACTGTTAGAGCATCCCTTCAAATCCTTTCTTAGTTTCTTGATAACTAATTGAGCATCACTGACTTTTTATTTTAGTTTTTCAATTTCTCTTTCTGAGTTGTCCAAGTCTTCAAGAGTTACTACAAGATTCTTCTTCAAATCTTCTTTGTCCATGATCTCATCAAGTGGTTAAACTTCTTTTTTGAGGACCAGAGCTCTGATACCAATTGTTAGGAATGGGAACACTGAGAGGGGGGGGGGGGGAGGGGGGTGAATCAGTGTTCACTATATTTTAACTTTTCACTTTAATCTGAATACTAAATTATAAATGCTTAAGTACTAAATTAAACATTGACACAAACATGAAACATGAAATCAACACATGACACCAATATGGTTATGGGGAAACCCAAATAGGTAAAAACCGCGATGGGACTTGATACCCACTAATAATTTGCACTAGTGTTTTGTGATCCTTGTTAGAAGATCCTTTACCCTGTTAGGAGTAGCTTTACAATGCTTTTAGTATAGTAGACCAGGTTAAGGGTCAGACCCTATTTGGGGAGTGGACTCACTATCCTAGAGCTTAGTGCTCAAATGATGAAGGCTACAACCTTTTGAGATCAGATACACACTATATCTACTAGTGAACTGTTGATGTGACACTGCTTGTCAGATTAGTTCCTTTGGTGTGCTGATGCTTTGACCTCTTGAAAATATCTAATACATCATATGCTCTCTTCACATACCTTTTCTATGCTTCTCACAACTCTATTTCCACTTCCATATCGAATACAATGGGTGCACCTTATATTTATGTGCTCATACCAATTATACAATTAGGTCGGCCCTATAACTAATTACAAATAATGCTTCCAAATGAATTGGCTTAAGCTAGCTTACAATTATACATGCACATATGTCAAAAACTAAATACAATGGGCACATAGCCTCTACACCATTAATTTACAATTGCAAACCAAAATACACTGTCGGCTCTATGCTCTGTTCTCTGCTGGCACACACTGGCTGTGCAACTTCAACTGACTGTAACTTTCACATCTTTGGATATCTAATTATGCACTCTTAGACTAAGCATAAGTATAGTTTGACAATCTTAACTTCTGGGGCACATACCTTAATTCATCTGTACGCATGGGCACAGGTGCTCTGAGCTGCAGGAACTCTGTATGCTATCCAGTCTTCAACACTTAACTGATTTTTGATCTTTACACTTAGTACACTGACTCCAAACTACTATATGACTTTGTTGCCATAATGAAAACACTATATCTAGTCATATACTTCAGTATAGACAACTTTCCAACACCAAATGTATAAGAAGAGGAAAAATCTCAAACAAAAAGAGATGGATGTGGCTTCTTACACTAAGGAGTTTCAAAAAATCTATTTTAGGTCCAAGGTTCAAGAAGAGGAGAGTATCCGGGTTGCTATATACTTGGGTGGATTAAGGTGGAGCATCCAAGAAGATATTAGTCTATGGACTCCTACTACTGTCCACAAGTGCTTCCAATTAGCACTTAAGGTAGAAGAAAAGAACAAGAAGAAGCAAGACTCTAACCCAAGAGGTACAGGTAGAGAGAGAGACTGTAGAGGTGGTTATGGTGGTAGGATCAATGAATGTAGAAGTCAAGGAGACTCCAACCTAGTTGAACAAACCAGTGAGCCAAGTGGAAGAGGGAATTATGGAACAGGTAGAGGATTCCAAAGTGGTAGAGGAAGATCAAGTGGTTTCAGCAGAAGGTCACACTTTGAAAGCATGAAGTGTTACAATTGTGGACAACTAGGCCATCCATCCTATAGGTATCATGATAAAGCTACTAGTTCCCAAGGAGAGAAAAAGATAGATTATACCCAAAAGGAAGAGAGTAGTGTGAAGTCATTGAAAGTGAATTTGGATTTAGAACATGGAGAGAACCTCATGTTTAGGAGAGTTCTACTCAAGGAACCTGTCAAGGATGAACCTAAGCATAGTAGGGCTATTTTTAGGATCAAATGTAAGATCCTTGGAAAAGTTTGTAAGGTTATCATTGATTCAGGTTCAACTAATAACATAATATCAGAGGAAGCAGTCCCAAAGTTAAAACTTGAAAGGATACCTCATACACATCCTTAAAGGTGACTTGGCTAAATAAGGGGCATAATGTTCTAGTCAATGAACAAGTGTGGGTGGACTTCATGATAGGTGGTTATCAAGACAAGATGTTATGTGACATGCTACCAATGGATGCTTTCCATTTTCTATTAGAAAGTCCATGGAAATATGTTCGGGATGCAACCTATCATGGAAAGAAGAATGTGTATAGCTTCAAGAAAGATGGTGTGACTTATAAAATGCAGTCACTTGTGGAGGAAGGAGCTGCAAGTTCAAGTGATCCTAATGTAATCTTGATGAGTGGGAAGGAGTTCTTGCATGAACTCAAAGAAGAGGAAGGAGTAGGGCTAGCCATAGTCCTAAAACCCAAGGAGGAGACCAAGGTTCTACACCCTACATTGCTAAAAGAAGTGCAACAACTACTGGACTAGTTTAAAGACATAATAAGTGATTGGACACCAGGTACTCTTCCTCCTCAAAGAGAAATCATTCATCAAGTTGAATTTGTACCTGGAGCATCTTTTCCTAACAAAGAAGCATATAAAGTTACCCCAGACTAGAATAAGGAGATTGCAAGGAATATTTAAGAACTTCTTGATCAAGGGATGATAAGAAAGAGTATTAGTCCATGTGTTGTCCAAGTGGTTTTCACACCAAATAAGGGAGGTAAGCAGAGGTTATGTACTAATTCTAGGGAAATCAATAGGATTACCATTAGATATAGGTTTCCTATCCCTAAAATAGAAGACCTTATGGATTGTCTTGGTGGGTCTCAATATTTCACCAAAATTGATCTTAAAAGTGGGTATCACTAAATTAGGATGAAAGAAGGGGATGAGTGGAAGTCAGCCTTCAAAACTAATGAGGGTCTTTATGAATGGTTAGTCATGCCCTTTGGGATTACAAATGCACCTAGTACATTCATGAGGTTAATGAATGAGGTCCTAAAAGATTATATTGGCATTTTTGTTATGGTGTACCTTGATGAAATACTCATGTTTAGAAAGACCAAGGAGGAACACATGCAACACCTAGAGGTTTTCTGAAGAAGGTTACATGAGGAGAAACTATCTATCAACCTAGAGAAGAGTGAATTACTCAAACAAGAACTAGTGTACCTAGGCTTTGTGGTGTCTCAAGGTGACCTTAGGATGGATCCAAGTAAAGTGGGATCCATACTAAGTTAGAACACTCCTAAAATAGGGAAAGAAGTGAGGAGCTTCCATGGATTAGCTTAGTTCTATAGGAAGTTCATAAAAGAATTTAGTGAAATATGTGCACCTATGCTCAATACTATCAAAGGTGGAGCCAAAACCAAGTTTGTGTGGACCAAAGTAGCTCAAGAGGGGTTTGAAAGATTGAAGCAAAGAGTAGAAACTCATCCTATTTTAGTACTACCAAGATTTGACAAGCTCTTTATAGTTGAATGTGATGCAAGCAACATAGCAGTGTGAGCAGTCTTGAACCAAGAAGGAAGACTAGTTGCATTTTTTAGTGAAAGATTGAATGAGGCTAAGTCAAGATATTCCTCATATGATTTGGACCTCTATGCATTGATCCAAGCACTTAAAAAGTGGAGGCACTACCTATTTCCTAAGGAGTTTGTAGTCTATATAGATAATCAAGCATTAAGCTACATTAACACTCAAGACAAGCTAAATCATAGGCACATCAAGTGGATGGAGTTCCTCCAAGCCTATACCTTTACCATGAAGCATAAGAAGGGTCTTAACAATAAGGTAGTTGATGCATTAAGCTGAAGGCTACTGACTATCCAAGAAATCCAGCTTGAAAGCATTTGTGTGGAGGGATTTAAGGAACTCTGCAAAGAGGATGAGGACTTATCCAAGGCATATAAGGTATGTGAAGACTTTGTGAATCACTTTCATAGTGATTTTTATGACTACACATTAAAGAATGGATTTTTATTCAAGGGTAACCAGTTATGTGTACCCAAAGGATCAATGAGGGAGAACCTTATATAAGAAAAACACAGTAGAAGCCTTAGTGGACACTTTAGCTTGAATAAGACATTGGAACTAGTGAAAATGTTCTTCTATTGGCCCAAGATGCCAAGAGATGTTAGGAGGTATGTTAAGCAATGTATTGTTTGCCAAAAATATAAAGACACATCTACCAATGCATGGTTATACCTTTATCAATCCCTAAGAGGCCATGGGAGTGTCTAAGTATGGACTTTATGTAGATCTCTATAATTTTGTTGACTATTAGTATCTTACACTTAGTCATATATTTAGGCAATGATGGTCGATCATCACTATGACCGAGTCATTCTGTAAAGGCTAAGTTTTGTATTGTATACTTACCAAGCAGTAGTAATACCGAGTAAAGTCATGGTCACAATATGTTTGTAATATGTCGAGTATAGTTATTGCCAAGCTACATATATCAATGATTACCGAGTGACAGAGAAGTTCAATAGATGCTAAGTACAGTAGATGCTGAGGACTGTTGATGCCGAGTACTAGGGATAACTTTTGCCGAGTTAGCCAGAATTGACATACAAGTCTGAAATAGCACAATGATCGAGGTAAACCATTTTTGAGGATAATTATATTTTGTATGTTGTCTATTGAGGTAATCACGAAGGTGGTTATGCATCCATATTGTGATCATTGATCCCTATGTATAACCTTTAGCCAATCAAAAAATTGTATAGTATAGGCGGCAATAGGAATATATCTGGACCATAGATCTTGTAATGGTAAAACATTTTTGTTACTATATAAAGGAAAGATCTAGGATAGAGATATGTGTGTGAGTCAGAGAGAGAAATAGAGACATTGAGATTAGATGAATATTGTGAGTATGTGAGTATGAGGAAATGACAAGGAGAAGTATTCAGATCGAGTTCAGTGACCAAGCAGAGCAGTGAAAGGATAGAATCAAGAAAGATCAGATAAAAGAGATCACAATCATAAAATAAAGAGAAGATCTATAATCATCATATCAGTGAAAACTGAAGGATCATATACTGAGACATTTTAACCAGTGTATCAGGGTAAATCTCTTAACCAAGTAGTCTTAGCAGACTTTTGTAAATCTCTTTACCGAGTGCTTACTTTATTGTAAGTTTACAAATCCTTTAACAAGGTAGACTAAATAAGTCTCTTAGCTTTTAAAAGAGCAAACCTTTCACACGGTAGATCATGATATGATCAAATTTTGTAAGCCCTAACGGGAAAAATTTATTATCTACAGGAGTGAAGATTTGTGGGTGTCATCCCCAGCCCAGTTTTACCTTTCAAGGGTTTCTGGGTTACCAAATCTATTGTGTTATGTGTGATTTCATGTATGCTGCTTGACATGATATATTACTTAGATTGTTCAAGTTTTGTTTGCATGATGCATAAAGTTCTAACAGTTTAAAAGGATAGAAGTTAGTAAGTTTTGATTCACCCCCCCTTCTCAGTACTACTTTCCCATTATTTCCAACAATTGGTATCCGAGAAAAGGGTTTCTCATAAGGAAGTCTAACCACTTGAGGAAAAGATCTTAAGATGGAAGCTTAAAAACTAGGAAAAGTCATAGAGAATCAAAAGATTGAAGTACAACTAGCATTACATCAGCTAGAAGCAGCCATAGGGGAATTAAAGAAATCCTTGAGAAAAAGAAGAGAAATTGCTATTCAACAAAGTGAGCCATTGTAAAAGGAAGAAGACACCACTGGACTATTTGATATTGGTAATTCTATAGAAAATGACAAAGCCATGAAAGAACTACTGGAGAAAAATACCATATTGAATGATGAAATCAGGACTCTAAAAAGAGAACAAGAAATTCAATCTGTTAGACTCTGTGAAGTAGTGGAGTAGAAAAAGAAATCTAAAGATGATAAAGAAATGGCTGAAGAAGACAAAACACAAATTGCAATAAGGCTAGATGAAAGAACAAGTGATATACAAAGGTTGACTAATAATCAACTAGATATGGTAAATCAACTACTACTATTCAACCAAGAATTGGGTAGGAAAGACTTGGAGAACAATCAACTAAAACATGAAAATGATCAGCTAAAACATGAGTTCAGAACTAAGAAAGAAATCAATGAAAGGATGAACAAACCTAATGAAGCTACAAAGTATTTTGAAGAACTGTTAAGGTCACCTAGGAGATCTAGTGATAGATCTAGACTTGGATTGAATGAACAATCATCTACCGAAGAAGGAGAGTCATCAAAAGATGGAGAACATAAGATTTTTAAACCAAAGAACAAAAAGCCCACATGTCATCACTATGGGAAGCTAGGACATACAACCAACATATGCAGAAGAAAACATGGTAAGACTGACTCTAAACCTAAGTTTAATGGACATTGTTTTAACTGCAAGAAGCATGGACATCAAGCACATGAATGTAGATCTAAAGCTAACATTTCATCCACCTCACCCAAGTTTCAAGGAAGTTGTTTCAATTGTCAGAAGTATGGGCACAAAGCTTACGAATGCCGATCTAGACCAAGGTGGTCAAGTAATGAGCAAACAAAGCCAGTCGCACAATGTAAAAGTTGCAATTAGGATTACAACACTTGGTAAAATTGTTATTATTATGGTATGGACATATTGGAGTAAATTTCATGAAGACTCATTTTAGAGGAAAATCCAAAAGCTAGATGAATGGAAGCATGGTCTATTCTAAATGTAATAAGGTCAGTCACTTAAAGAGAGATTGCAGATCACCTATGCCAAGCAATGTTGAAAACCAGAATGAGGATATCTGTGAAAAAATGAGGAACCAGATGGAAAAGTCATGGAGGAAGAAAGAAGAAGGAACAACAAGTGAAGAAAACACATCTGAGGTCACCCAATCCGATGGATCAGGTGATCACACTTCTTCCAACTAGGAATGAAAGGTATGTCTGGAACTGATTCTTGCAAAGCCTTACTTTACATCAGTTCCTAACATAGAATCAAGAGAAAGTCCATATTTGCATAGATTAAGATGCATTAGGACATATCTGAGAAAAAATTGAAAATTTCATTTTGATGTCGAGCATTAGTGTCATGAACGAGCTACCAATGTTTGTCGAGCACTTGTTATTGCCGAAATGCTATGTCGAGCTATATCACAATGGTTACATCGACTGAGCTTGTGTCTAACCGATTTTAACATGAGTTTGCTGAGACAACTGTATTTCACCTAGTATTTGTACAGAGCATTTATGATGCCCTAATCCTATTTTTTTGGATTCTATAAAGCAGAAAGTTTCCATTAATTTCATTTCACCAGGCTATTCGAGATTTTAGAGCAATTCAAAATTTGTGCAACCTAGATCAAGCAAAGCGATTTTGAATCTTCTCAATGTGTCATCGGCAAAATTCATCTTTAGGGTTAATTGACAAAAAGGTACTTTACCGAGCAACTATTTTCTTTTCAAAAATTACAGTTTGAAATGGCATCATCTTCATCTGCACCAGTCAGGAAATAGAGAATGGAAGTTTTCAATGTACAACTTGTAAGGAATGAGGTTTGTAAACTAAAGATATTCAAGGTAATATTTGGAAGTGCAATCAAAGGATATTTGAACGGAGCCCTATCTGCGACTCCATAAAATGTGTTAATGATGAATGATGTTAGGTCCTGCTATATGTGCAAAATTGGAGAAATCGGTGATTATGAGATCAAGGAAGCATATGATAAATTGTGTATCAACAGAATGCTGAAGCCGAAGCATAAGGTCATTGCCGACCAAGGGTTAGTACATGCCCTAAATTTCCCACAAAATTTCAAGGTAGAATGGATAAAGATCATGTTGGGTCGAGTGCATGACATGCAATTATGGCTAGAATATGGACCAGTGAAGATTATGAAGGAAATGATACATGATGTCACTGGTTACCCTACCATTGATGGAAAGAGAACAATGAAATGTGTAGGAAAAGAAGATATTCAAGTGAACACATAGGTAGTCTGGAAAAAATGTGGAATGACAATTTCCACCATCACTGATCTGGAAATTGACTTGGCTGTTAGAGTTATCTCGCATAAGTTTTACCAATCTAGTTGGGTGGACATCATCCCCTATATGGCAGTGGACCAGGCTTGGAAGATAATTAAGAAAGGGCACACATATGATCTTGCTAAGCTCCAGCTGACTCAACTTGCTGAGAACTTGAACTCCATCAGGATGGCAAAGAACTCTATGTGTAAGTTCGGTTCATTGTTGATTTGTATATTCTTTTATGTCAAGAAGTATTTTCCTACACATGGTGATGTGAAATGGGATAAGAAGAAACCCATTACTATTCAGATAAATGATTTCATAAATGAAATTGGTGATGATTTTGAAGGGTGATGCAGGAGCATCCTGGGTGTAAGAGCAATCTTGCATCACCCAAAAAAATATTTCTATTTTTATATTCAATAAGGGTTATTTTGTGCAGAGCTGCTATTTATGGAAAGTTACTATTTTTTGGTAATTTTTGTATGTGCTCAGAATGATCTGATTTCTTTCTTGGAGGTTCATTTTGGTCATATAAGTCTGCCAGTAAAGTTTCATTGCCAGATCAAGTGTATATTGGAAGATATTGAGGATTTTCGGTATTGGCAACAGGGTACAAAAACTTTGAACTCAGTTTTGAAGGCTTTAGAGGCCCCGAATGAGGTCAAAAATTTGGGTGATGGGCACTTGTGCAGGGCAAGCCTGTAGAGTGCTTCGTGACATTTCCAAAATGGGGTTATAATAGTCGATCGGGTCAATTGGTGATGACTTATGGTCTTCGGAAGTTGGGCCACCTGAAATGGCGAAAAATAATTTTCTACAAAATTTTTGTTCAGGTTTCAAGGTTATCTTGAGCCGACTATGATGTAATGAAATGTAAAATAAAATAATTCTAAGTTTGGTCGGCCTTATTGGCTAAAATTCTGGAACCTTCCCAGGCGGTGGAAAATTGCCTATATAAGGAAGGCTGTATTATTGTCTTAGGTAGTTCAGAATAGTTCTGGGTAGTAGATCTGGGTAATAGTTCAAGGCTTTGTCTTATAGAATATTGTAAGGGAATGCCCATGTGGCTTTGCATGTTGTAATTCTGAAAGTCTGTAATTCCACATTTGTGGAGATAATAAGAAGCCAATTTTTCTGTTCTTGCATATTGTTGTTGTTTCTCTATTTCTGTTATGTGTTTGTGGTATTAAGGGGAGCACCCTTCATCAAGTGGTATCAAAGTAGGAGTTTTTGAGTGTGTAAACAGATCGCTGACTATGAGGCAGTTTGCACCAAGACCATGGCTAGGATTTCAGTGCACATCGTGAAAATGCCTCCACGAAGGGAACGTGGTGGAAGAGTTGGTGTTGTAACACCTGAGGTTAGAGAGCTGCAGAGACAAGTGCAAGCATTACAAGAAGAGATTCATAGAGGAATGAATCTTAATGTCAGAGATGAAAGCAAGGATGAAGTTGAAGAAGAATATCAAGAAGGAGAAGCTGAAATTGTGAACCAGGAGGAAGAAAGACTTTTTCGGGCGATTTCCAAGATTGGGAAAAGACCTAAGATTGAGGTTCCTACATTTTTTGGAAATCTTAACCCAGAGGAATTGATCGACTGGATCAATAAATGTGAGGAATATTTTGAGTATGAAGATGTTGAGGATCCTGATAGGGTCAAATTTGCGAAGGCCAGACTGAAAGGTCATGCGAAGATATGGTGGCAAGAGATTCAGTTAGAGCGAAATAGAAGGGGAAAGGAGAAAATCATGAGATGGGATCGGATGGTGGATAAATTGAAGTGATAGTTCATTCCTGTTGATTATGAGCTTGACCTACTGAAGAAAATGCAGAGTTTGAAGCAAGCAGGAAGATTTGTTCAGGAGTATACAGAGGATTTCTATCGACTCCTCATCAGAACAGGCCATGCAGAAGCTGATAAGGAGAAAGTTGCCCGATACCTTAATGGGTTAAGGCCAAGCATTCAGGAGGAGTTGAATCTGGTTCGAATGAACAGTATTGAAGAGGCATACTAGTTTGCCCTAAAAGTAGAGGAAAAGCTGAACAAGAAGTTTGAGAGTAGACAAAATGGAAGAGGTCGTGGTGGATGATCTAGTGGACGGTCATATGGTGGCTGAAATGAAGATCTGAAAAAGAAGGATGAGGCCAGTAGTAGTCAGAATCAGTGAGGAAATAATTCCAATCACTTCCAGGATCAGAATAATAGAGATCAGAGAGGAAGAGGAAGAGGACAAGGATCTGGAAGAGGTGGCTTCCGTGGAACATATTTTCACTATGGAGAAGAAGGTCATAGGGCATTTGAATGTCCTCAGCGCCAAGGCAGAATAGACAGGAGAAATGAAGGCCAGGCTAGAGTTGCACATGTAGATGAAGATGCCAAATCATCAAATTTTGAAGATGCTGAAAGAAGAGAAACATTGATTAACAGAAGAGTCCTATTGAGTGGTGAGAATGAACCCGAGCAAAGGAGGAGCCTGTTTCGCACCAGGTGCAAGTGTGAAGGTAAATATTGTGATGTGATTATTGATAGTGGAAGCACTGACAATTTGGTGTCAGAAGAGATGGTGACAAAGTTAAAGCTCAAGAGACAGAAACACCCACATCCATATCGGATTGCCTGGGTATAGGATGACCACAAGGTCATGGTCAATGAACAATGCCTAGTGAAGTTCAAGATTGGCGGGTACCAAGATGAGGTATTGTGTGATATCATATCTATGGATGCATGTCATATATTGTTGGGTAGACCGTGACAGTTTGACAGATGTGTTGTACATGATGGTCATGCGAATACCTATTCCCTGACAAAGGATGGAGTGTGACATAAGCTAAAACCATTGCAGGAGACTAAAGAAAAGGTATGTGGTAATGCAAGAATAACATTTGTTGATGGAAGAAATTTCCTAGATGGTATGAGACATGAGCATGTATGTTTTGCTTTAATTCCAAAAGCTAGTAAAGAGGAAGTAGAAGATGTTCCTGTAGAAGTTGCAGATTTGTTGAATGAGTTTTAGGAAATTGTATCTGATAATGTACCTGATGGATTACCACCGGTAAGAAAGATCAGTCATCAGATGGATTTGATTCTAGGAGCCAGTTTGCCAAACAAGGCAGCACATAGAATGACACCAACAAAAAGTGAAGAGTTGAAAAGACAAGTACATGAGTTATTGCAGAAAGGGTTGATTCGAGAGAGTCTGAGTCCCTGTGCTGTACCAGCGGTATTAGCACTAAAGAAGAATGGAGAGTGGAGGATGTGTACAGATTCCAGAGCAATAAACAAGATCACAATCAAGTATAAGTTTCCATTGCCACAAATGGATGATATTATGGATTGTTTGAGTGGAGCTGTGTATTTCTCAAAGATAGATCTGAAGAGTGGATATCACCAGATTCGGATCAGAGAAGGAGATGAATGGAAGACTACCTTCAAGATAAAGGAAGGACTATATGAGTGGTTAGTCATGCCTTTTGGGCTAACCAATGCACCGAGCACTTTCATGCGGCTCATGAACGAGGTTCTGAAAGAATTTCTGGGTAAGTTTGTTATTGTTTACCTAGATGATATTTTGATTTTTAGCAAGACATTGGAGGAACATATGATGCATATTCGTATGGTGTTTGAGAAGTTGAGAGATGAGAAATTGTTGATTAACTTGAAGAAGTTCAATTTTGTGAAGAAAGAGTTAGTGTATTTGGGATTTGTAGTCTCAGTGGAAGGTCTAAAAATGGACCTAGAGAAGGTACAGGCTATCCTTGAATGGCCTACTCCAAGGAGTGCTACTGAGGTAAGATCTTTTCATGATCTAGCTAGCTTTTACAGAAAGTTTATTAGAAATTTTAGCAGTATTTGTGGTCCCTTGACTAAAACAATGAGAGGGGATAGAAAAGAGTTTAAGTGGACTAATGGGGTAGAAAAGAGTTTTCAATTGTTGAAACAAAAAGTTACAGAACACCTGTTTTAGCACTTCCAAATTTTAATAAGGTGTTTCAAGTAGATTGTGATGCTAGTGGTACTGCAATAGGAGCTGTTATGAGCCAAGAAGGTAAACCTGTTGCTTATTTCAGTGAGAAGTTAAATGATGCCAAGAGGAAATATTATGTTTATGATAAGGAATTTTATGCTATAGTTCAGGCATTAAAGAAGTGGAGACATTATCTACTTCCTAAAGAGTTTGTTTTGTATACCGATCATCAAGCTTTGCAATATTTGAATAGTCAAGGAAAATTGAATCAAAGGCATTTGAAATGGGTTGAGTTTTTGCAGAGTTATACATTTATTTTGAAACACAGGAGTGGAAAGTCTAATAGGGTTGTAGATGCTCTTAGCAGAAGGCAACTATTGATGACAGAAATGCAGATTGAAGTGGTTGGGTTCAAGGAACTCAAGAATTTGTATCCAGAGGATCCTGATTTTGGTGAAGCTTGGAAAGCTTGTACAGAACCTATTACTCTAGACAGGATGAAATGGCTGGATTTTATCATCCAAGATGATATGCTATTCAGAGGGAGTCAGTTGTGCATTCCACGAAGCTCTATGAGGGAGAATATCATCAAGGAGAAGCATAGTGGAGGATTGGTTGGACATTTTGGTCGTGATAAAACCCTTGGTTTGGTTAGTGAGAATTATTATTGGCCACAGTTGCAGCAAGATGTGAAGAAGTTTGTACAGAGTTGCAGAGTATGTCAGATGGCGAAAGGAGTGAAGCAGAATACAGGATTGTATCAGCCATTACCCATACCAGAGAAGCCTTGGGAGGATATCAGCATGGACTTTGTTCTTGGTTTACCGAGGACTCAGCGGGGACATGATTCAATTTTTGTAGTGGTTGACAGATTTTCAAAGATGGCACATTTCATTCCTTGCAAGAAGACTAATGATGTTGTTCATGTAGCAGAATTGTTTTTCAGAGAAGTAGTGAGACTTCATGGTTTGCCAAAGACCATAGTTTCAGATTGGGACACTAAGTTTGTTGGATATTTTTGGCGTACGTTGTGGAAGAAGTTGAAGACAGATTTGAAGTTCAGTTCATCACATCATCCATAGACTGATGGATAGACAAAGGTGGTGAATAGGAGTTTGAGAAATTTGCTGAGATGTTTGGTTGGAGATAAGCCAACAGGATGGGATTTGATTTTACCACAAGCAGAATTTGCATACAATAATTTTGTCAATAGGAGCACTGGTAAATCACCATTCCAGATTGTATATGGAAGTAGTCCAAGAAATGCATCTGAATTGAGGAAGATAGATAAAGGAGAAATAAGTAGTGCTGAAGCTGAGGATTTTGCAGAACACTTGAAGAACATCCATGGGGAGGTGAGGAAGCATATTACCAAGATGAACACACAGTATAAGGCTAAGGCAGATGAGAAAGGGAGGTATAAGGAATTTCATATTGGTGATGAAGTCATGGTTCATTTGCGGAAGGAGCGGTTTCCAGTTGGTACATATAACAAGCTGAAAATGAAGAAGTTTGGACCATGTAGGATATTGAAGAAACATGATTCAGGAAATGCATATGAGGTAGAATTGCCTACTAAGCTAAATATTTCACCAGTGTTTAACATTTCAGATCTGATAGAGTATCATGAAGGAGGTGTTGAAGATGAGATCACAGCAGCACAGTGGAGTATTCCAGCAACTAGTTTAGACACTAAGGAGATCGAAGATATACTGGACAGTCATGTTGGCAGAAGGACAAGGAACAGGACATATGAAGAATATCTGGTCAAGTGGAAAGGATGACCTGTTGAAGATTCATCATGGCTAACAAAGGAGGAGGTTAGCCATCTTGGTTTTCCTCTGCACACCTGAGTCATGACAGGGTCACTTCTCAAATTACCCCAAGTGTCTGATGCAGGAGCATCCTGGGTGTAAGAGCAATCTTGCATCACCCAAAAAAATATTTCTATTTTTATATTCAATAAGGGTTATTTTGTGCAGAGTTGCTATTTATGGAAAGTTACTATTTTTGGTAATTTTTGTATGTGCTCAGAATGATCTGATTTCTTTCTTGGAGGTTCATTTTGGTCATATAAGTCTGCGAGTAAAGTTTCATTGCCAGATCAAGTGTATATTGGAAGATATTGAGGATTTTCGGTATTGGCAGCAGGGTACAGAAACTTTGAACTCAGTTTTGAAGGCTTTAGAGGCCCCAGATGAGGTCAAAAATTTGGGTGATGGGCGCTTGCACTAGTCAACCCTGTAGAGTGCTTCGTGGCATTTTCGAAATGGGGTTATAATAGCCGATCGGGTCAACTGGTGATGACTTATGGTCTTCGGAAGTTGGGCCACCTGAAATGGCAGAAAATAATTTTCTTCAAAATTTCTGTTCGGGTTTCAAGGTTATCTTGAGCCAACTATGATGTAATGAAATGTAAAATAAAATAATTCTAAGTTTGGTCAGCCTTATTGGCTAAAATTCTGGAACCTTCCCAGGTGGTGGAAAATTGCCTATATAAGGAAGGCTATATTATTGTCTTAGGTAGTTCAAAATAGTTCTAGGTAGTAGATCTGGGTAATAGTTCGAGGCTTTGTCTTACAAAATATTGTAAGGGAATGCCCATGTGGCTTTGCATGTTGTAATTCTGAAAGTCTGTAATTCCACATTTGTGGAGATAATAAGAAGCCAATTTTTCTGTTCTTGCATATTGTTGTTGTTTCTCTATTTCTGTTATGTGTTTGTGGTATTAAGGGGAGCACCCTTCATCAAAGGGATAATGGAAAATTATTTCATTGAGTTTAAGAAGAAGATGAGGAATAGGACTAGCGTCCTTGTGTCTCTGATTGAGAAATATAGTAAAGACATGTTTTCTAGTAGACACAAACTTTACCTATGCACAGGCAGTCCTACCTAGGGTTTCATGGTTGATGCCACTACCCTATGAACTCAATATTGATGAAGCTACTTCTGTAATCATAGCCCTCCTAGCTGAGGAAATTGATAACAAGGCACCTTACTTTGGTACATTTGAAGAGGCCAAATTCAAGATCTCTTTGGGATTATTGGCCGCCACCACTGAGAGAAGAAGAAAGAAAATAGTAAAGAATCTGGAAGAATATGTTAAAGAATCTGGCAAAGATGCACCACTAGAATTAACCCAAGCATTAGGAGAAGATGAGAAGAGTGCAACTAGTGGAAGTGAGATAGAAGAAGAAGAAGAGAGGTAACCAATAATTGTCGAGTCCCCACCCAAAAGAAGAGTGTTGAAATGTAAAGTGTCTAAGACACCATCACTTAGACCTTAGCCAAGAAGGACTACTACTGAGACTCCTAAGATGCCTTCTACATTCTGAAAGTGAAAATCTGCTCAATCCAAGACAGTACCGACCAAGGTTATGAAGAAGCCAAGAAGGAAACTTGTTCTACCAAAAGATGATGAAGAAACAGAAAGTGATGAAGCAATAAAGGGGAAGGAAACACAATAGGGTTCACATCAACTCACTGTTGATGAATTGTGTCATAAGCTTAATAGCACGACTACAGTTGATGAAGTGAAGAAATTAAAGTTTGGACTACTGAGTATTGGTGATAAAGAAAAAGTTGAGGATGTTATTCTTGAAATGTTATACACTTTCAAGATGCTGCCGATTGAAATTGAAAACAAGATTCCAAAGGAATTGTGTAATAGAGTCACACAAAAGTGGGAGTATGCTTTACAAAAAGAGCAAGAAATAAGAGTGAGTACATTAGCAAAAGTTGAATCCACTCTCACTCCTGCAAATATCAAATAGATAGTTAACCAATACAGAGGCAAGTTTGATCCTAAACTTAGAGCCTATCTTATCCTTCAACACAAGATTGAAGATGTTGTTCAAGAGAGTTTGAAGATTTGGAAGGTAGTGTTTGGTTTGTCACCCACCCCAGTAGAAGACAAGGATGAAGGAAAGAATGATAGTTCAGTTGCAACCACTTCAATAGTTGTTGAACCTGATAACAAGAAAATTATAATGGAGACTAATACTCCTAAGGAAGTGTAATCATAGGATACTTTTGAGGTTCTTATTGTTGATATACCAGAGGAGAAACCCATTAAGACCTCATTCTTAACCGAGGATGATCTAAAGAACACAGCAGCAATAAGAACACCCCTACCAGGTAGTAACATAGTACTATTGCAAGTCAAGGATTATCCCACCATCACAAGAACACAATTTGCTGTTGATAATCCTCCTATACTTGAAGTTGCTATTGTTGATAAGTTAGTTGGTACAAGTCTTACCAAGGAATCAATCAAGTCGATACCTCTAACTCACTCTTCCAAGAAAGAAGTTAAAGTATAAGATAAAATTCAAAGTCCTCCTAAGGAAGAACATAGCATAGAAGGACATGGAACAAAGCTAGATGAACAAGCTGTTAGACCTCATGCCGAGGAAAAGGAGAATGGAGAAGGAAATAGTGGAGGAAAATTCACTAAAGAAAAAGTACCAAAGGAACAAGAGGCCATCAAAGCTCTTGTACAATTGCCGAGTGGAAGTACTCCACTAAAGACACAAAAGGAGAAAGAAGATGTAACTATTGATGAAGAAATTGTTATTCTTAAATGGGATACTAATAACCTTACTTTTGAGCAGCTACAGATAATGAAAGATTTTCTTGCAAGGAAAAGTAGACAAGCAAAACTCCGATGGGAGCATCAGAAAAAATAGGTTCTTCATGAAATTAAGGACATATTTAATGAATTTTATGACTTATTTGATGTAAATAGTTCTGTTCCCATATTGGAAAAACTTGTACATATTGTTTAGAAAGTAAATAATGATGTGAGTTGTGCAAGTGATAAGCTATTTGAATGGTCAGAATGTAGATTTGAGACAAAAATGCTGGATAAGATATCTATCGAGATAGTAGTAAAACAAGTTGAGTTGTCAACTTTGGTAAAGGAGACCGAGAGATTAGTTGTGGATGGACAGTCTCTACTGGCCAAGATATGCAATGTTGAATTATTCACAAGTGAGAACCAACACTTTCTTGAAACTCTCAAGCAAGAGATCAATGTTTCAAGTTAGTCCCTGACTTTGGATGCCAGCACCAGTGTTGGACATTATGTTAAGGTAATGTAGACATAGGGTAAGTTAGCCGAGCTTATGGAAAATGATGGCAATATTTACTCTCACCTACTTTCTATTAAAATTATTCTTACACCACATCTAGAGGCTATACAGAGAAAATTAGCCAAGGCCAAAACATTGATCTAGAGTGATTCACATTTGTCTACAATCGAAGGTCTCATCAGTCTGGCCGCTGATTTAGAAGTACAAACTGAAGTGTTAAATCTTGCTTCAACTGCATGGATAGATGCATTATACATGATCACGGTGCTACGTAGACCTTTCTTGGAGAAAATTTGTAACTTACCTACTGATGAGGAAATTAGTCATGTCAAAAACAAGGGGGAATTATCATGACACGAGTGTGAACAGGGATAGGTAACACAATTTTGAATATGTATATATATCTCAGGGGGAGTTTTAGGCTATACAAACATATTTTTGTAGTTCTATATACGAATGTCATGACAAAGTGTTGTTGCCACTAATGTCAAAGGGGGAGATTGTAGATCTCTATAATTTTGTTGACTATTAGTATCTTACACTTAGTCATATATCTAGGCAAGGATGGTCGATCATCACTATGACCAAGTCATTCTATAAAGGCCAAGTTTTGTATTGTATACTTATCGAGCAGTAGTACTGCTGAGTAAAGTCACGGTCACAATATGTTTTTAATATGCTGAGTATAGTTATTGCCGAGCTACATATATCAATGATTACCAAGTGACAGAGAAGTTCAATAGATGTCGAGTATAGTAGATGTCAAGGATAGTTGATGCCGAGTGCCAGGGATAACTTTTGCCGAGTTAGCCAGAATTGACATACAAGTTTGAAATGGCACAATGATCAAGGTAAACCATTTTTGAGGATAATTATATTTTATATGTTGTCTATTTAGCTAATCACGGAGGTGGTTACACATCCATATTTCTATCATTGATCCCTATGTATAACCTTTAGCCAATCAAAAAATTGTATAGTATAGGTGGCAATAGGAATATATCTGGACTGTAGATCTTGTAACGGTAAAACATTTTTGTTACTATATAAAGGAAATATCTAGGATAGAGATATGTGTGTGAATCAAAGAGAGAAATAGAGACATTGAGATTAGATGAATATTGTGAGTATGTGAGTATGAGGAAATGATAAGGAGAAGTATTCAGATCGAGTTCAGTGACCAAGCAAAGCAGTGAAAGGATAGAATCAAGAATGATCAGATAGAAGAGATCACAATCATACAGTAAAGAGAAGATCTGTAATCAACATATCAGTGCAAACTGAAGGATATTATACTAAGACATTTTAACCAGTGTATCAGGGTAAATCTCTTAACCGAGTAGTCTTAGCAGACTTTTTTAAATCTCTTTACCGAGTGCTTACTTTATTGTAAGTTTACAAATCCTTTAACAAGGTAGACTAAATAAGTCTCTCAGCTTTTAATAGAGTAGACGTTTCACAGGGTAGATCATGAGATGATCAAATTTTGTAAGCCCTAATAGGAAAACTTTATCATCTGCAGTAGTGAATATTTGTGGGTGTCATCCCCAGCCCAATTTTACCTTTCAAGGGTTTATGGGTTACCAAATCTATTGTGTTATGTGTGATTTCATGTATGCTGCTTGACATGATATATTACTTAGATTGTTCAAGTTTTGTTTACATGATGCATAAAGTTCTAAGTGTTTAAAAGGATAGAAGTTAGTAAGTTCTGATTCACACCGCCCTCTCAGTAATACTTTCCCATTTGTATTTCCAACACTTTATAGTAGGTTTGCATAAGACAACTACTAGTTTTGATAGTGTCTATGTGGTGGTAGATAGGTTTAGCAAAATGATCAATTTAATACAATGTAAGACCACACATGATGCCAGCTATATAGCACATCTATTCTTCAAGGAATTGGTAAGGATTCATGGCCTACCAATCAGCATAGTGTTAGATAGGGATGTTAAATTCATGGGGCATTTTTGGAAGACTTTGTGGAAGAGACTAGGAACCAACCTTGCATTTGGGTCAGCCTATCATCCTCAAAAAGATGGCCAAATAGAGGTGATAAATAGAGTGTTGGGAAACCTCTTAAGATGTCTTACAAAGGAGTATGGGAAAGTGTGGGACTATGTATTACCACAAGCTAAATTTTCTTATAATGATAGCATAAATAGGTCTACCAGCAAGAGCCCATTTGATGTGGTATATGACATGTACCCAAGAGGTGTGTGTGAGATTAGAGAACTTGGTAATCAAGGGGGAGTGAGTGGTCATGCTGATGACTTTTCTCAATCCATGCAAGAGGTCCATGAACATGTAAGGAGGACATTGGTAGAAGCCTATCAAAAAGTGAAAGCTAGAGTTGATGAAAGGAGGAAGGATGTATAGTTTGAAGTGGTAGATTTGGTAATGGCATATATCAATAAGGCAAGGCTTAAGAAGGGTATACCTAGTAATTTTAAAATGAGGAGAGTTGAACCATGTAAGGGTCTAGCCAAATATGGCTCAAATGCATATAAGATAGTTGGCCTACCTAGTGTACTATCTATCTCTCTGATTTTCAATGTCCAAGACTTGGTTAGATACAAAGGACCTGATGTGAAGGAAGAATAACATAGTCCATATGTCTATGCTGATGTCAAAGACCTCAAAATACAAGTTCAAGTGAAGCCTCAAGCTAAGAGGATACTAGACTAAAGGGTGAAGAAACAAACTAGGAAAGGGGTCTACATGGAACACCTTGTGAAGTGGAAGTCTCTACTTGAATCAGAGGCTCAATGGATTGAAGAGAATAGTTTTAATAATTTAGGTATTGATTTAGCACTCTTATCTCCTAATGGTACTTAGCTTCTTTTTGCAGGGGGAGTATGGTGCAGGAGCACCCAGGTTCTTGGCCAACCTAGCTCATAGTTTTGGCTTGTAGTGACCTTAGCCAAGTCACTATCCAATAAGGACTTAGTGAGTCCCTAGTGTGTGTATGTGTGTGTTTGGAGATCCAATAGGTTTTAGGAATGTTACTAAGTGGCTTAGTGAAGGCTTTACTAGGCCTAAGAATGGACCTAAGAAGTATGGCTTGTATGCCATTTGATGATGCCAATTAGTCAAAGCATTGGTTTGATTGTGAAAATTGGATAAATGAGTGACATGAGTAAGGTAAAGGTCCTAGGAGTCATTAGTTAGCCTTAGAGGTCATTTTAGACCTTTTGACATGACGTAGGAAAGGTTTTCATGCAAGATGTAAAAGTTGTCAATGACAACTTTGCAATTTTGCAAAGTTGTCATGACAACAATTTGTCAAAGAGGTTGTCTGAGAGCCAAAGGTAGTTAGAGGGTTCTAACCTACCTAGCTCAGTTGTCTTAAACTATAAATGACTTTTTTAGACCAAGACATAGGGTTGGATCTCATAATTTAGCTTTGTTTTCATTTTGTAAAGCACTGGTGTGACTATGCCAACGTAACAGTGAATAGAAATCTCGGCTATACTTCATCATGGATTAGACTAGAGAATTTACTTTTCATGTAGTTGTTCTTCATATTTTTCTAAGTATATTTGTGCTTTGTTTTGAGTAGATAGGTTTCTTTTTGGCTTTTCAAAATAAATCCTCCTTTGTGACCAGTTCACTGGTATGTTCAGAGTAGAGGTTGAATAAATGGCTTTAACATGAGTTTCCATGGAAGGATTTGTACGGCCTTCTGGAATGTGTTAGGGAATTGTACATTCTTTTTAAATATTTATTTTTATGGTCTAGTTTTCAGGGAGAAGAATTTTGAAGACAAGTGCTAGGCGATCCAGAGCATGCCTGCTTAGTGAGCTTGTAATTGATCCAGTGAATGAGAGAGGGATTAGGGATTGAAGGAGTCGATCCAATTGAAAAAGAGTGACTATTGGTGATCAAAGACTCAATCCTAAGAAGGAGATCCTTTGAAAAATATAGCAAGAGGTTTGATCATCAAACCCTCACGGAAAACTAGTGAGGCCTAATTAGGTGTAAAAACTAGGCTTGAATGTAGGAATGGACTGTACGGATGCCTAGAGAACCTAAGAAGTTAAAAATCATTAGTAAATTAGAAAAGGGTATTTACATATGTGATTTTTTTGATAACTTATTTGGGAAGTTGTGAAGTTATGCCCTGAAAGGTGGTTTGGAAGACCTACAAGGACCTAGTAGGCTTTTGTTATAGATTTTGCAGATCATTTTGTGGGAGAAGGAAGATGAATGGTGAAACACTTGAGATGTGATCAAAATAATACAATATGAGTCTTATGTCATAATTGCTACATAGTATCAAGTATTTGGGTGAGAGGATGAATTCCATAGTTGAATTCATATGAAGGGAATTGAGAGCAAGATTGAGTTGTACTTCTTGGTAGTGAGATCTTGAGGAGAGGAGGAGATTGTCAAGAATCCCTTAGTGAATAGCATCTAGGAGAACCCTAGGATAGGTCAAGGATAGGCCTAGAGTAAGTCCTAAAAGGAATATTACTGGTTGGTAGAAGATCTCCTTATCAGGCAGACTAGACAAGAGGATTGATGGATACTCTAGAAATGATGAAGAAGTGGATGATGAAGAAGTCCTTGAGAAAGAGGAAGAAGAAGTTATTGTAGACCAGATACCCCTCTTGAATTCTCTTGAATCCATGGAGAGGAGACCCTTGGATGGAAAGATAGATTTGCCTATTTTTAGTGGGAAAATGGATCCTAAATTAACAATGGACTGGATAGAGTCCTTGACAAGTTTCTTCGAATGTGAAGATATACTAGAGCGACAAAGAGTCAAAGTTCCAAAATCCAAGTTTAAGGGATGAGCCCTAACTTGGTGGAACTTCATCCAAACTGAAAGGGTGAAGAATGGTAATAATATGATATCATCATGAAATAAGATGATATTATTGGTTGGGGAAACATATGTCCCTGAAGACTATGTGGTGAAACTCCATAGAAAGAAGAAAAACCTTAGCTATAAGGATATGGATTTCAACACATATACCGAGGAGTTTCAAAAATTATGCATGAAGGCTAGCACAAAGGAGACATAGGAAGAAAAATTGGCAAGATACATTAATGCATTAAAGTTCCCAATCGAAGAGGACTTGAGTCTACACACACTTGAGATAGTACACAAATGCTATCAACTAGCATTGAAGGTAGAAGAGAAGCTAAGGAAGAGATAAGAGAAAAATAATAGAGGAAAGGGAAATAATAGCAATACCAACAAGAATTTCAAGGGTAGAGGAAACTGTAGTACCCACTCATAGTTTTCTTTTAGTTTTAGTTGCCGTACTCTTTTAGGCTATTATTTCAGTTGATTGGCCAAATTCTTTTAGGCTACATTTCATGTAAGCAATTATTGTTTCAGTGGGTGATGATTCTGGATTATGATTGTTATATGTTTATCATGTGATTGCATAATTAGATGATGATATTATCATGATGGGATGTTTTATGCTTATAATGGTTTATGATGTTACCAACCCCATACTTGCATGTGTATGGTTATCATGTGTGTTAGTACCTATTTTGCATATTTTTTGTGGTAGAGGACAAAGACGTAGTTACTTGCCTTGGTGAGATCCACACATTTGACTATACCCTATCATTGTCTGCTATATTTATATTAGATGTACATGCTTGTTCTTGATGTCAGGTTTGTATGTACATGGTATCGTCTTCCCTGAATTGGCAGGAGTGAGCATGCCCATAAATATTCATTTCAATGGTAAAGAGGAGAGGTAACAGTCAGACCCGAAACCCTAACCTATGCCTATTTTGTCCTAAGATTGGATGAATATCAGTTTGAATACCTTAACCAAATTTGTCTAGATGATGTGAATTCATGGATCCCTTTCTTGAGCATGTTTGGTTTTTCTTTGTTTGGTCTCAGTTGATTGATTTCATAAGTGAGTGATTTTCTATGATTATTGATTTAATGATTATATTAGAAATTGAATATTAATTATATTCCTATGTTTATTTGAGAAAATTAATTAAAATTCAAATATTTGAATATTTGGATTTAATTAATTATTTAATTGAAATTAGAGTTAAATATTCTTTTATGCCTTATTAAATAATTGAATATTTAATTGCCCAGTTTAATTGTGCTTTAACTATTTAATCTATTTAATATATTATTTAATTGATTACATGTGCATTAATATTGTTGAAAAAGTAATTTGAATTCAAAAAAGTAGCAACTTGTTTTAAGGAGTCAAAGTTGAGTTGTGCAATTAAAAGATATTTTATTTATTTAATTAGGATTTTCTTTCAATTTTGAGTGGAGTTGTTTTAGGGATTGACTGGTGTGTTGTCTTTAGGGTTTTGATGAAAGGGGGAAATTGAATCTCTTTAAGGGGAATTGCTCATTCATTTTGGAATGGAACAGGTTTTGGAGGAATTGAGTGTTTGTGGTTGCATGTTGTGTTGAAAGCTTTATGTGTTTTTTTTGGATTCTTGTGCTTGGAATCTACATGGTTTTAGATCTAATGGTTGGATCCATTCTTGGAGGATTCAGGTTTCTGCATTCTTCAAGGGCTTCATTTTTAGAATTTTGCATTGGATCCAAGGTAGGGTTTGAAAATCCTTTTTGTTAGTTTCTATTTTGCAAATAAATGGTGTTCTTGTGTTTGAGTGGTTTCATTTTATCTTAATAGATGTATTTGGAGTTTCTATGGTTGTGGGTATTTAGATTACCCCTAGATCTATTATTTTTAGGTTTTATTGAAACTTGGTGTAGTAGGGTTATGCTGTCAAAATTTCATAGAAAAATTCACTATAGATCTCTTAGAAAATGAAAAATTAAACTAGACTATAGTCCAACTATTATGTTTTGAAAAAATAATTTATTCTATGGAAGGAAATCAATTTTTGTGGTTGAAAAGTGAATTCTAGGTAAAAAATTCATTCTCTGGAAAAAAACACAGTCTATTAAAAAATTACACAGTAAAAAAAAAAAAAACCCAAAAAAAGACAAAGAAGAGAAAAGGTTAAAAAATGCCTTACTCTGTATTTTAGATTTCACCAGAAAAAAAATATGAATTTTTTATATTCACGATTTTGTAAAGTGTGCATAAAAATAATAATAATAATAAAAATATTTAAAAAAAAGATGTGGCGGTAGGGGCCACCCAACCCCCCTACCCGCGTGTACACTGTTGCACAAGCAGTAGGTACTCCCTGCGGAGTACCTCACTATCGTAGGCAGTGAGTATTGTTAGGAATGGGAACACTGAGAGAGAGGGGTGAATTAGTGTTCACTATATCTTATTAATTTCTTGAATCTTAACTTGATTTCTTAAGTACTAAAATGAACATCAATATAAACAAGATAAACAATCACAACACATAACACCAATATGGTTATGGGGGAACCCAAATAGGTAAAAACCCTAGTGGGAATTGACACCCACTAAGAACTGCACTAGTGTATTATGATCCTTGTTAGAAGATTTGCAACCCTGTTAGGAGTTGTTCTTTACAATGCTTTTAGTATAGTGACCTGGTCAAAGGTCAGACCCTGTTAGGAGTCTTTTACAATAACCCTGTTAGGGGTGGGGACACACTATCCTAGAGCTCACTGCTCAAGTGGTGAAGGCTACAACCTTTCGATCTCAAATACACACTATATATGCTAGATGAACTATTATTGTGCCACTGCTTGTCTGATCAGTTCCTTTTTTGCGTTGATACTTTAGCTCCTTGTAAAGCTCTAACTCATTCTATCTTCACTTCGCATGTCTCTGCTCTGCTTATCTTATCTCTATATCCATACCCATACCTTATTACAAAGGTGCATCTTATATTTATATGCGCTAACAAAACAATTAACTAGGTCGGCCTATAACCGATTACATACAACATTTTCAAGTGAATTGGCTCAAGAGTGTTTGCAAAAAAATATGTTTACATGTCTACAACCTAATTAAAATAGGTGCATAGCCTTTACAAAACATTATTATAACCACTAATCAAAATACTAACGGTCGGCTCCATACTCTGTTCTGTTCTGGTGTTCACTGTCTATAAATTTGTCATACTATCTCATCTAATCATGTGCTCTTAGACTTAGCATGAATACTCACTTACTAGCTTAACCTCAAGGGTGCATACCATAACTTGGTCATACGCACATGTGTTGATGCTTTGATCTTTTGGTGCTCTGCTAACTGTCCAATCTTCTATACTTAGCCATATTGTGACCTTATGATAATGTGTGCTAACTCCAAAACTCTATATGACTTTGTTTCCATAATGACAACATTATATCTAGTCATATACAATAGTATAGTCAACTTGCCAACAATCTCCCCCTTTGTCATTAATGGAAACAAAGGAATATGGTGACGTTACTAACTGTACCCTTATACAAAATTCTTTAGTATATACTTTGTACTATATTATTTCTTTACATCATATTTACTACTCCATATTCTACATACAATACTCCCCCTTTGACATTAATGACAAAGGTGCTCAAAAAAGTGTATCTACAAGTACTTACAAAGAAAGTACATCTGGATATGCAATCTACAAGTTCTGGATCTCTTGTTTCCAAAATGTGATCAGTGCATTGACAGTCTGTAGATGGGTGCCTAAGGCATATTGCATCTCCTCCATCTTTTCCCATTTTGTACTCAGACCTTGATCATATGTCACCATAGTGGCATCGATCTCCCTGATGTTTTGATTAAGTACATCTAGAGAGGGCGCAAGAGCATTCATGAGCTATGTTTTCCTTTCCCTTATCTTATACATTTCCTTCTCAGCCTTTTCTATTTTGTCTATCTACCCCTGGTACACATTGTTGCACATGTTCACATCAGTGGAGGGATCTTCCACTGATTTTCTTACATTATCAATCATTGCTTCTGCTTCCTAAATTTTCTTGTAGTGATCACCAGTCAGCTTATCCTGGTTCATACAATCAAAAATGATCTTCCTTCCCTTAGCTGTGAACTCCTTAAAGGATGCTTGACAAATCTTCAATGAACTAAGGTCAAGTACAAAGTTTCCAACTAGTTCACTCAATCTCTTCTTCATATATTTCTCTTCTGCAACTTGGGATGCAAATTCTTCCAAGCTAGAAAAGTTTGCTTTGAAGTTTTTCAGTATGGTACTGACATCATCAACTGAATGAACCTTAGACACTTTCTTGTCTAAAGGTAGAAAATTGTTCAGAATGTTGACTAATTCAACAAATAGAGGGTTTCTCATCACTTTATTCTCTTTTGCTTTCTCCATAGCAAGGACACTGATCTTAATCAGGTCTTCTTCTCCCCAAGAGTCCAAGCTAGTGGTGTCTAGTGTCAAACTTGACAACAATGATGCTGAGGGTAAGGGAGTGATAGGAGTGATGTCCATCACTTCTTTCTTTATCTTCATAGGTATTTCAATAGATGGCTCATCTTTTGGTTCACTTATTTTCACCTCTTCTTCTCCTTTCTCCTCTTCTATCTTTTCTTTTTCTTTTTCTATCTCTTTTTCTATCTCCTTTTCTTCTTCTTCACCTGTTAGATCCTCTATTAATACTTCTTCTTGTACCTTAGGTGAATTGTCACTACATATAATTTCAACCTCATGTGTGCTCACAAAGGCTTCCTCAAACTTATCCAAGTCTTTGTTTGTAGCTGCCATGGCTATCTCTACATTTTCAATGATGATTGTGTCATCTTTTTGTGTCTTAGTCATGGACACAGACTTCACTACCTCTGTAGGTGTTACCACTATAGGTGTTGAATGCTGAGGACTTGTTACTAGTACATTGGTGGTCTCTGACTCCTTGGCTTCCTTAGAGGGAACTTGAGTTGTCAGCACAATAGGTGGGTACATGTGCCTATCCATAAAAACTTTCTCAAAAGCTTTCTCAGTTTCTTTAGCTACCATCTCAAAGTTTTTATCCATTATGTGCAGTGTTCTCAACTTTGGTCTAAGGTGTGGCTTCACCAGATCTAACAATAATGTTTTCTCTTCTAGAGAACATATAGGGAGGCTCATCTAGAATCTTTTCTCTTATTCTTATATCCTCCTTAATAGCCTATCTTTTCAAGAATTCCAAGATGTTCCACACATTGTCTGAAATTACTGTCTTCAGTTCTAAGACTATCTTATTGAACTTGAGCATGTGTTTTATAATCATTCCATGGATTTATAATTTATCAATCTCACTGCATCTCTCCTAGAATTTTCCTATTTGATCTATTCTACCTTCATCAATAATCCTTGTTCTCAAAACTTGAATACTAGGTCTGAAACCTACCTCAAGAGGTGCTTGTCTGAAACCTACCTCGCAAGGTGCTTGAGCATTATTTTTCTTACTTCTAGTTTCCCACGAGGATGGGTGACTTGTGCTAGTTTCCTTCTTCCTCTTTGGCATGCTTTTGTGTTATGGAGGTGATGTGGTATCCAGATTAATTATCTCTTTGGGTGCAGGAGGGATGACATTTGTTTTACCCTATTTATCCTTTGGATCATCAGACTTCTCAATCTTGATTTTCTTCATTTTAGGATCATCTTTCTTGGATTCCACTGTGGATGTGCTCTCAAACTTCAATGCTATATTTTCTTCTCTTGTTTCATCAAGATCTGCCTGAGTTACACCATGAATTATGAGTATCTCAGATGTAATCTTAGAGGCTTTCATCTTAGTTGTTGTGCTATTCAGAACTGCATCAACTTCCCTTGTCTTTTCTTCATAAGTTCCCCATCTTGGTTCATTAGGGTCCTTAGGTGCTAATAGTAATACTTATGCATATGCTTCACAAACTAGTTCCTCTACCTCATAACCAAGTGTATGGATCCACTTTGTTCTAGGCTCTATGGCTTCCATGCACGTTATGTTAGTTTCTACCATAAAACAAATGTTGTCTTTTTATTTCTCAACAATACTCTCTGGTATCTTGTACCTCATTTGCATTTTGATCCTGAATGTCTTCAATTCTAGCTCCATGTAATCCTTCAAAGTGCTCTTAGTAGATGCCTTAAGAGATATTTGAGGTATTGTAGGTATACTTTTGTCTAAGTACAAATTTGAAACCTTTCCAAGTATATGGAAGTACATGTAAATGATTAAAAACCCAAACCTAAATATTTTGGTCTTATCATGCTTGATGGATTTAATGTTATCAATCAATTATGCGCACAAGATCTCACACAAATTGAACTCTCCATTTTCCTTAACAATTCTGATTGTTGTAAGAATAGTGGCTATGGACACACTATCCACCCTATTGGTGTGTTGAAACCTGTAACCTAGTATCATAGACATCAATTTGATGTCTTTCTCTTCAATAGGCTCAATTCTCATATCACGTCTATCACTTCTGGAATTACATGCTTGATCAACTAATTTCCTTACATCTTTGCCCACTAGAAGAATGGCACTTGTCCTAGAAAGGCATGTCATTTCATGAATAAGATCTCATGTGATTCTTAATGGGACTTCACCTATCCAAAATAGGTCATCATGGATTTTACTTAACAAGATCTTGATCCACTTAGATTCATAAAAATCATATGTCATAGCATACTCAACAATGGAATGGTCTTCCAAATGTGAAAACTCATCTAGGAATGTTTTGTCTAGTTTCATCATGGACTCAAGGTGATACCTTATCCTATCAAGTCCAACTGGTTCCTTCTTATAGTATATGTATGCACAAATGTCTTCAACATGCATTACACCTATAAGGGTTCTTGAAAATGCACCTTCTAGGTCATCTAGGGTTGACTTAAAAGGGTGCCTTTAAAAATGTATCTCTTTCTCTCAAAAACATCTAAGAAAACTTATGTAGCCATGACTTACTTGGTTTAATTCTCAGAATAGGATTTCAAAGACTTTTGAATCATCGTGTCAGACTAGGGCTTTGTAATTGATCAATCACACTTCTTCACTAGTAAATCAAGCTCCAATACTTCACAATCCAACTGCTAGGGCTTCTGTGGTTTCCAATCTCTCAAACTTGAATGCAATGAGTGATTTGTAAGTTTTGGTAGACTATAAAGTGAAATTTCCACCATTAATGCTTGCTACGTAAACTAGAATTTGACTAAGAATTTCCAACTTCCATCTTGCAATCGATCAGGCAGTGTGCTTTTTCACATAGCATCAAATAGTCTCCAAAATGTTAAATCCAAAAGCGCATACTCTGAGGGTGATTATACCGGTCACACAGGGGTCTAGAGCTAAATTAGCTCCCCCTATGACCTTGAGGGTCATTCATCTAGATGTAGAGGGTGCGTCCATTGCGGATGCATCCAATACATACTCATCAACCTTATCCTTCTTTTCCTTTTACCAAATCAAGCTTGCATCCTCTCTAGCTTTCAAAAACTTGACTTCTCCTTCTTCATTCAATATTGATACTTTTGGTTTTTTAGGGCTTTCTTGACTTTGCGTTGTTGATCTACAAAACTTTGAGATGTGTCCAACCTTGTTACAAGAATGAAAAATTACTGGAGGCCTTAAATTCCTCAGTGCATTGATATGGTTTACCATTTTACACTATCTAGATGAGTGACCATTATAATTACATATCTGACATGTAATACTCTAAGAACTTCTTTCATTTGGTTGATTCTGATTTCTCTGATTATGCCGAGTCTTGTTCTTTTGACTTGTTCTATAATTCATAGCTCTATGACCAAATTTAGTGCATGAATAACAGTAACCATTGAAAGGTCTCACCTCTTTACAATTCCTTGCTATATGTCCATGCTTTTTACATGCATAACAAGTTCAATCTACTGGCTTACACTCATCCTTAGATGGTTCAACATTGTCTTTAGTCTGATTTCCAGTCTCCTTAGTATCTATAATGACTTCTGGTGCTTTCATCCTTGCTTGAATTTTATCAATCTGATTTTGTGCTTCGTTGAATCCAACACCGCTAGTATCTCCTTCAAGCTTCCATGCATACAATTGTGACTCTATCAAATCAGAACTGGTATGTAATTTATCAATGTGATTCGTTTCCTCTTTCAACTCAGATTTGAACTTTTCTTTGTTGTTTCTTAGCTCCAAGATTTCCATGTTTGCTTGCCTCAATTTTTCATTTAGTTGAAGGTTCTCTTTGATTTGTTCATCATAAAATTATTGATTATTAGTTATCTTTTCATCCAACTCTTCAATCTGATCTTTTAGAGATGTGTTCTCTTCATTTAGTTTTTTGACCATTTTCCCTAAATCATTGTTTGAACAATCTTTCAAATCTTTTCTAATTTTCTTGATGAATACTTGTGCGCCACTGACTTTTAATTTTAGTTCTTCAACTTCTTTCTCAGATTTGTCAAGGTCTTCAAGAGCTTCCATGAGATTCTTCTTCAGATGTTTTTCTTCTTCTGAACCCATTGATCTCCTCAAGTGATTAAACTTATCTTCAGAGAACCAAAGCTCTGATACCAATTGTTAGGAATGGGAACACTGGGGGGGGTGAATCACTGTTCACTATATCTTATTAATTTCTTGAATCTTAACTTGATTGCTTAAGTAATAAAATGTACATCAATATAAACAAGATAAACAATCACAACACATAACACCAATATGGTTACAGGGAAACCCAAATAGGTAAAAACCCTGGTGGGAATTGACACCCACTAAGAACTGCACTAGTGTATTATGATCCTTGTTAGAAGATCTGCAACCCTATTAGGAGTTGTTCTTTATAATGATTTTAGTACAGTGACTTGGTCAAAGGTTTGACCATGTTAGGAGTCTTTTACAATAACCCTGTTAGGGGTGGGGACACACTGTCCTAGAGCTCACTACTCAAGTGGTGAAGGTGACAACCTTATGATCTCAGATACACACTATATCTGCTGGATGAACTATTGATGTGACACTAATTGTCTGATCAGTTTGTTTTGTGCACTAATGCTTTAGCTCCTTGTAAAGCTCTAACTCATTCTATCTTCACTTCTCATGTCTCTTCTTTTCTTATCTTATCTCTATATCCATACCCATACCTTATTACAAAGGTGCATCTTATATTTATATGTGCTAACAAAACAATTAACTAGGTCAGCCTATAATCGATTACATATAATGCTTCCAAGTGAATTGGCTCAAGCGTATTTAAAAAAAAAGATGTTTACATGTCTACAACCTAATTACAATAGGTGCATAGCCTTTACAAAACATTATTATAACCGCTAATAAAAATACTAACAATCAGCTGCATACTTTGTTCTGTTATGGTGTTCACTGTTTGTACCACTTCAATTGTCTCTATCTTCATCATACTATGTCATCTAATCATGTGCTCTTAGACTTAGCATTAATAATCACTTACCAACTTAACTTCAAGGGTGCATACCATAACTCGTTCATACGCACATGCGTTGATGCTCTGATCTTCTCGTGCTCTGCTAACTATCCAGTCTTCTATACTTAGCCATATTCTGACCTTATGATAATGTGTGTTGACTCCAAAACTCTATATGACTTTGTTGCCATAATGACAACACTATATCTAGTCATATACAACAGTATAGTCAACTTTCCAATAGGTACTGCATAGGCAGTACCCCTACCTATATGGGGTAGTGCGCTTGGCGCAGGGTGGGAGCATGTGGGGTTCACTTCCCACCCTTTTGCTTTTATAAAAAATGTTTTATTTAAAAGGTTTTGTTTTAAAATTTGAAATTTTGTTTTAAATAATTAAATAAAATTTATTTTAGGATTTGGATTTATTAAATACTTGTAATATATGAGATTTTTATTAATAGTTAATTTTTAAATTATATATATGTTAAAATATATATTTTTAAATTATATATATATATATATATATATATATATATATATATATATATATATAATTTGTTAAAGTGTAATTAGATTAATTTAATTTCATGTTTATTTTTAAATGTTTTACATATTTATTGTAAATGGGCATTTTTATCAAATTGAAACTATTAGACTTTAGAGAGAATTTTTTATATTAGCATTTTTTAAGTATTTTATGGAATCTGATTCTCTTAGTGATATGTTTTCAGTTCTTTATGATGTAAATGGTATATTCGTCCTTGAGTGTTTTCTTTTTCTTAAATGTGTCAATGGGGCATTAGATGACCTATGAGGAATACAAAGGCTGGGGTATGAGTATTATAGACATGTTTTTTGTCTTATGATATGGTGTGTGTGTACTATGCTTTATTTCCCTAAATTGACCATGTGGGCTCATGTTACATTGTATTCTGTAAATGGGTATCTTGTATTCATTTCTGGTTCTTGAGTATGATACTGGATTTGGGATTACCTAGTTGTATACCTATGTTAGATCTATGTGGGATCTATGAGCCTAGGGTAGGTTACCTAGATGTGTAGTAGGGGGTTGATTTCAATAAGCATCTACACCCACAAGTGGCTGCCAGGATCACTTATTGTAAGTAATCTTAATCAAGTGACAACCTAATATGTCATTGAGAGGTATTAAAATGAACTTAATAAGATGTGTTTCCTCACCCATGCTTGAGTGCTAGTATAGACTAAGATGGAGGATGAGATGATGCTTTCCGCCTTGAGAGGTGTGTGTCTAGCATAGTTAATGGCTTTGTCTGTATGAGAGGTCATTGATACCATGTATGGTCACTTGAGTGTCAAGGTCTAGAGAGACTGCTAGGATGAAACTTAAGGGTTAGATGTACATGATGATTCCTTCCTATATATAGTCTAGTTATCTTACATGTTTCGATTGCCTCTAGATTAGTGACTCTTACCTATCACTATATTTTGTACACCTAGAGTTAGAGAGCTTTCAGGATCCCCTTGCTTAGTGGTTTCATCTTTCTTGCTATTGGTTATCTGAGTGGGGTCTGTTGTTATCTCCTCAGCATGGTGGGGTGGACCTTTGTGGATCCACATGGATGGGTGGTAGTGATTCTTTTTCATTTGAGATTCAACTTCCTTGTTTGAGTGCTTGATGATTCTTTTGCAGTTAGGTTCTTTAAGATTCTTCATTGGTGGAATTGTTCTTATCTTCATTTATTGTAATCTTGTATTAGAGTATTGCATGTGATACCTAATTTGGATATTGTACTATTATTATTAGAGTGATTACTACATACCCTATGACATGTGTCGTGGATGTGAGTTTAAGTAGGTTTCATGGTTGTCCACGAGGATTTTAATTATTGATGTAAGTTGTATTTGTTATATCTATGTTATGGAATCTTATGTTATGGTTATTTAGATGAGTTCTATTCTTATGTAATTCTATGTCATGGGACCCTTGATTTTTGTAATATATATTGGTTTTTGTGTATGTTGTGATTAAATGGTTATTGCTTCCACATTATTGTTTATCTTGTTATGTAAACTTAAAAAAAAAATTATTCATCAAACTTAGTATCATGTTCTAGGTTAATCTCTCTTGGGTTCCCTTGTGGGGCGTTATAGAAACTCTTTTGGAAGAGGACAATCCCCAAGACCTTTTGGAGAGAAAGGACAATCAGAAAAAGACCAAGGAGAGTCAATATCTAGAGGAAACTATAGAGGAAGAGACCCTTTGGAAGGGGGAGATTTGGTGGAAGGAAAAATGGCCCTTTGAAATGATTCAACTATAACCAGTTGGGACACCATGGCACTAGATGCCCTGAGAAGATGGGATCAAACCACCAAGGAGAGAGAAGAGTACAACTAACCCAAGAAGACAATCAAAACAACACTTCAAAGGATCTTGAACTAGAAGAAGTTATATGCTTGATGATGAGGAAAAATTTGTTGTAGATGCCCCAAGGTAGAGAACCACCACAAAGGAAGTCATTATTTAGGACCAATTGCAAAATCCATGAAAGGGTATGTAAACTAATCATCGATCTTGGTTCTACTGAGAATTTAGTATCTAATGAGATGGTTCAAAATCTAAAACTACAAAGATTCCCACATCCCTATCCTTATAATGTTTCTTGGTTAACTAAGGGTCAGAAAATAGTGGTTAAAGAACAAGCTTGGGTAGAGCTTTCTATAAGTGACTACAAGGATAGAGTCCTATGTGATATAGTAGGCATGGATGTTTTCCATCTACTCCTAGGTAGACTATGGCAATATGATGTGGATGCCACTCATAATGGTAGAAATAATACCTATACCCTTATCCAAAATGCTTTCTCTCTTACAATTAAGCCTCTACTTGATATAAAACAAAAAAAAAAGCCAGTGGTGATAGTGGTAGGAGAAAAGGAAATAATTGAAACAATAAAAGGAGAAGATAAGGAGGGACATGTCTTGATCCAAAAACCAAATGATACAACAAATGCACACAAAGAGAAGTCCAAAAACTACTATAAACCTACCATGATGTAGTTTCTAGTGACTTTCCCTCATCCCTCCCACCCATAAGAGATATAAGTCATCAAATTGACTTTGTACCTAGTGCTTCCTTGCCTAATAAGGCCCCTTACAAGATAACCCCCACTCAAAATGTAGATATTTTAAACCAAGTCAAATATCTTCTTCAAAAAGGCCTAATTCAAAAGAGCCTAAGCCCTTGTGCAGTCCCATCAGTCCTAGCACCAAAGAAGGATGACACATGGAGGCTCTGTACTGATAGTTGGGAAATGAATAAAATAACCATTAAATATAGATTCCCAATCCCAAGGATTGAGGACTCACTGGATCAATTGGGCAGTGCTTCCTATTTCTCAAAAATTGATTTAAAATTTAGTTATCATCAAATAAGGATAAAACTAGGTGATGAATGGAAGACAATGTTCAAAACCACATAGGGTATTTATGAATGGATTGTCATGACAGTTGGGTTAAGAAATAGAGCCTCCACCTTTATGAGATTGATGAATTAACTTTTTCATGACTATAATGGGCAATTTCTTTTTGTTTACCTTGATGACATTTTAATTTTTAGTAGCAATTTGGAGGAACATCTCAAACATTTGGAAATGGTAATAAAAAGGTTACATGAACAGAAATTATTGATAAATTTGGAAAAGTGTATCTTTTTGCAAAAAGAACTCATCTTTTTGGGATTTTTGGTCTCCCAAGGACACTCAAGATGGACCCCTCAAAGGTGGATGCTATAACCAATTGGCCACCTCCCAAAAATCAAGGTGATGTCAGAAGTTTCCATGGCTTGGCAACATTTAATAGAAAATTCATTGAAAATTTCAGTCAAGTGTGTGCACCTATGTTAGATACAATCAAAGGTGGAAAGAAAGTGAAATTTGTTTGGACTAAGGAGCTGGCTAACAATGCATTTGAGTACTTGAAAGCAAGAGTAGCACAATACCCCATCCTTACACTCCCTATTTTTAACAAAGTATTCATAGTGGAGACTGATGCAAGTAATTTTTCCATAGAAGAAGTGTTAAGCCAGGATGGAAAACCAGTAGCCTTCTTCTCAGAAAATCTAAATGATGCAAAGAAGAGATACTCCACTTATGACTTGGAGTTATATGCCATGGTACGTGCCCTTAATAAATGGAGGCACTACCTTTTTCCTAAGGAATTTGTTGTCTTTACAGACAATCATGCTCTAAGATATTTTAATACCCAAGACAAGTTAAGTTTCAAACACATTAAGTGGATGGAGAAAATCGAAGCCTACTCATTCTCAATAAAACATATGAAGGGTGTAGCCAATAAAGTGGTTGATGCACTGAGTAGAAGAATTGTCCTGGTCCAAGAGATAAAAATCAAAATCATTGGGATAAGTTCTCTAAAAGACATCTACATTGAAGATCCATATTTTGGTGAGGCCTATAAAGTGTGTACTAAACTTGTGGAAAAGTACTACACTAATTTATCATATTTTTTCATCCAAGATGGCTTACTTTTCAAAGGAAACCAACTCTACATTCCTAGGTGTTCTATAAGGGACAACATCATCCAAGAAAAGCATTGTGGAGGAATGAGTGGTCATTTTAGCCTGGACAAAACTTTAGAACCAGTCAGGAGGCATTATCATTGGCCTAAGATGCCAAATGATATCTGAAAATTTGTATGAAGTTGTGTCATTTTCCAGCAAGAAAAAGGAGTTTCAACCAACCAAGGACTTTACCAACCATTACCAATACCCTCCAAACCATGGGAAGAAATTTCAATGGATTTTGTTATGGGGTTACCAAGGACTAAACAAGGATTTGACAACATTTTTGTAGTGGTTAACCACTTCAGAAAAATGGCACAGTTTATTCCATGCAAGAGAACTCATGATGCATCACACATTGCCCAACTATTCTTCAAAGAAATTGTCATAATTAATGGGTTACCTCAGTCAATTGTCTCAGACAAAGATGCAAAGTTTTAGGGTCACTTTTGGAGACATTGCATAATAAATTGGGTACAAATATACGATTCATTTATGCCTACCATCCTCAAATTGATGGTCAGATAGGAGAAGTAAATATATGATTAGGAAATCTACTTAGATTCCTCACAAAAAAGTACACATAAAATTGGGATCTTCTTCTCCCACAAGCATAATTTTCTTTTAATGACTCTATCAACAGGTCAAAAGGAAAGACTTCCTTTCACATAGTCTATGGTCTACATTCAAGGGGACCAATAGAACTTAGAACTCTCCCAAATGACTTTCATATTAGTTCTCAAGGTGAAGAACTGGCAGATATGATCAAACAAATCCAAGACCAAGTAAAAGACAATTTGGAACAATTAGTGCAGAAATACAAGACACAAGAAGATAAAAGAAGAAGGGAAGTACACTTTCAAATAGGTGACAAAGTGTGGGCTTACTTGAGGAAGGAAATGCTTCCTAAAGGTCATCACACCTAGATTCAAATGAAGAAGATTGGACCTTTTATAATACTTCACAAGTTTGGTCAGAATGCTTATGAAATTACATTGCCACCCTCACTCTTTATTTCCAAAATAGTTCTATTCCTTTTCTCTACAACACCATTGTTTTGTGGGGTTTGTAGAGAATATGTCTACCTCTTTATCCCATGTTCTTCACAAAAAGAAGAAAACTCATTGGATGTGAATTCTCCACCTCTTTATGATCTTAGGAACTTCAATCTCTATCTAGACTCTATCTCTACCATCATTTTAAATATCTGAAATTTTTGAAAGGCTTCTAATTTTTCTTTCAAAAAGGTAACCCACATCATCCTTGAATAATCATCAATAAATAACATAAAATATCTATCTCCATAATAGCTTATTGTCTTAGTAGGACCACACAAATTAGTATGCACCAAATCTAGCAATCCATTTGAAGAATAAGTTTTATTCTTAAAAGTAGATGTAGTTAGTTTACCCAATTGACACTCTTTTCACATATTGTTAGCCTTCATTAGCTTAGGAAAATCTCTTACAATATTAGTAGTGCTAACCTTCACCATATTATCAAAGTTTACATTACAAAGTCTTATATGCCATAGCCAACTTTCATCAATCTTAGAAACCAAGCACTTATTCTCAACATTTTTAAAATTAAATAAATTACTTGCAATCTATGTACCAAATGCAATTAGATTTTTTGTGCTTCCAATGGTTTTTCATTTTCCTTCCATGAATTCCAATTAGTATCCCTTATCCAAAAATTGTACAACACTTAATAAATTATGTCTTAAACCTTCAACATACAAGACATCATCAATACTATTATTACCATCAAGAGTGATAAATCATTTTCCCCTCATAAAACAAGGACTGTTATTACCGAATCTAACAACACCACCATCATAATCTTCAAGATTCAAAAAATTATCTTTATCAAAGGTCATGTGATGTGAGAATCCACTATCATTCACCCATTAATTTCTCTTTATCAACATGTGAAACCAAATATTTCTCTTCTTTAGGGTTATCTTCTTTAATAGAAATAAATGCAATCTCTTCTTCATCACTAGATTCATCATCAATCACACCTTCTTCAACATAATTTTTTTATGACCCTTAGGATGAAATATTTGAGATATGATCTTAGATTCCTTAGAATATTTATTAGGACATATAGATATGATATGACCAATATTATTACAATTAAATAATTTAAAGGAAACTTTACTTCATAGTTATCGGAATCCTTAGGTAGTCCTTTTGCAATCAAGGCTTCAAGTTCATCAATCTTCCTTTCCTCTTCCATGATATCTTCCTATTGCTTAACATAGTGGTTGAAGTTGTCTTTAGAGGATATTTCTCTCTTTTCATACTTAGTCATAGTAGATTTGAACATAGTTTCAACCTTCAAAATTTCCTTAGTAAGAGTACTCATCTCATAGACATAGAGTCTACCAACCAAAGCTTCTCTTGAAATGTCTCTAATAGTTTTGAGTTCCCCAATAGCTGCAACCTTCTCACTGTAAAATGCAAGTAAAGATCTCAAAATTTTGTTTAAAACTTCATCATTAGTCAAGGTACCACAAACACATCTAATTGCACAAACCAGATCATTTACTCTCTGCATATAGGCTGAGATATTTTTTCTTTCACTCATCTTCACATTTTAAAACTTCCCTTTAAGATCTTGTAATGCATCTTGTTTAACATACTTGTCACCTTCATAAACAGTTTCTATTTTTTTCCATACCTCATGGGATTTCCTCAATCCATAGATGTTAGAATAATCTATGTTTGATAAGGAACTAATCAAAGCTTTCCTTGCTAACATGTTCACCTTGAATTTCTTCTTTTCATCAACAGTAGCATGAGACAAGTCATTAGGAATGGTGTAAGGCTTCTCTGTGATATTCCAATTTTGATCTCCCATGCATATCAGATAATTAGTCATCTGATCCTTCCACATTAGATAATTTAGTCCATAAAAATTAGCAATTTCCTTCCTTATGGTTGCCATGTCATATCTCATTCAATCAATTAAGCTTCTTCGAAAGGACTTTCCTCTGATACCAATTGTTAGGCCCAAAAAGAGGCAAGCACAACTAGGGGGGGGGGAGAATCAGTTGTGTACTAACAATTGAAAATTTGTACCCCTTAAACCAATTAATGATCTTAGAATAAATAATAATGCAAGATTCACAACAAATAAAATAGAACTCCAAATTATTTTTATAGGAAACCCGGTTAAGGGAAAACCCTATTGGGAGTCAAACCCACTAGATAGATGTGCTCTATTAAAATTACTTCCCAGTTAAGGGAAAATGAAAAAAAGGGAATGCACATACATTCATAAGACTACTGCCTAGATCTCACTACTCACAATACAATGATCTTTCCCTCACTCGAGTTTACAGATCAATCTCTAATTACAATTCACAAGGGTGGACAAACTATCCAGAATAAGAAAACTAACTTACAACATTTGATATGCCAATATAGTTCCAATCAAGTACAACTTCTACCACAACTTCAGAATACAAACATCCTCTTCCTCTTTTCTATATCTCATCCATACCGGAATCACAAAATGATTGCCCATTTATACACATTACAATAAATAAGCAACAACAAGGTCGGCTAAGACCTATAAGAACAAATGATACAAACAATATACTCAAACTAGAATGTGATCCAGATACAGATAGCCAAGACTTAGATAGGACCTAAAGCATCACCCTCAAACATACTATAACTTCACCAAATTAACACCAAGAATTGCAACATGTTACTTCACCAAGCCGACTATGACATTAATGAAGAAACACCAACACACTACCAAATGCAATCACCATGATCAATGAAAACCATCAAATTGATCATAACATGATACAATAATACCAACAAGAAGTAAGAATAGCTTCCAAAACCTTCCCATCAAATCGATCTCAAAAACCAAACTCGTCTCTGCACTAAATACTAGCAACACTGAATACAAAAATTTGTCACACTAAAAAGATATCTTTGATAAACTCTAAATAATGAACAACACTAGTTGAGGAATCAACAATGAATCCTTACATTATCATTAGCTTCAGATTAGTTGAATCAACCACACTGATCCTTATGGAAACAATAACTCAACCTCTGACATAGGAATTGATGTAGGGGCATTCTAGGGTACTTGGAAAATTTGCATGGTGGTATGTTGGTTTGGTTCTTTGTTACCTAGTTGTAGCTTTAACCGACGGTCTCGGTTATTGAAGGGAGCTTGGTCACTGAAGGAACTCGGTGAAACCTCTAGCACTCAGTGGAACTTGTACTCAGTGGAACTTGTACTCGATGATGCCTGTGTTGCTTGGTGATGCTTGGCGTGCTTGGTTGTTTCACTAGTGCCCAGTTGTTTCTCTGGTGCTCAGTAGTTCTTTTTTACCGACTGGAGTTCTTGGAGATTTGGTTGGCCGAATTGGTGCATTTATTATTGGTAGCTTTTGTTGTATTCTCCTATGTAGATCTAGAGGCCGACATGGAGAATTAAATGTTTGTAAGGCTATATGAGAGCCGACTATTTTTGCATTTAATATTTGTTTATAATAGAAGCTGACTTCGCTTAGGAGTTAATTATTTCTTCCAGCTGACTTGTGGTTGAGGAAATGTATTTAAGGAGTGTTTGAGTAGATGTTTAGGGAGGAAGTCAATGTAAGTAGAAGTAGTAGATTAGACTTGGATCCTGTGAGATCTTGAAGATCAGATTTTTATCTGATAGTTGTATAACAGAGCTAGTGGTTTGCATGCTTGGAGACAAGGAGATTTCTTGGAGGCTTGCGAGCTCAAGTTTAGATTTTCCTTAGAGTTTCCATCAGTTTCTAATTTGTTTCAGAGCTGGACTAGCTGAGAGATTACAGAAATACTCTTGATTGTATTTAGCCCTAACCCAGAAGGCCTTATAGTCGGACATGTTAATGAAAATTCAGTTGAAAACATTGTCTTGTTGTGTTATTCCGCTTTGTTGGTGTTTGGTTGCAAGTTTGGACTGTCCTTAATTGGATCCTCCTTACCTGTCCTGCATTAGGAATACTGAAATACTAGCACCTGATAAATCAGTCATAACTTACTCAAATCATAACATTAACTTCTATAATCAAACATGCATCAAATATATACATATCTCAAACACCATCTAGGATCACAACAACAATAGCATGTTGACGTCAATGACAAAACATTAATGTCCATATACATAAACAAGGCCTAACCAACAATCTATGACATGTTCAACAATCTTCCAAATCTTTTTCTACTCCAAAGGCTAATAGAACTAGAGAGGAGATCCCAAAGGATCTTGAATATTATTTTGTTTTAAAAAGGATTGAACCCTTAGCATTGAAACAAGAAACCCCCGAGTCTAAGAAGTCTTACCTCTCCCCGGTTGCAACCACTAACAACCCATTACCCATGGAGGAGGAAGAATGGACAACTCAAAGGAGGGAAAATAGAGATAAGAAAGTGGATTTGGGTTAATAGAATAAAAATGGTCTCCCTTCATAGAGGGTCTCAAGATATAAAGAAGTTGCAAGGGAGATTGCTAATGTAAGGTAGTGAACCCTTGATGCAAATACCAATATATATATTTTTTAAAAGAAATTTTCTATCATGGAACATGAGGGGATTCAATAGTACCTAGAAGCAATATGCACTGAGAAATTGTATTTTGAAAAAAGAAGTTGAGATTCTTATATTATAGGAAGTGAAAATGAGTACAAATTTTTATGAGTATTTCTTATAGAATATGGTTGGGCTCTTATTTCTTCATAAGTCATGCCAATGGAGCCTCATTGGGAGTTGTCACCACGATGGACCCTAATAAACTCAAAGGGGATATTCACTCATTAACTCCTAACTAGCTTGTAGTTACTTTCACCTCTACTAGTTTCTCATGGCACTTATTCAATGTTTATGCTCTTAATACCTTCTCTAGGTGCTAGGGATTTTAATTCACCCTTTTTTCCTTTTGAAAAAATTGGAGGGGCAACAAATTACTCTGATAACATGTCAATTTGGTGGACTTTATCAGTAGAATAGGGCTTTTTGACATTTAAATCATGGGACAACCTTTCACTTGGCCAAATAATAGGAAAAGAAATAACTTAATTCAAGTGAAGTTTGATAGATTTCTTGTCTCTACTAGATGGAAAATCACTAGTAAATGTAGACACCCAAAATTGGGTAGTCTTGCGAGTATGCATTAATTACTAACTACTCTTCTATTAATTAAATAATTCTTTAATTATCTAATTAATAACCTTTACTCTTCCAAATCTTAATCTATTGATCATTTAATCCTTTTCCTAATATTAATTAGATAATTAATATTATTTGAATAATTTAATTTTAATTAATTAGGCTTTATCAGTTAATTAAATTTAATTTCAAAGTCCTATACTTTAAATAATTACTCTTAATTATTTAAATTAACTAATTAATTCCTCACAATTAAATTAATTTCTCAAATTAATTTAATTTCATTCTAATTTTGATTAATTTCATGCTAATAATTCTTTAAAAATTGAATTTTTAATTCAATTTTAAATCTAAAATCTTCAAAAAAAAAAATTAAAAAATGAAGTTTATGAGATAATTGAAATTCTAGAAAATCAAAATTTCTCATAAATCAAAAAAATCAAATTTATGAACCAACAATCATTTCAAAATGGAAAAATCACATCTTTTTTCAAAATTGCATTTTGTAAACTCCTATCTTCCAAAATAAAAATCTTCCCAATCTTTATCTCATATTTGATTTCCTACAATCACTCTCTGCTTTTGAGTTCGAATAGGAAACAAATCTTCATTTTTAGAAAATTACCCAAAATCTTCTAGTCCCTAATTATCACATCAGTTCGTTTTGATTTTCCTAGATTAATCTCAACCGTTAATTGAATTCTAAAAATCTATTTAAACATTGTATCTTCTCATAACAAGGATCCCAACTTTGAATCTTAATTCATTTATGCATCTTTCTAGCAATTAAGTAATCCAAATTTTCAACACAATCTCTGAGTCGAAGTGTTGCCAGAATTAACACTGAGCACTACATCCATCCACTTCAATAGAGTGCAAAGAAGCAACAAAAGGATTTGAGCATAGATTGGATTGGTTTAATTTAATTTTTTATTGTAATTTTTGATTAATCTTCTTAATTTCTATTGTCTTATAGGATTTTATATTATTTGTAGTTTATTTGCTTAATTTTGGTAGTACTAATCAATCAATTTCTCTGAGTCTTGTAGATTTCCCTATATAAATTTGGTGAACCCAACATGAACCTACACCCCAAGAAGTGATTGAAGATGAATTAGAATACATTTTCAGTCTTGGTCATATAGCTAAGATTTTAATGTTTTTGTCGTTTAAGTATTTCACATTTGTATGTATTATGTCGCAATTGTTACTGTATTTTACCACAATCGCCTGTCTATTTTTCCCCATTTGCATGCATTTTACCACAAATGATATAGAATTTTGGTGTAACTAATATTGCATTGTGCCGCATCTATAGGTATTTTACCGCAACTGATAGACTACTTTTCCACAATTGTAGGCATTCTGTCGCAATTGCCTAATAACTTTCTATAGTTATTTTATGACCAAAAATTAACATGCAAATATAGTTTCGATATTTCTATTTGTTGTTTTGATTTACAGGATATATGATGTCAAAAGCAAAGAAGATTGTTAGGAAAACCCAGGCTTTCTATTTAGGAAACTGTTAACAATCAAGATTGCAGTATTAGCAAATATGAAATTTAATATCTTGGTGAAACATGGAAACACTCTTAGGTTGAGGGTGATCTATAGTGAGAGTAAATCTCTAGAGAAGGCTATTTTCTTTTTATGGACACCTAAAACTAACTTTGCCAAGAAAAGGGATAAGAGAAGATACTAGAAACAAAATCAATCTATAAATTAAAAGGTGATTCACTAGAATTTTTCTAATCTTCAAAACTCTCATAGTTATTTTCATCCATAATAAACTTTGAAATAAAGATAATTCTCACAAAACCACATGTAATAACCAGATTTAAAGAAGGCTTAAGTGTTCAATAACCATAAAAAGGGAAAGAATTTTCCATAAATTAAACTATTGAAGAAACAAAAAAACAACTCATAACCTGCTAACAAAAAATAGGAAGGAAAAATATAATCTCTATTCCAAATCCAAAGGAGGAAATCCAACTATGATACCTAAAAATCAATGTACTCAATACAATAATGCTTGAATTTGTAGAATGCAAAAATTGGGAAAGAAGAAAGAACCCCCAAAACATGTGAATGAAAGCATATATATCTCCAAACCCATAAGGGTTGAGCATGAATGAAAATTAAGTAAAAAGAGGGGTCAAACTACCATAACATGCAGTTGACCACCTCAAAAGTACCCCTATCCATGTGGCATTGTGAAACTACTAAAAAATGCCCTAAAAGTCTCTATTATGCATGTAAATAATCAAGGTTGGATGGGAAATAAAACCCCTAAAATTAGGGGCTAGAACTAAAAGTGACATATAGATAACTACTCCAAAAGCATGCTTAATTGATGTGCAACTAAAAAAGAACTAAAAAGTACCCCAAACTACACCAAAACTGAAGAAAACCCCCTATCACCTCTCAACTCCTCAAAAAAAAAAAAATATCAACTGAAGAATTTAATAATTATTATATGATTTATAAAATTATCATATAATAATCATTAAGTACAATAGTTTACTATGCAAAAGAAAATAAAAAAAGCAATAACCTCTTTATATTTTATATTAATATTTACTAAGCGACACACTCAATAAATATTAATATAAAATACTATATCTCATACTTTATATTAATATTTACTAAGCATCTCGCTTAATAAACATTAATATAAAATAATACATAGTATATAACTCCTAAGACAACCCACATTACATAGTGACCTCGCGAGTACTAATTCCTCTAGAAAAAATTACAAAAATGCATAACGCAAAATTCCTTCTAATACATGGGTTGTATTAGGGTTTTCAAACCTTAAAAAGAAAAGAAAGCTTCATTTTACATTTTCATTTGTTCCTTCATCTATCGTTGCAGACGAAGCTAGGGTTTGTTGGGATGTTGATGGGAGATTTACAGGTACCAATCCTTTGTTATGACCTGGGTATTACAAATCTACTTCCTTCATGGAAAGAAAAATGAAATCAATTTAATCTTTACCTAACTTTGTGTTGTTATATGAAACAATGAGCATTTTAATTGTCTTCTTTATTTCTTTTTATGAATGATATTTGAGGGATTTGACAGTATATTTAAATGAGGTGCTTCATTATTCATTTCTAGTTGTGCTTCTTATAGATGGAGTTGAGGGCTTGTATATGGATGCTCATTTAGGGCTCTCTTTCATGGTCTGTGACATTTGATATTTTCGTTTATTTCCTCTACTTGATAGAAATATTGTTTTCCTATAGACTACAATGGACTTCATGGGTCAAAAACCATTGTTACCACTCTAATTCACTAGGACTTTCCTTTGCTAATAAAATCATGATTTCAACAAATGAAACCCTAGCATATTCCTATTCCTATGTAAATTTGAGCACAAAAACTAATCTTAAACCTGTTGATGTTTAAAGCTTTGATCATATACAATGATTTTAATATTATGAGAAAATAATATTATATTAATATATATAATTATGTACTAGAATTTGTACCTTCATACGGTTAGTATCATTAATAAACTCAAATAACAATTAAATTACCACAAATAGCAATCTATTTAAGCTAGAAATCGACAATTAAGCACTCTATGGATCTCTAGCTAGGGATGCTAATGATGAAGCTCTTAGCAAGCCTCCATTAGTGACAGTCCTAGAATGAGAATTGATATGATAAAGCAAATAACAATGTTAATTCCAAATTGAATACAACTATTCAGCTCTAATTTGCAAGAGGTTTGATGCTATTCTTAGATTTGTGGATGAGTTATGAGTGATTTATGCCTTTCTTTTATAGATTTTCGCAAGGGTAGGGGGTGTAGTTGGATTTGATCAAGGTTAGGTTGGGGTTAAATCCTTGATTCCACCCTTTGGAGACAATTTAAATATTTTATCCTCAAAGCTTGGGACAAGAAGACAAGATGAGTGGACAAGATGTTCTTTCCAATTGAGTGATTGAGATTCATTTTGGCTTGATCCATGTGAGCTCTTTCCTTAAATCCTATTGGTTGAGGCTTTTTCCTCCCATGTGGTGTTGAGAGAAAATGGGACTTAATTAATTGAATTTAATTATTTTTTTTATCCATGTGTACCCCTTGAATGGGTTGATTTGATTTAAATTGAATTATACAACTAATTAGATTAATTTCACATTGATTTGATTTATCATGATTTGATTGATTTAACTTGAATTTATGGCTTTGATTTTTAATTAAACTGAATTAAAGCTTGATTTGAATTTTGATTGGCTAAATCCTTGTTTTGATTCAATTGCCTTGATTTTTCCTTAGTTTTGCCTTGATTACTCACATGAATGATCATGTCCACTTTTTGGTGATTACAAATGCCCCTCTTTGAGTCGATATGTGAAGTGTGTCGATTTAAAGAATATTATGATCCAACTGATATAAGGTCCTAATTCCTTTGATGGTCGATTTCATTCTTCGATATGAGATGCAAATTCCAATGATAGGATTGAGGCAGTTTTGATTGATTTGATGTCCTGATGGTCGATATGATGATAGATCGCTGATATGGTACTTGATTTGATTTGATTCGATGTTTGATGCCCCTTTCAATTGATTAGCGAAAAAATTCCTAATAAAAGATTATGCTCTGATTTGATGGTCATGCCCTTGATTTGATGATGATGTTGTTGTTCCTAATCATTCGAGTGTATGCCCCCTTGGAAATGAAATGAAATTTGATCATTATTTGAAAAAGATTGATGATTTAGGTCAATTTGCGTTGATTAGGTCAAATTATAAATGAATTTCAATTTCATTTTCGATAATGATTTTGTGTTCATGTGATGACAAATGCCCCTGATTTGGTAGATATGGTCAAAAATTTGGGTTAATGGGTGTTTTCTGGTCAAAGATGCCCTTTTTAGGTCAAAAAGGTATATATAAAGGGGTAAAAAGTCATTTTGACTATTCATTTTCACTTTGGACTTTTCAGTTTTGTCTCTAAATCCTCCGAGCTCTTTGCAATGGTGATTCCAATTCATGAGCACAGGTTCAAGCGCATGCGACGATTTCAGTGGCCACTGACCTATGGACCTCTGGTAAGTGCCTAATCCTCTCCGTTTTTAATTTCATGTTTTAAATTTAAAAAAAAATTGAATTTTTCATAGAAAAACCCTAGTAGTTTTTTTTTCATGAAATAGTGCATTTAAACATTTAAATAGCGTGTTTACTAGTTTTTTATTGCTTCCACAAATTTAATTAGCGCATCCACATAGTATAATAGCGCTTTTGAATTTTTATTTTAGGGCATGATTTGCTTATGAATTTATTTTAGCGCTTTTAATTTTAAGAGTAGTGCGTTTGAATGGATTTTCACTTTTGATTGATGAAATAGCTCATTCAAATTTTAAAGTAGCGCATCGAAATAGTTTTAGTGCATATGCAAGATTTTGGTGCATTTGATAATTTTGATGGCGCTTTTAAACTTTTAAATAATGCTTTTGTATTTTAGCACATTTAAGCAATTAAACAACACTTTTACCTTGGTAGGAAAAATTTTAAATGCCTTAGTCAGTTTTTCGAATTGCTCAGTATCATCGGTTTGTTGATTGGCATAGGTAATAAACCTGATTTGGTAGCAAGTTATAGGATGTCAGTTTTAGTCAATTGTGATTTGAATGTTTGATTGTCAATCTTAATTTAGATGATGGATGATGATGAATTTTTCATCCTCTCTGAATAGAATCAGGAAAATTGATTGTGGTCTGATATTTTGTAAATGTTTGATTGACTTAGGATAATTGAAAAGATAACTAATTTAAAAAATGATGTGGTTCAACTTGCTTTTTGCAGATAGTGCTTAAGTCACTGGGTGTTCATGGTTTGTACCCGTTGCCTTTTAGTATGATCGATGATTTGAGCGGTGCGGATCGAAGACAGATCGGTCGATGTGGATTATCTTTCCTTCTAGTTCTACCTCGATTGCAAGTGAATCGGGGATTGATTACTGTTATGGTTGAGAGGTGGCACTCAGACCATAATACATTCCATTTTCCTATGGGTGAGATGATGATCACCCCTAAGGATGTGTATCGGTGCACTCTTGCATATTCTGACTTGAGGAGAGTTGGTTTTCTATGATTAGGTGTATGATGGTGTCGCGTGTCGTCACATCTTCCAGGATCCTACCATTGGTGACGATCACATTCAGTGGTCTCAGTTGCATTCTTTCCTAGTTTTCCTAGTAGTTTTAGGTGCCTTGATTGGAGGATTCCTCATACTAGATCGGCGAGGTCATGGATTTCCAGTTGGTTGGGGTCCTATTTTGGAGGACTTGATGGCCTAGCCTCAGTGGTTTGATTGGGGATCTTGTGTTCTAGCGCAGCTCTATCACGAGTTTCATATAGTAGTGTATAGACATTCCTACACTCTCTCTATAGGATTTATTCTTCTTCATCTTTGGACATGGGAGCATCTCCCAGTGATGAGACTGATTGTAGTGTGTCATCAAGATCCAGGATGGCCATTTGCCTGGATATATGAGGGTATGGTTGTGTAGACCCATATGGGTAAGTTAGATTACTAGCTCTGTGCTATAGATGATATTGATTAGGTCATCTGGCGGCCATATCTTGGATGTGAGTCATGGCCTGAGGATGACTCAGAGCTTCCTTTGATGTTCTCTCCCTGATTGATGACAGGGCGGTCATCTCATATTATTGAGAGATTTTCCTTCCGTCGAGTGCTACAGTAGTATGGCCGTGTATAGGGTATGCCTCAGGGTGTTGTGATGTATGCTCAGGTTTAGGTAGAGAGAGGATTATGGGGTCCATGTGTTGATTTTAGGATAGCCTTCCAGGAGATTGAGTAACTGGGGCATCTCCCTTGGGATATGAGATCTTTGATTATTGATGTTGGGATGACAGATGACTATGCCGACTAGTTTTCTTGGAACCCATTTCTGAGGTTTATAGATCCCGCAGAGAGGATTCCAGGTATTGATGAGGAGTCTGATGATGATGGTGGTGATGATGGTGGGGATGGTGGGCATGGTGGTAGTGGTGGGGGTAGGATTCGAGGATGGTGAGGATGACCAAGTCGTCAAGTAGCCAAAGCAAGGAGAGTCATGATGCTAGTTATTATTGTTGCTCCCATTCCTCCTAGAGGTGGTGGTTAGGTGAGGGGTCGTGGTGTTGATAGAGCTTTACACTAGGTTGATAGGGATCTGACAGGTAGATAGGGTCACCACAGGGCTAGGTGTCAGAGGTAGTTGGATGCCCAGGCCGTACAGGTACTGTTAGATCAGGCACAGGGTAGGCCAACATAGGCTCCTCCTCAGGCTCCTCCGATTGTTCCACAGGCTCCTCCAAGATAGCCACATGCTTTTGCATCTATGACATCTTCTTCCTCTCATCCATCTTATTCTTTCATTCCATCGTTATCTATTCCATCTTCTTCCATGCCTTCTTCTTTTATGCCTTCTTTTCCATGCCTCCACCAGACACTCCTTCTACACATGTCCCTAGTTCAGAGGATCTGATAGTTGCACCAGAGGTTTGATCTTTACAGTCAAATGTCTCCGAGATTAGACAGGAGGTTAGCTAGCTTAGTACTATGATGCGGGTCTTTATGGCAGTGATGAGTCAGCATGGGTTACAGCCGAGATCGAGTCATCCTCCTGATAGTGGTCTTGGTCCTAATGGTGATGGTGCTAGTGGTTCAGCCAGTTGATATATGATTTGAGATGATTCATGTTATTCTTTCATTGATGTATATGATCTCATTCATTTTCTATATCGAGACATTAGACTCTATTATATTCTTTTGGATTAGTTGATGTATTTCATGTTGATACTTGTTGATACTTTGATGGACTTTAATTTCTAGATGTTGCATTATATGATCATTCCATAGACTTTGATACTTAGTTGATGTTTTGATGATGATACCATAGAATTTGATACTCATTTGGATAAATTTACTTTATATCATGTCATGATGTGTTAGATCTCATATTTTGGGTGTTTTACTATGATATGCAGATTTATATGATATGTCTCCCATATGCTTTGTTTTATGCTTTTCTGAATGCAATTTTTATGATGGATGCATATGTTCTATTTATGCTTAGATGGTTGTCTTATGTATGACATAGAATAGATGAATGGATGCACTTTGAACTTAATGATGTGATTCATGATTAATGATTTTACAGATGCAAATGATCCATAGATGTGTTAGATGATAATGCAATGGTTTAATGGATGCAATGATTTAATGGATAATGGATGTATTTATTTTGATATATGGATGCAATGGATTTTATGGTATGTAAATATGATGGACCTATATGATGTAATGTATATCGATTATGGATACTTAATGATTAATGATTCTAAATGTTATATGTGATATAGATGAATGATGTTAATGAATATAATGATAATGTAATGATTAATGATATGCAAGATGATACTAAATGTTTTTGAACTAAATGATATGCACTTAATGATGAATTGAAATGATTTTAATGTATGCAATGAACATTTAACTAATAAATGTAAATGATAAATTCACTTAATGGATTGACATGAATGACTTAAAGAACGTACCCTAAATGTGATCAATTTTAAAATGAATGCAATCTAATGCAATGAATCATAATGTAAAATGATTTAAAGGATGAATGCAACCTAATGCACTTAATGTTATGAACTCTATGCAAGATATGAATGATGAATGAAAATTAATGCAATTAATGTTATGAAGATGATTTAAACAATATGGAATTAAATTAGATTAAAATGAATGCAACTTAATGCAAGCTAACATGAATCTAACAAATGCTCATGACCTAATGGAATGCACCTTTGTTTTTTATTGTTTTTTATTTCCAACACACTCGAGCACATATAGTTTTTGATGCTCATTTGATTTTTTGATTTGACTACACCCCCTTTCTCTTTTCCTCTTGCAAATTAAATTTTGAAGCTAAGAAAGGTAAATACTTTAAATGCTTTTAATCTAGGATGTATGCAACTAACTGTCACTATTCAAAAAATTTGGAGCTTATATTCATCATTGAGCAGTTTTTGGAATCCCGATTTAGTACAACCATCACTAATTCAACCATGATGATATGAATACTGTTTGCACCTCTTTCATTTCTTTCCCATCTCTTTTCTGGTACAACTATCATTGATTGAAGCCAATCATGAGAGTGTGAATACTGATTTTGTCAGATTCTATGTTGCAAGTGGATTTTGGTATTATGTCATTGAACATCAAAATATCCAAGGTATCCTTTTGCGTAAACAAACAAAGATCTTAGTTTTATCCTATGTAAAAGTCCTTGATGATTCTTTGATGATCATGTCCTTAGACAAATATTACATGCTTTAGAACTTTGATCATAAGAAAGTCATTCAGAAATCCATAAAATATCACACTTTCATCATAGCTTGTCTAGTTTAAAAAATTTCATCGATTCGCTAGAAAGACATGATTTCATCAATCAAGTCAACACTTTAGAAAAAAATTTTGCAATGTTTTTCAAATCCATATTTCAAGTGTAGTTCCATCCATTTCATATTTTTAATTCTGATAAAGGTAGGGTCATGTAAGATCTCAGAAAATTTTTTGCATTTAGTTCAAATTGGATTAGAATGAAGATTTGATTAAGTGTTTCACTTATGTTTTTGATGAATTGATTAGATGATTGATTGAAGTTTTCTTTTGATGAATCCTTCCTCCTTTAGAGTAGATTTCCCCTAGTTTGATATGATCTCAAAGTTGGACTTAGGAGAATTTGCAGATTAGGTGACCAAAATCTTTAGGTACTTGCAAATGTGGGGTTTTATTATGCAATATATACAAATGCTGGCGAATGCAATATTTACAAGGATGACTGCTGGATATGCGACTGACTTGGACTTTCAATGGTGCTTGTTTACCAGGTTTTCACTGATTGGATGGATCTTTCTTTCTTTTTCTATTTTAAAAGCTTTTTTTCTTTTTTTGGTACCAAGGCACCTATTTGCTAGGTTTTCACCAAGGCACTTTTTCTCTTTTTCTCTTTTTTTTGTATTTTCTCATTTTTCAATTTTTTTCTTTTTCATATCATTAAGGTGCCTATTTGCTAGGTTTTCACCAAGACAACATCTTTTTGAGGATCATATATGAATGTTTTTGGCTTTCTTCATGCTCTATTTTTCCACTATTTTTGATCTTTTCTGCATTTCTGAATTGTTTTCTCTTTTGTTCTTTTTAATGTTTTTGGAATTTTCAAGATCTCTTTTGACTATGTACAATAAATAGGATGCTTCCTCATTTGATTTTCTGAGACTATTTTTATTTATCCTCTTTCATCTGCTTCATGTGTAGAACCTTTTGAGATGAATGCTATTGATAGGTTCTTGTAACTCTTCTTCATCATAATAAGCTAACTTATAGGTGGTGGTCCCAAAAGACTAAGTGATCAGGAAAGGTCCTAACCAGTTTGCTTCCCACTTTCCTTTCTTTTCTCTTTTTCCTTGATTCTTGGGATTCTCTCACAAAACTAAGTCACCTATTTGGAATGTTCTTGACTTGATGTGCTTGTTATAAGTCCTTGACATTCAGTTTTGATATACTTTCAAGTGATCAAATGCTTGTTGTTGTTTCTCATCTAGCAGTTCTAGTTCATGAAACCTAGCAACTCTATAATCTTCCTCACTTATCAAACCATGTAGAGATACTCTTAAGGATGGAAGTTCTACCTCCAAAGGTAAAACTGCTTCTGTTCCAAAGACTAAGAACAATGGCATAGCTCCTGTTGGTGTTCTGATACTTATCCTATAAGCCGATAAGGTCGGGTTTATTTTTATATGCCAATCTCTACTTGAATTGTCCACAGTTCTCTTCAATATCTTCAAGATGTTTTTATTTTTGGCTTCAGCTTGTCCATTACCTTGGGGGTAATATATCGATGAAGAGTGATGGATCATTTGAAACTTTGTGTAAAACTCCTTTAGGTCCTTGTTTTTGAAGTGCTTTGCATTATCCGTTATGATGGAATGAGGTACACCATATCTATATATAATGTGGTTTAGGATAAACAAAGATATCTACTTTCCTATTGTAGTTGATAAGGGTACAACTTCCACCCATTTGATAAAGTACTCTATTGCTATAATAATGAATTTATGACCATTTCAAGATGGTTGATAAATCATTCCTATTAAATCTAGACCCCATTGATAAAATGGCCAAGGTGTCATCATAGGATGAAGATATTGTGTGAGAACATGTATCAAGTTTCTATGATATTGACACTTTCTACAAGTTTTAGCAAAGTGACAAGCGTCTTTCTCCATCATAGGCCAAAAATGTCCTATCCTAAGAAGTTTCTTAGCTAGGGTTAAGCCATTCGAATGTGACCCACAGATCCCCTCATGAATTTCTCATATGGCTATATCTGATTCCTCTTTCTCTAGACATCTAATAAGCATTCCGTCTAGACTCTTATGATACAATGTGTCAAATATTAGGGTATAACGTGCAGCTTGTCGGAGAAAGCTTTTCTTTTGGTTTCTGGTTTGGTCTATGGGTGAGATTTGGTATTTTAGGTAAGTGTAAATCTCTCCATACCAAGGTGATTCATGTGTTGTTAGAAAACAAATGGTATTAGGATGGGTAGGGTCAAATCTAGGTTGTTCAACTTCTTCTACCAGGAATTCATATTTGGCGCTTTGATTTGGTATTTGGAGAAGTGATGCCAAAGTTTCCATTACATTTGCTACATTATTCTTCTCTCTTGGTACTTGTTCAAATGTGATAAGAGTGAAGTACTTCTTGATATTCTCAACCATATTTTTGTAAGGTATCATCTTATCATATTTTTTTTGATATTCATCATTAATTTGATTGATAACTAGATGTAAATCTCCATAGACTTGTAGTTCTGTCACTTTCCACTCTAATGCCAATTTGATTCTAATGATGAATGCTTCATACTTAGTTATGTTATTTGTGCACGGGAATATCATTTTGTATGATTTTGGAATTGTATACCCTTGAGGAGTAATCAAAAGTATGCCTGCTCTTGATCCATGTTGTGTGTAGGAACCATCAAAATATAGTTGCCATGTTTTTGCTTCCACATTCACAATTTCAGAATCTGGAAATTCCACTTGTATTGGGTGGTCATCTTGTAATGGTGATTCTGCTAACTGATCAGCTATGACTTGGCCCTTGATATATTTTTGATCCAAATATTCTATGTCGAATTCACTTAGCACCATGACACATTTGGCTAGTCTTCCATTCAATGCTGTTTTGCTAAGAAGATATTTCAAGGGATCTATTTTTGCAATGAATCTAATCTTGTGGGATAACATATAGTGGTGCAATTTTTGGGAAGAAAAAACCACATCCAAACATTCTCTTTCGATGAAGGTGTAGTTCAACTCATATTTTACCAAAGTTCTACTTATGTAGTAGATAGCCTTTTCTTTTCTTGATTCATCTTCTTGTGCCAAGAGTGCCCCTAATGAATGCTTGGTCGCTGAAATGTATAGAATCAAAGGATTTCCTCTTATAGGTGGCATCAAAGTTGGCGAGTTCATTAGATATTTCTTTAACATGTTGAAGGCTTCTTCACATTTTTTATGCCATTTGAAAACTATGTCCTTATGAAGGAGTTGAGTAAAATAATGGCACTTTTCTTCCAATTGAGAGATGAACCTTCGTATGGATTGGATCCTACTTTGAAGAGATCTCATCTGACTTATGTTTCTAGGTTCTTCCATTTCCATGATGGATTTGACTTTAGCTGGGTCTACCTCTATTCCTTTTGCTAAAACAATGTACCCTAGCAACTTTCCTGATTGAATGCCAAACACACACTTCTTCGGATTTAGCCTTACTTTAAATTGCTCCAATCTTTCAAAAAATTTCTCTAGGATTGGTAGATGTTCTTCTCTTGAATGAGATTTAGCAAGTATATCATCTACATAGTCCTCCATGAACTTATGCATCATATAATGGAATATTGTTGTCATGGCTCTTTGATAGGTTGCTCTGACATTCTTTAGACCAAAGGGCATAACATTCCAACAGAATGTCCACCATGTGCATGTAAATGTTGTTTTATCTTGATCCTTGGGCGCTATCTTTATTTGATTGCAGCCACTAAAACCATCCATAAGAGAGAACATGGAATGTCCTACTATTAGATCCACTATGGCGTGTATACTTGGTAATGGAAAGTCATCCTTAGGGCATGTAAGATTTAGATCCCTAAAATCCATGAAAATTTTGATGGACTAGTCTTCTTTTGAAACTGGTACAATGTTTGAAATCCATTGGGCATAATCAATAGTTCTTATAAACCCAACTTTTAGCATTTTTTCTAACTCCACTTTTACAAGAAAAGCTATGTGTGGATGTATCTTTCTCAATTTTCTCTTTACTGGTCTTGCTCCTTCTTTTATGTTCAAGTGATGCATGATTAAATTTGGATCTAATCTTGGCCTATCATCATAAGACAATGCAAAATTGATTTTCTTTTCCTTGAAAAATTTGATGAATTCTTTTCTTTCCTCACTAGATAAAGATGTTGCTAAGTGTATGATCCTTGGTTCTGATTCTGATCCAATGTTCATCTTTTTTGTTGGTTTGATCAAGATAGGAGATATTTCCTCATAATGCTTAGGTAAATTATCCAAACTCCCTTCCTTAGGTGCCTCAATTGGGTTTTCACCTTTGGAATCATTCTTTATTTCTTCATCTTTTTTATCTAATGCTATCACAATGTGGTTTTCAACATTAGATTCTTTCCATATTTTATTTTATTTTATTTTTTATTGAATTAGGAGTTTGGATACCTTCCTTTGCCTCTTCTTCTTGATATTCCATGATAGAAGAAGGTTCAATTGCATTTAAGTATTGGGACACCAAGATGTCATTCAAAAAGGTTGGGAGTATGGTAGGTTCGATGGAATCCCATTCAATGAATTCTGGATGGATTAGGGTCAAAGGATCAATGTTTTGATTTAAGCCAATAGGGTTTAAGGACAAGACTTCATTGGAAGGTTCAAACATTTTATCACTTAAGTCTATAACATGTGCCTCTTCGAGGTGATCTAGAGAACTAGGGTCAAAATCCTCCTCACTAGAATCCACTAAGGTTTCTATTGGGAAAAAATCTCGTGGGTTATACCTAATGTTAGATTCTTCCATAGAAAGTCTCCATGATGGTACATAGGGTTCTCCTACCCATTGATTTATTTCAATTTCTTTAATTGGTACATTATCTAGAACCACTTGGCTTGAGCTTGAAGCTTGATTTTGAATTGATTCTACAATGGATTCCTTCCCTTTGCTAGGAGTGTAAGTATGAATGACATCAATACCTTTATCTTGACATGATTCATTGGATAAAGTGTCCCATTCCCAATCATTTGAATCTTCCTCACTATGTGACTCTAATTGTAATATTTGATCATAGACCTTAGCATAGTTCTTTTGAGTATACCCTTGTTCTAGGTAGCCTAATCATGTCTTCTCTTTGTTGTCTCTCCATGTCATTTCAATGGGTTTGAGGAGTCCTTCATTTCTTGTTCCTAAAGGTCCTTGTCCTTTGTATCCCATTTTCTACATAATTTGAAATCCATTCCCATATTGATGTGTGGGAATGCTTATATTTTGTATGCGCTTCTCATGGGTACTTGATTCTTCATCTTTGTATAACCAGTTTAGGATTTCATTGTCCTCTTCCTCCATGAATGATGATGTATTAGCCCTCACAAAGTGATCATTGTATTTATGAGGTAAATTAGATGTCTTTCCATATGATCTTGGAGAAAAGGGAAAGTCCATCATGGATAAGGAGTATTCACCTACTCCCTTTTGTTTGATTTTACATTGTTTCTCAAAGTTTTTCATCATGTGGTCCATCTTTTGGTAATGAGCCTCCTTAGTGTAGATTTGAATGGATCTATCTTGTTCTTCTTTGTTTGTCTCAAGAGTACTTTCCTCACTAACATTTTCTTTCCCTTTTGTCGATGTAGCTAGGTTATTGGGACTTTGGATGTTTTCAACAATAACTTCTTCATTTTCTTCTTTTTCCTTTCCCTTTAAAGATGGAAGATATTTAGAGCTTTGACATTGCTCTATACTTAGGGGTATGGACCCTTCTACATTATGTGGGACTAGAGAATAATTGATAGGCTTTAAGTTATTACAATATTGGAAGGGGTTTGAGTCCCCGCTTACCATGATTTCCTGCCCTAGATAAGGGAATTTAAGACATTGGTGATAGGTAGAAGGTATGGCTTGCATTTCATGAATCCAAGGTCTCCCTAGTAAGATATTGTAGGTCAAATTTAGGTCTAGGACTTGACAAATGGTTTCTTTTTGCATTGGGCCAACTCTAATAGGAAGTACTATGACACCCTTATAAGCTCTCTCTTCATCATCATAGGCTTTTATAATTATCTTTTTCTTTGGTTCAATAGCCTCCTCAGAAAATCCTAAGGCTTTCACCAAGTTTAGGGTAAAAATATTGAGGCTGAACCCTTATTCAATAAGGACTCTTGTTACCCTATGCTTATGAATTAGAACCTCTCTATGAAAAGGCAAGTTTTGTGGGTGATTCAATGACATGTCATCTTTCTCTGAAAAAGATAGGCAATGAGGTGCAATAAGTTGTCCCACCATATTTTGAAATTTATCAACCTCCAAATTTAGAGGTACATTTGTCTCCACCAAGGCCTTTTTGAGGATTTCCTTGTGAGTTGGTGAGAGTTTGAGAAATTCTAAAATAGAGATTTGAGTAGGGGCTCATTGTAATTGATCTACCAAATTATGTTGTTTTGATGACGAAGATGAGGTTTGATTTGGTAGAACAATTCTTGGAGCATTTGTAGGTAGAGTAATCTTCAAATCTCCCCCCTAGTAACAATATTAGATGTTGCTTCCCTTGGCTTCTCTTTTAACACAATAACATTTATGGTGCTTTCATCACCACTTAAAGCATTAATTGTGTTATCATAAGTATGAGAAAAGTTGACTTTTTCATCACCCCTTTTATTATTTTGGTTAGTGTTTGGTGACTCACCCTTCTCATGGTTTAGAAAGGGGTTTTTGAAGGCCGTATGATCTTCATTGTTTTGGGGCCCTTCAACTTTGATTGTCCCATCATCAATTAAGTCTTGCACCAAATTTTTTAACTTCGTGCATTCATTGGTCTTATGACCCTTATTTCGATGATACTCACAATGGTGAGAATCATTCCACTAATTCGATTTAATTTGGGGTTCATAGGGCCATAACTTGGGTAGAGTAATGATCTCATTGGCCACCAAAGCCCTTAACGCATTCTCAAATGGTTCACCTAAGAAGGTGAATTTTTTGTTTTGATAAGCAGAAAAGAAGGGCTTAAGCTTGTTGTCATTAGCATTATTGAAGGGATTATTATTATCATTGTTGTTGTTGTTGTTGTTGTTGGAATTGGAATTATTAAAAGGAGCTTTATTCATTTAATTTACATTGTATGTTGAATTCGCTCCACTTGATAAGTTAAATGGGCTAGCCTTCAGGGTGTGGGCTTCCACAACCCCATCATTCACAAGATTTTTGTTATTATTTTTCAACCATAGCTTAGGTTTTTCATTGTGATTGTTGGCTCCTTTATTGTTGGTATAATTAGATAAATAATGATTATTACTATTATTGGTGTAGGGTTTGTTGTCTTTAAACAATATTATTTCACCCTCTTTGACCAATACATCTTCAATCTTAATCCCATTCTCAATAATTTTTTCGAATGTAGGGGGACATAGTTGGAGCCTATAGTTAATCTCCATATTTAACTTATTCATAAATATCTCCATCTTCTCCTTTTCAGGGATACTTTGTGGGTACCTTGCGAAAATGATCCTCCACCTTTGAAGGAACCCTAAGAAAGATTTACCATCCTTTTGTTTTGTATCACATAGTTTTAGCATGGTAATCTCATGTTCGATATTGTAGGAGTAATGAGTTACAAATTTAGAGGCTAATTCCTCAAAAGTCTTGATCCCTTGCAGAAGTTTAGAGAACAATTCCATGGCTTCCCCTCCCAAACTTCTTGGAAAAAGTCTCATTAAGTATGTGGGGTTATCCATAAATTCAATACTTAGAGAAAAAAACTCTCTAAGGTGATCTTGTGGGTCTCATTTATCCATGTATTTATCATATTTAGGAAAGATTGTATTGATAGTAAAAGGTGCCATGACTAAGCTTTTGTAAAATGGGAATGGACACAAGGCTTCGATAGAGAAAGGTCTAGACTCAACGGCCTTTTTCATTAAGTCTATTTGCGCTTGGAACATTTTTAGTTGTTGTGTCATAGCATGCATTGGGTTTTACTCTTCTTTTCTTTTCTTGAGTTGATCCACATCATAATCATGTGGGAGCTTTACCCCTGCTTGGGCTAGAGTTAGGAAAAATTTCTCCCTATCCCTATCTATTAGTTTGTCCATGGCTTCAAGAAAATAGGTATCTTGAGCCACTCTATTAGCCCTTTCTTCAAGCATTTCTTTAGGTTCTTGGTTTTCTTTGTTGATGTTATCATTATTTCCACCATTATGGTAATCGTGAAATGCAAAATTTTGATCCATTGATTCAAGTCTTTTTTCAAATAGATTTGGGAGACTATCCCCTTGGTCGTGATTGTTGAAAAGACCTTGGTATTCAAATTAGGGGACCTCATTTGCAATGCAAGTGCTATCTTATCTTAAAGATAATTTGAGTTTGTGAGAACGTGTAGAAATCGACATTCAACAAAGTTTGATTTTGAATTGATCCTCAATTTGGTAATTGTTAATTTTTATGAAGAGATTTTTAAAAATATAAGATGATTTTTTCAATGGATATCTCTTTCACTTGTTCTATGTATTTTTCAAACACAAAAACCATAAGTACACTTGTTCTTTTTAACCCTCTACAAAAAAAGTGTTTGAATTTGTAGGACGTTAACACAAGTTTTTGCACAAAAAGACACTTCAAGCAATCTACCTAGCTCAAGATTTAGTTCGTAAACATGGCTCTATAAGGTAGTCTTTGCTAAGTTAATAAGGTTTTAATTGATATTACATTCAAAATGGATATTAAACTTTCATCCTCCAAGTATATTAAGAGGCTTCTCACCACTAGTATGTCAGAGTTTTGCGCAATCCCGAAGGACTACTCGAGGAAGTTAAAAAATTTAACACCCTTTTGTCACACACCCCATTAAGGATGTATGTATTTTATTTTATAGTGGGTTGTGAATAGGGTGAAATAGTATCCACCCTAAAATGTATGGGACAAATATGAGATCTAATTCTAGATTGACATTCCCAAAGGAGAGATCCAAATTGCTCAACTGAAAGGTTAATGCACAATTGAATCAATCTATGGAGAATATGAAAGAGGAAGAAAACCTTATATTTCCCTATGGATAATATGTGCTTGAAATCTGAAATAATTGAAAGGAAAGTACTAACCTCAAAATAGGGTAGATCTAGAAAATGTTGATTTCTGATGTCTGTGTGTAGTTTTGGGCAATTCTGCAACCTGTTTTGGACTGGAAATGCCGAGATGAAGAAAACCTAGAAAAATTTTATCTTTCTGACAACAGGTAGTCTTTGACCCTGATAAACGGTCAAAGGATACATTAATATTTTGAAGGTTGACCTTGAATTTGTTCACAGATCTCGAAAGTTCTCCGAAAAGGGTATCCAAATCCAAGTTCAGATTTGCAGTTCCACACTTGTACCTGCAAGAAAAAGAGGGTTTTTGTTGTTTGTTTGAGGCATTTGCCTTGGTTAAACCCGGGTTTGGAATCAACCTTAATATTGAAATTGTAATTGAGAATAATAGAAAGTAGTACAAGTAGATCTAACAATGAAGCTATGTAATTCAATAGATATGCAATTGTATTTGAAATGTAATCAAGTATGTTGATATGAAAGCTTGAACATAACAATGGCAAATGTAAATCAAGACCATGAATGTAAATCCAAAACCTCCATGATTATATGCTTGGAATCCACCTTGAGGGAAGAGTGAATGGATCTTAGAATATGAATAAAGGATCTTGAAGGAAGATCACACCATCATGATGGCTAGATCTAGGGTTTGAATGATGAATCTTGCATGCTTGAGCCAAATCCCTTCAAAGGCTTGAATGCTTGAATCCTTGATCTTCAATGGAGAACTTGAATGGAGAAGAGGACTTGAATTCTTCCTTGAAAATGCTTGATGAAATGCTTTCTTGATCTTTCTTGAGAACTTGAGTGCTTGATGGTAAAAGGAGATGTGAATGATGGATGAGAAAATGAGAGAGGAAGGATTCCTTTTATAGTGATCTAGGGCACAAACCTCTAGAGAAGGCTGACATTGGGGAATTAAATCCCAATTAACCTTAACCCTTAGAAATGGACACATATTAAATGCAATTTAAGGATTTACCATTCTGAAACCCGAAATGGCCGACCCGGAAGTGGGAAAACAAATATCTCTGAAACCCGACATCCAAAAATCATGGGATCCTGAAATTTGGACCCTGGGTCAAGGATGAGGTAGACCCCACCATAGGTTAGGGTCAAGGTCACCCCTGACCTAGGTTAGGGTCGAGGTCAACTTTGACCATCAAGGTTGACTTTGACCCTAAGGTCAAAAACCTTACGACCTCAATCGATAATGCTAGGAAATTCAAAAATATATAGAAAATAGGGACAAAGAGAAGAAGAATGGGGAGAGCAAGTCAAATCAAAGAAAAGGGATGATTCAAGGTGCTTGACATGACCCAGACCACTCACTCAGAGGTCTAAACACTCTTAACATGGAAGTACTTCCATTTTAAGATGATACATTAAGCCCCCACTTTAGCAAGAGTATGGATTCGATGCAAACTCTTGGTAAAGGAGAAGGAAGAAAAGGTCCTAGTGGATTCGAAATGAGATAGGATAACACTTAGCTAGGTACATAAGCCCCTAGGGTAAGGATTCTAACTCAACATACGTGCACGAGGGTGTGAAAACAAAAAAGGAAAAAGACAAAAAAGAGGGGTTAGTACTAAACAAACCCAAATCAACTAGCATAAGAAACCTTTCTAAGACACATTTCTCATACTAATATCATATTTGGAAAGCTATCATAAAAACATAAATGATTACATAAGAAAGACAAGAGAAACACTATAAATAACATATCTTAATGATCCAGTCCTGCTAGCATGAAAGCGAAAAGAGAGAAAGGGAAAAGAGTGATTTCCTCGCCTAGTAAGATGCCCACCTTACCATGAATCACCCTGGAGGGAAATCCCAATAGGTTCACCCATAAACTATACTTGTAATGCTTCTTCTGACAGCTTTTGGAATACCCATAGATCCACCTTCTTGTATCACTATGGATATGAAATGTGTGTCTCCTTAGGATTTAGCAACTTATGTGCATTACCTTAGGAAGATTTAGCATATAGATGCGTGTCTTTTTAGGATTTAGCAACTTATGTGCGTTATCTTCCAAGATTTAGCATATTGAAAAATTTGAAAAATGTGTGTCTCCTCAGGATTTAGCAACTTATGTGCATTACCTTCAGAAGATTTTCCATATAAATGCGTGTCTTTTCAAGATTTAGCAACTTATGTGCGTTACCTTCCAAGATTTAGCATATAAAAATAAAAAAACTATAGTACAAGGGAAACCCTATATATGCCCCCCTCCTTATCGTGGAAGTCTGCTAGACATGATAAGGAAGAGGAAGAGGATATGCACATCACAATGCAAGGATATATCCTATTTACAACAATGTATACCATATTCTTAGTGAGGGATATTGACCCCAACATCCAAGAGTATAGATAATCATGAAAAGAATATGTCACTCATGGAAAAAGGATCCTCAAAGAAAGAGATCTCATCAAGAAGACCCCCACCAAAGAGGAGTTTTTTAGATAAAATATCATCTTTCAATAGCGGGAACAAAGATTCAATCACCAATCCCCCTACAAACAAGAGGAAAAGGAATCTTTGGAATGAAGGAAACAACTCTAACACCAAAGCAAGGGTGAGAGTTTATAAAGAACATAATTTGCAACATAGAGAAGTAGTGACAACTTAGGACAACAACTTCTCATATAAGAAAGTTATCCATAGCCAAAACATTTGTCAATATGATGAAATAATATTGCAATATAAACAATGACCACTAAGCTAAGGAAAGTAGTTCCCTAGACAAAGAGAAAGAAGGAGGTACCTTATCCCCCAGGGATAGAGACAAGGGGTATCTTTGTAAAACAAATGTCTTAGGAAAGATATCTTGAATAATCATAACACAAAACCATAGAAAAAATAGGAGAGCAAGAATATCAATTAAGCTCAAGACATAATATATGCTAAAAGCCTAATGGATCCTAGGAGACTGGATGAAGAAACAAATCTTGCCCCCTAGTCATGAGACAAGAGGGGAAGAAAATCTATATTATATCAGAAGGAGGGGAATCCCCTATATCAAAATTATGAAGGAATTGTAAAACTGCATGAGAGTTCAAGATATAATTCCTAAAGCAGCTCTTTCTCTAACATATAACTTGAAATGTTTACAATCAACAAGTAAATGCATATTGCTATAATGAAAAGGACATTTATATTTGTATAAAGCATCTATCGGCATAGGTCTAAATATTTCTTTCTTGGAATTCATTAGTTCAACATATACCTTCTTAGCCACTTCTTGACGAGTATTAGGGTTATCTAATATAGGTGTGGGGAGAAGAATGTGAAGATGATGATGTTTGACATCACCTACCTTGACTTGATATTTTGAACAACCAACACCATACATATCCGGTTTAGGGGGTATATGAACTGGAAACCTAATACCATGCTCATTAACTCCAAGCCCTAAACCTTTATAACATTGTTTAGTCACCATATTATATCTGGTAGTGTACATATTATGTAAAGCTTCTACAAGAGGTGATTGTTTATCATGTTCATGAGTAAAGGTTGTATAAGTTGGAATAATAGGTTTTGAAGAAGTTTCTTTACCCTTTCCTTTAATATCATCATGAATCAGAGGAGAAGGTAAATCAAAGAAATCTTTCACATCCGCATCTTGAACTATATCTTGAATCCCATCATAAGTGTGGGAAGAATGAGGATGAACAGATGGAGAATTAGGTATCGGATTGCGATTAGGAAGATTAGGATTAGGATTAGGATTAGGATTGATAGGATTAAGATTAGAATTGATAGGAGATGGTGTATCATCTACCAAATTTTTTACATAATCCAAAAGAGTAATAAGGCTACCAAATAAATCTTTAATGAAATTTTTGAATGTAGGAAGACTAGTGTCGGTCAACTTCACAAAAGCATAGGCAAGAGAAAAGTGAAGGGTCATCAACATAATGAAGTGAATAATACTCTCATAAACATCATAGGTATTGTAAAGAGATGCTAAAAGAAGGGTAATAAGGAACATGACCACACACCAAAGAATCTTAACAATATCCATAGTAAAATAAAATGCAATAAATGTTTTTATATTTTATTGAATATGTAGATTTTTTTGTATTTTGAATGTTTAAAATGCAAGAGCATAAAAGATACCTAATCTTAAGGGAAATCTAACACCAAAAAGAAGAGAGTAAGGTTGTCGGGTTCACCAAAATGAATAGGGTGAAATAGTATCCACCCTAAAATGTATGGGGGAAATATGAGATCTAATTCTAAATCCACATTCCCAAAGGAGAGATCCAAATTGATCAACTAAAAGGTTAATGCACAATTGAATCAATCTATGGAGAATATGAAAGAGGAAGAAAACCTTATATTTCCCTATGGATAATATGTGCTTCAAATCTAAAATAATTGAAAGGAAAGTACTAACCTCAAAATAGGGCAGATCTAGAAAATGTTGATTTCTGATGTCTATGTGTAGTTTCGGGCAATTCTGCAACCTGTTTCAGACTGGAAATGTTGAGACAAAGAAAACCCAGAAAACTTTTATCTTTTTGACAGTAGGTAGTCTTTGAACTTGATAAAAGGTCAAAGGCTACGTTAATATTTTGAAGGTCAACCTTGAATTTGTTCGCATATCTCAAAAGTTTTTCGAAAAGGGTATCCAAATCCAAGCTCAGATCCACAGTTCCACACCTGTACCTTCAAGAAAAAGAGGGTTTTTGTTGTTTGTTTGAGGGGTTTTCCTTGGTCAAACCCTGGTTTGAAATCAACCTTAATATTGAAATTGGAATTGAGAATGTTAGTAAGTAGTAGAAGTAGATCTAACAATGAAGCTATGTAATTCAATAGATATGCAATTGTATTTGAAATGTAATCAAGTATGTTGATATGAAATCTTGAACACAACAATGGAAAATGTAAATCAAAACCATGAATGTAAATCCAAAACCTCCATGATTGTATTCTTGGATCCACCTTGAGGAAAGAATGAATGGATCTTAGAAGATGAACAAAGGATCTTGAAGGAAGATCACACCATCATGATGGTTAGATCTAGGGTTTGAATGATGAATCTTGCATGCTTGAGCCAAATCCCTTCAAAGGCTTGAATGCTTGAATCCTTGATCTTTAATGGAGAACTTGAATGGAGAAGAGGACTTGAATGCTTCCTTGAAAATGCTTGATGAAATTCTTTTTTGATCTTTCTTGAGAACTTGAGTGCTTGATGGCAAAAGGAGATGTGAATGATGGATGAGAAAATGAGAGAGGAAGGCTTCCTTTTATAGTGATCTAGGGCACAAACCTCTAGAGAAGGCCGACATTGGGGAGTTAAATCCCAATTAACCTTAACCCCTAGAAATGGACCCATATTAAATGCAATTTAAGGATTTACCATTTCGAAACCCGAAATGGCCAACCTGAAAGTGGGAAAACAAATATCTCCGAAACTCGACATCCAGAAATCATGGGATCCTAAAATTTGGACCTGCCCTAGGTTAGGGTCGAGGTCATTGCTGACCTAGGTCAGGGTTGAGGTTGAATTTGACCCTCAAGGTTGACTTTGACCTTGAGGTCAAAAACCTCAAGACCTCAATCCATAATGCTAGGAAATGTAGAAATATACTAAAAACAGGGATAGAGAGAAGCAGAATGGGGAGAGGAAGTTAGATCCGAGCAAAGGGCTGATTCAAGGTGCTTAACATGACCTAGACCAATCACTTGAAGGGATAAATGCTCTTAACATGGAAGTGCTTCCATTTTAAGATGCTACAAGTTGGATGATCATGGAAAAGGAAATTGTATCCCACTTTGGGCTATCCCTCTCACTGGCCTCGTTAAGGAAAATCTCAAGAGGCGAGACCAACTATTGATCTAGCATGTTCATTTGAAAGCAAGTGGAATAAAGAAATAGGTTGTGGGAGTTTGATTCACCAAAAAGGTGAAGACCATATCCCTATCTACTTCTCAATTCCCAAACACTTTTAACAAGGTTCAATTACCAAACCCACTTACTAATGAGAATTGAGTATTTCTACTCTTTTCTACAAACAAGGGGTTGTTCAAATTTAGTGCTTGATTTACCTAGCCTTTATTTTAATCAAGGAGTTCAACACTTTTGAGATTTTGATTCACTTATAAAGTGAAGAGCATATGCCTAATGTCTAATTCCTCAAACAATAATAGGCGGCTTTAATTACTAGATTTTGAAAATAACAAAGCCACAATTTAAGTAAAAAAAATAACTAAGTTTAGACTTACCGTCGAATGAAGCTAGCAAAGGCTCGGGGCTTTTTTGATTGATATTTCATTTTTAATGCTCATCTAGTGGTGATCGTTCCTTTCCAATGTGCTTTTCCTCCAACACAACCAGCAAAAATGAAGAAAACAAGATAAAATTGAATTTAAAGCCTTATTTGTCAAATTTTAGCAAAACTTGATTAAGGTGAATAAATCCAATTCAATGATACAAACTTTGACTTATATGCTTCTACAACTTTTAGATAATGTTCATATACCTTGCTTTCTTGCTGAGAATCCTCTAGAACTAGCTTAATGTGAGCAATGTTCTCCTCTTTGATCTTCTTTATCAAGGCTTTTCCCTCAATGTTGAATCTGCTCTCTGGTTTTTTTATTCTTTTATGAACAGTCATCCTGCAGAGACAGAGAAAACATTTTCCAACAATCAGATTCTATAAATTTTAAGTTTAATCAAAAGCACTACTGAATCTATTGAACGCGCTACTTAAATGCTCAAAAGCACTATGGATCAGATTAAACATGCTAAAGAAAAGTATCAAAAACACTGAAACAAAGAATAAAAGTGCTCAAACTTTGTGTAAAGGTGTCAAAAACACCACAAAAGCACATGGGAATTGAGCAAATGCACTAGCTAGTAAGGGTAGAAGTGCTGAAAGAAGATTAGACATAAAATAGAAGGAATTAAACGTGTTGGAATCCTGCGTAAAGGCACAAAATGTTATTGTCAACGCATTGTTTTAGAGCTCAGAAGTGCTGAAAAACTTGGTAAAAGCACAACAAAAAGTGTTAAACGTGCGTTTCACTTGCAAAATAGAGAGTTAAACATGCAAAAATTTGAAAATATGAGATTTTCTAGATTTTTAGAAAAATGAGGCTTGATGCCTCATGGTTGGCACCATTTTGTGTACTAGAATTTGTACCTTCATAGGGTTAGTATCATACATAAACTCAAATAACAATTAAATTGCCACAAATAGCAATCTATTTAAGCTAGAAATTGACAATTAAGAACTCTATGGATCTCTAGCTAGGGATGCTAATGATGAAGCTCTCAACAAGCCTCCATTACTGACAGTCCTAGAATGAGAATTTATATGATAAAGCAAATAACAATGTTAATTCCAAATTGAATACAACTATTTAGCTCTAAATTGTCTTTCTAGCTCTAATTTGCAAGAGGTTCGATGCTATTCTCATATTTGTGGATGAGTTATGAGTGATTTATGCCTTGCTTTTATAGATTTTGGCAAGGGTAGGGGGTGTAGTTGGATTTGATCAAGGTTAGGTTGGGGTTAAGTCCTTGGTTCCACCCTTTGCAGACAATTTAAATATTTTTTCATCAAAGCTTGGGACAAGAAGACAAGATGAGTGGATAAGATGTTCTTTCCAATTGAGTGATTGAGATTCATTTTGGCTCGATCCATGTGAGCTCTTTCCTTAAATCCTATTGGTTGAGGCTTTTTCCTCCCATGTGGTGTTGAGAGAAAATGGGACTTAATTAATTAAATTAAATTTATTTATTTATCTATGTGTACCCCTTGAATGGGTTTATTTGATTTAAATTGAACTATACAATTAATTAGATTAATTGCACATTGATTTGATTTATCATGATTTAATCGATTTAACTTGAATTTATGGCTTTGATTTTTAATTAAACTGAATTAAAGCTTGATTTGAATTTTGATTGGCTAAATGCTCGTTTTGATTCAATTGCCTTGATTTTTCCTTAGTTTTGCCTTGATTAATCACATGAATGATCCCATCCACTTTTCGGTGATTACAATAATAATAATGGACATTACCACTATATATTAATATACATATTTAGTATTATCTCTTTATAATATTGAATTAAATAAACATCATTGAATTGATAATATTGTTATTCAGATAAATCAATATGAAATAATATTATCCTACATTATATAATAATAATAATAATAATAATAATAATAATAATAATAATTATAATAATGAGATTATTACATATATCAATATACATATATAATGTATATATTATATAGTTGATAAAATAAATAATATTAATCTTACACTGATTGATATCGGTTTAAACCAAATAAACCAAAATAGTATAATACCGATTCATATCAGTTAGTATTAATACTATTTTTAGTACCGATTTATATCGGTTTACACATAACGTTCGATGTGTTTTGACTAAGGTATGTAAACCATCGGTCTCCATGCTATATGTAGACACCTAAAAATCCTTTAGAAAATGTTTTTTTTAAATTTTTTTTGAAAACCCCTGATGACATCATCATTTATTAATTTATTTTTATGCCATTAAATCCTCCTATTTTAATTAAACATCTTTAATTAAAGAATCCCTCTCCAAATCATTTAAATCAAGTTTGAGTGATTTTCCCCTATTTATTAATTATTAATTGATAAATTGACCAAAAATCTTTTAAATAAATAAAATATTTAATTAAATCCTAAAACCTTGGAAATCTTCTACAAATCCGTAACCTCTTCTAGAATTTCCTAATCTCACTCTAAACCTAATTTAAAAGTGATTCATACATTTCTTAGCCTAAACCCTTCAAACTTTGACTTTGGGTCAAAACCCCTCATAAATGAGCCTTACACACTCATTAAAGCCTCTTACATCCCCATTAAAGCTTCTTACAAGCCATTAATGAGACCCATGTGTCCTCTAACCCTTTGGTCCCCTTGCACACTTCCCTAGTGTTGCTCACACATGTGTGAGTAACCTTGACCAAGTTTAAACCTTACCATACCCTAAACCTTACCCCAAACCTTACCTCTAACCCTAACCCTCCTTCCTAACCCAAGCCCTTCCTCAAATCCTATAAATAGACTCACTTCCAAGAGAAATCCATTAGCTTATTCTTATCTTTCATGCATTGTTATAATGGTAAAATACATGTAGACTTAGCATAACATTTAGCATAATTGATAGATTAAATCTATTTTGTGCTTTCATAAATAATCTTAGAATAGCTTTTAATTGATTGATCTTAGTTCATCTTTCAAGATTTTTCAATCATTTTAGCATCATATCACATCTTCATTTAGTTAAAATCATTTTTAGCATGCATTGGGGATCTTATCCATGTGATTCGAGAGCACACCCACATCCCTCATAATCAAAGCAAATCAAACAATGCTTGAATGCATTTGTTTTGGCTCAATTTGAGGTGGCTTGGTTTTTATGTTTATATTTTTGAACTGATATAAATGCTTAGATTCATCTAACATTTTCTTGTTTATGCCTTTCAAAATAGATAATAGATAAACCATAGCCTACATTCGGGCATGCCCGGTGGGACCCATTTCACGGGTTCTTTGCAAACATTCTAATGGGTTTTGGAGTGTTTTCAGATTTTTCAAGCTTGTAGGTGGAAGGGGAACTTTGAATTCTTCTTCCTCTTCTTGTCTTTATTCTTCTTCAATTCTGTCTACTTCTTCATCTTCTTCTTCTTGCGGGATCTTGGTTTATTTTCTAGAAAAAACCATAAAGAGGCACTTTCACGAAAACCTTTGTAACTTTTGCATACGAGCTCCATTTTTTACGATTCAAAAAGAACCGAAAAGATGGTTCAAAGGTCTATCCAAATATGTAGAAAAATTTATCAGATTCTATCCCAAAAATTAGGAAGAGTCAGCGGGATCATGAATTAATGATAAAAAAAAAAGAAAAATTAAAACACTTTTCAGCGGGTTCCCTACTATTCTAAAGGGGCAGCTCAATTGTGGCAAGGATAAGCTGTCCAAATGTCTAAAATGAACCTCAAAATCACTCTTGAAGGCCTAAAAAGATAACAAATCAATCAAATACTAATCAAATGAAATCATTCCTAATTGGTCCTAAAAAAATAAACTCAAACACACTTCAAAGTGTTCTTCATTTGGCTAAAAAGAACCAACATGCTTTCAAAATATAGGTGTTTTGAGCTTCGTGCAAACTAGGAACACTTCAAACTTTGGGAGCTTAAAAAGAACCACAAAATTGCATATCATCCCTATTTTTGTTTCTAAAAATCAGTCCTAAATCATTCTAAAAAGAATTCTCAAAATCAATCTTGAAATCATTAAAAGTGAGGTTCATTTGCATTAAAATATCTTTCAAAATATCATGCAAATTAGGAACAAAGTCTACAAATCTTTCCTAAAAACTTTCATATTTGGTTCCTAAAGAGTCCTAATCTTTTCAATCCTAAATTTTTTTATCTTGATGAAAACTAATGTCATTTTACAAAATCAATCTTGAGTGCTTTCCAAAGTTTCATGCATCAAACAAATCTAGGAACACCTCTTTTTTGGCTTAAAACTGAATTCTTGCACATAAAAACCTTAAATGAAACTAAGGAAATGAACCAAAGTCCAAAGGAAGTCATTTTTATTTTGAGTCCAAATCAAACACATTCTTGAATGACTTAAAAGTGAAAGAAAAGCATCTCTATTCCCTTCCTTTAGAGTTCAAATTCAAAGTTCCTAAAAGCGCGCAAATTCAATCTTGAATGCCCAAACAAAAAAAATAAAAAATTGCAAAATCGCTCAAAAGTTCTTGTTTTCAAAGGAAAAGAAAAACTCAAAAGCTTAAACATTTGTGCTTGCAAGTTTGAAAATTTCTTCACTTAAATCAAAATTTGGGAAAGAACATTTTTTTGTTGTACTTCTAGGAGTTTCAAAATTCTGCAAAAATCCTTAATCTAAGTGATGTAAAACATTTGAACTTGGACAAGTTCACTTGTTTTACTTCTAGAGAGGCCTATCCAGAGAGAAAAGCACTTCCTCTTTGGAGAACGAGCTCAAACTGGTACCTTCCCAAACCGGTATAGAAATGAAGCGTTGAGAAAACTCTTGCTTCATCCCCCTCAAGCTTGGGTGATGCATGTTGATGGTAGCTCGAGGTAGTTGAATATCCCTACAATTTTTGCATGGTCAACTAGGCTCTTAAGTGAGTCACACATGTACAAACCGATTGGGAGGACTCCACAGAACAACTACAAACCTGTTAAAATCAGAAGATACCTAATCTACCCCTGAAAGTATCACAATCCTTGTGCAAGGACCAATCCCCGTGGTTTCCCAGATCGGCTTAAGACACTCATCATATGTATCCCCTTTTAGGGGGTATCAAGCTATGGGAAAGGATTCTGATACTCACCTTTCCTTAGGTAGCTCTTCTTGATGTGTTTTTTTGAAGTTTTAGACTCAATGAAAAACATCGGTTGAAACACAAAAAAACAAAGAAATCTACACATATCTTTTTCCATGTCAGTTCCAAATCCTCCAAAATCTAGTAGTCATCCAAGCTTTTAGAAACCTATCATCCTAGTCTAATCTTCTCAGTCATCCCAATCTGAGTCTTAGTCTTCCATCCATCTAAATCCTTCATCCCTATCCAACTCATTCGCAAGTTGACATGTCTCAAATCTGTTACGATGAGTTTGGTTGTCATTTTTTCCCCCCATTTTATCCTATCCCAATGATGATGAGAATCTTGTTGATCATAACAAATACCTTGAAAACCTTAGCAAGATTTCTCCAAGCACCTTTTAGCATCCAATCATTCCTCCAAACTATCCTATCATGCCTTCATGCATATCCACTAGCACTCCCTTTCATGTCCTTGGCAAGGGAAATCCATTATCTTATCCATCCACAACTTCTTCCTATCTTAAGCCTACATATCCTCCAAACGCATCCTTCATACCTCCATCTCCTGCTATGGTTATATCCCAAACACCATCTTCCCATAGAAACACTTCACACTACTTCCCTTATCAAAAACCTCCATCTCCTCATCCTCCAAAACATTTTCAAAATCCAAGTCTTCCAATCCATTACCCCAATCTTCCATCCCATCTCAACCCACCATCTTCCATTCAAACCCACACTACCAAAAATCCCCTTCCATAAGAAGAATGCATCCTTCAAATCATTTCATATCTTGTACCTTAATCCATTACTCCTACCTCACCAAATAGCCAATCTAGTCCACAATCTTCCTCCAAACCTACCTTTGTAAACTATCTAGTCATGACATCCTCCAACTCCTCATCTGCACCATCATCTCCTCAGGAAAATTCACAATCTTCCACACTTTATTCATTTGGGGACCATCCTATCCCTCCATCTTCTACATATTCCAGTCCATCACCTCCTCCAATCTGCAAGTCTCCAAGGAGTTTCACAAGGAAGCTAGAAAAAATTCCATCTCCTTAAGTTGATGAGTCATGCCATTTTACTCCTTCAAACAAAGCCATCATTGATGAGCCCCATCAAGCTCTCCCATCTATTATCTATCTTCCATATAACCCACTTATTGATCCTATTCCATCTCCTAGCATCATAGAGTCCCTTCCATCTGTTGACTCCATCCAATCCCCATCAACATCTCATCCTCCTATCATTATTTGAAGCACATCTGATGAGCCTCATGAGTTCACCCTTCTTCCTACCATCACATTTGTAGAATCTCCCATCCTTCCAATCACTCCATCTAAAGAGTCCATCCATACATCCCCCAACAATCTATCCACACAAATCCTATCATGTCAATATCTTGTCCAAAAGCATGTTGAAACACCCATAGATGAAAATAAAGATCCTCTCACTATGCTTCATGATCCTTTGCTTCCACCACCCCCAATCAAAGATCCTAGCATTCCAATTCCCGCAATCCAAGATCCTACCATCCCAATTCCTTCAATCCCATCTAAAGATCCATCGCTATCTCCCAATCCTAGTCAAGATCCCATCATCCCATCCTCTACACTTGAGGATCCTCCAATCCAAACTATCCCACTGTCATCACTCTATCCTCTTGATCCACTTACATTTTTTAGTGGTAGTCCACTTGAAGTAGAAGACATCAGTTTCATATCTTCTAGTATGACACCTTATACTTGATGTTTATCTTATTCCCCAAGTAAAAAATATCCTTTCTTGGATAAAATTCTCAAGCAATGGAATTATCAAGGCAAAGGCCTAGGCGCTCATGAACAAGGAAATCTAGAGCCCATTCAAGATAAGAAACATATAAAATCATGTGGCATTGGTCACACATCTGAAGAAGGCACTTCCTCCAAAAATATTGGTACAACTAAAGCCAGCTTAAGGCATCCTTTCAAAAACACCACTCCATCTTTCCATCATCCCTCCAAAGCATATAATGCCACTCGTCCTCCTCCATCATTGCAATCCAAAACAACCTATCACATTCCTCCTTCATCCTCCAAATCTATTTTGGGTCCCTATGTCCCAAAATATTCTAGCACATATCCTCTACATAACAAATCCATTTTGGGGCCTTACATCCCAAAATATCATCCCCCATCTTATCCTACTCAATCCTTCATCCAAAATCCAAACATCCCTAGTTAGGATCAATAAAGGCACATTCCCACATATCACATGTCCTATCTACCAATCTCCTTCCATCTCTCCATCCATATTTCCTCCCCTCACAACTCATCATATTCCTTCCAATGCTTCTAACAATTTGGATGCCATATCCAAGATGCATAAAGGAAACCATCCACAAAGATCCAAAGATTGCCATGTCCACTCTAAAAGATATGCTCAAGAAAAGAAAAATCCAATCAAAGGATCCCAATGGATAGAAAGGCGCATCAAAGAAAAAGAAAAATCTACTACATGGCCACAAAGGCCCATCAAAGAAAAATAAAAATCTACTACATGGCCAGAAAGGCCCACCAAAGAAAAATAAAAATCTACTACATCACCTAGCATAAATCCTCCATCATTTCCACATCTATCTTCCGCATCCCATCCACCTTCCTCACAACATGTGCCAATGTTGGTCCTAATAGCATCCCCCTATCATGATCAATTTCCATCATTCCATCCAAACAATTTCTACCACCATATCACCCATCTCCCCCATCCTATCCATACCTTTGCATAATTCCTCCATCCTAATAAGGTTGTACCAACATCCAAGCAAATCAGAAGGTTAGTAACAAATAGAATATCAACAAAAGATCAGTAGAAAGTCAACAAAAAATTAGAAGATTAGTAGAAAGTTAGCAACCAGTCAGAATATAAGCAGCCAAATCAAAAGGTCAAAGAAAGTCAGCAGAAAAATAAAAAAATCCATAAAAATTGGAAAAAATCAGAGAAAAATATTGAAAAAAGAAAAAAAAGAAGAGAAAAACATTCGTCCAATTGTGAAAAGTTGGCAATTCAAGCACCTTGGACAAGTACCATGATGAAAACTTGGCAAACAAGCGTCATGTGTAGGCCCCCCTAGTTCCTTTCTACAACTGGGGGCATTTCCCTTCTATCATATCTTATCCAAAATCTCCTCCATCCTATTTGTCTCTCACCTCCTTCATCCTCCTTTGGATCTTGATAAAAAAATAGAGACCACCAAGTATACATGCTTTTGGGTACCTTTCATTATGCATCTTCCTATCACATCTTCTAGCCACCTGTCCTCTATCCAATCCATCCTTCCTATCTTCCATCAAATCATACCCCATCCTAATGCCTCTAAATACATGAACTATCCTAAGCAGGGGCCATCTTGTTTCTTGGTGACATATTCCTTGGAGACTTTATCACACCCATCTTCCATTTCCTAAATCTTCCTCCAATCCAATCATTCAATAGTTCCTCCATCCAATCTCCCTCCAAATCCTCTATCCAAACCCTTAGCAATCCTTTATCCAACTCTCCCAAGAAATCCTCCATCCAAATCCTCAGCATTTCCTCCATCCAATCCTTCAGCATTCCTCCATCCAAATCCTCAACATTTACTCCATCCAATCCTTCAGCATTTCCTCCATTCAAATCCTAAGTTTTTCCTCTATCAACAATCCCTCAGCATTTCCTTTGTCTTTCCATAACCTGGTATCTTCCCTTGTCATTGGTATCTAGCTATAGGCTATCCCCATGAAATCCAATGCCATCCATCCATATCCATATCTTCTAGTTATCCAACATCTAAGATCAAGATAAACCATCCAATCACATCCTTAGTCTTGTTCCTAGTCTTGTTGCAAGCCTTGATCTCAATCCAATCATCATCATTGGGATGTGTCCTTCCCAAATCTATATCATTTCAAGACACATCATCCATCATCAGCCTATCTACCATCAGTCCATCTTGGCTTTCTAGCCCAACTGGGGCATCATCTTGCATATCCTTGGAGCTACAGCTTCATCCCCATATCTCTTGTACATCCTATCTTGAGTCTCATACCATAACATCAGTCATTTCCCCAATCCTGAGCTTCTATACATATCCATTGTGAATCTCTCCCCTTCTATTATACATATCCTCGTCCATCCTACAGCAACATTTGATCCGATATCTTGTCCCATCCATCCTTGCACTTGAGCAACATCAATTGTCAACTATCCTTGATCACTATGACTATCTTTGAACCTCATCATTTTCCAATCAACAACACTCATTATCCCCATCATCATGGGTCCACATAGATGTATGCTTCTGTATTGTCTGGCCTAAGCCTAATCACGGGTCCACATAGATGTATCCTTCTTCTTGTCAGCCCTAATCTTCCACCAATCACACCAGGTTTGTGTTGATGTATCCTTCATCATGTTCAGACTAATCTTCCCACCATCAATCAAACCAATCTCTCTCCTTGGCAAAGGATGTCTTTTGGAGTTATCATTTTGGTCTTGGATTTTTTCCTTTGGATCTTGTTAATCTTTTATAGCTTCTTGTTTTTCCTCTCCTCAAAGTCGCCATGATCCTTTATATCATGGTGCACTACGAATGAGGGAAATCTGGGGCAAGGTCTTTTGATCTTTTGCTTTTGCCTGTGATTTAGTTGGCCATGACCATTTCATAGTTCACATATGATCTTCTAGATTACATGGTGCACTTGGGAAATATCATTTTTTTGTGGTTTCTCCAACATCGTTTCTACCATGCTTCCTCTTGGGTTCATCCGTGATGCTGGGGCAACCTTGCATGTCTTTTTCACATTAGTCCTATGCAATGTTGGCAACAAGGCCTTGTGATCCCAATATCCTTGGTAGGTCTCTGATGTTTCTATATCAAACTAGGTTTTTCTCTCCACATTTACACTTGGAGCTCCCCAAATCTTCCTCATCCTACAACATATAGATTAAATCTTGCATCTTGGATCTTACATCCTTCATATAGCTCCATCCTACATCTCACATCATATTGCATTCGTGCATCTTTTCTCTTGGAAGTTTGGTTATTTATCCCACCTTCTTCCCTTCCCACTTGTGTTCTTTTCGAGAAAATTCCACAAAGTTTCCTCTTTGTGTTATTTTGTCGAGGGGGCACAACCTCTTATTCCTCTAAATTCTAGCTTGGGGCATCTTATTTTCTTGTCTTTGATGCCATGCCACTTGCGACATCACATCAAAGAGGGGAAAAATGTAGACACCTAAAAATCCTTTAGAATTTTTAAAATTTTTTTCTCAAAACCCTTGATGACATCATCATTAATTAATTAATTAATTATTTAATTTATTTATTTATTTTATGCCACTAAATCCTCCTATTTTAATTAAAAATATTTAATTAAAGAGTCCCTCCCCAAATCATTTAAATCAAGTTTGAGTGAGTTTCCCCTATTTATTAATTATTAATTGATAAATTGACCAAAAATCTTTTAAATAAATAAAACATTTATTTAAATCCTAAAAGCTTGGAAATCTTCTAGAAATCACTAACTTCTTCTAGAATTTCCTAATCTCACTCTAAACCTAATTAAAAAGTGATTCCTACATTTCTTAGCCTAAACCCTTCAAACTTTGACTTTGGTTCAAAACCCCTCATAAATTAGCCTTATACACTCATTAAAGCCTCTTACATCCTCATTAAAGCTTCTTACAAGCCATTAATGAGACCCATGTCTCTTCTAACCCTTTGGTCCCCTTGCACACTTCCCTAGTGTTTCTCACACATGTGTGAGCAACCTTGACCAAGGTTAAACCTTACCATACCCCAAACCTTACCCCAAACTCTACCCCAAACCTTACCTCTAACCCTAACCCTCCTTCCTAACCCAAGCCCTTCCTCAAATCCTATAAATAGCCTCACTTCCAAGAGCAATCCATTAGCTTAGTTTTATCTTTTGTGCATTGTTATAATGCTAAAATACATGTAGACTTAGCATAGAATTTAGCATAATTGATAGATTAACTCTATTTTGTGCTTTCATAAATCATCTTAGAATAGCTTTTAATGGATTGATCTAAGTTCATCTTTCAATCTTTTCTAATCATTTCAGCATCATATCACATCTTCATTTAGTTAAAATCATTTTTAGCATGCATTGGGGATCTTATCCATGTGATTTGAGAGCACACCCATATCCCTCATAATCAAAGCAAATCAAACAATGCTTGAATGCATTTTTTTTGGTTTTGGCTCAATCTAAGGTGGCTTAGTTTTTATGTTTATATTTTTGAACTAATATAAATGCTTAGATTCATCTAACGTTTGCTTGTTTATGCCTTTCAAAATAGATAACAGATAAACTATATCCTACACTATGTTATCGAGTGTTGTATGATATGCGATCTCATTACTTTGGTAAACAACTATTAGTCAACGTGTCCCAACATAGGTTTATGGGTGAAGAGACATGACCATATAGAGCTATGTCTCCTTATGGAGACAGGTCTCTATACTTCCATGTCTTCATTATAAAAATTTTATTTTGTGTTCAATAAGAGAAAAAATATATAAAACAATACAAGTCTTTCTCTTAGATATATCTGTAGAATATTAATATAATATAATTAGATATATCTATTAATATATCTGTAATAAATATATATATGTATGTTGTGATTATATATATCACACATATTGAGTTAATATAAGAAAAATTTAAAAGCCATACATTCTTGATCCAAATTTAACATGGTATCAGTGCAAGGTTTCCTTCATTGAAGCCTAACCACTTGAAGGTGTTAGGAATGAATGGTAAATGTTTGGCAGCCATTCTATAGCAGTTTTTGTTGCATTCATGACTATGATTGTCATTGATGTCAACATAGTGATCTACCAGAGACTTGCAGAGAAGCAAACAATGTTTGGATTAGCGCACGTGGAATATTGTAGTGCGAGCTATGCAATGTTGAGGATATACTCATTGATATGTTATATGTTTATGGTTAAGAGTCCAGATAGTAATTCATTTATTCGTGGAAGTTATGAGCATTTTTGTGGAAGTAGTATTCATGCAGTGTTCCTTAGTAGCGGTTTGTGGAAATCAGATGATATCTCCTAATCAGGATGGAAGCTAGTTTTATGCAATTAAAAGGAAGTTGAAGACACATTGTTAGTGATGTACATGATATCACAAACTTTGAGGTCACATGAGTGAATAATTATTGTAATTGGAAGCTGACTATTTTGTGTAATTTTGATGTAATGTGTGGAAAATTTTATTTTGTAATTGTATACCGACTCATTTGTAATTAATTGAGTGTGGTATAAAGGAAGGAATGTTTTTCCTTGTTGTAATATGGTCAGATGTGTTGATGTATGCATGAAGTGAAGAAAAGAGCTAATGCAGTTGTGAAAGCAAATTTGTGAAGGAAGACATGCGAAGTACAGAGATCTGGTGAAACAGTGAGTGTGGTTTGGCACAGTCAGAGAAGAGGTAACATATTGTTGAGATCAGTAATCTTTTGGTATTATTTTTTTTAGTAATACAAAGATTAGTTGGACAGTGTGTTCAGTGATCTTACCTTGAAGCTGTTTGGGCAGTGCGTCCTTCTGTCTTCCATAACTCTTAACAGGGTTAGAATCTTTTAACAGGGATTCAAAATCTCCTAACAAGGATTCATATGTACTGAATGTATTTCATAAGACTCCTAACAGAGTCCATCCTTTCACAAGGAATATTTATATTAGTGCATCTTTTGTGGGCATCATTCCCACCAGGGTTTACCCTTTGATCAAGAGGTTCCCTAGTCAACATATCTTATGTCATTGTGTTATTGTGTATGAATATCTTTCTATGGTTGGTAATTATATTGCTTACATGGTTTAATGCAGTTGAAGTTGATAAAAGTTATAATTATCAGATAACTGATTCACCCCCCCCTCTTATTTATCTTGGTGGACTTTAATTTCTAACAATTGGTATTAGAGCGGTAGGTCCTTGAAAAATAAGTTTAACAGCTTAAGGAGATCCATGACGAATTTCAAAAAAGAAAGCCCTAAGTTTGATGGAGTAAATTTTGATAGCTGGAAAGAAAAGATGAAGACACACCTACTATGTTTAGGACTAGGTTATTGGTTGATTAAAAAGAATGATAAGACTATCATTGAAGAGGAAAATTTGGAAACATGTACTAGCGATGAGAGAGATCTATTCATGTGTAACATACTTGCAAGAGAAGTAGTTTTGACAGCCCTTCCAGAGAATGAGTACAGTCAGGTAAAATGTTTGAAAAAATCATATGAAATTTGGAAAGCTTTACACTCTAATTTTGAAGGTGATGAACATGCAAAGAAAGTTTGGTTACATAATTAGATATGTGCATTTGAAGATATAAGAATGATGGAAGATGAATCTGTTAGAAGCTATATTGGTAGAATTCCAAAAATTGTTATAGGCATAAAATCTTGTGGAGGAACAAAGATAGAGAATGAAGTGATATGGAAAATTATGAGGACACTGAATCCTGTATTTAAGAAAACAACACAGATGATTGAAAAAGTTATACCTTGTACTACAAACTTTACAAGAGAGGCTCTTCTTGGAAGATTGGAAGAAACAAAGATGAACCCGAGGTTATCAGGAGACTTTCCTAGAATGGAGACATCATTTAGTGCTCTTAGTAATCACCCTACTATGTGAAGAAGCATTAGTGTGAGCAGAGATTATGCTGGTAGCAACAGATCTAGAAATGAAGAAGACATGAAGATTGAAGAAGGTATTGCCTTACTTGTGAAGAGAGAACCAGACGGTAAGAAAATTTTTAAATGTTGGACTTGTCAAGAATATGGTCATTTTGCATCTAAGTGCCCTAAGAGAGTTAAAAAGTATAGAAATAATTTCAAGCCTAGAAGATCTAAGGAATGTTATTATGCTAATGATAAAGATCTTGAAACTAGTGTAGAGAGAACTCTAAGTGAAAGTGATATTGATAATAATGATGACATAGGATTTGTAGGTTTAAATAAGAGAATCCTGAAATTGATGTTAAGGAAGAAAAAGCCTTAGTTTCTCAAGTTGAAAAGAAAGCTGATTGGATTATAGATAGTGGTTGTTCACATCATATGACTCGAGACATGAAAAATTTCATAAAGTTTAACGATTATGATGGAGGAGTTGTTAGAGTTGGAAACAATGCACCTTGCTTGATTAAAGGTATAGGATCTATTACTCTTGATGGAAAGACTAACTGATGATGTTTATTTTGTGGATGGATTGAAACATAATATTTTAAGTGTTGGACAATTAGTTGATAAGGGATATCAAGTTTGGTTTACTGAGAAAACTTGTGTGATAAAGGATAAAGATGGAAATCTGATTGGAACTAGATCTAGAACCAGAGGTAATGTATTTCAGTTGAATCCTACTGAGATTACATGTTTTATTACTAAGATTGATGATAGTTGGTTATGGCATAGAAGGTTTTGTCATATAAAATTTGAAAACATTGTGAAAGTAAGTACTACACTTGCAGTAAGGGATTTGCCTAAAATTATGAAGCCTACTAACATGATTTGCAAAGAATGTGTGATGGCTAAATAGAAGAGAAGTTCTTTTCCCAGTAAGAAGTTTACATCTGTAGAAAAGTTGGAGATTGTTCATACAGATTTGAGTGGTCCTACCAGGTCTAGAGGATTCTATGGAGAAAGGTATTTTATGATTCTTGTTGATGATTTTACAAGAATGATGTGGACTGCATTTCTTAAAGAAAAGTCTGAAGCATTTGATAAGTTTAAAATTGTTAAGAATAAATTTGAGAATGAATCTGGATTGAAGATTAAATGTTTGAGATCTGATAAAGGTGGAGAATTTAATTCTAGAGAGTTTAACACCTTTTGTGAAGAAAATGGCAATAAGAGATAGTTTTCAGCCCCTAGGACACCTGAACAAAATGGTATTGCAGAAAGAAGAAACAGATCAGTGACTAAAGCAGCAAGAGCTATGTTATTTTAAAATGATTTGGAAAAGATATTCTAGAGAGAAGTAGTGAACATGAAAGTGTATACAATGAACAAAGTACAAATCAGAGCAGACACAGACAAGACACCCTATGAATTATGGTTCGGACATGCACCCTTAGTTAAGTATTTTAGAATTTTTGGAAGAAAATGTTATATAAAGAGAGATGATTATATTGGAAAGTTTGATCCTAGAAGTGATAAAGGTATATTTCTTGGATATTCTTTGAAAAGAAAAGCCTATAGATGTTATAATAAAAGAACTAAGACTATTGTTGAAAGTGCAAATGTTAAAGTTGATGAAAAGTTCAAAATTCAGGAAAGAATGCTTGATTATGAATCAGATGAAGAAGCTCATCCTAAACCTAACACTTGAACTACTAAATTATTTTATGAGACTAATAGTGATTTGTTGAATGAAAGCCACAATGAAGTCATTAAAGAACCTACACCTGAAGTGAGATCTCAGACAGTGACACCTAACAAGAATTTATCAAGAAATCATCCTATTGAGAAAATTATTGGAAGCATTAAAAGAGGAGTTCTAACTTGGAATAAGGTACACGAATAGTTATGTTTGATTTCTCAAATTGAACCTAAAACTACTAGTGAAGCCTATGAAGATAAAAGTTGGATTAATGCTATGAAAGAAGAACTAGATCAGATTGAAAAGAACAAGACATGGGAATTGGTCCCTAGACCTAAAGACAAGAATGTTATTGTAACTAAATGGGTATTCAAAAACAAGATGAATGAACAAGGAGAAGTAGTAAGAAACAAATAAAGATTAGTATGCAAGGGATACTCATAGCAAGAAGGAATTGACTATGAAGAAGCCTTTGCACCTGTAGCAAGAATTGAAGTAGTAAGAATGTTTTTGGCTTATGCAGCTTATAAGAAATTCAAGGTATATCAAATAGATGTAAAGTCAACATTTCTGAATGGAGAATTGGAAGAAGTCTACATTGAGTAGCCTGAAGGTTTTCCTTTGACTCAAGAAGGAGACATGGTATGTAAACTAAAGAAAGCCTTAAATGGACTAAAGAAAGCACCTAGAACTTGGTATGCAAGACCGGACAAGTATTTTTTAAAGTTGGGATTTACAAAAGGAACAACTGATAGCAATTTGTACACAAAAGAAATTGAAAATAGTTTGCTGGTTATAGTTATTTTTGTCGATGACATTATTTTTGGAGGAGAAGATGAAGCTAGTGACAAATTTGCTGATGAAATGAAGACTGAATTTGAAATGAGTATGATTAGTGAAATGAAATACTTTTTGGGATTAAAAATAACACAGAACAATGATGGTATCTTTGTAAGTCAGACAAAGTACCTGAATGACTTGTTGAAAAGATTTGGAATGGAGAATTGTAAAATAGTTGGAACACCTATGGTAACTAGACATAAATTATCTAGCATAGATGAAACACTGACAGTTGAATAGAAGAAATACATATCTATGATTGGAGGATTGCAGTACCTGACTCATACAAGACCTGATATAGCACATTCAGTTGGAATTGTAGCAAGATTTCAAGCTGAACCTAGAGAATCACATTATGAAGCAGTAAATAGGATACTAATATATTTAAGAGGCACAATGGACTATGGATTGTGGTATGAAAAATATGATGATTTTACCCTATGTGCATATACAGATGCTGATTGGGGAGGTAGTGTTGATGATAAGAAGAGCACCAGTGGTGGAGCATTTTTCCTTAGAGGAAGATTGGTTTCTTGGCTAAGCAAGAAGCATAACTGTATCTCACAGAGCATAGTAGAATAAAAATATATAGCAGTAGCAAACAATTTTAACCAAATAATTTGGATGAAAAAAATGCCGAAGGATATTGTAATAAAGTTTGTTGAACTTGTTGTCATACATTGTGACAACACCAGCACAATTAGTATGTCTAAGAACCCTTCATTACATTCTAAGACAAAACATATAGAGATTAAGTATCATGTTGTAAGAGAGAAAGTTGCTAAGAAAGAAGTCAGACTTGAGTACATAAGTACAAAGGAGCAAATAGCAGGCATATTTACAAAGCCTTTGCCTAAGGATACATTTGAGTCTCTGAGAGGTATGCTTGGGGTTATGCCCCAACCTACTTTTGAGAAGTGATGCAGTTGGTTGCATCCATCCAATTGTATATAAGCCCTATTTTTCTTATGCACTGGATGTTGGTACTTCCTCTATGGGGGAGTATGTGTATCTGAGCTGAGTCATGAGGATTCTAGTGAATGTATTTTCTGAATAGTGTCTTTTGACATTGGAGTTGTTGTTCACATAATGATGAGATTTCTATCATTGATGTCAATGGTGGAGAAGTGTACATGAAAAAACTATTTGTACTATCTGAATAGGAAAATGAAGTAAGATTTGATTGATGAAGAGGACTTGAAATATTTTTCTAGAGCAGTAGTGTTGTAGTATTGGATTTTTTGGAACATTGGATATTTTTTCATCTATGTTGCCATCAATTCCAATGGGGGAGATTGTTAGGAATGAATTCTAAATGTTTGGCAGCCATTCTGTAGCAGTTGTTGTTCCATTCATGACTATGATTGTCATTGATGTCAACACAGTGATCTACTAGAGATTTGCAGAGAAGCATACAGTGTTTGGATTAGCACACGTGGGATATTACAATTGGAGCTATGTGATGTTGAGGATATACTCATTGATATGTTATATGTTTATGGTTAAGAGCACAGACAATAATTCATTTATTCATGGAAGTTATGAGCATTTTGGTGGAAGTAGTATTCAGGTAGTGTTCTTGAGTAGCGGTTTGTGGAAATTAGATGATATCTCCTAATCGGGATGGAATCTAGTTTTGCGTAGTTAAAGGGAAGTTGAAGACACATTGTTAGTGATGTAGATGGAAATTCAAACTTTGAGGACGCACGAGTGAAGAATTATTGTAATTGGAAGCCGATAGTTTTGTGTAATTTTGATGTAGCGTGTGGAAACTTTTATTTTGTAATTGTATGCCAACTCATTTGTAATTACTTGAGTGTGGTATAAAGGAAGGAATTTTTTTCCTTGTTTTAATATGGTCAGATATGTTGATGTATGCATCAAGTGAAGAAAAGAGCTAATGTAGTTGTGAAAGCAAATTTGTGAAGGAAGACATGAGAAATACATAGATTTGAAATTGAGATCTGGTGAAACAGTGAGTGGAGTTTGGCGTAGTCAAAGACGAGGTAAAATATTGTTGAGATCAGTAATGTTTTGGTATTATTCTATTGAGTTATACAAAGATTAGTTGGACAATGTGTTCAGTGATCTTACCTTGAAGTTGTTTGGGCAGTGGGTCCTTCTGTCTTCCATAACTCTTAACAGGGTTAGAATCTTTTAACAAGGATTCAAAATCTCCTAAAAGGGATTCATATGTACTGAATATATTTCATAAGACTCCTAAAAGAGTCCATCCTTTCATAAGGAATATTCATATTAGTGCATCTTTTTTGGGCATCATTCCCACCGGGGTTTACTCTTTGATCAAGAGGTTCCCTAGTCAACATATCTTGTGTAATTATGTTATTATGTATGAATATATTTCTATGGTTGGTAATTATATTTCTTACATGGTTTAATACTGTTTGAGTTGATAAAAGTTATAATTATTAGATAACTGATTCACCCCCCCCCGCCCCCCTCTTAGTTATCTTGGTGGACTTTACTTTCTACCATAAGGAAGTTTCGATTAGATTAAAGGAAGAACAAGATCATATTTTTGGAAATCTCAGAATGGAAAATGGAATGAGACTAGAAGAAAAACTTGAAGGTGCCTCTAATTTTGAATCATGGAAACTTCAAATGATGTTGGTATTAAGGAAAAATGAGCTAAAGACAATAATAGAAAATCCTCTTAAACCTAATGAAAATGATGAGAAGAATAAATGGGAAAAAGATAATACTAGAGCAATGGAATTATTAGTAGATGGAGTGAAAAATCATCTACTACCTGTCATCACAAATTTAGACTCTACTTATGACATGTTCAAAGCCTTGTAAAACATGTTTGAGATCAATAACACTAGCAAAATTCTTACTCTTAAAAATCAACTCTCTAATATTAAAATGAGTAAAGGAGAGACTATCACCTCATATTTTGTGAGGATAACAGAATTAAGAAATAAACTCTCTTCTATTGGTAAAATTTATGATCATAAGGAGTTATGTATGATAACTCTAAATAAGCTCCCTATCTCATGTGAAAACTTTAGACAAGGAGTAAGTGCTTGCACCAAACTCCTAAAATTTGATCGACTAAAAGCTGACTGCATTCAAGAAGAGTATAACCTAAAATCTAGAGGAGTCATGGAATCCACAAAAGAAAATGTTAAGGTTCTCTTCACTAGTTCAAAAAGGAAAAAGGGAAAGAAGTATTATGATCAACAACCGTTCAAGAAACCAAGAGACCTCTCTTCAATGCAATGTTTTAAATGTGAAAAATATGGTCACACTGCAAGAAAGTGTCCTAACAGACTTAGAATGCAAGTTTCCCTTGCTGAAGTAAATAATTCAAATGTATGTTCATATAAATATGTATTCTAAAAGAAATTCAAGATACCTTATGATTGAGAGGGAGTTCACTAATAAAGATAAGAACACTTCTGAGGTAAACTTGAAATGATTATTGATTATTATATTAATATTATTTTATAATTATATGGGCCCTGTGTAAATCATAAGGAAGTGATGACTTCCAAATGATTATCACTTGTATTTGCTAAAGTTATTGGAAGGTGACAATCTTGCAATAATTTTATATTGTGATAAATAATCTTGTGATGACCTAAATAGATCTTAATTGTGGATAGAATCATCGATGGAGGCAATCCACACTAAAGATCGTGAGTTTGTGAATAGAATTGCCGATGGAGGAAATTCACACAAGATCTTGTGGATAGAATTTCCAATGGAGGAAATCCACATTGAAGCTTGTGAGATTGTGAATAGAATCACCGATGGAGGCAATTTACACAAGATCTTGTGGATAGAATCACTGATGGAGGAAATCCACACTTGAAGCTCATGACTTTGTGAATAGAATCACTGATGGAGGCAATTCACATGAGAGCTTGTGGATATAATCTCTGATGGAGGAAATCCACACCCAAACTTCGTGAGTTTGTGGATATAATCACCAATAGAGGAAATCCACACGAGAGCTTGTGGATTGAATCATTAATGGAGGAAATCCACCTATAAATTAACCTTCAAAATTTGTAAACTTATTGTGATTTATATTTTATCTTCCCTAGCTAAGAGAGAGTGTTGATGTTTATAGCTTTGATCAAATACAATGATTTTAATATTATGAGAAAATAATACTATATTAATTTATATATAATAATAATGGACATTACTACTATATATATATTAATATACATATTTAATATTATCTCTTCATAATATTGAATTAAATAAACATCATTGAATTGATAATATTGTTATTCAGATAAATCAATATGAAATAATATTATCCTACATTATATATTCATATATATTAATATATATATATATATATATGTATATATATATATATATATATATATATATATGTATATATGTATATATATATGTATATATATATATATATATGTATGTATATATATATATATGTATGTATATATATATATGTATGTATATATATATATATGTATCTATATATATATATATATATATATGTATGTATATATATATACATACATATTATATATATATATATACATACATATATATATATATATATATATACATATATATATATATATATACATATATATATATATACATATATATATATATATACATATATATATATATATACATATATATATATATACATATATATATATATATATATATACATATATATATATATATATATACATATATATATTACATATATATATATATGTATATATATATATATATATATATATAATAATGAGATTATTACATATATCAATATACATATACAATGTATATATTATATAGTTGATAAAATAAATGATATTAATCTTATACTGATTGATATCGGTTTAAACCAAATAAATGAAAACAATATAATATTGAATCATATCGGTTAGTATTAATACTATTTTTTAATACCGATTTATATCAGTTTACACGTAATGTTCGATGTGTTTTAACTAAGGTTTGTAAACCATTGGTCTCCATGTATGATATGCAATCTCATTACTTTGGTAAACAACTATTAGTCAACGTGTCCCCAACACAGGTTTATGGGTGAAGAGACATGACTGTATAGAGCCATGTCTCCTTATGGAGACATGTCTCTATACTTCCATGTCTTCCTTATAAAAAGTTCATTTTGTGTTCAATAAGAGAAAAAATATATAAAATAATACAAGTCTCTCTCTTAGATATATCTACAGAATATTAATATAATATAATTAGATGTATCTGTTAATATATCTATAATATATATATATATATATATATATATATATATATATATATATATATATATATATATATATATATATATATATATATATATATATATATATATATATACTATATATATATATATATATATATATATATATATATATATATATATATATATGTATGTATGTATGTATATTGGGATTATATATATCACACATATTGATTTAATATAAGAAAAATTTAAAAGCCATACATTCTTGATCCAAATTTAACAAAACCCATTTTGTACATTTTGCAGACTGGTATTGGTGTATTTCACATCTATATAAGCCATAACTATAGGGTTTTTTTTTCTTTTAAACCCTTCCTTTCATTTATGTTCTAGGTATATGAGTAATTCTACATATCTTATTTTATTGTTGAAACCCTAGGTATAGATGTGAGGGTTTATGATTTCTATGAAGTCCTTTGTACATAGGCCATAGATTTGAGGTCTTCTTACCTTAACCACTATTAATGCAATGCTTCAATGTGATTCCAAACTATGAAAATGTTTTTCTCTATTGATTTGTATTGCTCCATTCTTGCTGAGAAACAAGGAAAAATAAATTGGTTCTTGTATTTTCCCTACTCTAAGCTACACCTCTACATTTTTCAAAGGTTTTCTAAAGCCTATGATTTTCTATTTTGAAGGAAGAAATATTTAGCAGTCTTTCCTATTGATACCATGCATGATCCTCAATGTATGAACCTACTATTTTGGGTGACCTTATGCATATATAACTAATATCCTTTCACTTCTTCTTTAACAATTATGAATTCTTAACACTAATTTATATTATCACCATCATGTTTGGTGATCTCTTCTTAATTTATGCCCTTTTCATTGTTAATATAAATCCACATCCATTGAATATCTTTTGAATATTCTTTGCAATGACTGTATTCTATCCATCACTACACATCATGACCTTTGTTGTCTATTTGTTCTCATTGATGTACCTTGCATTTATTATTATTGAAACCATGTCCCTATGATACCCAAAAGCATTCACTTGTCTCGTGAACTCTCAAATCTAATGCCTTTGTTGCATACACACTAGATGGTTTCCTCCTTATACTTTTGTAGGACCTTTGAAATTTCCATCTCACTATTTCATGATTTGTATAGATTATCCTTTTTATATATTTGATCGGTAAATTTTATCTTCAATTTATGTACCTCTTCCATTCTCTTTGTAGTTGTAATCAAATTGATTTGACCGAAAAGACAATCTTGAAATTGATGTCATATCATGATGAAATCACTACTTTGTATGATAATGAACAAATTCTTGGGTCAATGATAGTATTAGGATATGTGTCCTGCTATTCCTTTGTATTGTTTTGTTGAAATTTTGAGCTTTGTAACTTTCAAAAAATGGCATGTCCATGGTTTTTTCTATTCTTATACATGAAATTTGCATTGATAGTATCAAGAATCTTGTATCTTTCTCTTGATGCAATGAATATTGGCTCTATGTTAGCATTGGTAATTCATTCTCTTGACAATGAAAAAATAATAATGCTTCCTCTCATATTTGTTTTACCAACAATATATATTAGTGAATATCACTGTCTTTCTACTAATGAAGAATTTTTATTTTTAGCTTTTTTTATGTCAAATTTATGATTGTGTGCTTGTTTTACTTATACTACAGATGGCATATATTGATTGTCCATGTCTTTTATTTCTCCTTGAAAATGTTTCTTTACTATTTGATAATGTAATCTTTTATAAAAAAAAATTAGATCTGAACATGATTGTGATATTAATGAATTCCCTCACTTTTAAATATTATTTTAAACTTGTAATGTTGATGAATGTATTGTATCATTGTAGCCCTATTTATGGAAGAATGTTGGATATTTCTCTCTAATGCACCATTCTCATCTTTATAGTAGCATGATTTTTGGTGTCAATTGTAAATGGCAAGAATCACCAATTGTATGTCCTTATCTAAAGTTGCAACTTTATGCTAATAAGCTTTGTTGATGCATAATCTCCAACACTGATTGTTTAAAACCTCAGTTAGGATGTGACTGTATTCCACTTCATGAATTATATTTGTAGACACCTAAAATGCCTTTGCCAAATAAAAATATTTTATTTGCAAAAACCCCTGATGAAATCATCATTTATTATATAATTATTTATTTGATTAATTAATTAATTATTATGTCATTATTCCCTCCTATTTTAATTAAATTTTTTAATTAAAGAACCTTGGCCAAAAATAAAAAATTCAATTTATTAAATCATTTTAATAAATTCCCAATCCAAACCCTCCTTAAATAAATTAAATATTTATTTAATTCCCAAAAATCCTAGAAATCTTCTTGAAATCCTAAACCCTTCTACCCTTTCCTAAACTCTTCCTAAACCTGATTAGAGGGTGATTCATAACCCTCTTAGTCTAACCCACCCTCCTTTGACTTTTGGTCAAAACCCCTCATTAATGAGCCTTACATACTCATTAATGGCTTCTTACAACCTCATTAAGGCTCTTACAGCCTCATAATGAAGCCCATGTCTTCTCTTTCACCTTGGTTCCCTAGGCACTCTTCCCTAGTGCTTTCTCACACATGTGTGAGAAACCCTTAACCCTCATGCTCTTGACCTTACCCCTAACCATACCCCTAGCTCTACCCCAAACCCTGACTCTGACCCTAACTCCACTTCCTAAACCAAGCCCTTCCCAAAATCCTATAAATACCCTAACTTAAAAGAGGATTTCACCAATTCACACACACTCATATTAAGTAGTGTTATCATGTTAAATTACATCTAGACTTAGCTCACTTTCTAGTTTTTGTTAGAACTAACTCATTTCTAAGATTTCCTAAATCACATCTTAGCTTAGCATTAATGGATTAATATAGTTTAATTCATTTTTTTGCATAGAAATTCATCATATAACATTCATATTTGGGCTTAAAATCAATCTAGCATAATCATTTGTAGCTTAATCTGCATTTCAACTTCATTAGGCTTCCTTGAGGGTCTAGGGGAAAATCAGGTGTTCTATACCTAATTTTGTGCCACTATGGGGTTCTCATGGTCTCTAGTTGATCCTAAGACTTCCTAATGTACATTAAGGACATGCTCCATGTGTTTTGAGAGCACACCCAAATCCCTAAATCGAGAGAAAATCAAACTATGGCAGGGTGCTCCTATTGAGCTCTATCTGAAGTGTCTTTGTAAAATATATTTTACTATATACTAGGAATATACTGTTAGGCTAATGTTTGAATGTTTACGCTTGTTCTAAATGGGTTATGTTTTCTCTGATCACATTTTGGCATGCTCGATGGGACCCCACCATGCAAAATTTTCTCCTCAAATAGAGAAAAATAAGTCAAAACTCAACAAAATTCTCATCTGTGGATTTCTGTAAAAAAAAGAATAGTCAGTAGGATTACTCGTACAGTTAGTGGGATCACTGCCTAGGCTCGCAAGATCACATTCCTGCAAAATCCTATGTCTTGGTTGTTTTTTTTATGTCTTTTTCATTCACCAGTCAATTTTACTATGAGCGGGATCGTGAATCCGCATCTCGTAGGTGTGTGTGTGTGTGAGAGAGAGATTGTACCTACTTTTGGACACAACACTTTAGTAAAACATTATTGGTTAACAAATCAGAAAATATGCAATAAAGACAAATATCATTAACCATGTGATTTACTACCTTCTAGTAGATGCAAGTATGATATTCTTAGAAATAACCGAGATTAGTGATAATGCAACACCTAAATGAAGGATTTGAATGATGAAAACTTATGAAAAATGGATGCAAATTAAGCTATATTTTTGAATTTTTCTATGTAATATGGATGAAAAACATATAAATTGATGTAAAACTAGATGAAAATATGAATTTCAATCTAATCTAGCAATGATATGAATGCTATGAAAATGAATAAAATAATGATAAACAAGAATCTCAAAATTGCACAATCTCACAATTCGCCATATCACTCGAGCAAGATTCTCCAAATTCATGGTCATTTGTAAAGGACTGGGCCTTGTTTATATAGAAATCTAGGGTTTTATGAACTCATGGAAAACCAAAAAATCTCTCCCTGATCAACTCAGATGATTGTTGAGTTATTAGAAAATTAGAAAGAGTTAACTCACAAAATCATGCAAAATCAACTTTTTAACTCAAATCAGGAGTTCAGATCACTTTTTAACTCACAATCACATGTTGACTCCGAAAATTTAACAAATTGAATTGAATAGTTGATTCAAAGTTTAACTACCTTTCTTATTGTGCATGGATAATTATGCATTTATTTAATATTTCATGTGTTTTATTCTCAACTTAATTGATTTTTTGAATAAAAAATAAGTTATTTATGAATCACTTATTTAATCAAATTTTATCCCAAAATTATATCATTAAATATGACAATTTAATTCAATCAATTAAATAAACATTTAATCAATTATTTTTAGAAATTTTGATTTATTGTCAAAGAAAAACAATATTAATTTTAGGAATAAATTTAATTAAATCTAATTAAATAATTAGGTGGTAGAATTAAATTTAATTAATTAAATATTCAACATATTCAATTAATTAACTTTAGGATAAATAAAATAACATCATTTATCACCAAATAATATTTAATTAAAGATAATTAGGATAAATTAGGAATATTTAAGAATATTCCCCGATGCAGAATTAAGATAAGATCAATTAGGGTTTTGATGATTTGATGTGCAGATGTGCCTTAGGTTAGGACTTTTATGTCAATTTTGATCGATTTGTTGATGTATGAAGTTAATGGTCCTGAAGCCCATTTTTGGGGGTATTACATTTTTCCCCTCTTTAAATTATTGTGTGAAGTGTAGTGGCTCAAAGATTAATCATTTTTGATGAGATCCTGACTCAATTATGTTGTGGGAAAACTAATCCTAAGAGATTAACTGATTCCGAGACAAAAACTAATTGAAAGTTTTGAAGATCTTTATGCAGGTCCTAGTTGACCAAAGAATCTAGATGATGTTAACAATACCAACAATGAACCAGTGATTATGAAGTGTCAAAATGCCTAATTCTGAACCTTATGATTATGAGGAAGTGACTATCTTGACTCCAGACCTGATTGTCCAAATGAATTGAAAGGGTGCCAAATCTTAACCCTTCAGTTATGAAGAATCAAGGAAACAACACTAATGGACTGATGGTTATGAAGAGTTGATACAGTTCACAAGATTAAGAGAACACTAGATTGATATGAATTTCAATGAATATGATATGCCCCAAGCGATGTTCCCCAAGCGACGAGGACTTTGATGAGTTAGCAAATAGATGTGGTTGTTGTCTTGATCGTTGAAGGAAATCTGATTTGACAGATTTGATTAATGATGTGTAATACCATGCCCCCTTCGGGATGAAAATTGAAATCTAGCAAGAAAGCCAACATGAAATGGTTAGACACAAAGTAATCGATTGTAGAAGTGGTTAAACACGTCCTGGGATGCAATCTACATCATTTAGAGGTCCTGTTGACCAAGTTTGACTAGGTTTGACCATGACTTGACCATGGTTGACCAAGTTAAAATTTAAAGAGATTGATATGAGATAATCAATTAAGTTGAATACTAGATTTTTGTGATGTTATGAAGGTTGATTATGCAAGCAGTTAGCCATCCTAGGTCCAAAAATTTTAAATCACAATTTTGACAAAGTAAACAATCTTAGATTTTGATTTCAATCCCAAAAATGGGTTCAGAACATCGAAATTAGCCAGGTGTGCAATTTTCACGCAAAATAGAGTACTTTGAAAATTTAGGTCAAAACCTATATAAGGCCCAAAAAGGGTCATTTTCAATTCATTTAAACCTTTTGACTTTAATAAACTTGTGGAGCCCTCTGAGAGCCAAAATGCAAGTTCCTGTGTCATCTCATCTATTTGAGCACTCACGTCAATTTTAGAGACCTCATCAGTATGGGAATCCGGTAAGTGGACCTCTGTGCCTCTTTGTGAATTCAATTTGATAGTTTTCCATGTTTTCTAGGATCTTTAGGATGAATTTTGAGTTTTTGAATCACGTAATATCATACGACAACCTATGGGGACTCGTAGGACTTTCCAAGTCCAAATAGAGTAGTGTGCATGTTCTTGTAGTTTGTCGTATGGGAGACACCCATCTATCATATGAAATTTTGTTGGGTCCCTCAAATGTCGTGCAAGAACCTATATAGTGTCGTATGACCATGAAGTGTCGTATGGGTAGCTATATATTTTCATACAATAATTGGCACCAGCCTAAATTGTCATATGGAAAATAGAGAGCATTTTTGAGGTCCTTAGGCAAAATTTTCAAATTTTTTGATGTTATAGCTGAATTCCTTAGCCTTTAATGCACTTATTAATATGCTCATTTTCTCATTTTGCATGCATATAGCGTTAGTTTTGAACAAATTCCTATAGTTCTCCCATTTCTATGCTATGTAGGTCATGTACCCAAATTTCCATGTCTGTATATCATGTCTAGCTACACAGAGACTTTGCCTAGCCTTACTTGTTCCGATGAGAGTGCACCTTGCAGTGTGCATCTCATCAGTTTGCCTAATATTTGGGTGAACCATGGATTGATCACCACACTCATTGAATTTTTCCACTCAGAGACACAGACCTTCCACCTCCCGATAGGGGAGCTTATAGTTACTTTGGAGGATATATACATGATTCTCCGTATTCCTTTTCATGGCCCTCGCCCTGACTATCTTAGTGTGGGTAACACAAGTTTGGGAGCCTTTCATATAGTATTTGATGTTGAGGAGAAGATCTCATAGAAAATCTCATGGGAGATGCTCATACAATGATATGGGCAGACCCATTGTATAGAGTGTATCATTGCAAGGATGATTGGGGGGATCATCATGTTTGATCATCAACAGAATGATTTCCTGATGGGCTGGGATCTAGTGGCTCAAAATTTGATGGCGAGTCCTATAGAATTCAAGTGGGGTCAGTGCTTGAGAGCTCACATGTTCTCCAAGATGCATGAGATCATCTATCATGAGGCAAATTCATTTGCATCAAGTTCTATTATTCTTTAGATATGGGCATGGGAGCATATTCCCATTTGTAGACCGATTTGTGGAGATGAAAGGCAGCCTTAGGAGCCACTCATATACAGATATTATGGATTCATCACATAGGTTAAGATGGAGCACACTGAGTACTGGCACTGAGTACTGGATGATATGATGATTGTGACATGGATAGCCTACTTGTGGATTGAGGCATGGCCTATAGCTTGTTCCTAGTTTTGCTATTTTTGCTAGAGTTGGATATTGATAGGGACGTCTACCACCATCCTGGAGAGATTCTTGATCAATCGCATCTGGAGACAATATGGGTTGATTCAGGATGAGCCATAGGAGTTTGCCACCTATGCATGATAGGTGCAAGAGCTTGGTTTAGATTGGGCAGCTCGATTATCTTATGCATTGTGTAACTAGGAGTACAGTGGGTTACAAGCTAGGGATTGGGACTACCGACCATAGGTAGTTGATGCAGGGGTCATAGATGTGTATATTGCATATATGGAAGAGCATCTGATGAGGAGATTCTCTAACCCTATGGAGCTGATCCCGACCATGGAGGAGGTAGATGATGTGACTGGTGCCCCTATGGGAAGAGGAGAGAGGAGATGTGAGGTACAGATCCTAATGTTGCACCTTACACCACTGAGGTCGAGAGCTATAGGGAGTCCTCTGAGGCCAGCAGGGAATATGAGACAACCCACTATACCATAGATAGCTCTAGCAGGTAGACCAATGGTTTTGCAGTGTCTGTATACCAGAGGTGAGGGTGGGACATTAGGTAGCATTGGTAGCATAGTGGGTGTTGAGGAGGTACTTAGAGCACACTAGGATGCATCCATGGAGGATGTACGAGATACCCAAGGGTTTGACCTAGGAGTGGAGGTTCATTTTTGTAAGGCATAGACAAATACATGTGTTGGTAGAGGAAATGAGGCTATGGAGGAGGGTGAGGCAATAGCAAAGGAAGAGCCTGCATTGAGGTTGACTCCATAGGACATGATTAGGAAACTCCAGCATTAGTTATGGATCAAAGATCACATAATTTATCACTGGAGGTACAGTTAAGGGAGTGGGATAGATAGCTCTGAGATTGAGAGCCTGATGTTAGATGCTTATAGGAAGAGGTTATACACCAGACAGGGTGTGCATCATACTACATCTTTGCATATTTCTCAATGGTGCCACCTGGGCAGAGAGTCACATCATACTCTTAGTACATGATAGATTCTGAGGGAGCTAGGGCCCCATGTGTCAAGCCAACACTTGATGCACCTGCAAGACAAGGAGGATCACCCAATGTTGAGGACTAGGCGGATAGTTGATACCTGATATTCCTCATTTTTGTCATTTTGATCACGCTTCATAGCTCACTGTAGCTTATTCTTTTGTATATTGTGCCAGTAGTGCACCCCTTCTACTATTACGATAGTTGATATATAAATGAGATCAGATTTAGTGGTTATGAATTTATTGCACTTGTCATTTTGAGTTATGATGTTTTATCATGTGATGCAATTGTATAAATGTTTACTTTTGAATGTATGAATATGCAATGTAAAATACAATGATAGATGGTAGATGAATAAATGCAATGTATGATTCTTTTTTATGTTTTTTATGGATGCAGATGTATGTATGCAATGGATATGAAATTTTTTTACAATATGATATGTAAATGCAGCGATACACATGATATTTTCTAGGCATATGAAGATTTCAAGTGCTCAGTCGATTGTCAAAATGGATGTTTAACCTAGGATGGTGACTGCTTGCTAGTCATTTTGACAGACCTTCAAATGGGATTTAGTCCTTGAGATGTGTTTTTATGGCAAATTTTGGAGAATATCAAACATCGTGTTTTATTCAGATCATGAGAAAGATGCAACCATGTAGAATGCAAATGCAAGACCTAGGACTTAGTCACTGATCATATGTCAGTTTTTATCATCACAGAATATTTTTAGGTAACACCAAATAATCGATACAATTTTCACTAGTGAGGAAACCATGAACATATAAATATTGATTTTTAATTTGAAATGTCAGATTAGATATAAGCACCAAGGCACAAAAGCTAGGATGACCTCAATATCATGTCCATTTTAATTTAGCAATTTGTATAAGCATCAGAACATAAACATTATGATGACCTAAATATGCCTCATGTACAAACACACCAAACATTGGGGAGATCATTCTTGTTCTTATGTGAATTACCCCCAGTGACCCTTTATCATTCACATCCTTGGGTAGTATCCTATTTCATAGTAGGAGTAAGAAATCTCTCAAAAAGATAAAGCTAGATCCAAATTCCCTGAAGTATCCAAGTATCAATGGTCGAGGTACATGTGGCCATCCAATCATGATGGAGGCACTTATAGTGGACACTAATTCAATCCAGAATATCCAAAGCTATTAGATTTTCACTTACAAACATAAGACAAAATAAAAGATTATGCCCCCAGTTATCACTCTCTAAATCCTATAAAGGACATCATCGAGGAGCTCAAAGGGACAAAATATGCAGAAATCTCAATGTGAATCACTTAGCATACAAGAAGATTAAAGCATTTGTGCAAAGATTATTTTGTTTGTTGTTGGAGTTTTCTTTTCATCTTTGTTGGTTGCAAAATCCTTTTCTGGTAGGGAGAGAGACAAACTGACTCAATTATAGCTTTGAAGGATGTTGATTGGATATGACTCATCTAAGGTATACTACGGACCATAAGATATGACATTGTTTTCCCCCAAGTTTGAAACATTGATAGGATATAGATGCTTTTGTTGCTTGGTGCATAGACCTACTTTATTGAAAATAGGATGCGAAAGAAAACAAGGAGATACGTACAAACTAAAGCAGTACTAAAAGATGGGAAATACCAAGATTGCACTAATAGATGGAGCATTTGGACACAAGTGGTGCCCATTTGTTAGGTTTTCAACATCTTGGTAGAGATTCTATTTTTTCTACCAAGGTGTATGTTTACCAGGTTTTCACCAAGGCACTTTTTCTTTTTCTTCTTTTTTTTGTATTTTTCATCTTTTCAATTTTTTTGTATTTTTTCATTTTTTGATTTTTTTGTGAACCATCAAGGTGCCTATTGCTAGGTTTTCACCAGGATGATCATTTTTTTAGGACTTTTTCTAATTTTTATACTTTTTTCAGGACATTTTTGCAGACTGAATGTCTTAGGCACATAATTTCTTTAGATGGAAAGCATTGATTCATTCTTAGAGCTGTTCTCCTTCATTCATTGAGAGTTGATAGGCTCTAGAGCCAAAAGTAGTAGTTATAACAAAGGGACCCAGCTAGTTGGGTTCAAACTTCCCCTTGTGTTCTCAATGGGATTGGTTTTTCATGTTTTCTCTCAAGACTAGATCGCCAACCTAAAATTATCTGTGTCTGAATATCTTGTTGTAGCCTCTAGACATTCATTTTTGATATACTATGAGATGATCATATGCAACTTGTCTGCGCTCATCTAGTAGTTCAAGCTCTTGTAACCTAGACACTTTGTAATCATCATTAGTTACTAGAACATACATTATGATTCTTAGTGATGGGATTTCAACCTCAATAGGTAGTACCACTTCATCCCCATACACTAAAGAAAAAGGAGTAGCTCCAGTGGGTGTTATGATACTTGTTTTATAGGCCCAATGAGTTGGATTTATCATTAGGTTCCAGTCTCTTCCTATCTTGTTGACTGTACGATGTAGAATTTTCAATAAGTTCTTATTGGATGCTTTAGCTTGTCCATTCCCTTGTGGATAATAAATGGATGAAAAATGTTGAGTGACCTTAAATTTAGAGCATAAGGAATCTAGGTCCTTGTTCTTGAATTGTCTTCCATTGTCTGTGATGTTGGAGTGTGGTATACCATATCTGCAAATGATGTAATTTAGTATGAACATGGAGATTTTCTTGTCAGTGGCCTGTGTCAAAGGAACTACTTCTACCCATTTGGTGAAGTAATATGTAGCTATTATGATATGGGTATGACCATTAGAAGAATGAGGATAGATAGCCCCTATGAGATCAAATGCCCATTGTTGAAAAGGCCATTGTGTTGTAAAAGGAATTAAATCTCTCCCTGATGCATGAATCAAATTTCCATGGACCTGACACTTCTGACAATTCTTAGCATATTTCACAACCTCTTTTTCTATGTCTGGCCAATAGTACCCTTCCCTAATGAATTTTTGAGCTAGTGTCAAACCATTGGAATGTGATCCAAAAATACCTTCATGGAATTCCTCTAATGCGTATTGTGACTCTTCATGTTCTAAACACCGAAGAAGTGTACCATCCAGACTTTTTTTGTATAAATCATTACCAATGATGACATACCATGATGCGTTTTGAATAAGGTAAAATTTTTCATGATGGTTAAAGGTATCAGGAATGATTTGGTCTCAAAGGTAGGAGTATATTTTTTTGTAGTGGGAAGAATCATGACAAACAATGTTGAAGATCATGGGAGTTTCTGGACAATCATAGGAAGGGAATGATAGTGATTCCACTGGAAAATCATAGCGTAGCTCATGTTTGGGCTGCTGTAGTAAAGATGATAGCATTTCCATAGCGTTAGGAGCCTTGTTCTCCATTCTAGGAATCTATTCAAATGTGATAGATATGAAATATTTCTTTAAATCATCTACCATGTGCTTGTATGGAATGAGTTTCTCATCCTTCATTTGTTACACATCATTGACTTGGTGTATGACTAGTTGTGAATCTCCATGAATGTGTAGTTCTGTCACTCTCCATTTGATTTCTATTTTCATGCCATTTAGTAAAGCTTCATATTCAGCTATGTTGTTGGTGCAAGGGAATTTGATTCTGAATGCCTTTGGAATGGAGTAACCCTATGGTGTTATGAACAAAATGTCAGCTCCAGATCTGTTCTATGTGTAGGATCCATCAAAGAATAACTACCACATTCTAGAAGATAGGTGCATGATAGATGAATCAAGAAATTCCATTTGCATTAGTTGATCATCAAACATTATGTTAGGAATGAATGCTAGATGTTGGCAATAATTCTGTAGCAGTTGTTGTTGCATTCATGACTATGATTGTCATTGATGTCAACATAGTGATCTTCTGGAGACTAGCAGAGAAGCAGACAATGTTTTAATTAGCGCACATGGGATATTGTAGTTGGAGCTATGCAATGTTGAGGTTATACTCTTTGATATGTTATATGTCTATGGTTAAGAGCGTAGACAGTAATTCATTGATTCATGAAAGTTATGAGCATTTTGGTAAAAGCAGCATTCAGGCAGTGTTCCTGAGTAGCAGTTTGTGGATATCAGATGCTATCTCCTAATCGGGATGGAATCTAGTTTTGTGTAGTTAAAGGGAAGTTTGAGACACATTTATGGTGATGTGGTTCATAGTGAAAACTTTGAGGTCACACGAGTGAAGAGTTATTGCATTTGGAAGCTGACAGTTTTGTGTAATTTTGATGTAGCATATGGAAACTTTTATTTTGTAATTATGTACTCACTCATTTGTAATTATTTCAGTGTGGTATAAAGGAAGGAATGTTTTTCCTTATTTTAGAGTAATAGAAGAGTGAAAGAAGTATAAGAATGGTTTGGTTGCATGCGAATGTAAGCATGAAGTGAAGAAAAGAGCCTAAGAGGTTGTAAAAGTGAAATTGTGAAGGAAGACATGCAAAGTACAGAGATCTGGAATTAAGATCTAGTATAGCAGTGAGTGTGGGTTGAAATATTAAGGAGGTAACATATTTCATATTATTCTATTGAATATCAAGGTTATTTGGACAGTGTGTTCAGTGATCTTACCCTGAAGCTGTTTAGGCAGTGGGTCCTTCTGTCTTCCATAACTCTTAACAGGGTTAGAATCTTTTAATAGGGATTCAAAATCTCCTAATAGGGATTTATATGTATTGAATGTATTTCATAAGACTCCTAACAGAGTCCATCCTCTCACAAGGAATATTCATATTAGTGCATCTTTTGTGGGCATCATTCCCACTGGGGTTTACTCTTTGATCAAGAGGTTCCCTAGCCAACATATCTTGTGTTATTGTGTCATTGTGTATGAATATCTTTGTATGGTTAGTAATTTCATTGCTTACATGGTTAAATGCTATTGAAGATGTTAAAAGTTATAATTATCTGATAACTGATTCACCCCCCCCTCTCAGTTCTCTTAGTGGACTTTACCTTCTAACAATTGGTATCAGAGTAGAAGGTCCTTGAAAGGAATGTTTAACAGCTTAAGGAGATCCATGGTGAATTTTAGGAAGGAAAGCCCTAAGTTTTATGGAGTAAATTTTGATAGCTGGAAGGAAAAGATGAAGACACATCTATTGTGTTTAGGACTAGGCTATTGGTTGATTACAAAGAATGAAATAACTATAATTGAAGAAGACAGTCTTGAAACAAGTTCTAAAGATGAGGTAGATCTATTCATGTGTAACATACTTGCAAGAGAAGCACTCTTGACAGCACTTCCAGAGAATGAATACAGTCAGGAAAAATGTTTTAAGAAATCTAATGAAATTTGGAAAGCTTTACTCTCTACTTTTGAAGGTGATGAACATGCAAAAAGAGCTAGATTACATAATTGGATATGTGCATTTGAAGATATTAGAATGATGGAAGATGAATCTGTTAGAAGCTATATTGGTAGAATGTCATAAATTGTTGTAGGGATTAAATCTTGTGGAGGATCAAAGACATAGAATGAAGTGACATGGAAAATTTTGAGGACATTGACTCCTGTATTTAAGCAGACAACACAAATGATTGAACAAGTTATACCTTGTAATAAAAACTTTACAAGAGAGACTCTTCTTGGTAGATTGGAAGCAGTAGAGATGAACCTAAGGTTATTAGGAGAGTTACCTAGAATGGAGACAACATTCAGTGCTCTTAGTACTCATCCTACTTTGTCAAGAAGTACCAGTGTGAGTGGAGATTATGCCAGCAGTAGCAGATCTAGAAATGAAGAAGATAAGAATATTGAAGAAGGTATTGCCTTGCTTGTGAAAAGAGAACCAGATGGTAAGAAAATTTTTAAATGTTGGACTTGTCAAGAATATGGTCATTTTGCATCTAAATGTCCTAAGAGAGTTAAGAAGTACAAAAATAATTTCAAGCCTAGAAGATCTAAGGAATGTTATTATGCTAATGATGAAGATCTTGAAGCTAGTATAGAAATAAATTTGAGTGAAAGTGATACTGAGAATAATGATGAAATAGGATGTGTAGCAATTAAAGAAGAAAATTCTCAATCTAATGTTAAAGAAGAAAAATAATTGGTTTCCCAAGTTGAAAAGAAAGCTAATTGGATTATAGACAGTGGTTGTTCACATCATATGACTAGAGATATGAAGAAGTTCATAAAGTTTAACAATTATGATGGAGGAGTTGTTAGAGTTGGTAACAATGCACCTTGTTTGATTAAAGGTATAGGATCTATTACTCTTGATGGAAAGACTAATACTGATGATGTTTACTTTGTTGATGGATTGAAACATAATCTTTTGAGTGTTGGATAGTTAGTGTATAAGGGATATCAAGTTTGGTTTACTGAGAAAACTTGTGTGATAAAAGATAAAGATGGAAATCTAATTGGAACTGGATCTAGAACTAGAGGTAATGTATTTTAGTTGAATCCTACTGAGATGACATGCTTGATTACTAAAATTGATGATAGTTGGTTATGGCATATAAGGTTTTGTCATATAAAATTTGATAACATTGTGAAAGTGAGTACTACACTTGCAGTAAGGGATTTTCCTAAAATTATGAATCCTACTAACATGATTTGCAAAGAATGTGTGATGGCTAAGCAGAAGAGAAGTTCATTTCCTAGTAAGAAGTTCACATTGATAGAGAAGTTGGAGATTGTTCATACAGACTTGAGCTATCCTACCAGGACTAGAGGATTCTATGGAGGAAGGTATTTTATGATTCTTGTTGATGATTTTACAAGAATGATGTGTATTGCATTTCTAAAAGAAAAATTTGAAGCATTTGATAAGTTTAAGATCATTAAGAATAAAGTTGAGAATGAAACTGGAATGAAGATTAAATGTTTGATATATGATAGAGGTGGAAAATTTACTTCTAGCAAGTTTAACACCTTTTGTGAAGTGAATGGTATTAAGAGATAGTTTTCAGCCCCTAGAACACCTGAAAAAAATGGTATTACAGAAAGAAGAAATAGGTCAGTAACTAAAGCAGCAAGAGCTATGTTATTTGAGAATAACTTGGTGAAGACATTTTGGAGAGAAGTAGTGAATACAACAGTATATACAATAAATAGAGTACAAATCAAAGCAGACACAGATAAAAAACCTTATGAATTATGGTTTGGACATGCACCCTCAGTTAAGTATTTTAGAATTTTTGGAAGAAAATGTTATAAAAAGAGAGATGATGATATTGGAAAGTTTGATCTTAGAAGTGATGAAGGTATTTTTTTTGGATATTCTTTGAAGAGCAAAGCATATAGATGTTACAATAAGAGAACTAAAACTATTATTGAGAGCACAAATGTTAAAGTTGATGAGAAGTTTAAAATTTAGGAAAGAATGCTTGATTATGAATCTGATGAAGAAGCTAATCCTCAGCCTAACATTGAAACTAATGAATTATTCTATGAGACTGACAGTGAATTGTTGAATGAGAATCATACTACAGAAGAAACCAGAGAAGAAACCAGAGAAGAATCTAAAGAAGAATCTACAATTGAAGCAAGATCTATGACTATGACACTGAACATGTATCTATCTAGACATCATCCTATTGAACAAGTTATTGGAAGTTTAGATAGAGGAGTTATGACTAGAAATAAGGTACATTTATGTTTGATTTCTCAAATTGAACCTAAATCTACTAATGAAGCTTGTGAAGATGAACATTGGATTAATGCTATGAAAGAAGAACTAGATCAAATTGAAAAGAACAAGACATGGGAATTGGTTCCTAGACCTAAAGATGAGAATGTGATTGGAACTAAATGGGTATTCAGAAACAAGATGAATGAACAAGGAGAAGTAGTAAGAAACAAAGAAAGATTCGTATGTAAGGGATACTCGCAATAAGAAGGAATTGACTATGAAGAAACCTTTGCACTAGTAGCAAGACTTGAAGTAGTAAGAATGTTTTTAGCTTATGCAGCTTTTAAGAAATTCAAAGTGTATCAGATGGATGTGAAGTCCATATTTCTGAATGGTGAATTGGAAGAAGAAGTCTACATTGAGCAGCCTAAAGGTTTTCCTTTGACTCAAGAAGGAGATATGGTATGTAAACTAAAGAAAGCATTATATGGACTAAAGCAAGCACCTAGAACTTGGTATGCTAGATTGGATAAATATTTGTTGAAATTGGGATTTACCAAAGGAACAACAAATAGTAATCTGTACACAAAAGAAATTGAAAATGGATTGTTAGTTATAGTTATTTTTGTTGATGACATTATCTTTGGAGGAGAAGATGAAGCTAGTGAAAAATTTTCTGATGAAATGAAGACAAAATTTGAAATGAGCATGATTGGTGAGATGAAATACTTTTTGGGATTACAGATAACATAGAACAATGATGGTATCTTTGCTAGCTAGACAAAGTACTTGAATGATTTGCTGAAAAGATTCGGAATGGAGAACTATAAACAAGTTGGAACACCTATGGTTACAGGACACAAACTATCAAGCAAAGATGAAACACCAGTAGTTGAGCAAAAGAAATACAGATCCATGATTGGAGGATTGCAGTACTTAACACACACTAGACCGGATATACAACATTCAGTTGGCATGGTAGCAAGATTTCAAGTTGAACCTAGAGAGTCACATTATGCAGCAGTAAAGAGGATATTGAGATATTTAAGAGGGACAATGGACTATGGATTGTGGTATGAAAAATCTGATGATTTCACCCTATGTGCATATACAAATGCTAATTGGGGAGGTAGTGTTGATGATAAGAAAAGCACCAATGGTGGACCCTTTTTCTTGGAGGAGGATTGGTTTCCTGGTTGAGCAAGAAGTAGAATTATATTTCACAGAGTATAGCAGAAGTAGAATATGTAGCAGCAGCAAACAATTGTAACCAGATAATTTGGATGAAGTAGATCCTGAAGGATATTGCAATTAAATTTGTTGAACTTGTTGTCATACATTGTGACAATACCAGCACAGTCAGTATATCTAAGAATCTTGTATTGCATTCTAAAACTAAGCATATAGAGATCAAGTATCATGTTGTAAGAGAGAAAGTTGCTGAGAAAGAAGTCAGACTGGAGAACATAAGCACAAAGGAATAGATAGCAGACATATTTACAAAGCCTTTGCCTAAGGATACATTTGAGTATCTAAGAGGTATGCTTGGGGTTATGCCCTAGCCTACTTTTGAGTAATGATGTAGTTGATTGCATCCGTCCAGTTGTATATGAGCCCTATCTTTTTATAGATTGGATGTTGGTACTTCCTCTATGGGGGAGTATGTGTATCTGAGTTGAGTCATGAGGACTCTTGTGAATGTATTTTCTGAAACAGTGTCTTTGGACATTGAGTTTTTGTTGACATAGTGATGAAATTTCTATCATTGATGTTAATGGGGGAGAAGTATACATGAAAAATAGTATAGAACATCTGTTGGAGAGAACTTAATAGGATAATGAAGCAAGATTTGATTAATGAAGAAGATTTGAAGAACTTTCAAAGTATCAGTGTAGTAGTATTGGATTTTTGGAACATTGGATGTTTTTCATCTATGTTGCCATCAATGCCAATGGGGGAGATTGTTAGGAATGAATTTTGGATGTTGGCAGTCATTCTGTAGCAATTGTTGTTGCATTCATGACTATGATTGTCATTGATGTCAACACAGTGATCTTCTAGAGACTAGGAGAGAAGTAGACAATGTTTTGATTAGTGCACGTGGGATACTGTAGTTGGAGCTATGCGATGTTGAGGTTATACTATTTGATATGTTCTATGTCTATGGTTAAGAGAATAGATAGTAATTCATTGATTCATGAAAGTTATGAGCATTTTGGTAAAATCAATATTTAGGCAGTGTTCTTGAGTAGCGGTTTGTGGAAATCGGATGATATCTCCTAATCAGGATGGAATCTAGTTTTGTGCAGTTAAAGGGAAGTTTGAGACACATTGATGGTGATGTGGTTCACAGTACAAACTTTGAGGTTGCATGAGTGAAGATTTATTGCATTTGGAAGCTGATAGTTTTGTGTAATTTTGATGTAGCGTATGGAAACTTTTATTTTGTAATTATGTGCCGACTCATTTGTAATTATTTGAGTGTGGTATAAAGGAATGAATGTTTTTCCTTATTGTAGAGTAATAGAAGAGTGAAATAAGTATAAGAATGGTTTGGTTGCATGCGAATGTAAGCATGAAGTGAAGAAAAGAGCCTAAGAGGTTGTGAAAGCAAAATTGTGAAGGAAGACATGCGAAGTACATAGATCTGGAATTGAGATCTGGTATAGCACTGAGTGTGGTTTGGCATAGTAAGGAGGTAACATATTTCATATTATTCTGCTGAATAGTATCAAGGTTATTTGGATAGTGTGTTTAGTGATCTTACCCTGAAGTTGTTTGGGCAGTGGGTCCTTCTATCTTCCATAACTCTTAACAGGGTTAGAATCTTTTAACAGGGATTCAATATCTCCCAATAGAGATTTATATGTATAGAATGTATTTCATAAGACTCCTAACAGATTCCATCTTCTCACAAGGAATATTCATATTAGTGCATCTTTTGTGGGCATCATTCCCACCGAGGTTTACTCTTTGATCAAGAGGTTCCCTAGTGAACATATCTTGTGTTATTGTGTCATTGTGTATGAATATCTTTGTATGGTTAGTAATTTCATTGCTTACATGGTTAAATGTTGTTGAAGATGTTAAAAGTTATAATTATTTGATAACTAATTCAACCCCCCCTCTCAGTTATCTTGGTGGACTTTACTTTTTAACACATTAGTGCTTCAGCTAACTGATCTACAATAAAATTTCCTTTGATAGCTTTTCTTTCAACATACTCAATGTCAAATTCGCTTAGTAGCATTCCCATTTTGCTAGTCTACTTGTGACGGCATCTTTGCTTAATAAGTACTTCAATAGATCAATTTTTTATAATAATTGTGTAGTATGATCTAACATATAGTGTCTTATCTTTTGTGATGCAAAGATAATAGCTAGACATGTTTTTTCTATCATGGAATAGTTATTTTCATAAGCTACCAATGTTCTACTGATGACGTAGTAGATAGATCTTTCCTTCTTATTCTCATCATGTTGCACTAGTAATTCCCCTAGTGATGTTTCTATGGCAGAGACATATAATATCAATGGCTTCCCTTGAGTAGGAGGCATGATAATCGGTGGATTTTCCAAATATTATTTGATATGATTAAATTTCTTTTCTCATTCCTCATTCTATGCGAAGGTCACACCTTCATGTAATGTCTTTGTGAAAAGTTATGACATGTCTACTTATTGAGATATGAAGCATCTAACTGATTGTACCCTTCCATGTAAGGTCCTCATTTGACTGATGTTCTTAGGAGGTTGCCATGATCACTTTGAATTTTGCTAGATCTACTTCAATTCCCTTCTTTGAAATAATGTATTCTAGAAGCTTTCCTAAAGTGACACCAAAAGAACATTTCTTAAGGTTCAGTCTGAGACTAAACTTCTCCATTCTATCTAGTATTTTTCTTAAGTTAGCTAGATGTTCAGAGCATTTTGTTGATTTAGCCAAAGTATCATCAACATAGTCCTCCATAGTTTGATGCATCATATCGTGGAAGATAGATGTCATAGCTCTCTGATATGTAGCACCAACATTCTTAAGACAAAATGACATGACGTTCCAGCAAAAAGTACCCCATGCATAGGTAAAAGCCATCTTCTCTTGATCTTATAGAGCTATCTTGATTTGGTTGTATCCAGAGAAACCATCAATTAAAGAATACATTTCACAGCCCACAGTCATGTCCACTATCATATCAATGTTTGGTAGTAGAAAATCATCCTTAGGGAATGCTTTTTTTACATCTCTAAATTATGTGCATACTCTGATTGATTTATCTAGATTTGAAACTAGAACTATGTTTGAGATCCACTTTGCATAATCAATGACTTAGATAAATCTGGCTTTTATTAGTTTCTATAACTCAGCTTTGACAAGAAGTGCCACATGAGGATGCATTTTATGCAACTTTTTCTTGATTGGTTTGACTCCTTGAGTGATAGAGAGATGATGCATGATGAGATTAGTATCTAATCCAGGCATATATGAGTATTTCCATGCAAAGTTTATTTTCTTCTCTATTAAGAATTTTGTGAATGCTTGTTTTTCTTCTTCTGACAAAGATTGTGATACATGAATCAACTGTGGTTCCTCTACTGTGCCCAAATTGATAGTCTAAGTTGGTTCTATCAATAATGGAGATCTTTCTTGTAAGTGACTCAGAAGGACATCAAATATCTCATCCTTAGGCACCTCAAAGAGGTTTTCACCTTTGGATACATCTTTTGTTTTTACTATTTTAGGATATGAGACTACCACATAGTGGTTTTCACCCTCAGAACTCATTTTCTTTATAATTTTATTCTTTTGATTGATATATTTGACATACGACTCTATCATGATAATGTTAGGTTCACTGATCGAAGTCATCATGGGTTCTACTGCATTTAGGTAGCATGCGAGAGCATAGTCTATTTAGAAAGTATGGATGTCTTGTCTTGGATCAGTAGATATTTGGTCAATAAGCTCACGATGTTGGATAGTAAGTGTGGGAAATGATTGGGTCATGGTGTTTATGTATATAGTATTATCATCATTAGCTCTAATTTGACTCTCAAATTCAAGGATGACATTACTACTCATAATGTTTAGTTCCTTAAGTGTCTCAACGTCATCGCTAGATCCTGCGTTATTGATAAGTGAAACAGACTCACGAGGTCTATCATTTCATTCTAAACTCATTTTGGACATAGGTGTATATTGGTGAATGACATCTATGTGTTTTTTTTGTTATAAGCTCATCTTCTTCTGGAACAATTCCCTATTCACAGTCATTTGATTCTTCATCTAGATCCCTAGAAAAATTAAGAATATGTGTCAAATCAAGATGGATTCCCCAAGAAAGATTAACTTCAGAGTCTGAGTGGAATTCATATTCATGGGAATCTATCTCAAAATCACTATTGTGTCCCAAATGTTCAGCTATTGTGATAGATTCACCTCCATCTTGCTTGTTTTTGGGAATTCAGTTCTAGTGTGGTGATTGTCTCTTGTTCAGTAGTAGGTTCTTGTGTGTCTACTACGTTGATTATTTTAGGTTCCTTTTAATTTTCAAGAAGATCTAAGATATTTTAAGGTATACGTTCATAAGGAAAAACATCAGTTGAATCTGAATCATCACTGTCCAAGTATTGTGTTTCTCCCTTTAGCTGAATATCTATTTTCAGTTCTATTTGTTCAAGGACATGTGTAGATCTTTCACTGAGATGGAAAGGTTTCTTGTGATAACCTATGCCTTTAGTATCCTTGGTTGTTCTCCCACAATTTTCAATGGGTCTAATGATGCCTTTGCCTCTTGTTCCTAGAGATCCTTTTCTTATGTATCCCATATTAGACATTAGCTTGTGACCCGGTCCATATGATTTTGTAAGAATCTTAGAGTCACATTTTTGAACTGTCTGTGATTGAGACTCATCTTTGTATAGCTAGGGTAATATAGCCTCTTCCTCATCCAATTCTTGTTTGGAAACCTATTTTGTGATGAAACTCCCATCGAAGATAACTTGAGGTTCTTTGGTGGTAGGTCGTACTTTCTTTGAAGGTTATCCATAAGAATTTGGTGAAAGTGTGAGAGATGTGAGAGATAGGACTGGTTCCATTATGTATTTTCCCATTCCTGTATCTTTGATCTTGACTCCTTTTGATAGGTCTTCCATTTTAGATGTAGATTCTATGTCTATTTGTTTGGAAGAGGACGCTCTGTTATCTGGAATGAGTTTCTCTGCACTTTCCTTCAAAGCATTGCAAGATGTCGATGTGTCTGTAGGTATAGTGACCTATACTCCATCATAGGGAAATTTTAGACATTGGTGGCATGTTGATGGAATAGCTTGCATTTCATGAATCCAGGGCCTTCCTAGAAGAATGTTATAGGCCAAGGAGAGATCTAGCACTTGACAGGTGATATCTCTAATGAATGGTCCTATTCTAATAGGTAGCACAATGAATCCTTTGGAATTTATTTCTTGTTCATCATATTCTTTTACGGTTATCTTGTTTTTAGGATCAATAGCATCTTTTGACAATCCCAGTTGTGTAACCAATTTGTAGGAACACATATTTAGACCAGTGCCTCCATCTATCAACACATGTTTGACATGATGGTTTTGGATTAAGACTTCAATATGCAAGGGCTGGTTATGTGCATGACTTAGTGAGTTGTCATGTTCTTATGAAAAGGATATGCACTAAGGGGATGTCAAGTGACCCACCATTTTTTGGAATCTATCAAGATCAAGATCTTCAGGAACATTAGAGCCAATAAGAGCTTTGTCTATAATTTCATGATGAGCAGGAGAGATGTGGAGCAACTTGAATATAGAGATTTAAGCATTAGTGTGTTGTAGTTTTTGGATGATACTATATGAAATCTCTTTGGACTCTTTAGAATTTGAAGATTTGGAAGTAGTCCTTTGTTTAGATGTAGATGCAAGATTAAATGGTACTTTCGGGGCATTTGATGAACCCAAGTTTTGTCCTTGGAGAGTTTCTTGAGCTTGAGATCGAGTAACTATATTATCTATCTTGTTATCTCTATCCTTTTTGACAATAGTGATGACATTATAGTGTTCAGATAGGCATGGTTCTACCATGTTGATAACATCATTGTTACTAGAGTAAGTGTAATTGAATTTAGGACCCATTTTTGGTTTAGAAGATGAATCTCCTTGATTATGCTTCGAAAAAGGTTTCATGAATGTTGTATGATCATTATTGGATTTATGGTTGTCAATCAAAATTTCTCTAGCATCAATTTTATCTTAAATGAGATGTTTTAGATGCATGCAATTATTGGTTTTATGACCCTTGTTTTGATGGAAATCACAGAAATTAGTTTCTTTCCACCACTTAGGTTTGACTTTAGGGTCCTATGGTTTGATCTTAGGTAACATGATGATATTATTTTCCAATAGAGTTTTCATGGAAAATTTCAAGGACTCACCTAGAGGAGTGAACTCAGACTTTGGTTTTGTAACCCATGGTTTATAGTCAGTTCACTTTTTAGCATTTTCAGTTGCTTTCATCTCTGAAGCTTTTATGACTTGGGTGCCAATGGTGAGATTAAATGTTGGTGCTCTAGGAAGAGCACTAATATGATCAACAACACCATCTGTGAAAATGTTTTTGTTCTTGTTCCATATTTTTCCCCTATCTTTGTTGGAACTAGATCCTGAATTGTACTTATTTTCTTTATGAAGTGATATGTCTCCCTTTCGAACAAGCATGTTTTTTATTTTTATAGCATTTTCCACCATTTTATCAAAGGATGTATGATTTTTCATTTTAAAATGATAATTGATTTCTAGAACCATATTATGATAAATATTTCTATTTTCTTGTTCTCTAGAATTGGTCGGGCATAGAGTGAAAACTTCTTCCTCCAGCATTTGAGGAAGGTCAAGAAGGGTTCTCTTGAGTTTTGCTTCAGATTGTAGATGTCGATCATGGTGACTGGATGTTGGATATTGTAGGAGTATTGCTGATAAAATAGTTTTATTAACTCCTCAAAGGTCTTGATATTTGGAGGCATCTTAGAGAACTAGTTGATGGCTTCTCCTCCCAAAGATTGTGGGAAGAGACGCATTAAGTATGTTGGTTCATGCATAAAATCCATGGATAGAGTACATAATTCTCTGACATGATCTTGAGGATCATAATTTCCATCATATTTGTCATATTTGGGTAATTCCACTCTTGTTGGGAAGGGTGGCATTTACAAGCTTTGATCGAATGGAAATGGACATAGGGCTTCCATAGATAATTCTTTGGGTTCTTTCTCCTTTTCCAGCTTGTTAAGTTTGATTTGCAAGGAATGCATTTGTTTCATCATAGATGTGATGGGTGTTTCTTCCTCTTGTATGATGATATTATCGACATTAAATTCTTGAGGAAGTTTGGATCCTTGTTGAACCAGTTGTAGGAAATACTCCTCTTTCTCTTCTTGTAAGAAGTGTCTCATCAATTTCTTAAAGAGGTCATCATTGTGGAATCATTCAAATTTTGACTGTGTTGGTTCTTGATCTCTACCATGATTGGATTGGTGACCTTGTGAGCCCTGGTTACCCCCACCTTGTGACATAGTGGCATTCTAATTATCTCTTGGGATTGATTGAGGAGGATTAGAGTAACCTTCTTTTAGATGTAGATTACCTAGGACATCTTCTTCATAAATATTTGTATCATAGGCTTGATGAAAGGTCTGAATATTAAAAGATGATGATGTTGGAGATTTTCTAGCAAGCCAGTGTTGATTGTATGTTTGTCATTGATGACAACATATGGTAAGTAGCATGCATGGAAGACTTATGCAGTAAGATTTGAGTATATGTAGCATGGACATGTTATCAACATGATATCATGGATGCGAAGGTTAATTTTTAGTACAGATGGTTATGTAGTAGCTTGTGTCAGTAGTGTTCCTGACAAAGTTACAGATAGTGTTCTATGAGTGATTGTCCTACAGTTGTCATGGAGCCTTGTGCATTTGGATATGTGATGGAGACATGTTAGTGTTGTTACATTCATGGAAATAGAGTTTGATGTGTAGTAGAACTAAAGTTATGTAGTCGCTATTCACCAATTGCAATTTCCTATGTTTATCTAGAAGAGCCAACAGAGATTATATTGGTATAAGAGTTGCGCCTATCATTTCAGTATGCATGCTTGGATTAGTTATTGGAGAATAGTTAAGAATTTTTGGTTAAGAGCGCATGATGTAATTCACCTTGACGAGAAAGTATCAGTTAATTTGGTAGAGCTGGCAATGTGTAGCGTGCGTCTACACTTATTGATTTGGAGAGGTCCTAGTTTGTGTTGCATTCTTAGTAGAGCTGACCAAGATGTTATTGGAAAGTGTTATTTTTTCTCTAATATGATTTCAAGGTGGTTCTAATAGGCTGACTTGATTATATCATTTAGAGGAAAGATACTTATAGCTGGTCATTTGGGATCACTATTAGCATGGCATGGAGATGAAAGATTAGAGAAGAGTAAAGAGTGCGAAGTATTATGCCATCAAGAAGAGGTCTACGTGATAGAGAAGATAGAGTGTGTTATTCATTGGAACTGATCAAGATAGCAAGTCTACTTCATATTTTACCAAGATCTAGATATAGTGTGTATTTTTTATTCAGAAGGTTGTAGCCTTCATCCCTTTGAGCAGTGAGCTCTTGGATAGTGCATCCTCACCCCTAACAGGGTCAATCATAAAAGACTCCTAAAAAGGTCTAACCTTTGACCAAGTCACTGTACTAAAATCATTGTAAAGATCAACTCCTAATAGGGTTCTAAGATCTTCTAACAAGGATCATTATACACTAGTTTAGTTTATTAGAGGGTGTTAATTCCCACCGAGTTTTTTTACCTATTTGGGTTTCCCCATAACCAAATTATTGGTTTTTTACTCAAGTGTTATTTAATTTTGTTTATGCTTAAAGTTTAAGTATAATTAATTGCATAAATAATTAAAACTTGAAGATAACTGAGTCACCCCCCCCCCCCAGTTATCTCTTGGGACTATTCCTAACAATTGGTATCAGAGCCAAGTGCCTCAGAAAGAGAGTTTAACAACTTGAGGTTTATCAGATGGCATTCTTTAGAAAAGATAGTCCTAAGTTTGATGGAGAGAACTATCTTGATTGGAAGAAAAAAATGGTGACACATTTACAGTGCATTGCTTTTGAAGTTTTTTAAGTGGCTATCAAAGAAGTTAAGATCCCCTCTCTAGTAGATCTTGCAAAGGAAGATGCTACTAGCAAGAAAAAGGATTTGTTCCATCAAAAATCAATAGCCAAAGAAGCCTTTATTAGCGCCTTATTTGATAGTGATTTTTCAGAGATAAAAAAAAGTAGACACACCTTACAAGATATGGAAGCACTTAGAAGACATGTTTGAAAGAGATACAAAAGAAAAGAATGCATGCATAAAGACATGGAAGAAAAGATAAAATGCATTAGAGATGCTACCTAAAGAATATATTAGAGCTTACAACCAAAGGATTAATGAAGCAGTTGCTAGAATTGGGAACAATGGTGGAGAGATCTTGGAGGAAGACATTATGGATAAGTTGATGAATACTCTTACAATAGAGTATGAAAACAAGATCAACATCCTTGATGAGACCATCGATCTTACCAAAAATTTCAAAAGAGAGACCTTGATCAGAAAACTTTTAGCTTTTGAGATTTCAAGATTGAAGACAGAGCCTAAAAGTGAGACAACCTTCAAAGCATCAGTCCATGGTAAAAAATCTTTAAACACTTCTAGTAATTTTGATGATGAAGGTGAAGATAAAGAGGTAGATGATATTATTGCTATGATTTCTAAGAAAGAAAGAAAAGGAAAAGGAAAGTATGAAGGTCAGTTACCATTCAAATTTTTCTCATGTAATAAGATTGGTCACTTTGCATCTAAGTGTCCTACAAGAGTTAAGAAATTCAGAACTAACTACAAGACTAAGTATACAAAAGAATGTTACTATGCTGGTGATGGAGTTTATGATGATGATTTAGTTGAAGATGAAATTGGATTCATTTATATTATGGAGAAGATGTTTGATGAGATGGATCTTGAAGATGAGAAAAAGGAACAAGAGCTAGCATTGATTTCACAAGAAGACATAAGGACAGATTGGATTATAGATGGCGGTTGTTCACATCACATGGCAGGTGGTAAAGATAGATTTGTTCATCTAGACAAATACAAAGGTGGCATGGTTATATTTGGAGATAACATTCCTAAACCTATCATTAGTAGAGGAGCTATCACATTGGGTGGAAAGAACAACACTGATGATGTTCTTTATGGAGATAGTTTGAATCACTACCTTCTTAGTGTTGGGTAGATTCTTGACAAAGGTTATCAGTTGGAGTTCAAAGAAAATAAGTGCATCATTAACAATAAGGATGGTGTAATGATTGCATCAGGTTCAAAGTATAAAGGTAATAGTTTTTAGCTTAATTCAGAAGAAAGTTGTTTTGTTGCTAAAGTAGATGATAGTTAGCTATGCATAAAAGACTATGGCATATCGATTTTGATAACATAGTAAAGATAAAAAATGTAAAGTCAGTAAGAGATCTACCTAGCATAGAAAAGCTAGTTGATACTATTTGTAGGGAATGTGTGATGGGAAATCATGTGAGGAATTCATTCAAAAGAAAGCATAATTCAGCAGAGAACAAGTTGGATCTGATTCATACAAACCTATGTGGACCAACTCAAACAAGATCATACTATGGTGAAAGGTATTTCATTTTGTTTGTTGATGATTATTCTAGAATGATCTGGGTTGCATTCTTGAAAAATAAGTCAGAAGCATTTGAGAAGTTCAAAATATTCAAAGCTAAGGTTGAGAATGAATCTAGACTAAAGATAAAGTGTCTAAGATCGAATAGAGGAGGACAATTCACTTTTGATAGATACTATGAGTACTGCGAAGAACATGGCATAAAGAGACAATTGAGTGCACCTAGAACCCCTCACCAGAATGGGATTGTAGAGAGAAGGAATAGGATCATCCTTGATATAGCACACACCATCATGATTGAAGGAAAAGTTGCACATGCCTATTAGAGAGATGCGGTCAATGCAATAGTCTATACCATCAATAGAATACAATTGAGGCTTGTCATGGACAAGACACCTTATGAGATATGGTTTGGTAATGTTCCCACAGTGAAATACTTTAGAATATTTGGAAGCAAGTGCTACATCAAGAGGGATGAAGCAATAGGCAAGTTTGATGCAAGAAGCGATGAAGGTATTTTCCTTGGTTACTCTACTAAAAGAAAAGCTTATAGATGTTTTAATTTGAGATTGAAGAAGATCACTGAAAGTTCTCATGTTAAGATTGATGAAAAGTTTATGGTTCAAGAAAGATATCATGATTATGCACCTATGATTGAAGAAGAACCCATTCCTTCCACTAGTGAGACAATTGTTGAAGAGATGTTTGGCAGTATTAATGTATTATTCAATGACCCTGAAACAAGTGAAGAAGAAAATTTGAAGGTAGATGAGATAGTATCACCTAAAGTTCCAAAGTTTACATATATATATCACTCTAAGGATGACATCATTTGAGATTAGAGTGGAAAAGTCACAACAAGATCAAAAGAAAAGAGTTTAGCATGCAATGAAGCAATATGTTTACTATCTCAGATTGAACCTTTAAGTGTTGAAGATGCATGTAATGATTCAGATTGGCATGATGCTATGAAAGAAGAAATAGATCAGATTATTAAGAATGATACTTGGGAACTGGTCCCAAGACCTAGTAATAAGAATGTGATTGGAATCAAGTGGATAGTTAGAAACAAGATGAATGAAGATGGTACAATAGTAAGGAATAAAGAAAGGTTAGTATGTAATGGATATGTGCAAAGAGAAGGTATTGATTATTCAGACACATTTGCACCTATGAGTAGATTAGAATCCATTAAGTTGTTTCTAGCTTATGCGACATTTAAAAACTTTAAAGTTTATCAGATGAATGTTAAGTCAACATTATTGAATGGAGAGTTAAAGGAAGAAGTATACATTGAGCAGCCAGAAGGATTCACCTTATCAGACAAGCTTGATATGCTATGCAGATGGAAGAAAGCCCTCTATGGACTTAAGCAAGCCCCTAGAGCTTGGTATGAGAGACTTGATGGATATCTAATGAAAATTGGATTCAAGAAAGGATCAATAGATTGTCATATATTTATAAGAGATACATCTGAAGGTTTGCTACTTGTAGGTATATTTGTTGATGACATTGTCTTTGGGGTTAATGACAAACTTAGTGAAAAATTTGCTAAGGAGATGAAGAGCAAGTTTGAGATGAGCATGATTAGACCTATCAAATACTTTTTGGGACTAAATGTGTAGTAGATAGAGAAAGGTATTTTCATTAATTAGTTTAAGTATGTGAAATAGATATTGAAGAAGTTCAAGATGGATGATTGCAAGCCAGTGGGTACACCTATGGTAATAAGATGTAAGCTTACAAAAGAAGATGATTCTCCAGCAGTAGATATAAAATTGTACAAGTCTATGATTGGTAAACTGATATATCTTACTCAATCTAGACCTGATATTTCTAATGCAGTTGGAATAGTTGGAAGATTTTCAGCAGAGCCTAAACAAAGTCACCTCATGGCAGTAAAGAGAATATTTAGATATTTGAAGGGCACTATAGATTATAGTCTATGGTATCCTAATCCAGAGAATGTTGAGCTTCATGTATATACAGATGCACATTGGGTAGGATGCATGGATGATAGAAAGAGTACATTAGGAGGAGTAATATTTCTTGGTGATAGACTAGTCACTTGGACAAGCAAGAAGGAGAATTGTATTTCTCAGTCAACAATAGAAGTACAATATGTTGTAGTAGCTTTGAATTGTTCTACAATTGTTTGGATCAAGTAGATGATAAAGGATTTTGGAATTCAAATTTATTATCCTATTGTTATTCATTGTGATAACACTAGCACTATCAACATGTCAAAAAACCTTGTGATGCATGCAAAGACAAAACACATAAAGATTAAGTATCACTTCTAATACCCCAAAAATGGGCTATAGGTTCATTAACCTCCCACATCTTCAAATTCAAACGAAATCAACATCAAAGTCCTAATCTAAGGCACATCTACACATTATCGAATCCTAATTGATTTTATCTTAAATTCTGCATTAGGGAATATTCCTAGTAATATTCCTATTTATCCTAATTATCTTTAATTTAACTATTATTTGGCAATAAATCCTATTTATCCTAAAGTTTGATTAATTGAATATTCAGTAATTAAATTAATTAGATTTAATACAACCACTTAATTATTTAATTACATTTAATTAAACTATTCCTAAATTGTATTATTGTATTTTGACAATAAATCTAAAATCTTATGACTAATTGATTAAATTCTTATTTAATTAATTCATGTTAGTTGTTAATTTTTAATAATATAGTTTTTGAATAAAGTTTGATTTAATAATTGATTAACCCATAAATCAATTATTTTATTTCAAAAATTAGTTAAGTTGAGAATAAATCACTTTATTTATTAAATTAATTTATAATTAAATCGTGCACAATCAGAAAAGCAGTCAACTAGAAATCAATAATCAATTTTAAATTAAAACTCAACATCTGATGATGAGTTGAAATTTTATCTAAAACTCTATTTTGAGTTAAAAATTGCTTTTGCATGATTTTTGTAAGTTAATTATCTCTAATTTCCTGATAACTCAAAAATCAACCTAAGTTTATCAAGAGTGATTTATGGCTTTTCTCTTGCATCCTCAAAGCCCTATATTTCTATAAAACCAAGGCTCAGCTCTTCACAAAGGTCTGGCAATCAACACTCGAATTTGCACAATTACTCTAGCGAATTGGCAATTGAAGGATTAAGCACTTGCGACAGGCGATTTGTGAGATCTTTCATAGTTGATCATAATTTTTGCATAGTTTCATATCATAGATTTCATCTTCATATCATTCTTAGATTAAATATGCATTCAATCTCAATTTCATTAATATTAGCTTAGATTCATACAGTTTTTCATATTATTGCATAGAAAATCCAAAAATATAGCTTAATCTACATTCATAAGTCTTTCATATTTTTGCATTCAAATCCTTCGTTTAGGTGTTGCATTGTCACTAATCTCGGTTCGATCTGAGAGTATCATACTCGCATCTACTAGAAGGTAGTAAATCACCTGGTTAGTTTAGTTTCCATTCCATTATAGATTTTGGTTTTTGCTAACCTCTAATGTTTTACTGAAGTGTTGTGTCTACAACTAGGTACAAAATTCACACACACATTTCTGGTGCCCACTGTGGGGCCCTGAAATAGGTTTCTATTCAATTTCTATCAATTTGTTGTCATTTTCTGGTTAAAACTGCGATCTTTAATTATTTTTTGTCTATACATTTTTCATAGGACTTTAGTCAGAAACTCATACCAGGAGGTACCTACTATCGTATGATAGGTGATCTTATCGAGGCTTGTATCATAAAGTACACACTATCATTTGGAAGCTCGATTATCGTATGAGAAGACACCCACTGTCGTATGAGTTTCCAGACCATCATCTAGGAGGTAACCCACTGTCGTATGAGTTTTGACTCCAGGATTCAATTGTCATTTCAAAATTTTTGGCAATTTTTCAGATTTGGACTAATAGCTAACCCTAACAATTGAAATCTTCTATTTTTTATTGATATTTGTTGGATCTAGTCAGAAAAAGCACAACTAAATTGCTAAAATAGGTAAAAATATACTAAGTGCGTTGTGAGGAATTTAGGTATTCTTCTCAAGCTGATAACATTTCAATTTGGATTAAAACAAACTCTCACATGTCAAGCTTGTGTGACTTTTCTTGCTTTCATATCACAGACTTCATTTTGGGCTATAAAATAAACATAGATTTGCTTTCTGCATATCTGTTACACATAGAAAATAGGCCCTATGAACACTATTTGTGGATGATCTTGAGAGAGTGGGCTTCTTCCACTTGTTCATGCATGTGAAGCTCTTCTTGATGAAGGATCCCCTTATAGGTAGGGAGGTTACTGAGAGAGTCTCATGTTCTGCTAGATTCGTGTGTCTTCAACTTTTGATTGATACATTCTCTCTCCAGAGGGGTTGATAGATCATAAGCAATTGATGTCATAGATCTTTGTGAGATAATCTTGGTCTTAGTGTGTTGGATTAATCTATCTTCTTTTTTTTGGTTAAAAGTGAAAAGGCTAGAGGACTATGCTCTACTCCCTTTTTGGGTAGTATTAGAAACTTAGATCCTTATATCTGGAACCAGTCTCCATGTGGTATCTTTTGTGAGTCACCTTTAGAGAGGGTTAACCATAGTGGACATTCCCTTAATTGGGTCAACCACGTGGACAGAACCTCAGGTGACAATAGCCATTTTTTCCCTGGTAGCAGCAGCCGCTATATAAATATCCTTGTGGAGGAAATCTTCATAGGTGTGGTCTCTTGTTGGGCTGTCAGATCTCCCTAGCAGCTCCTAATTGATTAATTTCTTGGACTATGTCGAAACCCCAGTGCACTTGGATTGGAGTTCACCCTCTTGAGATCACAAAAGTTGTAGAGTCAAACCATTACTACAAACCCTAGTGAGGCTAAATTTTCATTTTTCTAGGAATATGTGCATTATTGAAATTTTTTTTGGAACATACACAATTAGCACTCCTAGGGATTAGCACATTCAGTCACTTGATTATTCATGTGCAGGGTTGCTTTATCCCCTATTCATTGTTTTTAGACATGCTTGGAATCACTTGCTTGTTGTTTTGCGTGCTTGTTTATCTATCTAGTTACTGAAAATGAATGATCCCAGAATAATCTTCAAACCTGGACAAAAAAATTTGCAAACGATCTGAAACTGAAAACCTAAAATTTGTAAAATCTAAAGTAAAATTCCTTTTTGGAGTCAAAAGTCATCCTACAAAGTCTGAAAGTCGTACGAGTTTTTGCAATTGTCGTTTCAAAATCCTTGTATTATCGTATGATAGCTTGTATAGTGTCGTACAAGTTTTGCCACTAGTCAAAAGAAAAAAGTCAAAATCCTGCTATCAACTGTCGTGCAAGTTTTCCAACTATCGTACAAGTTTGTAAACTGTCATTTCAGATTAAACCCACTATTGTACGAGCCTACAGAAAATTGTTTGAGAAATTTTGGAAAAATTGTTAGAAAATTGTGAGAATTGTCAGAGACTCAGTTTTTACAGCCTATTTCCATAATCTATTGACCAAATCACTGTGTTAGGAACAGAGAAAAAACTAGAACAAATTCATTCATTTTCCTCAAGTGGGCCTTTGAGTTTGATTTTTCCTTCTGATTTATCGATTTGAGTCCTTTTCATCTTGTGTCAAAACCTTGTCAAAATTATCTTCAAATTCAGTCTTCTTGCTAAAACGGCTAAGTGTTGTGAGCTCATGCCCACCATTTTGTTGGGTGTCTACCGACACTACTATGGCATAGTATCCTTCATTTATGTCTGATCTAATCTTTAATCACTTCAATCTTGACAAGGTTGTGTCATTCGATCTTCTTGAATCAAGTCATTCTTTAGTTGTCTTCATCTTCCTTTCTTTCTTCACCCAAGGTTAATGGTGGAAACTAGAGCTTCCTCACACAAAAAATCCATAGAAGCACTTAACACCACAACTTTGACTACAAACAAGGGTCCAACTCTTGAGAAACTCTACAATTCTAGTCTTTACGAAGACAATGGTCTTAGCAATTTTTGATTGAAAACTGGTTACATAACCCCTCCATCAAGTCACGGAGGTAATCAACAAACCCCTCCTCAAACTATCCCAGGGAATCCTAAAACTCCTAACATGTCTCATAGAGGGATACATCACGGGTCTCAAGGACATCACTCTTAGCACGGTATGAATCAAGAAACTACACCTTCTGAAATTGCCCAATATCAAAATAATGATAACTTCAAAAGAATGATGAAACATTTCTTGAAGGAAGATAAAGAAGCATACTTTCTAGAGTTATCTCATCAAGGAGCTAAACTTCCTCCAAACTTTAATGTTGAAGATATCATTACACATGATGAAGAAACTCCTATCACGGCTATGATGAAATGGATGCATGCCATGCAAGTTAAAGTTAACAAACTTGAAAAAGAAAAGGAACCTAAGGAGTTCTCCATGGAGGCTCTATGCCCTTTTCCATTTGATAAAGACTTGTACATGCCACCATTCCCTAAAAGAGTGGAGATGCCTAAATATGATAAGTATGATGGAAAATATGATCCTCAAGATCATGTCAGAGAATTCTGTACTCAATCTATGGAGTTTATGCATGAACCAACTTACTTAATGCACCTCTTCCCTCGATCTCTGGGAAGGTCGGCCATTCATTGGTTCTCTAGAATGCCTCCTACTATCAAAAAATTTAAGGAGTTAATCAAACTATTCTATCAATAATACTCCTACAATATTCAACATCCAGTCACCATGATCGACATATGCAATCTAAAACAATATCTAGGTGAACCATTCCTAACATTTCTCAAGAGGAGGAAGAAATTTTATCTATATGCTAGACCCATTCCAGAAACTGAGAAGCTGGAAATCTTCATCAACAATCTTGTTCTAGAAATCAACTACCCTTTACAAATGCAAAATCATATATCTTTTGATAAGATGTTAGATAATGTGATCAAAATTGAGAAAGTACTTGTGAAAAAAGGAGACATTACACTTCAAAAGGACAAGTATGAATCTAGATCTAGTTGTAAATACAAGAACAAAAATTGGAATAAGAATAAAGGCATTGTCACAGATGGCATTGTTGATACTATCCATGCCCCATCCAAGGCACCCACTTTCAATCTCACTGTTGGCACCCAAGCCATCAAAGCTTTTGAAGCTAAAGCAACAGAGCCCAACAAAAATTCATTTGATTATAAACCTTGGGCTACAGATCCTAATCACAAATTCACTCCTCTTGGAGAATCTTTGGAATCTACCATGAAAAATCTACTGGTGAACAAAATCATCTACTTGCCTAAGATAAAATCCTTTGATCCTAAACCTAAACCAAAATGGTGGAGAGAGAATGATTTATGTGAATTCCATCGTAATAAGGGTCATAAGATTAATAACTACATTCTCTTGATGCACATCATACAAGACAAAATTGATAATGGAGAAATAAGGATTAATAATCATAAGAGCAATAATGATCATACAACATTCATAAAACCATTTCCTAAACATGGTAAAGAAGATTATTCTTCTCAGCCTAATATGGGTGCTAAAGTCAATCAGCTAATGTAGTTTCTCGATCACAAGCTTAGGCACACCTACAAGGACAAATACCAGAATCATCAAATGTCCATAAGGTGCCTTTCAATCTTTCATCTACTTCTAAACAAAAGGCTACATCTAAATCTTCAAATCCTAAAGATACAAGGCCTACTTCATACAATATTGTCCAACAACTCCAACACACAAATGCAAAATCTCAGTGTTTGAGTTGCTTCAGATATCTCTAGTTTAAAGAGCCATTCTAGACAAAGCTTTGCTTGGATCCAATGTTCCTAATAACCTTGATTTAGATAGATTCTAGACTATGGTTGGTCATCTTACGTCTCCACAGTATATTTCCTTTTCAGAAGAAGATGATAACTCCTTGAGTCATCTCCATAACCAGCCCTTTCGTATTGAAGTCTTGATCCAAAACCATCATGTCAAATGTGTGTTGATAGATGGGGGTGCTGGTCTAAACATTTGTTCTTTTAGCTTGATTACACAATTGGGATCTTCAGAAATGGCTATTGATCCTAGAAAGAAGATAACTATCAAAGCATATGATGAGCAAGAAAGATCTTCCAAAGGAACAATTATCTTACCTATCAGAATAGGTCCTATCATCAGAGATACTATATGTTAAGTTATTATCGACCTTTGGCTTACAATATCCTTCTAGGGAAACCCTAGATACATGAGATGAAGGCTATTCCTTCTACATATCATCAATGTTTGAAATTTTTTTATGAGGGGGTAGAAGTGATGATTCCAGCTGATCTATATACAACTTGCAATGCATTGAAAGAAAGTGTTGATAGACTTGTTCCTAATAATAGAGAATCTTCCACTAAGCAGCTAGACATTGCTTCAACATCCAAGATGGAAGACATTGCTAAAGAAGTTAAGATCAAATAAAATGGTATGGGAGAATATACTATAGAGCCAGTCTTATCTTTGACATCTCTCCCTATCTCGCCTAAGTCTTATGGAAAAACTCTGAAATGGTCCAAACTAGAGTCTAAAGAACCTCTTGAGGCATATAAAGGAAATTTTGTTGTAGAACAAGTGTCTAAGAAAGAGTTTAAATAAGATGAAGTTGTGCTTACATGGCTATACAAAGATGAACCTAAATATGAAATTGTTAAAAAATGTGATGCTAAAATACAGAGTATCCCTTCTAAGTCATATGGTCGAGGAGAGAAATTGATCACAAAAATGGGATATAAAGGAAAAGGACCTCTAGGACTACATGATAAGGGCCTTCTATCACCTCTTGATCATCATGGCCAAGAAAACAAGAATACAATAGGTCTAGGATATACGAAGAAGCCTTTTTGTCTTAGCAAGAACTCCCCACATGTCTTAGAATAGATTGAGCCATCCACAAAAAATCAACTAAAGGAAGAAACAACATAACATTCTGATAGTGATGATTCAGACACTACCGAAGATCTCATTCCCTATGAGCATTTGCCTAAAGAAATAAAAGACCTCCTTGAAGCTGAAGATGATCCAATAAAAATAATTAATGTAGTAGAAACACAAGAACCTACTATAGAGCAAGAGATAGTTGCAACACAAGAACCAGCTAATCTTGAAGACAATCACATAGATAAGGAGGAAGGTGGTAGCTATTCTGAGATAGATTCCCATGAGTATGAATTCAAATCAAAATTTGAGGGTAACCCTTCTTGGGGTATTCACCCTGACTTTACTCATGTTCTTAGATTTCCTAGAGGCATAGATGAAGAATCAAATGACTATGAATGGGGAGCCATTACAGAAGAAGATGATCTTATCATGGAGAGACATGTTGATGTTATTCACCAATATGCACCTAAATCTGACATAAGTCTAGAGTTAAATGATGAACTTAATGAGTCTGATCCACTGATGGCTAAAGTGGACTCCCACAATGACATTGAGCCTATTCACGAATTGAACATCTTAGGTTGTAATATCACCTTTGAACTTGAGCATCAGATTAGGACCAATGATGAAAGATCCATATCTGTAAACACTATTTCCCAATCTTTCACCACTTTGACTATCCAAAATCCTGAACATCTAAGCCAAACCTCTACGAATATGAGCCAAGGTATTTATGCCTTTCCAAAAGACATATCTAAATGTTAAAACCTCTATGAGGCACCTAAGGATGAGATATTTGATGTCCTTCTAAGTCATTTATAGGACAGATCTCTAGTTCTAATTGAGCCCACTCAATCCATCAATTTGGGAACAATAGAGGAACCACATTTGATCCATGTAGCACAATCTTTATCCAAAGAAGAGAAGAAAAAATTTACTACATTCCTAATAGAAAAGAAGATCAAATTTGTATGGAAATATTCAGATATGCTAGGGTTGGATCCTGATCTTATAATGCACCATTTATCTATAGCTCCAAACATCAAACCTGTTAAACAAAAATTGAGAAAGATGAATCAACATGTTGCACTCTTGGTAAAAGATGAATTAGAGAAACTCCTAAAAGCCAGATTTATTTGAGTTATTGATTATGCAGAATGGATCTCAAATATTGTACCTATTTCAAAACCAGACAAATCTATAAGAGTATGCACAGATTTCAGAGTTGTAAACAAAGCATGCCCTAAGGATGATTTTCCACTACCTAACATTGATATGATAGTGGACATGATTGTGGGCTTTGAGATGTATTCTTTAATGGATGGTTTTATGGATATAATCCAATCAAAATCACTCCAGAGGATCAAGAGAAAACTTCTTTCACATGTGCATGGGTCACCTTCTATTGGAATTTCATTCCATTTGGGCTTAAGAATGCTAGTGCTACATATCAAAGAGGTATGACATCTATTTTTCATGATATCATGCACCAAACTATGGAGGATTATGTTGATGATACTTTGGAAAAATCTATGACAAGATCTGAACATCTAAATGACTTGAGCAAGATACTAGATAGAATGGAGAAGTTTAGTCTTAGACTGAACCCTAAGAAGTGTGCTTTTGGTGTCACTTCTGGAAAGCTTTTAGGCTACATTGTTTCAAAAAAAGGAATTGAAGTTGATCTAGCTAAAGTTAAAGCTATCATGGAGATGCAACCTCCTAAGAATATTAGTCAAATGAGAACATTACAAGGGAGATTTCAATCTATCATATGCTTTATATCTTAGCTAGCAGACATATCACAACCTTTTACAAAGACATTACATAAAGGTGTGACATTTGCATGGAATAAGGAATGTGAAAAGAATTTTAATCATATCAAGAAATATCTATCAAATCCTCCTATCTTGATGCCTCCCATTCAAGGGAAGCCTTTGATCTTATATGTCTCCACTACAGATACATCACTGGGGGCATTTCTTGCACAACATGATGAGAACAAGAAGGAAAGAGATATATACTATATCAGTAGAACATTGGTGGCATACGAAAAGAACTATTCTATGATTGAAAAGGCTTGTCTAGCTATGATATTTGCATCACAAAAACTGAGACATTATATGTTGGCTCATACCATGCATTTAGTAGCTAAGATTGATCCACTAAAGTACCTACTAAATAAAGCTGCCCTCACGGGTAGATTAGCCAAATGGGTCATGCTCTTTAGTGAATTTGACAATGAATATGTTGAAAGAAAAGATATTAAAGGCCAAGTTATTGCTGATCAATTAGCAGATGCACCTTTGTTTGATGACACACCAATGCAAATGGAATTCCCAGATTCCTCTATCATGAATCTTTCTTCTAGAGAATGACAATTATTCTTTGATGGCTCCTATACACAAAATGGATCTAGAGCAGGCATCTTGTTTATCACTCCTCAAGGATACTCCATTCCTAAGGCATTTAGGATTAAATTTCCTTATACAAACAATATTGTTGAATATGAAGCCCTTTTAAATGGTATGAAAATATTAATTGAGTGGAGAGTAATAGAATTACACATTCATGGAGACTCACAACTTGTAATCCATCAAGTCAATGATGTGTACCAAATGAAAGATGAAAATCTCATTCCATACAAAAGAATGGTAGATGATCTAAAGAAATACTTCATATCTATCACCTTTGAGCAAATACCTAGAGTAGAGAATAAGGTTGTTGATGCAATGACAAAATTATCTACTTTATTACAACAACCTGAACATGAGCTACGCTATGAGTTCCTGGTGGAAGCACCATCTTATCCTGCATATGACTCCCCTAATGCCCATATGATCTGCACTATTGTAGATCATGATTCATCTAGATATAAAAACCTGTTCTCCTATCTCAAAGACCAAATCATTCCCAATACCTTTAACCGTCATGAAAAGAGATACCTTATCTGTAATGCCTCCCGATATGTCATTATTGGTCACAATCTATACAAATGAGGTCTAGATGGTACGCTACTTAGATGTTTAGAATGGGAAGAGTCTCAACGTGCATTAGAGGAGGTCCATGATGGTATTTGTGGGTCACACTCAAACGGTTTAACACTAGCCTGAAAGCTTATTAGGGCTGGGTACTATTGGCAAGAAATGGAGAAAGAGTCTATCAAGTTTGCTAAGAACTGTCAAAAGTGCCAAGTGCATAGAAACTTAATTCATGCTCTAGGGAGGGATATAATTCCCTTCACTACACAATGGCCTTTTCACCAATGGGCATTTGATCTTGTAGGATCCATACATCCTCATTCTTCTAATGGGAATACCCACATTACTACAACTATAATTTATTTCATGAAATGGGTAGAAGTAGTCCCTTTAACAAAAGAAACTAGTAAGCAAATATCTATGTTCATCTTGAACTACATCATATGCCAGTATGGTATTCCACATTCTATAGTCACAGATAATGGTGGACAATTCAAGAACAAAGACTTAGATGATTTATGTGCCAAATTCAAGATAACACAACATTGGTCATCTATCTATTATCCCCAAGGGAATGGACAAGCAAAGGCTTCAAACAAGAATCTATTGAAAATCTTGCACCATACAGTTAATAAAACAAGAAGAGACTGACATATTATGATCAATCCAGCTCTCTGGGCCTACAAAACAAGTATCAAAATGCCCATTGGAGCTACACCATTCACTTTAGTTTATGGGTTTGAAGTGGTACTACCTATTGAGGTTGAAATCCCATCACTAAGAATTAGAATGCATGGTCTAGTAACTGATGATGACTACAAAGTGTCTAGGTTGCAAGAACTTGAACTACTAGATGAGCACAGACAAGTAGCATATGATCATCTCAAAGTGTATCAGAAAAGAATGTCTAGAGGTTACAACAAGAAAGTCAGTCACAGAGAATTTCAAGTTGATGATCTAGTCTTGAGAGAGAATCCTAAAAATCAATCACATAGAGAGCGCATGGGGAAGTTTGAACCCAACTGGATGGGTCCCTTTTTAATCACTGCTACTTTTGGCTTTGGTGCCTATCAACTCTCAACAATTGAAGGAGAATAGCTTTGAGAACCAATCAACATTCTCCATCTGAAGAAATTCTATGCCTAAGGCATTCAGTATTCAAAAGTGTCCTGAAAAAAATCTTAAAAATTTGAAAAAGTCCTGAAAAAATGAACATCTTGGTGAAAACCTAGCAAATAGGCACCTTGATGTATCACAAAAAAAATTAAAAATATCAAAAAAACAAAAAAATTGAAAAAATGAAAAATACAAAAAAATGAGAAAAAGAAAAAGTGCCTTGTTGAAAACCTGGAAATAGGCACCTTGGTAGAAAAAATAGAATCTATGCCAAGATGGTGAAAACCCAACAAACAGGCACCGCTTGTTTCAAAATACTCCATCTATCAGCACAATCTTGGTCTTTCCTAGCTTTTAGTCTTCTTTAGTTTGTATATATCCTTATTTCAATAAAGTCAGTCTGTACACCAATTGGTTCAAGCGTTTGTATCCTATCAATGTTCAAACTTGGGGGCAATCAATGTCATATCCTATGGCCTCCAATGTATCTTAGACGTGTCATATCTAGTCAGAGTCCTTTGAAGCTTCATTTGAGTCAATCAGTCAGTCTCATCTCCAGAAAGGATTTTGTATCTACAACAACACAATCAAACACAAATTGAAAACAATCTATGCTTTTTACATGCTTTTATCTCCTTGTATGCTTACTAATTCGCATTGAGATTTTGCATATTGTGTTCCTTTGAGCTCTTCGATGATGTCCTTTATAGGATTTAGAGAGTGATGATTGGGGGCATAATTTTTTCTATCTTCTGCTTGTATGTAAAAATCTAACAACTTTGGAAATTCTGGATTGAAATGGTATCCATTTGTAAGAGCCTCTATCTCGAATTGGATGGCCATAAGTACCTCGACTATTGATACCTGGAAAATTCAAGGAAGTTTGATCTAACTATTGTATTTTTGAGTGAGTTCTTTCTCTTACTATGAAACATGATCTTGCCTAAGGATGTGAATGATAAAGGGTCACTATGGGTAATTCGCACTGGATTTAGAATGATCTCTTGACTGTTTGATGTGTTTGAATGCAAGGCATATTATGTTCATCATGACATTTATGTTTTGATGCTTATACAAATTGCTATATCAAAATGGACATGATATTCAGGTCATCCTAGCATTTTTTCCTTGGTGCTTATATCTAATCCAGCATTCCAAAAATAAAATAAATATTCATATGTCCATGGTTGTCTAGCCAGTGGGTGTTGTATTTATTTTTGGCACATACAAAATTGATATTCATATGTTCATAGTTTCCTGACTAGTGGGCATTGTATTGATTTATCTGGTTACCTTAAAACTCAATGATGAAAAATAATCGACACAAGATCAGTGACTAGGTCCTAGGTCCTAGGTTTGCATTTCATTCTGCATTTTATTTTGCACTTTGCATGATCTCACAAATTGCTTAAACACTTAAATGATTCTTGAAAACCAAAAATGCTAAACATGACACAAGGAATGAGCATTGTATGAAGGTTCCTCCAACGAAACAATAAGTAGAATCCTTTTTCGGGATCAAAATCAAAATCTAAGATGATTCATGTTATTAACTACTTGCATAATTGACCTTCAATCATCACAAAAATCTAGAATTCAACTTAATTGATTATCTTACATCAAACTATCAAAATTTCAACTTGGTCAACCATGGTCAACTCATGGTTAAACCTAGTCAAACTTGGTCTCTAGGACCTCTAAATGATGCAGAACGCATTCTCAGACATGTATAATCATTTCTCAAATCAATTAACATGCTTCTAAACCATTGAATGCTGACTTTTCTTGTTAGATTACAATTTTTATCCCGAAGGGAGCCTTGTATTGCACATCATTCAAAGTCTGTAACTCAAAATCTGTAATAAAATCTTTCCTCAATAATTAGGAAAACAACCACGTCTAGTTGTTGATTCATCTAAAGTCCTCATCACTTGGGGCATATCAGATTCATCAAGATCCATATCAATCTAGTATCCTAAATCTATCTTGTAAATTGTATTAGCTTTTCGTAACCATCGGTTCATTAGTGTTATTTCCTTGGTTCTTTGTAACTGATGGGTTCAAGATGTGATACCAATATGATTCATACAAGGACATTGAGGTCTGGAATCAGTCACTCACTTCTTCACAATCATAAGGTTCAGAATAAGGTGTTTTGACACTTCTTCGTAATCACCGATTCATTGTTGATATAGCTAGCATCATCTCGATTCCTGGTCATTCTGGGCCTGGGTCGGTATCTCTTTTTCCAATCTTCAATCGGTTTCTATCTTAGAATCAGTTCATCTTTCAAATCAGTATCATACATATATCAAACACAGACTATTCTTTTAACCACTACGCTTTGCACAGTGATTCAAAGAGGGGCAAAATGTAATACCCCCAAAATGGGCTATAGGTTCATTAACCTCCTACATCTTCAAATTCGAATGAAATCGACATGAAAGTCCTAACCTAAGGCACATTTGCACATTATCAAATACTAATTGATTTTATCTTAAATTCTACATCGGGGAATATTCCTAGCAATATTCCTATTTATCCTAATTATCTTTAATTTAACTATTATGTGGCGATAAATCCTATTTATCCTAAAGTTTGATTAATTGAATATTATAAATATTTAATTAATTAGATTTAATACTGCCACTTAATTATTTAATTACATTTAATTAAATTATTCCTAAATTGTATTATTGTATTTTGACAATAAATTTAAAATCTTATGACTAATTGATTAAATTCTTATTTAATTAATTCATGTGAGTTGTCAATTTTTAATAAGATAGTTTTTGAATAAAGTTTGATTTAATAATTGATTAACCCATAAATCAATTGTTTTATTTCAAAAATCAGATAAGTTGAGAATAAATCACTTTATTTATTAAATTAATTTATAATTAAATCATGCACAATCAGAAAAGCAGTCAACTAGAAATCAATAATCAATTTTAAATTAAAACTCAACATCTGATGATGAGTTGAAATTTTATCTAAAACTCTATTTTGAGTTAAAAACTGCTTTTGCATGATTTTTGTAAGTTAATTATCTCTAATTTTTTGATAACTCAAAAATCAACCTAAGTTTATGTTAGAAATAAGAAATACTAAGAGGGGGGGGTGAATCTGTATTTCACAAACTTTTACTTTTGCCCACTTATGGATATAACAGATTACTTTAAAGCATAAGGAACTAAATAGCATACATAATAGTAAATGTAAAGAAATCATAACACATCATATGTTCTCAAGGATACCTTGGCCAAGGGAAAACCCTGGTGGGGATGGTACCCACAAAGATCCACTAATCAAAAGATATCCTGTTAAGGATGTTGACCCTGTTAGGAGCCTATTACAATCATATAGTATATTAGTCCTGGTTAAGGGACTATAGGCCTTGTTAGAATCCTCAACCCTGTTAGGAGTTGTAGATACAAAACCTGATTACTAGATGAGCTCATTGCCCAAACAAGTAATACAAATGTTTACTGATTACAATATGGTACTGCTTACAACTTCACATCAACAACTTTCACTGCTATCACAATATACAACTTTCACAAGTTACATATTACATTTCAAGTATGTTCGGGACATCTATATTTATACAAGATACAAACATAATATCTTTCTCCTGTTAGCTTGCATATCTTTATCCAAGAGTAAACATCTAGGATGTCATCTCTTTATAATATTAAGTCATTATTTTGACAAGAAAAATAATCCCTTAATTCATTTACTAGTTCTACCTTCAAAACTACTCTGTTGACTGTACTCTGTCATCGGTAAAATAGTCATAAATTTGTCCATACTATCCATACTCTTTTGCACACTGAGATGGGGTATCCTTAGATACCATAGAGTCTATGTTCAACTATGCAAACTCTGATCATGCTCGAGTGAACCTCGCCAAAAAAAACTGTATCGGGTGCTCTATCAAAAACATTGTTTCATACTTAGACAATTTTAGTCTGCAATCTTCCATACTTACTTTCCAACTTATGTGATCTTCATAGGGAACATATGTTTCCATAATGAAAACATTCATGTACATACCTCAACCAAATTTCCAACAGTTTATCAAGAGTGATTTATGGCTTTTCTCCTCCATCCTCAAAGCCATAGATTTCTATAAAACCAAGGCTTAGCTCTTCAAAAAGGTCTGGTAATCAACACTCAAATTTGCACAATTACTCTAGCGAATTGGCGATTGAAGGATTAAGCACTTGCGACAGGTGATTTGTGAGATTTTTCATATTTGATCATAATTTTTGCATAGTTTCATATCATAGATTTCATCTTCATATCATGCTTAGATTAAATCTATATTCAATCTCAACTTCATTCAGATTAGCTTAGATTCATATAGTTTTTCATATTATTGCATAGAAAATCCAAAAATATAGCTTAATCTGCATTCATAAGTCTTTCATATTTTTGCATTCAAATCCTTCATTTAGGTGTTGCATTGTCACTGATCTCGGTTCGATCTGAGAGTAACATACTCGCATCTACTAGAAGGCAATAAATCACTTGGTTAGTTTAGTTTCCATTCCATTATAGATTTTGGTTTTTGCTAACCTCTAATGTTTTACTAAAGTGTTATATCTATAGCTAGGTACAAAATTCACACACACATAACTTCCTAAGAGAGAAAGTGGTAGAGAAAGAAGTCAAATTAGATTATTTGAGTAGAAAGGAACAACTAGCAAATATATTCACAAAGCCTTTACCAAAGGATACTTTTGAGTATCTCAAGGAGAAGTTGGGAGTAATTCCCTTCCCTTATTTTGATTAGAGAAAGTGGAGAGACCATCATTCCTCAGTGACTGATGGATGGTAGACTACTCTATTTCAAGAGTAGTATCGGTGCTTAAATGTTTGGTGCCCTTTGTCATTGATGTCAAAGGGGGAGTCATATATAGTCATGAAAAATAGTATTAAAGGGGGAGTACATATAGAATTAAGGAGGAGTAATATATAGTAGCAAGGGGGATTAGTATTCAGTCACAAAAGCAATTTTGATGAGAAAATGGAGAATGCTATAAAAGAATTATTCATTTAGATTGTTGGTTTTTTTCATAACATATGTTTCCATCAATGCCAAAGGGGGAGATTGTTGGAAATTTGCCACCAAGCTAGTGCTGACTGTATGTTTGTCATTGATGACAACATATGGTAAGTAGCATGCATGGAAGACTTATGCAGTAAGCTTTCAGTATATGTAACATGGACATGTTATCAACATGATATGATGGATACAAAGGTTAATTGTTAGTACAGACAGTTATGTAGCAGTTGTTCATATGATTTAGAACAACAAAGAGGGGGGGTTAATCAGTTGTTCTCAGGTCCAGATGTATAAAAATGAACTTTAAACTCTTCAACAAATCCTATCTAATAACCAATAGCTACTCAATCATTACTGATTGCATAACATAAACATATAACGGTGCAGTCCACTTATCCAATAGCATCTAACTTGTAAAACACAAAAATGTTCAAACCAAAACATTCACACAAGTATCAACACCAGGATTTATAGTGGAAATCCAATTTTGGAAAAACCACTTTATAACATGTTACTATTATGTTCACTCTTCTGAAGTGAGCTCGGTGAAAAGCCAACCCTGTCAAAGGTTACAAACACTCTGTTAGGTGTGACTCGGTTAAAGGATTTAAACCACTCTATTAATAGTGCACCTTGTTATAGGACTTACATACACTCAATTAGAATGCAACCTTGTTCAAAGGATTTATACCTATGACTATTAGGTCAACCTCTATTAAAAGGATTTTGACTATTACAATGGTTAGAAAGTAGCAGTAGTATTGATCTGAAAAACATACAACTCAATTTGAAAATATCAGATCCAATTCCATACACATATGTTGGCTTACTGACTATGAAACTTTTCCATCTCCATCACTAATCTACTCGGAACTCTCTTCAAGAAATCACAACACTTCTCCTTTAGCCTTCTCTGCTTAGACAGTCAATAACATCAACAATACTTCTAGCATCCACTCCTTTACTAGCTCTTGCTTAGGTTTCATTAATATTTCCTCTATTAGGTCAATACATCTTTTGTTGCTTAATCTCCTTCGTAGATCTTAGGGTTAGGTTAGATTCATTGAATCCATCCTACATTGTGTTCTTTGGCTATCCTTCTAGAAATATCTCGAATCTCTTAATAGATTTACAATAAAACATTTTACAGTGCATTAAATGCTTTCATACAATCAATAAATAAAGTCAACACATTTTACATAATCCAAGAATTCAATGATGTCGGATGGAAATCTGAATTCTTCCTCAAATACAAAATACTGAGGCTTGGTCAATACTCTGTTCAACTTCTCGGTCTTCACTAGAAAGCTCGGTCACCACATAAACTATTTCCTTGGCTAATACTGTCTTCCTCAGAAATTAATTGGTGTTCAATCAACACTAAATTTACTCAGCATATACTAGCTTTCTTCACTTTTGCTCAGTTAATCCTACTAGTTTAGTCTTCATTCTTACTTAGGTAAACAATACATTGTCTTATCATTGTACCACATAATCAAGTACTTATTGAAGTATCAAGATAACTCAACCTTTCCTTAGGTGCTATTATTACCAACCTTTCCTTACCCCTTAGCAACAATCAAATAGATATAGTAATTTATTAAATAGAAATAGTCTTACCTGTTAAGGTTTGATATCAATGAGAATACAACAATTACTTCAATTGTAGTTTCCAACAATCTCCCTCTTTGGCATTGATGGCAACACCATATGAATATCACATGAATTACCAACCAATCCAAAAAATTATCTGTCCATCAGAAATATTTATAATATCCTTAGCTTCATTCTAATATAGAATCAATTAGCCATGCTTGACCATCCACTGAATTTCTCCCTCTGTCTTGATCTTCTCATTCTGTGTATTCATTTGTGATCATCTCCCTCTTTGACAAAAATGCCAAAGCAACAACAAAAACATACATCCTGCAGATGTAGATATCATCCTTTCAGTTCAGTAACAATATTTCTCTATCTTTCATCTTTTCTTATGACTGGTTATTCTCTTTGCTATGCTTTTTACAACTCTAGGCTGCTCCTAAAGTGTGACCTTTCTTTGCATCAATTTGTTAGATTTTCTTTGCAGCACATTTGATGCAGTGCTCCTAGCTTGACTAGGCAGCCTCAGTTAGGGGAAGGACCCGTAATTGACTTCTTAGGTATTTATGAGCTTCTTTAGGTAAATCCTTAGTGAATATGTCTGCTAGTTGTTCCTTTGTATTGACATATTCCATGTGGACCTCTTTATCTTGTACTAGTTCTCTCAAGTAATGATACTTGATGGCAATGTGTTTGGTCTTTGTGTGCATCACTAGATTCTTAGAGATGTTGATAGAACTTGTGTTGTCACAGAAAATGACAACTGGTTCAGTGATTTCTTCTTTCATGCCTACCAACAATTGCTTTATCCATATCAAATTTGAACAGTTCACAACTGCAGCCACATACTCAGCTTCAGCAGTAGATTGGGAAATACAATTCTATTTCTTGCTTGTCCAGGAAACTAATCTCTATCCAAGAAAGAAAGCTCCACCACTAGTACTCTTTCTGTCATCTACATTTCCTGCCCAATCAGCATTTGTATACACTCTCAGTTCAAACTTTTCATGCTTCTTGCAGTACAATCCATAGTTAGCAGTTCCCTTCAAATATCTCATGATTCTTTTAACTGCCATCATGTGAGTTTCCTTAGGATTGGCAAAGAATCTTGCCACAATCCCAATAGCTAATGCAATATCTGGTCTTCTATGTATAACATATTGTAGCTTTCTAATCATAGATCTATACAAAGTCTGGTTAACTTCTACAGCATCATCATTTTTAGACAACTTCTGTCCAGTAGCCATGGGAGTACTTACTAGCCTTGAATCTTCCATACCAAAGGTTTTCAGTATCTCATGAACATATTTAGACTAGGTGATGAAAATTCCTTTCTCCATCTGATATACTTGCAAACCAACAAAAAATTTGATCTCCCCAAACATACTCATTTCAAATTTAGTTTGCATTTCATTTGAAAATTTCTTACATAAGGCATCTTGTCCACCAAATATAATATCATCTTCAAAGATCTTGTTGACAAGATTCCTTTACCTTCTTCATCTTTCATGTATAGATTGCTTGTGTCATTTTTCCTTGAGAATCCAATCTATATTAGGTAGTTGTGCAATCTCTCATACCATGCTCTGGAAGCTTGCTTCACTCTATACAACGCTGCTTTATTTAGTTTGCAAACCATGTGTCTTCTGTTTGGATCAACAAATCCTTCTGGCTATTCAATATACACTTCTTCTTCTAATATACCATTTAAAAATGTAGATTTAACATCCATTTGGTATACCTTGAAATCTTTATAGGCAACATATGCAAGTAGAGTTCTTACTCCTTCCAATCTTGCTATAGGGGAAAATGTCTCCCCATAATCTATTCCTTCTTCTTGTGCATAGCCTTTGCATACCAGCCTAGCTTTATTTCTTGTGATATGACCATGCTCATTTAACTTATTATGAAATACCCACTTTGTCCCAATGACATTCTTATTTTCTGGTCTCGGCACCAGAGTCCAAGTATCATTCTTCTCTATCTGGTCTATCTCTTCATTCATTTCTTCTATCTAGTCTTCATTTTCTAATGCCTCCTTTGTTGTCTTAGGCTCAAATTCACATAGTAAAGATGTTGGATCTCTTGCCTTGCTTCTAGTCTGAATTCTAGTATCTTTATCTCCAATAATCTATTCAGGCTTGTGATGTCTCCTTACATATTGTGCTAGAACAGGTTCTTCTCTCCTTTCATTTTCTCGTTAGGCTCACCAACAAGATTGCCAGATTTAGCTTTTGAATGCTCAAAAACCTATTCTTGATACTCGATAGCTTATTCATGTCGCTCGACACGTTCTTCTTCTCTCTCGACATTGTTTTCCTGATGCTTGACATTGCTTACCCGAGACTCAACATCAGGTGCAGGTCTGTCACTTGCCTCTTCTTCCTCTATATACACAAAAGATCTATAATTTTCTGGTTCTTTGTTACCGTCAGCTTCATTTTTCTCTGCATACTCATCAACTTTGACATTCAAAATTTCCACAATTTTATTAGTGTTAGAGTTCAAACACTTATAAGCTTTACTTTTTGTGGAATAGCCTAGGAATATACCCTCATCGCTTTTAGCATCAAATTTTCCATTTCTACTATCCTTTAATAAGTAGCACTTACTTCCAAAAATTCTAAAGTACTTTACATTCGGTGCATACCCATGCCATAATTCATAAGGTGTCAGATTTGTACCTTTTTTAATCTGTACTTGGTTAAGAGTATAAACAGCTATACTTACAGCTTCTTTCCAATACTTCTGTGCAACATTCTTCTAAATCATTAATGTCCTTGCACAATCCAAGATAGATTTGTTTCTTCTTTCTGCTATACCATTATGTGGAGGAGTTCTAGGTGCAGAGATTTGTCTTTTGATCCCTCTATCTTTGCAAAATAGATTAAATTCATTTGATGTAAATTCTCCACCTCGATCAGATCTCAGACACTTTAGGTTCTTACTTGTCTCTTTTTTAACCTTAGCCACATACCAATTAAAAAATTGAAAAGCATCAGATTTTTCCTTTAAGAACATTACATGCATCATTGTGGTATAATCATCAACAAACAGGATAAAATATCTAGCACCATAATAGCTTTGTAGACCCATCGGTCCACAAAGGTTAGTATGAACCAAATCTAAGATATTCTCAGAAGTAAAAGTTTTTCTCTTGAAACTAGACTTTGTCATCTTACCCAACTGACATTCTTTGCACATTACATTCTTAGGTTTCTTCAATCTAGGTGGACCTCTCACTTTCTTTTTCTTACTAATTTCTACCAGATTATCAAAGTTAACATGACATAGCTACTTATGCCATAACCAAATATCATCAAGTTGTGGGATCATACATGTTTCTTCAGATAGGTCTAGATAGAAAAAATTACCTCTTGTCTATTCTCCACTTCCAATTAGTTCACCAGTGGCATCAAATATTTTAGCCTTCCTGTGATGAAATTCCACTTGGTAGCTAGTGTTATTAAGTTGTGCAACACTCAATAGATTATAGTTAAGACCCTCAACCCAATAAGCATTTTCACAAGTGATCTTATCAATTAGCTTAATCAATCCTTTGCCTCTAACAGGACATGGTGCATCATTACCAAATTTCACACTCCTACCTTTATAATGATCTAAGGTATCAAACTTACTCTTTTCTCCAGTCATATGATGTGAACAACCACTGTCAATAATCCATTTTTCATTTTTGTTCACATAAGATATCAATGTAGTTTTCTCATCCTCATTAGATTCAGCTTTCATTGCAACATAGACAACCTCAATTTCAAAATCATCACTATTAGTGTCAGTCTCTTATTTGGCAATGTAGCAGGATTTCTTACCTTTTCCTTTGTAGTCCTTGTATCTTTGGTAACCTCTATCTTCTCTTTTTTCCTTATGCTTGCTGTCTCTTTCTTCATCCTTATTATCCCTATTAGGACATCTAGCAGCTATATGACCAACTTTATTACATGAAAAACATATAATAGAGAGTTTACCTTTGTATCTTCCTTTTCCCCTTTTTAATCTTCTATCCATAAGAGCTTCTAGATCCTCAAGTTCTTCATCAAATATGTCACTGTCACTTTCACTTTCACATTCACTTATGCATCTTTCTTTTTCCTTCTTTGACTTACTCAGAACCATTTGTGACTTAAAAGAAGATTCAATATTACCAACAATGAACTTATCATAGTTAGAAAGTTCAAAAGCAATAAGCTTACCAACCAAACTTTCCAAAGTAAGAGCATTAGTAGAGTTACATCTAGATTCCTGAATTACAAAATTTTTGATTGCATAGATAGGAAATAGAGTTATCAATACTTTTCCTATTACAGTTTCATCCTCAATAGTTCCATTTTCTCCTCTAATGGCATTTACAACTTCTTTTATTCTACCACAATATTGTGCAATATTCTCACCTTCTTGCATTCTCATTTCATCAAATTTACCTCTTAGGCTCTCAGCTTTTGCTCTCAACACATTTATGTCACCACCATAAATGTTTGCAAGGGTGGTCCCATATTTGCTTTGCAATACTGCAGTCTTTTATGTCTTCAAATTTTTGATAACTTAGGGCAGATGTAATCTCCAACATTGCTTGGTTGTGCTCTTGTTTAGCTTTCATTTCCTTGGTAGTCAGAGGTGCAATAGGTGTGGCATAGTCATGCTCAATGTAATACTTTGCAAAATTAGCACTACCGGCCAGATGCAGCTTCATCAGGATTTTCCATGCAGGAAAGCTTTCCTTATTCAGCTTTGTTACCTCCTTCTTATACATCTTGATCATTTGCTTCAAGTACATTCAAACTTGTTCTCTATAAGAACCAACAACTCTGATACCAATTATTAATATGATTTAGAACAATAGAGAGGTGGGTGACTTAGTTGTTCTCAGGTCCAGATGTATAAAAATAAACTTTAAACTTTAAACATTGCAGTCCACTTATCTAGTTGCATCTAACTTGTAAAACACATAAATTTTCAAACCAAAACATTCACACAAGTATCAACACCAGGATTTATAGTGGAAACCCAATTTGGGAAAAACCACTTTGTAACATGTTACCATTATGTTCACTCTTTTGAAGTGAGCTCAGTGAAAAGCCAACCCTGTCAAAGGTTACAAACACACTGTCAGGTGTGACCCGGTTAAAGGATTTAAACCACTCTTTTAAAAGTGCACCTTGTTATAGGACTTAAATACACTCCATTAGAATGCAACCTTGTTCAAATGATTTATACCTATGACTATTAGGTGTACCTCTATTAAAAGGATTTTGACTGTTACAATGGTTAGAAAGTAGCAGTAGTATTGATCTAAAAAACATAAAACTCACTTTGCAAATATTAGATCCAATTCCATACACATATGTTGGCTTACTGACTGTGAACCTTTTCCATCTCCATCACTGATCTACTCAGAACTCTCTTCAAGCAATCACAACACTTCTCCTTCAACCTTCTCTTCTTAGACAGTCAATAACATCAACAATACTTTCAACATGCACTCCTTTACAACCTCTCACTTAGGTTTCCTTAATACTTCCTCTATTAGGTCAGTACATATTTTTTTGCTTAATCTCCTTTGTAGATCTTAGGGTTAGGTTAGATTCATTGAATCCATCCTACATTGTGTCCTTCGGCTATCTTTCTAGAAATATCTTGAATCTCTTAATAGATTTACAATAAAACATTTTACAGTGCATTAAATGCTTTCATACAATCAATAAATAAAGTCAACATGTTTTACATAATCCATGAATTCAATGATGTCGGCTGGAAATCTGAATTCTTCCTCAAATGCAAAATAATGATGCTGGGTCAATACTATGTTCAACTTCTCAATCTTCACTAGAAATCTTGGTCACCACATAAACTATTTCCTTGGCTAATAATGTCTTCCTCGGCAATTAACTGGTGTTTAGTCAACACTGAATTTACTCGGCATATACTAGCTTTCTTCACTTTTTCTCGGTTAAGCCTACCGGTTTAGTCTTCATTCGTACTTAGATAAATAATACATTATCTTATCAATGTGTCACATAATCAAGTACTCATTGAAGTATCAAGATAACTCAACATTTCCTTAGGTGCTATTGTTACCAACCTTGCCTTACCCCTTAGCAACAATCAAATAGATATAGTACTTTCTTAAATAGCAATAGTCTTACTAGTTAATGTTTGACATCAATGACAATACAACAATTGCTTCAATTGCAGTTTCCAACAACAGCTGGTGTCAGCAGTGTTTGTGATAGAGTTATAGGTAGTGTTCTGTGAGTGATTGTTTGTAATATTATCATGGAGCCTTGCATGTTTGGATATGTGATGGAGACATGTTAGTGTTGTTACATTCATGGAAGAAAAGTCTCATGTGAAGTAGAAATGAAATTATACCATCGCTATTCACCAGTTGTAGTTTCTTGTGTTTATTAAGAAGAGCTGACAGAGATTATATTGGTACAGGAGTTGCACCTATCATTTCAGTATGTGTGCTTGGATTAGTGATTGGAGAAGAGTTAAGAATGTTTGATTAAGAGTGCATGATGTAATTCATCTTGAGGAGAAAGTATCAGTTAATTTGGTAGAGCTAACAGTGTGTAGCATGCATCTACACTTATTGATTTGGACAGGTCCCAGTTTGTGTTGTGTGCTTAGTAGAGCTGACCAAGATGTTATTGGAGAGTGTTATTGTTTCTCCAATATGATTTCAAGGTGGTTCTAACAGACTGACTTGATTATATCATTTAGAGGAAAGATTCTTATAGCTGGTCATTTGTGATCGCTAGTAGCATGGCATGGAGATGATAGATTAGAGCAGAGAAGAGAGTGTGAAGTATTGTGCCATCAAGAAGAGGTCTATGTGATAGAGAAGATAGAGTGTGTTATTCATTGGAACTGATCAAGACAATAGGTCTACCTCATAGTTCACCAAGATCTAGATATAGTGTGTATCTATTATTTAGAAGGTTGCAGCCTTCACCCCTTTGAGAAGTGAGCTCTCAGATAGTGCATCCTCACCCCTAATAGGGTCAATCATAAAAGACTCCTAATAGGGTCTGACCTTTGACCAGGTCACTGTACTAAAAGTATTGTAAAGATCAACTCCTAACAGGGTTGTAAGATCTTCTAATAAAGATCATTATACACTAGTTCAATTTATTAGTGGGCGTTAATTCCCATTAGGGTTGTTACATATTTGGGTTTCCCCATAACCAAATTATTGGTGTTGTGTTCAAGTGTTATTTCATTGTGTTTATGCTTAAAGTTTTAGTATAATTAATTGGATAAAGAATCAAAACTAGTAGATAACTGATTCATCCCCCCCCCTCTCAGTTATCTCTTGGGACTATTCCTAACAGATGAAGGTGAGACCTTTGGTTCTTCTTGGGAATTTCTATTTGATGAAGCTCTAGTTTCTACCATTGACCTTGGATGAAAACTTAGAACCAAATATGATAACTAAGAGATAGTTTAATTTAGGAAAGATTGAGTGACGCAAGCTTGTCAAGATTGGTTTTTGAAAAGATAGATTGGATGTAAATGATGGATATAGTGTCTGAGATGTATGAGTAGATTCCCAAAAGATGGTGGACATGTATTCACAACACTTAGCCATTTGAAGATATTCAATTAGGGTTTGTTTTGACAATATTTTGACATAAGACGAGACAAGATTCAAATTGATCAATTGGATGGAAAATCGAGCTCAATTGGTCACTTTAGGAAAATAAGATGAATTTTCTACTTTCTTTGCTTTGTTCTTGACACAATGAGAATTTTGACAAAATCTGGATAATAATTGCTTGTTGACTAAATTTATGACAAGATTTTGACTTTTTGGCAATTTTTGATAAACTGTTGTACGACACAAAATGGGGTCTAGGACGATAATTGCAAAGGCTAGTACAACAAATGACTCCAAGATTTTCCTTCTACTAAGGGTTTGTAACAAGACTCATACGACATAGTATGGGTACCCATACAAAAAATTAGGGGTTCTAGTATGATAATTGAAAATCAAAGCAATTGTCGTACAATAATTGAAAACCTAGGATGACAGTTTACACTAGAAAAGGATTTTGATTCAAATTTTGCAAGTTTTTCAGCTGTTTGGTGTTTTTGGTATCAAACTATTTGCAAATTTCTCTATCCAGGTTTTTGAAGATTTGTGTATTGGATTGTCAAAGGTTGTTTATCATAGCAATAGGCTCATAATCATAGAAAATAGAGGGGATCTGACTCAATGAATCAATCACACCTATCTTACCCTAGCTAGGAGAAGAGATGTATTACTTGCTCACTGACATAGGAACACACTCATGGAATCCTCAGAATATGTAGGTCCAACAACAAGAAATGGATGTTGAAGCCCATATTAGCCGAGTTTAAGCATCAAAGAGGGCTTCATATGACAAGTTTCTTAGGGTGATTACTATTCACCTTGCACAAGCACTACAAATCCTTTGATGGTGGATTCGTGGAAAAATATCTTAGGTTTTTAATCAAGGTATCTATTCACAACTATCTCCCATAGTCCTACAAGAAGGATTTAGGCTATTAACCCTATGAGAACCTTGACCAATGTAGTCTGAAATGAAAGATTTAAATGGCTCCACTCTACACAAAATCAAAGTGTGTTCATGGAATGAATCCAAGGAACAAGCACAACTATATCTTCCGAGGCCTTAACCTCAAGGAAGTGTCAAATTTTATAGTGGGGTGGAAGAGTTAGCATAAGACTTGTCCCTAATTGGGTCATTCCTGAGAGATTTTTATGTCTTCGGTAGGCCCTCTAAAGGTTTATAGAAAATTAGAGGTTGGGTAAAATAGGATCTGGGTTGCTAATTCTATGAAAGAGAAGAGAATAATCCCTTAACCTTGTCCTTTTCCCTATCCAAAAATAATAAGAAGATTTAATCCAGAGATAGTACAAAAACTAGCACTAGGGAAGATACCTTTTGGGTTTTTGATTCTCCTAAGAAGGAGAAGAGTATAATCCCCTCAATATCTACCTCAATGGAAATAAGAGAACATACATAATTAGCTAGATGCCTATGAAAAAATGAAATCTAAGTCTATCATCTTAAAATGGAAGCACTTCCATGTTAAGAACATTTATCCCTCTGAGTAAGTGGTCTAGGGTCATGTCAAGCACCTTGAATAATTTTTTGCATGGATCTAGCTTTTTCCCCTTGTTCTTCTTCTCTCTCCACCTATTTACAACCTTTTTCTTGCACCTAGTCCTAAGAATTTGAGATATGTGACCTCAGGGTCAAGGTCAACCTCCTAGGTCAGGGTCAACCTCAAACCTGACCTAGGGTAGAGTCAACCTCAACCCTGACCTAGGGAAGAGTCGACCTGGACCCTGACCTAGGGTAGAGTCGACCTTGACCTTGAACTTGGGTCCATTTTTCAAGTTCTAGAGGTTTTGGGATATCAGGCTTCAAAAAGTTTTATTTTCCTGCTTCTAGGTCAGCTGTTTTGGATTTTAGGATGGTAAACTCTTAAATTTCATTTAATCTAGGTCTATTTCTAGGGGTTAAGGTTAATTGGGATTTTAATTCTCCAATGTCGGCCTCTCTAGAAGTTTGTACCCTAGATCACTATAAAAGGAGGCCTTCATCTCTCATTTTCACATCCACTTTTGATGAGAAAACATCCAATCACCATTGACTTCAAGCAATTGAAATCAATAAATCCATAAGAAAGTAAGCATTTATCCACCTTCAAGCATTCACGATCCCATTCATCAAGGAGATCTATTAGTAGCCATTAGAGGATTCAAGCTCTATGGAGCCCTCTTGTTGAAGATTTCTCTATCCATATCCATCCAAGCATCTTCCTAATCCAAGATCCATTCAAGATTGGTGTTTAAGATCTAATGCCATTAATTGAGACATCCTACATACAATTCTACATTCATTTGGAGCACCCCTACTTGTGGATTCAAGGATTCGAATCCTCCACAAGGATTTCAACATAAGAAAGGTGAATAGTTCCATTTACTTTATATATATTACAATTTCAATTACATTTCAAGGTTGATTCCAAACTGGGGTTTAACCAAGGAAAACCCCCCATCTCAACAACAAAAACCATTTTTCTTGCAGGTATAGGTACAGGACAACGAATTGCAGTTCAAATCTAGATACCCTTTTCAGAAAACTTCTGAGATTTGCGAATAGAATTTCCACCGGAGCTATTTCAGGTCAAGGCTGACCTTTAGTTGGGGGTAAGATTGTGCCCTAGGGTGAGATTTTATCCCGCTATTTGGGTCAAGGTTAACCTCCCTCAAAATTGAATTTTTTTTTTGGGTTTTCTTTGTCTTGGCATTTCTAGTCCGGAACAGGTTGCAAAATTCCCCGATACTGTGCACAGACATCAGTAATCATCACTTTCCAGATTTTCCCTATTTTAAGGTTAGTATTTGTCTTCTATTCATTTAATATTTCAATTGCATATTTTCTATAGAAAATTATAAGATTTTCTCCTTTCTTCATATTCTCCATAGTTTGATTCGTTTGTGTATTGATCACTTCTTTGTGATTAATCAATTTGGATCTCTCTTTTTGGGAATTTGGATTAGGGATAGATCCTATATTCCTCCATCCTCACATAGATGTAACAATAATGTATAAAAGGATAAAGATAGATCCAACACATATTATTTTATCCCTTTACATTTTGGTGAACCTGACATGCTTACCCCCTTTTCTTTTGTGGAATTAGATGCCCTATTATGTTTGTGCTATTATATTTCCCATTATATTATCTTTTTGGTGTTAGATTTTCCTTTTATGTTAAATCTTGCATGCTTATAAAATTAGATTTCTTGCATTTATATTTAAAAAATATAAAAAAATTACAAAATCTCTTTAAAATACAAAAACATTCATTTATTCATGCTTTTTTCTTCCTAGTTTAGTTCATTTATGTTGCATTGGTATATGAGCTTTACTACCTCTAGTCCTACTTATAATATTCCAGTTAGATGAAGTTGTAGACTTATGGGTGCCTTTTATCCTGAGTCTTCATCTTCTTTCCTTAGGATCCCAGATGACAATTTGATTATTCATGATTCCAATCCTATTATGGAGCAAAAATCTTCTCACTCAGCTCATGATGAGGATGATGCTTTAAGATTTCCTCCTAAAAAATTCTAAAAACTTTCAAATAAACTTGATAAAATGGGTAATTGGATTATTCAAGAAAACCATAATCAAGATTCTATTCAAGCTATCAAGTCTCTTAAGAAAGTTCTTCATGATAGTGATCAATGTGTTAATCTCTTGCATGGTATTACTCATCTTGTGCATTCAAATGTTAAACCTTTAGCTCAAGAAGCTCAAGATTTAGGGTTGATTCCTCCGATTACTAGTGTCAAACCTTCTTCTATTCCTTTATCTAGTATTCCTACCTATACTCCTTTGGTGACTGCAATGGTTCCCTCTATTCCTACGAGTGTTCCTCCTATGTCCCTTCCTACATCACAACCTTGTTACCATAATGTTCCTTTTACTTATTCTAATCCTCTTCCAACTATAGTTCCAAGTGTTCCTCTAGTTGTGTCTTCCATTCTTGCAACTTCATGTACACTTTACCTAGTGTTTCTAATGTTGATATGCCTCTTATTTCCTCTAATGATTCAACAATCATCAGTTTGGCTCAAACTGTGTCATCTTTACAACAACAACTTGCATCCTTCTCTCAAAACAAGTTTAAAATTCCTACATGTGACATGGGAAGTACTTTGTCCCTAGACATCATTCCTAGTCCTATTCCTTAGGAAGTTGATATGCCTCTTCTTGAGAATTATAATGGTAAGGGAGACCCTATTCATCATGTTAAAACATTTCAAATCCTTTGTAGTGATTATTCTCATGACCATAGGATTTTAGCCAAGTTGTTTGCTAGAAATTTTCATGACAAGGCCTTACAATGGTATTGTTCCTTGCCTCCTTATTCTATTGACTCATTTCCAAAACTTGCTAATGCTTTTATTCAACAATTTAAAAATAACAATGGCCCACAAGTGTCTTTGACTTATTTGATGCATTGTAAACAAAGTGCTAAGGAAAAATTGACTGAATTTATTGGTAGATTTAAGCATTTACATGCTCACATTTCCTATCTTGTTCCTAATATTGATATTCAACATATGTTTATTTCAAATTTGCAAAAGGATATTAGAGATAAGATTCTGCTTACTGAATTTACCTCTTTTAAACAACTCTGTGCAGCACTTCATCATTATCAATTACAAGTGAGTCAATTTGAGAGCAACAATCCAATGGATCCTATTCTATTTGATAAGATTGATGTTGCTCCTAATCCAAACAAATTTGAAAAATTCAACAATTATGTCAAGATAAACAAACAAGTGAATGCAGTTGCTGATCAAGTTGTTGTTGCATCTCACAATGCCACTTTTGCATCCACTGCTTTTTGATTAAATCATACATTTACTCCTCTTTTTGAATCTTTACATTCTATTATGAATAGGTTGTTAAATGGTAATATGATTACTTTACCTCCTATTCGACCTCTTTTACCTGCTACAATAGCATCCAAATCCTTTTATCCTTAAGCTTTTTGTCAATATCATTGTCAAAATGGTCATGATACTGAGAAATGTTATTCTTTAAAGCATAAGGTTCAAGACTTAATTGACTCTAATGCCTTATCTGTTGATAATCTTGATGGTAGCATAAACAAATTTGTCTCTCCTCCTAATCAAAATCTTCAAATATATATGAATCCTTTACCTACACATGATACTAATACCATTTCTAAGCCATCTTCTATGGATATTGTGTATGATTCAAAGATGGATTATCTTAATCACATTGTTAATCAAGTGGAGTATGTTGTCCAATCTATATCTCCACCTCAGCCTCAACCTCAACTTCAACCTCAAGTTTCATCTCAACCTACACCAAAATCACAACCTAAATTAAAACCTCAACCTAAACCTCGACATCAACCTAAGAATAAAAGGCCTTAGGAACTTTTGATTATCTTTGATGATTCTGAGACTATTAAGGCTCCTAATGGTCCCCTTTACATTTATGCTAGGATTTCTTAGATACCTACTCATGGTTGTCTTGTTGATCCTACATCCTTAGTCAATGTTATTACTGAAGAAAATCTTTTTATGAAAAACTTGCAACCGGATTCTTATGATACATCTGATGTGTGGATTCAAACTTGTAATGGTTTTTTGTATCGGTCATTTGGTTCTATTAACTTAATGATTGAACTTTGTGGTAAAATTATGAACACTAACTTTGTTGTTGTTCCTACTTTTGATCAATTTCAAGTTAAGCTTGGTTTCCCTTGGTTGAATGCCATGCATGTCGTTGCTTCATCTATCCATAAATGCCTTAAATTCATTCATGATGATGAAGTGAAGATGATTAACCATAGTTTATATCAACCTTCTAGGCCTAGGGATTGTGCTACTCTTGACTTATTTTGGCCTTCATTACCTAATTCATGTCCTTCTTGACCTGATAATCTTTTCTGCTCATATCAAGCCTATAAGCATCGTAAGATTCTTGAATTAAGCATACCTCGTATGGATCTTAATCATGGTCTTTTTCCTACACCTTCCATACCTCCATTATCCATGGCTTCTAGTTTTGTTAATCAAGCTCCTAGTATTGCTTGTTAGTCTACTGCAAATCCTACTAATCCTCTTATAGAACCTGTGAAGGATCCAGTAATTTCTCCTCCTAGTTCTCAACATATTTCAAGTAAGACAATGTAATCGATCTGCTAATTAACATCATAAGAAGTGTCATGCTCAAGCTAAAGCTCATAATTCTATTCTTCAAAATTCTTTACCTTCTTTTGATAAGCCTATGCATGATGTATTAGAAGAAGTTAATGCTAATAATGATGTTAAAATGCAAGATTATGATGATCCTATTTGTATCTTAGATCCTATTTTGATTAAACTAGATGAAGAAGATACTCTTGATGATGTTAATGATGAATATGAGACTATTGACATTGTCATTGATTTACTTAATATTCTTTCATCACAATTGAAACTTACACCTAGTATTGAACATTATGATTCTCAAGAGGATCCTTGTTTGGAACTGGCTATCATTCCTACTATGTTGGATATAGTCCCTCTTGCAAGTTATCCACCTTCGCTAAATGATATAGAACAAGATGGGGAGAGTAGGTGGCACACTTGATCTACTTGTCCTTTATGGTAGCTTTGTTGTGTGTTTTCTTGTAGTACTGTGGTTCTCCCATGATATGTTTGCTAAATGTTGTTAGGTTCTTTCATACAACCCTTGATACTTTGTTGGTACAAGGTGATAAGGAATCAAACCTATTGTACAATTCCTCTATATGTATCTCTATTCTTCTATATGTTGTTTCATGTTATGTTGTACTTGTGCTATTGTTTGTAAATTTTTCTTTGTGTAGTCTGCTTGGATTCATGACTTGGTAGCACTAATTCTTTTTGGTCTCCATGTCATGGTCTAAAAATATTCTTCTTCATATCTCTTATGTGATCTTTCCTCCATTGTGTTTGTAGTTCTACTTTCTTTGGGTAATGATGTCAATTCATTTGCAATAATATCATATATATATTATCTTATGATCATACTAACCCCACAACAAGTAGATCCCTTCTGTGTTCTTTGTATGTTTATGTGGTATTTCTCTTGATTTTTCTTCATTTGGGGGCATCTCGTAGTGGAAATGTAATCATTGGAGTTTTTTATGTTTATGTTAAAGCCATTTCTCTTGTTAAAGTGTTAGCAATAACCTTAACATGGGGGCATATGCTCTACTCACCTATTGCACACATGCACTTTTTGATATACATATATTATTTTTCAAGATACTTTTCTCCCTTTATGGATTAGTGACCAATCCTTAAAGCATGGATTTTTATTTAGGATCTCTTGATGTCTCTAGTTTCAAATTTTGATCCCTTAAGGTCGAAGGTGTCCTTAAGACTGGATCTCTTTTATCTTTGGTTTTACTCTTGTGGAATAGAATATTCCTGAGGGTGAATCTTTGATGGGCTAACTAGTGAGTAGCCACATTCACTAGATGGTTCAATTCCATCTTTCCAGTTGTGTTTTTTCATTATGTGGTTCACAATGGGACATAAGTTCTCATTGGGAAAGATAATCACACCCTCTTCTCTCTCTTTTCTAGAGATGTCTCTCTTATTGTGATCTTGGAGTTGGTGAAGACTTGAGTCCTTGGGGGCTTGAGGATTCCTTTGTCTCTTTGATTTAAATAAGATTACCTTTTCATTATGATCTCCTTTACCAAGAATTCGCATCAAGTGCATACTCTTGATAAAGTGGGGGCTTAATGTATCATATTAAAATGGAAGCACTTCCATGCTAAGAACATTTATCCCTTAGAGTAAGTGGTTTGGGATCATGTCAAGTGCCTTGAATAGGTCTTTGCATGGATTTGGCTTTTTCCCTCTGTTCTGCTTCTCTCTCCATCTATTTCCAACCTTTTACTGGCACCTGGTCCTGAGAATTTGAGATCTGTGACCTTAGGGTCAAGGTCAACTTGTTGGGTCAAGGTCAACCTTGACCCTAACCTAGGGCAGAGTCAACCTCGACACTAACCTAGGGAAGAGTTGACCTTGACCCTAACCTTGGGTCCATTTTTTAAGTTCTAGAGGTTTCAAGATATTGGGCTTCATAAAGTTTTATTTTCCCGCTTCCTGGTCAGCTGTTTTGGATTTCAGAATGGTAAAATCTTAAATTGATTTTAATCTAGGTCCATTTCTAGGGGTTAAGGTTGATTGGGATTTTAATTCTCCAATGTCAACCTCTCTAGAAGTTTGTGCCCTAGATCACTATAAAAGGAAGCCTTCCTCTCTCTTTTTCACATCCACTTTTTATGAGCAAGAATCCACTCATCATTGAATTCAAGCAATCAAGAACCAGGCAAGAATTCATCCACCTTCAAGCATTCAAGATCCAATTCATCAAGGAGATCCATTAATAGCCATTGAAGGATTCAAGCTCTATGGAGCCCTCTTGTTGAAGATTTCTCCATCCATGTCCATCCAAGCCTCTTCCTAATCCAAGATCCATTCAAGATTGGTTTTGAAGATCTAATGCCATTGATTTGAGACATCCTACATACAATTATACATTCATTTGGAGCATCCCTACTTGTGGATTCAAGGATTTGAATCCTCACAAGGATTTCAACATAAGCAAGGTGAATAGTTCCATTTAGTTTGTTTATATATATTGCAATTTCAATTACATTTCAAGGTTGATTCCAAACTAGGGTTTGACTAAGGAAAACCCCCCATCCAAATAAAAAAAACCATTTTTCTTGTAGGTACAGGTATAGGACAATGAATTGCAGTTCAGATCTAGATACCCTTTTCGGTGAACTTTCAAGATCTATGAACATAATTTCCATCAGAGCTATTTCAGTTCAAGGTCGACCTTCACTAGGGGGTAAGATTGTGCCCCGGGGTGAGATTGTACCCCGTTATTTGGGTCAAGGTCGACCTTCCTCATAATTGAAAAATTTTTATGGTTTTTCTCTATCTCGACATTTCTAGTCCGAAGTAGGTTGTAGAATTCCCCTAAACTATGCACAAACATAAAAAATCATCACTTTCGAGATTTTCCCTATTTTTAGGTTAGTATTTGTCTTCTATTCATTTAAGATTTTGAGCACATAGTTTCTATAGAAAATTATAATATTTTATTATTTCTTCATATTCTCCATAGTTTGATTCATTTGTGTATTGATCACTTCTTTGTGATTAATCAATTTGGATCTCTCTTTTTGGGAATTTGGATTAGGGATAGATCCTGTATTCCTCCATCCTCACATAGATATAACAATATTTTATAAAAGGATAAAGATAGATCCAACACATATTATTTTTATCCCTTTACACTAAGCAAACAAAATATTTTCTCAAAGAAGACTAGGCAACCTACAAAACCACCTATTAGAAATCTTGTTGAATGAGCATCTTTGACAAGAAATTCTCTAAAAAAGGGGTTATCTACAAATAAGGGTTTGGAATTCAAGATAAGAAGAGGCTAAAGAATGTGGTTTTTATGCTTTGTCTTCATCTTTTCATCCTAAAAAGATGTGTTAGGCTATAAAAATGATCAAACACCAACAAGTATCAATTGTCAGGGCTAGCTGTCAGTCAAAATTTGAAATCCAAATCTCAAAAATTACCCCAAAATCTGATACAAGAATTGAAAATTAGAGTCAAAACTCATACGATAATATACCAGTTCCCATATGAAAATCTATAAATGATATGCCTCTGGGTTCCTGCACACATGACAATTGAAATCTCATATGACAATACCCAACAACCAGTATGACAATGCAAATTGTTGTCTATCGTACAATAGACAAAATGTTTTGATACGACAATCTGCAAGTGTCATACGAGATTGTACGAAATAAAAACTAAAAATTGATGATTGAATTTGAAATGTCAGAAAAATGAAAATTTTATAATGGAAACCCAATGTTGAGACCCACGGTGGGCACCAAAAATGTGTGTGTGAAATTGTACCTGTCTGTGGACACAACACTTGAGTAAAACATTATTGGTTAACAAATCAAAAAATTTGCAATAAAGACAAGTATCATTAACCAAGTGATTTATTGCCTTCTATTGGATGAGAGTATAGTATTCTTAGAAATAACCGAGATCAATGACAATGCAACACCTAAACAAAGGATTTGAATGATGAAAACTTATGAAAAATGGATGGAAATTAAGCTATATTTTTAAATTTTTCTATGCAATATGGATGAAAAACATGTAAAATGATGTAAAATTAGATGAAAATATGAATTAAAATCTAATCTGGCAATGATAAGAAAGCTACAAAAATGAATAAAACAATGATAAACAAGAATCTCCAAATTGCACAATCTCACAACTACTAGATTGCACAAGCAAGATTCTCCAAATTAGCGGTCGTTACTGAGCCTTGTTTATATAGAAATCCAGGGTTTTTGAGAACTCATGGAAAACCATTAATCTCTCCCTGATCAACTCAGATTAGTTGTTGAGTTATCAGAAAATTAGAAAGAGTTAACTCACAAAATCATGCAAAATCAACTTTTTAACTCAAATCGGGAGTTCAAATCACTTTTTAACTCACAATCACATGTTGAGTCCAAAAAGTTAACAAATTGAATTGAATAGTTGATTCAAACTTTAACTTCTTTTCTAATTGTGCATGGATAATTATGAATTTATTTAATATTTCATGTGTTTTATTCTCAACTTAATTGATTTTTGAATAAAAATAACTGATTGATGGGTTAATCAATCATTTAATCAAAATTTATCCCAAAACTATATCATTAAATTTGACAAGTTAATTTAGTCAATTAAATAAACAATTAATCAATTATTTTTAGAAATTTTGATTTATTGTCAAATAAAAACAATATTAATTAGGAATAAATTCAATTAAATCTAATTAAATAATTAGGGGGCATAATTAAATTTAATTAATTAAATATTAAACATATTCAATTAATTAACTTTGGGATAAATAAAATAACATCATTTATCGCCAAATAATATTTAATTAAAGATAATTAGGATAAATTAGGAATATTTATAAGAATATTTAGGAATATTCCTCGATGTAGAATTAAGATAAGATCAATTAGGGTTTCGATGATTTGATGTGTAGTTGTGCCTTAGGTTAGGAATTTTATGTTGATTTCAATCAATTTGTCGATGTATGAGGTCAATGGTCCTCAAGCCCATTTTTGGGGTATTATAGCGAGAATGGGCATTGACTGTGCGGGATCATGATCGTACTTTTTTGTAAGCCTTAAGGCATTAAATTTTGTACTCACAAACCTGCTTTCATACCCTCATGGGATCGCTCATTGACCAGGTGGGATCACTAATTAAACTTGCGGGATTGTGGCTGCATGTATCACTATAAATTCCTATCAGTTTTTCTTTTTACTAACTTAAAATTTCAGACTAACAGTCCCGCGAGATTGCTTGTATAGTCTGTGAGATCACATATTTGTTAATTATGGGATTGTAGGAACATGTGGCAGGATCGCAAATTAAATTGTTAAAAATAGAACTCAAATATTTATTTTGGTATTTAAAAAGAACCACAATCCAATCTCAAATGCCTAAAAGTTAATCAAATAAATCTGCATTTTTTTTCTATTTTAGTAAATTGTGTTTTCAAAGGTCTTCGGAGTGTTTCTGGGTCCATGTTGCTTCTAGGAGTTGTGTCTCCTAAAACTTGCCTCTAGATAATTGTATTATCTTTCCAATGGTGTAAGCAGCGTGTTGTTTTGAGCTGTGAGCAGAAAGTTATGCCTTCTGCAAGTGGGCCTAACTTTCAAAGTAATTTTTTCATCATTTAGTTGTTTGTTCTAATCAAATTGGGCTCTAAGAAAAACAAATCTTGAGTGCATAATCATAATGAACAAAGTGATCAAACAACCTCATTTTCGGTTCTAAAAACAAAGAAAAAATTCAACCTTGAATGCAAAAGGATAAAACACTTGCAACATCTTTCAAAGAAATTTTCTTATTTTTGCTTTCAAGGAAAGAACAAACCAAAACAATAAACATGTGTGCTTGAAGGTTTTGGCATAAAAGAAGAAGACTTAAATCAATTTGGAAAAGAACCCTTTCTTTGTGTACTTATTAGGAGTTTTTCAATTCTACAAAATCCTTGTTAGCTAAGTGACATAAAATAGGTTGAACTTGGACAAGTTCACTTGTTTTACTTCTAGAGAAGCCTATCTAGAGACAAAAGTTCTTCCTCTTTAGAGAAATGACTTCAAACCAGTACTTCCCCAGTTGGTATAGAAATAAAGCACAGATAAAACTCTCACTTCATCCCCTCAAGCTCGGGAAATGCATGTTGATGGTAGCCCAAGGTAGGTGAATATCCCTACTATTTTGGCATGGTCAACTAGGCTCTTAAGTGAGTCACGCACATACAAACCAATTGGGAGGACACCACCGACCAAATTAAACACTTGTTAAAATAGAAGCTTCCCGATCTACTCCCAAAGGTGTTAGAATCTTTGTGCAAGGATCGATCCAAGTGGTTCCCCGGATCACCTCAAGATTACTCACCATCTGTATCCCTTTTTTGGGATACCAAGTTGTGGACAAAGATTTTGATACTATCCTTCCCTTAGGTAGTTCTGTTTGAAGTGTTTTCAAATTTCCAAGCTCAGTACAAACATCTGTCAAAACATACACATTTTTTGGGAACACTATCAGATTCAGTGGTCAATCATTTGCATGTATCCCAAAAAGTTTCTTTTTCCTTTGTCAAGATTTATTTCAGAGTATCTTTGTTGAGTTTGTCCTTTTGCATTAGAAATATCAAAACTAAGCCAAATCTTGATCAAAATTATCCAAACATCTTTTTAGAAAGAGTCCTCAAAATTAGATACCCAAAGCCTTGCTTCAATCTAGTTGCCAAATCTTTCCAAGCTATGTCTGATTTGATCAAACACAAGAAAGATAAGCTTCCCAATTCCTGAGTCTATCAAGAGAAGAATATTACAAAAAGAGACCTAAAATATCACCAATCTTCCCTCAAAGAAATCCAAGTAGAAGAAAAGTATCAAGAGAAACTGGACAATGCAAGCTATAATGCAAGAGTAAAATAGTTTGCATCCTAGTTCTAGGTCAATCATCTCTATGTCAATCTAGAGAGAGAAGACTAGTGTGGCCCACTACTTATCCATCATTCCTTCAAAATCTTACATCCTATCTCAGCATCCTTTGCATCCTAGATCATCCTTAGATTCATCTTTGCATCACCATCCATCCTTAGTTGCATCCTAAGTCATTATTATTTACATCCTTACTTCATAGGTCATCCTTTTTAGCTACATCTAGGTCATCCTTTTAGAAACAACATCATTTAGTCATCCTTCATCATCCTTCCATCAACAATCCACCAAATCAAAATCCTTGCCTCATTCTATCATCCACCATCCTTGAATAAGTCAAAACTCACCATCCCTGAACCAAATCTAGTGATCCAAATCTTATCACTTAGTTTCATATCCTTTGAGTTTCTTCAAATCCTTATCCCAAATCAGAAATCCCCACCCTATGACTAAGATTTGTCTAGGGAATTCTTACTTGTCCTTGTTAGCCTCATCATCTTGAGCAAGAGATTGGTGTGCATTGACAAGAATCTCATCTTCCAAAGCTCAACAGTCTATCTTAGGATAACAAACCTCTTTGATCCTACATCAGGAAGTGACAACTCATTGACCAACACCTAGTAATCTTTCACCATCCTCCACTAAACCTCTGTCATCCTTGATCCAAGTCAAGCATCCCACCATCCTTCAACATCCCACTATCCTTGAGTTGTTCCATAATCCTTGCATCATATCTTAGAAATCCACCATACTTAGAGATTATTTAGATCTGTATCCATCATCCTTAGAGTTTTTAGGAGCATCTTGCATCCATGCATCATCTTCATTCTATGCCTACTAAGACACGATCCAAGAGGAGAAGAAATATGGATCCCAATTTGGCCACTAGTTCATCTGATCCTAACAATCCTACTAGTGCGATGGTAACCTACAATCCACAACTCCCACAAATTGAGAATGTGTGGGAAGACCCAAACAACCCCCCCACTTAATTTTCCATGCAAACATTTATTAGAAATAATTGATCAGAATAGACAGGCTATATTAGCCAACTTCGCACAAGAGGGTACTTCCATTCCACTGCATTTCCAACACCTCATTCCCATCAAAAAAATCCACATCCTAGCTGAAATCTATACCCCCATCATCCAACAAATTTTGGATCCTAACTTACACATATGTCAGGAAGCATCACCAATCCCGCATCTATTGCAAAGCAACTTCACAAATCCCACAACACAAGAAATAGTGCAATCCACTCCCTTTTCCATCATGGGAACACCATCATCTTCTATAGTGTCAGAAGTTGTCACTCAGACCCAAGGATTCACACAAAACCAACCTCCACCTTCCACATAAGATGATACAAAAATGGTTCTTCCACCTTCCATGGGCCAAGCAACATCATCCTTTCCAAGGGTAATGCAACCATTCCCCTCTTTCTCTCAACAAACTTATGCATCAATACCATCTTTTTTGGGGGAAACATAATCATTTCCCTCCTTCACTTTGCAAGCCTCCACATCAGCATCATGTTTCCCATGGGGAACACAAGCATATTCTTCCAATACTCAACAAGCATTTACCCAAGCATACATTCCACCTCTGCCTTTCATCACTCACACACAAGCCAAGTATACATCCTTCACTATAGGGATGCCCTTCATGGGATCTCATAATCCCCCATTCACTTTCCAAACTCCCACCATCACATATGTATTTCCCATGTCCTTTGCATTGCAACTCTCACCACAAACTGGCTCTCACTAGGGACTCAGCTAAGTAGAAATGTAAGCTTTGGGTATACCAATCCAATCCCACATATCCATGCCCACAAAATAACAAGCCATGTTCCCCCAAGTAGCACAATAATAATCAAAACATCCGCTAGCTTCATCCTTTCCTTCATATACCAACTATTTATTCATACCACCTACCACTTCACAAATAGTTCCACCACCCCAACAACAAAGCTCATCTCATCTCACCAGCTACCTTGCACAACCACCTCCTATCACCAGATTCTCATCATCTATTCCACCCCTAAGAAATGTAAGAATGCATCCCATCTACATCAACCAAGCTCAAAGCTAAGTGTATCAAGGACCATCCTATCAACAAGATGCATTATTCCGTCAGCCTCCTCCACAAGAGTAATAGTTCCTAGTGTAGCAACAACAACATCCCATCATCCCCCAGTAGTAACAAGCATCATCCTATCCAACATAGCAAAAATATACCATCATCTCCCAACAACCAAATCCCATTGTACCCTAGAACCAACAAGAAACTCCATACATTCCACAATAATACACTCCTGCACCTCAGCAACAATATCCTCCCCAACAAACATCACCCCAACATCCATTCCAATCCTCCTATCTTGCTAGGAAATTTCCATATCCAAATCTGCAATATCCACCACAAACTCATCCTTATTCACCAGCACCATCAGACCCTTTCCCAATGGGAGTAACCACTCTAATGTTGATCAACACTGAATAGGAGGAGATGAAGAACACTCTTAAGGAGCTCAAGGCCGGAACAAAGAGCAAGGCCTTCAAATTTGACAATGTATGCCCCTATCACTTTGACAGATCAATCACAGCCATACCCTTTCCCAAACACTTCGAGACAACCAAATTCAATAAATATCAAGGGAAAGGAGACCCAATTAGCCATGTCAAATATTTCTATATGGCTTTCCAAGAAGAGGCATATAGGGATAACTTCCTTATGCACCTATTCCCAAAAATCTTGTGAGGAACTGTTATTGAGTGGTTTTACAAGATACCTTATGGGATGATCACAACCTTTGCATAACTCTCTAAGAAGTTCATTGCTCAGTATGCCCATAATGTCAAGAATGAGTTTTCATTATTAGACCTTTGCAACTCAAAGCAGAAAAGAGGAAAGCCTAGCTGACTACTTGCAATGATGGAAGAACCTCAGTACACAGTTATCGTATCAACCCCTTGAGAAACATCTTACCAAGATCTTCATTGATAACCTTCATCCTAAACTATCCCACTTCATGAAGATGAACTACATCCAAACCTATCAAGATATCAAAAGCAAAGGGATATACATCAGTAGAGGCCTCCTAGACAAGGGTACCATCCAAAAATACAAGGACGATTTCCACAGCAAGTAATGACTAGCCATGCTACTGGAATAGAAATAAGAATTCTATTACTGATGGAGCCATAGACACCAAGCATGTCCAAATTGTCATGGCTGGTCTTACACCAACTTCTACATATTAACAAAAATAACCTCATAACAATCAATAACCCATGCAAAACTATCAGCACCAATAAAATCAAGAAAACCAAGCAAAATAGGCCAATGCCATATCCACTACTCCAAATCAGAATAGACCTCGAGTCCAGACCCATCAATGATGTACCTTCAGACCTCTTGGTGAACCATTGGATGTAATATTTCATTGAATGGCCAAAGCCAATCTAATCACTTACCCACCAACTCAGCAATTTGATGATGCAACTCCCAAGCCTAACTGGTATAAAGAGCATGAGTACTATGATTATCATCATGTTAAAGGACACACAACACTAAGGTGCATGAAACTAAAGCACTATATCCAAGATCTCATCGATAGAAAAGAGATCCAAGTGGACAAGCCAGCCCAATCTTCACCTAATGCCAATATGTAGATCTATCAGAATGTGTTCCCTCAACACAATGCTAGGAAGAACCAAGTCAATACCAATCCTCCACCCCAGAACCAAGGCAAAGGAAAACAAGGAGACCATGCTGACCATAAAGACTATACTACTACCCATATCAACTATGACAAATTTTTTGGATGTATAAGTCAAGTTGAGCCCATAGTTAATGCCATCCATATCAAGGGAGCAGACAGTCAGTGTGTTGTCACCAACCATAGAGGCCAGATATCTATCATCGGTGCTAATACAAGGCCAACACACTATTGGTGTTTGAAAATGCTTACGCCACTTAGGGCTGCCAATATGCCTTGAGACTAATGTTAGGAGTGGTTAATTCCAAGTATGAGATCTCTGCAAGACAATTGGACCAACTATAGGGTCTTAATATGCCCTCTTCTACTTCTGGCTCTGCAAAACCAAGGTGAGTGCACCTAATCCAGAAAAAACTCCACTCACTACACACCTTATACTTCTGGATTCATAAAGTAGATCATAGTAAAGGATTACTAAATACTAACCAGGTATTCATTGAATCAACTCTACTATGCAGGGTAAAATGGTCTTGTGAAGGGTATTACTACTATCAACCAAATAATGAAAAAGACTTGAAATGGTGTTGATATTCAAAGATGCAGGAAATAGCCAAAACCCATCAAACATTGGACTCAACTAAATATACTAGCCCTTGATCAGTGCCATTATCCATTGGGAAAATCATCAAATGCAAGTATAGAAACATGAACCAACTACTATCAAAGACTCAAAGCCATAAATACAACTATTCCATCCCATCCACTACTTATAAGATCCTTTTGTAGACAAGTCTAATGAATCTATGCCCTATCCAAATTATTTTTCACTTGATCCTAGATCAAGAACTAAAGACTAGAACATATGCAAAGGTAACCCTATGCAATGGACAAGAAAATCCAAAACTCATAAAACTGACACCAAGGAGAGACTTGAAAGCTTGAAACAATTATATTAAGTATGATGAATCATGTACATGTCTATACCAAAGATGAGGCAACCACTTCAATAACCTGCAAAAGATGCAAAGAAATTCTATTCAGCCTCCTACAATGTGACAGAGTTTACTACTTCCCATAGGAACCAAATAGAATGGAACCCTTACAAAGTCAAAACTTCAACCATTTATACCACTAGCTACCTTGGAATCCCAAAGATAGGATGTAACAAGCTTCAGACAGCTAGAGTATAGGTTACAATAGCTAAATCTAAAAACTCACTGGAGGGAAAACTAGCACCAATCTATCAGAAACAAGAATGATCCACAAGAAAGATAAAATCTTCAAATCTATACCCAGGATCACAAATTCATCATGAATAATAGTCTGACCAGACCATCAAAACACCTTGAGCCAACAAAAACTATCCTCCCCCACATAGCAAAACATTTGCAAGCAATCACCCAACTCACTGGACCACACTGCAACAATCGATGCCACCAACCAAATCAAGAAATGGCCAGAAAACCATAAATTCTGGTACTTCCTGTCAAAAAACCATGTCCAAGTTTGAATTTGAATTCCAATGGTCAAGTCTTTGGCACCCAGCTCATTTTAAAACATGGTCATTGATGATCCATCCTTCCCAGAAAATCAAGTGGCCCCTAAAGGAATCTTGGTTTACATTTATGCCTGGTCGCATGATCGCAAGACACCCTACTCACCCTTGTGATCATGCGACCGCAATCACTTAGCCACACAATGCCAAACACATACCCTGTTGAAAAGTCCTCGGTCACATTCCCTTCACAACTCCGCAACCGCAATGTCAACAACAGTTGTTGCATGTTTGCAGAACATGAAACTAACTCATGTGAACATGTGACAAACTGTCAGCATCCCTTTCATAGAACCACCGCCGCTAGATCCTTCTTTTAAAATTCACAGGCTCCATGCACTTTATATTTCTTTAAACAAAATCAATGGTCATCATTACACCACAATGCTAAAAGTCAAGCATCTCACCTCAGTGGTATAACGACAACCACCCAATTTTTGTAGACCTATAGACGCTCTACTTCCTTGGAAAACTATGGCCCCACACAGGAAGATCAATGACCATCTCAAGTTTGCAAAGACTTCCAAGATTCTATCAGATTTCATGCCCACTGTCAAATTGAGAATCTTCTCCCTGCTCTGACAACCTTCTGCTAGGATACAAAATCAATGGCCATTGCAAGATCTTAAGCCTCTGACACACTTGATGAGATCATACGCCATTCATCGATTTACTGACAGGATCAGGACCCACTGACACATCCAAAAACTAGGTCCCATTGACAACATGCCACTGTGCAAATACATGGATGAATCAAATAGCGCCAACTGTGCATACGTATCAATGGACCCACCTGCCCTCCTTATGAGAATCAATGACTGTCACTATACTATTGCATTAAAGGTTGAGCATGTTTCATTAATGGTATAACGACAGCCACAAGATTAAACCGAACTTTAATCTACCTGAATGCCAAGAAGACCAGTCCCACTGACCACACTCTACTTCATACTCCCATGGACCAATGAGATACCACCAAGTCAGCTCACTTGGCAGCGGGACCACCACCAAAGATACGTTTGAGACAAATGAGATCAATGGCAAGTGCATGATCTCATGAACATGGAATATTCCTTACACTCATACACCGACCATCGATCTCCTCCCTCTGCCGCTTGAAGAATCTGGCCCCACCAACCATCGCACTTGCACACTTAAGACCGATGAACAAGGAGTGCCGACAAAAGAGAAGAAATGCAAGGTCAAAAACACACAAGGTTTTCATGCAGACTAAAAGGTAGCAAGGAGACCGAAAACATCATGGGTTTTCAAAAACATTGTGGGTTTTTGACACTATGACATATTATGAGATTATTTCCTGCAGACCTTAAAACTTGAATATCTCCCTAGATTTTATGATTTAGGAGATGCAATCTAAACTAGATCTAGGTGACACATTGAAGAACACATGGCTAAGGGCACACACCATAGAACCAAGCGGATCTACTTCGCAAGACAAAACTATGACTGCAGGCTGGGCAGAGACAACATTACTAAACTTGCAGGGAAAAGGCCATTTTCATTGGATTTTTGCATTGACAGGAAAATGGACTAACACACACAATGCCCAATACAATCTTCTAGAACACCTTTGGAATAAACCTGCCCAAATTTCCATCCTTGACCTTCTCTACACTTCACCCATCCATCAAGATATCCTTAACCAAGCCCTCCAAGAAGGACATGTCCCCACATACATTAATACCACCCAATTTGAGAAGCTTGTAGGAAATTTATCAGCATCCTCTACTCTTTCCTTCAAGCCATCTAACATACCAATTGTTGAGCTTGATCACAATCTCCCTCTCTGCATCACCATCATGGTCAGAGACTTTTCCATTAAAAGGTTCATGATAGATAATGGCTCCGCCCTAAATTTGTGTACCTTGAAATTCATTTAGTAAATAGTGTTCACAGAGGCTAACATATCACATGATTTCATCACCATCAAGGCATACAATAACTTGGAGCATACCTTTGAAGGTACCATTATTTTTCCTATCAAGCTAGGCCCAACAACTTAAGACACCATTTGACATGTTGTTGATCTTGACCTATCATATAACATCCTCCTCGTTCAACCATGGATCCATTCCATACAATCTGTACCATCTACTTATCACCAGTGTATCAAATTTCTACATCAAGGCACTAAGATCACCATCCATGCAGATCCCCAACCCTTCGCATACTCCCATGCATTGGGAGCTTCATTCCCACATTACACCCATTATCCTAGAATCAAAATTGGCGCTTCTATCGCCAACTCATCCCAATCCCATAGCGATCCAAAAAAAATCTTAGCCTCAACTCTCTCATCCGTCAAGATCAATAACCAGGGCTGTGGTGTATACAACCTAAATGATGCTTTCATAGTAGGGGCCCTCCCACTAGATCCACATACACAAGGGCACCCAATCCACCAAAAAAAGACCACTCAAGCCAAGCATGAAATAAAGCAATTGGGACCATTAACATTTGTCTCCCATGGAAATATAGATAGCCTTGAGATGGGCCTTGACATTAAGTAGTGGCTATACTAAGATCCCCCACCTCCTGAAATTGAGCTTCTTAGTTACTTCAAGGAGAAATATCTAGCATCACACAAGTACACCACAGAGAAATGGAAATATCAAGGCGGTGGTCTAGGACCACAAGATAACAGCAGCAAAGACCCAATCATAGCCTCAAAGAATCCAAAATATCAAAGTCTTGGCTTTAATACCCCTTTCCTGTGTATACAAGAACCTAATACCGCAACTGGGGGCACCAAATTACCCAACTTTCCCCTCTTGAATATCTAGGACAACCTTGTAGAGATTGAAGACATCCCTAAAGAGGAAGAAAAGAAATCCTATGATGACATCTTCGATGATGATACCCTCTTGGGAACTTCTGTCCTCCATCAACTTTCCATTAACATCATTGAACTTCCCCTCATCCATTCCAAACTCATAGACTTGGGTCAACCAAGCGTCACACATATTGATGAGTTCCAAAGAACATAAGCTCTCCTAAGATTCATGGGAGCATCACGCCAACAAAAAAATCAAGATCAGGAATCAACTCATGTCTGTAAGCTCGACCCTAAGGGATATTTTGGGGAAGAGATAAACTTTAGCTGCAAAAATGAAAAAGAAACTGAAAATAATGAGTCCTTATGTGAAAACCCCCTTGGGGTGCATTTTGACTCTAAAAAAGTAAAAATAAAGGACATATCTTCTAGTGAAAACCTCTCTGAGGTGCTAGAAGAGGAAGACTTGCCTCTTCCTCTCATCTAAGATTATAGACCAGAATAATTAGCCATCATCATTGAGGAAATAAAGCTAGTCAACTTGGGCACTGAAGAATTACCAAGGATAACCTACAGTACAACATCTTTAACCAAGGGTAAAGAAATGGCTTTCACTGCACTTCTCCAAGAAGCCACCACAAATTTTGCATGGTTATATGCACACATTCCTGGGCTTGATCCACATCTAGTTGTTCACAATCTTGTCATGGACCCTATTGCTAAGCTAGTAAAGTAGAAGCTACACAAAATGCATCCTAAAGTAGCCCTATTGGTGAAGGAAGAATTAGAAAATCTCCTACAATCCAAAATCATTAGAGCCATTGATTATTTAGAGTGGATCTCTAACATGGTGCATGTCACTAAACCTTTAGGAGAGATAATAATCTATACAGACTTTAGGGACTTGAACAAAGCATATCCCAAGGATGATTTTCCCTTACCCAACATTGACATGATAATGGATCTCACAGTAGTGCATGAGATGTTGTCACTCATGGATGGCTTCTCAGGGTACAATTAGATCTAAATAGTAGAGGAAGATCAACACAAAACAACATTCACCACACCATGGGGTACTTTCTACTACAATATGATGCCATTTGGTCTAAACAATGCAAGAGTCACATATCAATGAGAAATGACAATAATCTTCCATGATATGATATACAAAACCCTAGAAGACTATGTGGATGATATCGTTGCAAAATATAAGACATGATGTGAATAGCTAGACATCCTTGAAAGTGTCTTTAATAATCTCCACCATTATGGCCTAAAGCTAAATCCAAAGAAGTGTGTCTTTGGTGTGACATCTGGCAAGCTATTGGGATTCATCATATCATGACGTGACATAGAGATTGATCCCAAAAAGTTCAAAGCCATAACAAAAATGCCTCCACCAAGAACACTCAAACAACTTAGAAGCCTATAGGGTAAACTTCAATCAATGCATCAGATCATATCATAGCTAGTAGACAAGTGCCAACCTTTCACACATCTTCTTCACAAGGACACAAGCTTTAAATGGGATGCCATCTATTAGAGAATATTTGAGAAGCTAAACAAATATTTGGCTAACTCTCCCATCCTTGTACCACTAGTTTTATGATGCCTTCTGATCCTATACATCTCTACAAACACTACTGCATTGGGGGCACTCTTAACACAACATGATGACAACAAAAAAGAGTGAGCCATATACTATATCAGTCAAACTCTTGTCATTTATGAGCTCAACTACTCACCAATGGAGAAATAATGCCTCACAGTGGTCTTTTCCACTCAAAAGCTCAGACATTACATGCTTAGCCACATAATCAAGTTCATCTCAAAGGTGGACCCATTGAAGTATCTTCTATCAAGGACAACTCTCACAAGCCATATGGGAAAATGGGTCATGTTTCTAAGAGAGTTCGATATCTAGTAGATCGATAGAACAGAGATCAAAGGGAAAGTAATTTTTGATCAGCTAGTTGAAGCACCACTGGTGGATACATACCCTCTAATCATGGAATTTTTCAATGAGCATCTCTATATGATTGAAGAACAACCAATCTGGAAGATATATTTTGATGGCTCCTATACATCACATAGATTAGGGGTGGGCATCCTATTTGTCACTCCTCAAGGTGACTATATCCCTAAATCATTCAAATTGGGGTTCCCATGCACTAAAAAAATTGCAGAATATGAGGCACTTGTCTCAGGCCTCAAAAAAACTATCCAATGGAACATCACATAACTACAAGTATTTGGAGATTCACAACTAATTATCAAGCAAGTTCTAGATGAATTCCAAATGAAGGACGACAAGCTTCTTCCCTACAAGGAACTAGAAGATAGATTAAAAGAGCATTACCTAAGCCTATAGTTCATGCAAATACCAAGGCTTCATAACAAAGAGGTTGTCGCAATCGAAACCATTAGATCCTTACTATAAATCCCTCGCAACTCATCACAATATGAATTCTTAGTCGAGTAGCTACACATTCCTACTTATGAGAATGCCGATTAAAGAATGGTTTGCATCTTGGTTGGTGCTCAGTCCCCATGCTACCACAACATCCATGTATATCTTTAAAATGGTATCATATCTCCCCATCTCACCAATACCCAATGCCAAAACCTAATTTTTAGAGCTTCCCTCATTCTCTTGTAGCCAACACCCTTTATCATTGAGGATATCACAACATCCTCTCTAGGTGTTTAGATTCAAATGAGGCCATCCTAGATTTACAAGAGGTTCACACTAGAATTTGTGGTGCCCACATAAGTGGCATGGTCCTAGCAAAGAAGTTTCTTAGAGTCGGGTATTACTAGAAAATAATGGAACATGATGCTTGTAAATTTATCAAGAAATGTCTACCATGTTAGCAGCATGTAAATCTAATTCATGGTCTAGCACAAGACTTGAATTCCATTGTGCCACCATGGCTATTTTCATGTTGGGGCTTCAACCTTATTGGGTTAATGAATTCCCTTTCCTCCAATGGATATAAATATATCGTAATAGCCACAGAGTACTTCACAAAGTAGGTTGAAGTAATTCCTCTCATCCTCACTACTGGCATTCAGATATCCAACTTCATCCTATACCACATCATTTGCCACTTTGGCATCCCTTCCACCATCTTCACAGATCATGACACACCTTTTTAAAACCAACATGTGGATGATCTATGTGCTAGACTCCACATCCACCATCATTTCTCTAGCTCATACTTTCCTCAAGGAAACAACCAAGCTGAGGCAACCAATAAAACCATCCTCAAAATCATCAAGAAGGTTGTCAATGATTCTAGTCGTGACTATCACCTCCAAATAAATCCTGCCCTTTGGACCTACCATAATTCCTATCACACTCCCATAGGCACCACCCCATATTCTCTTGTATATGGTGCCGAAGTCGTTATACCCATCGAGGTCAAGCTCCCATCCTTGTATGTCTCCATGAAGAACTATACCATAGATGAAGACTATTGCATGGCACACCTCACATAGCTAGACTTGTTAGATGAAAAGAGACAACAAGCATATGATCACCTAGTTGCATACCAGAATAGGCTCAAAAGGAGCTATAACAAGAAGCTTCATCCTAGATAGTTCCAAGTTGGCGACATGGTCCTCAAAGAAAATTAGAAAGTGCAAGCACATTGAGAGAAAAAAGCTAAGTTTGAACCTACTTGGTTGGGTCCCTACATTGTCACATCATTCTTTGGCTCTGGAGCCTATCAATTACCAACACGAGAAGGTGAGCCCTTAAATGATCCTATCAACATCATACATCTAAAGAGGTTTTATGCTTGAACCAGATCCTGAGAAATCCATAAAATCCATAAAAATTGGAAAAATATAGAAACATACAGAAAAAATCAAAAAAGAAAAAAAGAACAGAAAAATAATCATCCAAATGGTGAAAACTTGGCAATTCAAGCACCTTGGAAAAGTATGTTAGTAAAAACTTGGAAACAGGCACCATACATAGTGGACTGAGTCAATATCTATCAAACTCCCATTTCCCCCCATCCCCATTCATTCCCATCTCAATACCATCCACATCCCCACCACCAGCCCATCCATCCCAAGGTGTTCTATCCTCAAGCCTATTCAATGCAGCAAACAGAGTCCTATCCCAAATCCTAAGCTTCCTTTATATATCTTGTATAGACAGACTTTCCTATCCCAATCTCTGAGCTTCTATAAATATCCATTGTACATATCTCCCCATCCATTGTACATATCATTGCATCTTGATGTACATATCCTCGCCAGTCCTATAGTAGCCATTGATCAGATAACCTTGTCCCACCCAGCCTCATACTTCAGCAACATCTTTTGTTGACTATCCTTGATCACAATGATTATCCTTGACTCATCATTTACCAACAATAACACATGTTCTCCTCACCAACCAGGTCCTTGAGGATGTATCCTTCCTCCTGTCTGACCTATTCTTCCATCAGGAATCAAACTAGGTCTGTGTCAGATCTATCCTTCCTCATGTTTAGACCTAATCTCCCCCCATCAATCAAATCAATCCTTCTCCTTGGAAAAGGACATTTTGTGGATTTATCACTTTGGTCTTGGATTTTTTTCCTTTGGATCTTGTTTATCTTTTGCGGCTTCTCAGTGTTCCTCTCCTCAAATTCACCATGATCCTTTATATAATGGCATGCTACAAATGAGGACAATTTGTAGCGCAGTCTTTTGATCTTTCACTTCTGCCTATGAGTCAGTCGGACATGACTCTTGCATGTTTCACATGTGATCTTCTAGGTTACATGGTGTTTCATCCTTCATTCCACCTCATCTTTCATTCCTCCATCTTTTCTCTTGGAAGGATGTTTGTTTCTCCCCCCTTCCCATTTTTCTTCATCCTTTTCCTTCTGTGTTCTTTTCAAGAAAATTCCACAATGTTTACTCTTTGTGTTATTTTCTCGAGGGGAAACAACCCCTTATTCTTCTAAATTCTAGCCTGGGGCATCTTATTTTCTTGTCTTTGATGCCACGCCACTTGCGGCATCACATCAAAGAGGGGAAAAATGTAGACACCTAAAATGCCTTTGCCAAATAAAAATATTTTATTTTGCAAAAACCCTTGATGACATCATCATTTATTAATTATTTATTTATTTGATTAATTAATTAATTATTATGCCAATAATCCCTCCTATTTTAATTAAATTTATTTAATTAAAGAACCTTGGCCAAAAATAAAAAAATAAATTTATTAATTCATTTTAATAAACTCCCAACCCAAACCCTCCTTAAATAAATTAAATATTTATTTAATTTTGAAAAATCCTAGAGATATTCTAGAAAGCCCTAAACCCTTCTACCCTTTCCTAAACTCTTCTTAAACCTAATTAGAGGTTGATTCCTAACCCTCTTAGTCTAACCCACACTCCTTTGACTTTTGGTCAAAACCCCTCATTAATGAGTCTTACATGCTCATTAATGGCTTCTTACACCCTCATTAAGGTTCTTACAACCTCATAATGAATCCCATGTCTTCTCTTTCACCTTGGTTCCCTAGGAACTCTTCCCTAGTGTTTCTTACACATGTGTGAGCAACCCTTAACCCTCATCCTCTTGACCTTATGCCTAACCATACCCCTATTTCTACCCCAAACCTTGACTCTGACCCTAGCTCCACTTCCTAGCCCAAGCCATTCCCAAAATCCTATAAATACCCTCACTTCCAAGAGCATTTCACCAATTCAAACAATCATATTAAGTAGTGTTATCATGTTAAATTACATCTAGACTTAGCTCAATTTTGAGTTTTTGTTAGAACTAACTCATTTCTAAGCTCTCCTAAATCACATCTTAGCTTAGCATTAATGGATTAATATAGTTTATTTCATTTTTTTTCATAGCACTTCATCATATAACATTCATATTTGGGCTTAAAATCAATCTAGCACAATCATTTGTAGCTTAATATGCATTTTATCTTCATTAGGCTTCCTTGAGGCTCTAGGGGAAAATTCGGTGTTCTATACCTGATTATGTGCCACTATGGGGTTCTCATGGTCTCTATTTTATCCTAATCCTTCCCAATCTGCATTAGGGACATGCTCCATGTGTTTTGAGAGAACACCCACATCCCTAAATTAAGAGAAAATTGAATGGTGACAGGGTGCTCCTGTTAAGCTCTATCTAAAGTGTCTTTGCAAATAGATTTTACTATATACTAGGAATATACTATTAGGCTAATGTTTTAATGTCTATGCTTATTCCAAATAGGTTAGGTTTTCTCTGATCACAATATTCCTTTTAATCTTTTTCATAGTGACACCAATATTATGACACCTTGTAAATGACAATCCTATTGTGATATCATTTCTTATTGTTATGTGATTGTTGTCTTTCCATATATAATTGTTTCTTCTTTGTTTGGAAGCTTTGGTATTATATTGAATTTTACCTTTATCAATCATAGCGATGAGTTACTACTTCTTGTAATACTATCATTTATGTGACCACATTGATATACATTTATAATAGGTAGATGATACTCTATGATGAATGATTAATTCCTTTTCATGATAAATGTTGATTCTTAATCTTGTAGTATTGAACTAAATGGTTTCATTCCATATTGGTTTATCCCTTTAATAATTCACCACCTTTAATGTTTGTTTGCATTGTAACTTTCAGCTGCATAGTTATTATTCATTGGCATGTCGGGCTCAACCATTGTGGGAGCCTACTTAATTTCATGTGCTAACTAATAATAATGTGTACCTTCCCTTGCACATGAAACAAACCCATTAAATAAACATGAAGTTTATATTTGTTCAAATTGGATTCTTCTAGTTCAAAACTTATCAGATGTATTGTATAAGTAGTCATGTATATTTGTTCCTTTATAGACATAGGATTAAGATCCCAAGATCTAACACAACTTCATCATCACCCTATAGGTATTTTGAAGACACGGGGCAATTGGATTGGAGAAATTTTTTCTATATTTCTACCATAGTCCATCATTCCATAGGCAATGAGAAATCTTCTTCCCCATTCTATATCTTGACTTCTATTAAAATTTACTTTCTATTACATCTTTTTAGCCAATCCCAAAACTTGTATGGATTCTTAATTTCTCATTTCCTTTTAATAAACTTATATTTGCAGGAGCATGCTAGGATTCTTGGCAATCTTGTATCAACCAAAAATATGTTTATCTTTGAGGATAGATTGTTAGTTTTGATCTTAGTTTGGTGGTGTTCTTGCTTGATTTGGGAGACTAGTTGCTCGGTTTATGTGGTTACTGGGGTGCTCAGTCTCTAAAGAATGCTAGGTGACTAAAGGCATCGGTTCACTGGCACTCGGTAATAACTGTCTTTCTTGATCATGCTTGGCATGGTCAGTTCATTGGCACTCGAATATTTCCTCTATTGCTCGGTGTTCTTACTTACCGACGGGATTATTTGGATGAATCGGCTTGGCTGACTCGCGCATTTAATTTAGGTCACGCTCCTCAAGTTCTGGATTGACTGTTGGACATGTGGGGACCTAGATTTGGTGTTTTGCATTCTTCTATGTGGATTTGGTGACCGTTGGGGCCATCTTTGAGAGTTTATTTATTTTGTAAGGCTATTTGAGAGGCGACTGATATTTTAGCATTTAATATTTGTTTATAGAGATTTATTATTTCATTAGCCGACTTTTGGTTGGGAATCAGTATTTATAGGATGCTTGGGTATTTATTTAGGGAGGATATTGTTGGAAGGAAGGTTAGTAGCCTATGAGGTTAGGGGCAGGAAGATTTCTTGAAAGTTTGAGTACAAGTTTAGATCTTTCCTGGGTGCCTACTAGGGTGTTGCTTGTTGTAGACCTGAACTAGCTGGATGTTGATGTTGGGGAAAATATTCAGATCCTATGAGATCTTGTAGACTATTACTTTCTTTGTAGTTGGCCATAACTGGGAAGGCCTTACAGCTTGACACATTGCATGTAATTGGTGTGTTCATTTTTAAAAACTTCTATTTCTTTGCAGATCTGTTATTGTTTTTGTGTATTTCCGCTGCATATTGGTTTGGCTGCAAGGTCGGTCAGTCCTTAATTGGATCCACCCACCTTGAATACATTATTTAGAGACCTAGCAAACAAAGCTTTCTCCAGATCTCAAAATTTGACAGTCAAGTCCCTAAACTTTCAGTGATCAAATGAGGACTGTGGATGATTGCAAAGATCAATGTTGGCACTTATTCTTTTAATGGAACTCAAGGTTAAGGAAAGTATCCAACAATTTAGTGAATGCCTTTGGTCATGTGATCCCTGAACCAAACCCAAGTTAAGTTAAAAATTGAGTGATGATGAGAAGTCTTCATTCGCGTGTTCACCAGGTCAATATGGGTTAAGGTAAAGGTTTTCAAGAATCAGTATGGACCATTGATGAAGTAAAAATCTAATGGTGAGCGCTAGTTCTTAGAATCAAACCATAGTTAATGAAAAGGTTGAGTGACTTAGTGATTTCTTTTTTCATGTTATCTTATGACCAAACACAAGTTAAGTTAAACATTTAGCGACTGTGAGTTTTCTTCAGTTGCTGGATCACTAGATATAGGTTGAGTTAAAGTAATGAAACATTTCAAGATTCAATGCTAGCTATGGATGGAGGATAGGATCAATGGTCAATGTTTAATCTCAAGACCAGGACTAGAGTTAAGTAAAATATCTAGGGATCACGAGTTGACTTTGATCGCTCATTCTCCTGATTTGACCCTAGTTAAGGATAACCTTTAGAGATCATGAGAATGATTTTGTCGTTGGATCGCCAGATAGAGGTTGAGTTAAGATAAAGGACTTTGAGACTGAGTGTGGGCCATTGATACTGATAGATCAAATAATGGTCACATGTTCTCTAGATGAAACCTCAAGTCAAGGAGGATCATTTCCTTGATCCTTGTTAATTGGTTCTTTTCCTTGACAGATTTGGAGTGGTTTTCAAGAGTTAGTGATAGTAGTTTGTCAATTATATTGTAAATCTGCAAGTGGAAAGAAAAGGAACCAAAAAAATGTCGACTCTACTGGGGATCTGAAATAGCACAAAGGATTTGAACTCATTGAAAGTCATTAGGTTCAACACATTCTTAGAGATCTCTGGCTAGGTTTTTAAGGAGGTTTTGTTTGGTGCATATTTTTTCTTCCTGGAACCCTATTTTTTTCCCTATCCCATTGATATTTTCTTTTAGATTCTCAAGGTTTGTCTGCAAAATTTTCCCATTAGACGTGGGTGGTGACTCAAAGGGTAGAATTAGTGTGGTTATAAGAAAAAAACCATGGATAAAAGAAAGAATACAAGGGCATTTTTTAAGAGACATCTTGAGATTAATCTAGAAGCTTTATCTTGCTTAGGAAAGAATAGATGGCTTAGAAAAGGTGGAGAATCCACCAGTGCACCTATGAGAGAACAAGGAAATTTTGAAGATGGGGTAATACATACATCGGCAAATGAGGAAGGATCACAATACAAGAGCTCAAAATCTAAGAGTGGTCTTTCTGGACAACTTTTATGATACCCCAAAAGTATTTTTTTAGGATAAAGTTGCACTCCTTGCAAATCAAAACACAAAGGCAAGAAGTAAGAATTATGTGCCTAATATGCATCATAACCAAGTCAATCTAGAAAGACAATCATTGGAGCCAAGGAGGGTCCACTCTCCATATCAACAAATCAATGATATTGATGTTTCATCAAGCTCTAAAGACATTATGGTAGACCCTATTGATTTGGGTGCCCTAAGACTACAATTAGTAGAGAAAGATGCAATCTACAAGAGGTTACAAAAGGAGAGCGAAGCTAAGGCTACCAATACATTAATAGAGAGAGAATCTTTCCTCAGAAATATTAATGAATTGAAGGAAAGAAACAAGATATTTTCTTATCCTCCTAAATATTTTCAGCATGATATATTTGGTGACCTTGCTTCCCTAAGAGATGAGAAGGATCACTTGTTATAGGATCATGAGTTTGATCAAGATGGGCTTGTGATTAGACAGGTCCAAAGTTATGCTCCTTAGCCTAAGGAAAAAAACATAATAGAAAATGTTAAACCTTCTACTGTGACAAATGAAAAGGGGAAGCAAAAGATGGTTGACATCAACATAAATGAGCCTATGGTCATACCAAAGATCCCACCACCTATTTCCAGTTTTGACTAGAAATGGAAAAAAGAAAGAAAGAAATAGATGATTTAGCAAAAGAATTGGAGAAAGAAGAAGTTGAAGCATCTATTGCAGAGACAAAAAGAAAGATCCAGTTCTTGAAGGCATCCTCTACAAATAATCAAGGGCCATCTACAACTAAAATATGTATGCCATCTACAAATTCTAATGTTGTATCACTTGGTAATGTGTGTACTCAAAATCCACTTTCTTCTTCATCTACTAAGTTGAGTATTGATCCTAAGAAATAATAAATTAATGCACAAGTAGGTTGTAGTACGATTGCAAATGTAGGTCCCAGTGGATACATTGGATTAAATTTTCAAAGAAGACCTATGCAATTAGAAGGGTATAGGTAGATTAGTTTTGATGGGATACATGTTTATCTAATGCTATTATAACTAAGATAAGAGATAAGGTGCCCAAATTTGTTGGTAATAATGTTGTTAGTTGTGAAGAGCACCTTAAGTATTTTGTAGATATGTTAAATGATTATGAAATTGAGCATGAAGATGTAGTCATGAAATTATTTGTCCAATATTTAGTAGATGTTAGGGACTAGTTTAAAAGACTCCCTGATTGTTGTGTTGATACATGGGATGCCTTTGAAAAATGTTTTAGAGAACAATTTGGTGATAAACCAAATGCCAGTTTCATGTTAAATGAATTCAATAACATAAAGAAGAATTAGAATGAATCAACATCTAATTTCAATATAAGATTTTAAAAGGGTATGCATAAGTTATTTCAAGTTATGATGTTGGATGACAATGTCTGTCTGACCACATACCTCAATGCTTTTGATGGCAAGACTGGATACCAATTGAGAGATAAAGAACCAAGGACTCTCAGAGATGCTTTTAGAATTGCAGTAAATATTGAGAACAATATGAAAATAAATAGAAGATTGGATGGGAAGAGAGATGATCCTAAGTTATTTGGGAGCAAGAACTATAGAAAGGACAATGAAAGGACTATTGGCAATAAGAGGCAAGAAGATGATAAGTTGGACAAGGTGTTGAATGAATTAAAATATCTGAAGGCACCTAGTAACAGGAATGATAAGGTTCCCACTATTGAAAAGCCTCATTTCAACAACAATTTCAATACACATAATAGGTTGCATAATTACCCTTATAACACCCAATGGAAAGATGGAAATCCTATTGTCCTAAATGCAAAGAGAAATAATGATAAAATAATCCCTTATCCCTTGCACAAAGCTATTGTGAATGTTGTAGAGGATACACCATGGTGTATGGCTTGCCAATATCCTCATTCTCTAGAACATTGTGTGGTTGCACAGTCCTTAGTTACATACCAACATGATCAATTTGATCAATTTGATCAAGAAGAGACTAATGATGATATTGGTTGCAACATGACTAGTTCATATCTAGAACATGAAGATGTCTCTAATGCTGATGAAGAAATTGATGTGTGTCTAAAAATACACAAAAAGGCACTTTTCCACCAAGAGGTATTTTTTGATGATGAATATATTGATAAAAAGACATGTAACATGAATTCCTCTTGAGAGAAAGTAAACTTAAGGAGACCTTCAAAGGAGGAAATTGCTAGGATCACTACAGAAATGGTTTCCCAATTGAAAACTAGAAACATGATAGCAAATGATGGCATTGGAAAAGTTGTAGGGATGTTTATAGAAAATACCACTCCTAAGGAACCCACTGGAAATAAATTGAGAAATGATTATTTAGTAAAAGTCAAAAATGTCAAAGGTAAGAAGTGGGAACCAAGGAGAGAAGGAGGTGTCAAGATGTCTAATGTTCATGAAAAAGACACCCAAAAGGAAACTGAAAAGAAAGTTGATACAATGGCCAAAGTTGGAAAAATGAAGGTGACAACAATAGTAAATGCACATGAGAATCAAAATGACATTAAAGAAATGTAGATTGAGATTCCTTCTTCTGCCCCTGTTGACATGTTATCAATTTTGTCTCAAATTACTATCAAGGTTCCCCTATTCGAGTTATTAAGAATCCCTGAACATAAAGACAGAGCTCTGGCATGGGTGGATAGTGTTCATGATAGTAATGTTACTTACAATACCAGTGAGCCACAACTAGAAGCTAAGAAAGAAGTGCAAGTTTAGGGAGTGGTATCTCAGATACCACCTATGTATTTGGATAATTCTGTCAATGCTAGCCTTGAAAACATTGATCCATTTTTCCTAAGCATCATAGTGAATGGAATGATAGTAAAAAATTGCATGATTGATTCAGCTGCATCAAATATTGTCATGCCTTTTAAAAGTACAGAGAGATTGGGTCTCAAATTTGATACTGTTCAAGGAAAATTTTGTGTAATGGACCAAAGAGAAGTGCCTATTATTGGAACTATCAATGCACTACCCTATAAATTGGCAACATATCTAGAGAAAGAATTGACTATGAGTGTCTTGGTTGTAGACATTTCTCCTCATTATGGGATGCTATTATCCAATAAATGGAGTGTTTCCATGTGATGAAGTTTACAGTGTGACCTCTCCTTTGGAACTTTCAATATTGATGGGAAATATATCAAGATTGAGAGAGAGCCAAGGGTGACCCATATTATTGAAAAGAACATTGATAATGAAACTACTTTTTTTGTAGATACTGATATAAATTCTTTCAGGGCAGAAGTTACTGTTCTTGAGAAAGAATCTATCTTGCCCCCTATCACTGTGGATGTGAATACTAAGTCTATGAAAGGTGAGCTATGGGTAATGTACTTTGATGGTGCTAACTGCAAAGATGGTTTAGGAATAGGTATTTTAATCATTTATGCTGAGGGAAACACTTATAAGTTCTCTTTTACATTGAGTTTCTCATGCACAAACAACATTGCAGAGTATGAAGCACTATTGATAGGTTTGAGATTATTACACAAACATGGGATGAAATGTGTGAATGTTATTGGTGATTCAAATTTAGTTGTGTCACAAATAAGATCAGCTTATGGTTCTAATAATAAAAGGTTGAAACAATATAGGAATGTAGTGTGGGATATGATTGAATGTTTTGATACCTTCAATATTATGTGGAAAGATAGGAGTAAAAATAATATGGCTGACCTATTAGCCAATATAGCAATCAACCCTAATAATATCACTTTTGAAGGCCTCTCAAAAGTTGAAACTTGGGCTAGACCCAGTATACCAGATAATATTGAAAACTGATAGGTTTTTTAGGATGACCAAGATATCTTGAGATTTATGAATTGTGAGATAAATATCATGGTCAAGAATTAGATTTCTTAGCCTTGGTTGAGACTACAAAGGGAAATGAAGTTATCCTCAAAAATGAATTCATGCAGCTTAAGGCCAACAAGGTTCCTAAGGGACTTGTTGTTTTATAAATTGTATTTGATAATCAGGATAGAGTCCAAATGGATACCAAGAAAAGAGAGCAAATGGACTTCGAAGAAGTTAATCTTGATACTAGGGAAATACCAAAAAATGTGTATATTGGAAAACAAATGTCTTAGCAAGTAAGAAAGTCTTTCATTGATTTGTTAAGAAAATTCAAGCATGTTTTTGCATGTTCATATGATGATCTAAAAGTTTATAGAGAAGATCTATTTCAGCATGTCATTCCTTTGAAAAAGGATGCTAAGCCCTTCAGGCAGAAGAAGAGACCAATCAATCCTACCTTGGATCCTAAGATGCAAGAAGAATTGATGAAGCTAAGAGATGTTGGAATCATAGATCCAATTAGGTATTCTTCTTAGGTTTCAAACTTAGTCCCTATGAGAAAGAAAAATGGAGATATCAAATTGTGTGTAGATTTCAGGAACTTAAACATCTCCTTTTTGAAGGATAACTACTACTTTCCTAATATGGAAGCAATGTTGTAAAGAGTAACTAGATCCAACTTAATTTCCATGATGAATGGTTTATCTAGTTACAATAAGGCAATTGTGAAAGAATCAGAACAATTTAAGACAACTTTCACAACACATTGGGGAACTTATGTCTATGTAAAGATTCCTTTTGGTTTAACTAATGCTGGTGCTACTTTCCAAAGAGCAATGGATGTTTCCTTTGCAGACTTTATAGATGATTTCCTAGTGGTACACCAAGATGACCTAACTAGCTATTCCAAAAGGGAAGAAGATCATTGGTCTCATTTGGAGAAGATATTTGTGAGGGCTCTGAAATATGACATTTCTTTGAACCCAAGGAAATGTGCATTTGGTGTGATTGAAGGAAAATTGCTTGGCCATCTAGTACAGAAGCAGGGAGTAAGAATTGATCCAGAAAGAGTAATGGAAATTGACAAGATTCAAAAGCCAAAAAATGTAAAGGGAATTCAATCTTTCTTTGGTCAAGTAAATTTATTAAGGATATTTGTTACTAACTTTGCTGAGATCACTAGACCAATATCCAAGATGTTAAATAAAGGATCTAAGATAAAATGGGATGGTGAACCTGATGAGGCTTTCAAGAAAATCAAGCAAGAAATCAAGGATGCACATGTACTAAAAGAACCTAACTATGGTATTCCAATCCATGTATTTTCTTTTGTTTCTTTTCATACTGTTGTTGTAGTTTTATTATAGAAAAATAATGAGGGTTTTGAACAACCTATTGCATTCTTTAGAAAATATTTATAGGCTGCAGGATTAAAATATGATATCAATGAAAAAGAAGCATATGCACTTGTGAAGGCTGTGAAGGCTTTTAGATTCTATTTGATGGGAGCAAGTGTGGTTTCTTTTGTACCAAGTGCTTTAGTGAAAGACATTTTTCACAAAAAGAGGTGTCTGGAAGAAGATGCAGGTGGATAAACAAAATTCAAGAGTTCAACATTGATATCTAGACCACCAAGTTGGTTAGAGGACAAGGATTGGCAAAACTTATGGCACCGTCCAATCTAGATGCAAATCAGGTAAATCAGGCTGAAATTGATGATACATGTGATATGGATAATTGTATTTGGTATCAAGATATAATCTATTTTTTGAAGAATATGAAATGTCCATTGGGAATGGATGATATTAAGAAAAGAACATTAAAGTTGTAGGCAATCAAGTATGTAATCATCAAATGCAAGATGTGGAGAAAAAATTTGGATTGCATACTCTTGAAATGTGTTGATAAGAATCAAGATAGTAAGATGTTAAATCAAATGCATGAAGGAATATGTGGTGGTCATTATATGGGAAAAACTACTGCTCAGAGGATTTTGAGGGCAGGGTTTCGGTGGCCCACAATTTTCAAAGATGCAGAAAAACTAGTGAGAAAATGTGATGCTTGTTAGAGATTTTCTGGTAAGCTAAAATTTTTAGGAAATATGCCACTAAGACCAGTAGAGGTATAGGCCCCTTTCCAACAATGGGGAATTGATTTTATTGGAGAGATACCAAACAATTCTAGTAGGGGACACTCTTGGATCTTAGTTTCTACTGACTACTTTACAAAATGGGTAGAGGCTATTCCCACAAGAAATGCAACAAGTAGGGTGGTGATTGATTTCTTGTTACATAATATTGTCACTAGATTTGGGTGCCTAGAAAGAATTGTTTGTGATAATGCAATGTTTTTTAAGTCTAGTGAATACAAGGAATTCTATGAGAGTTTAGGGATTCAATTGTCATACTCCTCACCTTATCATCCATAAGGAAATGGACAAGAAGAATTATCTAACAAGAGCTTGGTGAAGATTCTTAAAAAGAATAAGAAAGCATGGAATTCAAAATTTCCATTAGCTATGTGGGTTGATAGAGTAATGGTGAAGAAGGCAATTGGGTGTGCACCATTTGACCTTGTATATGGAATACATGCAAGAATGCCTCAAAACAACTTGTTAGAAATGTACAAGTTTGTTAAGCTATATGATGATGATTTAGATGATGAGATGCAATTAAGGATCAAGGATTTGATCAAGCTAGATGAAACTAGAAGGGAATCAGCTTCAAAGAATGCTAGGATGTGGTTACAAGTTAAGAACTTGTATGACAAGAAAGTTGTAGGGAGAAAATTTGAACCAGATGACTTGGTACTACTCTGGAATGCTAGATTGGAGGACAAAGGGAAACATGGAAAATTTGACCCAATTTGCTTAGGACCATATTTGGTTCATGAAAAATGGGGACCGGATTCATATCTTGTCAAAGATCTCATTGGTGTTATTCAAGAATTGCATGTTCATGGACAATTCTTAAAGAGATACTTTCGTTAAGAGGTATTGGTTTTCTTTCCATGAGTACTAGTTAGGATTTTTTACATATTGTAAATTCTTGTATAGGTGTGGTGTGTTTCTTTCCTTCCTAGTGTGGTCATTGTACATAGTTTTTTACTTAGTGCTCTCTATATGTTGTCATTGTGTCAAGTTTGTGGTCTTCTCTCCCAAAAATTCTACGTTCTTGCAGAGGCGCAAGTTACCCATCATCCCCAGACAAAGCCATTGTTAGCCAATTTTTATGTACCTTCAAAGTTTATGAAAATTTTGCATTTATCTTGGAAAAATAGGTCTTTGTTCTTCTTAGGGTTTCACAAAATTGTTATGCTAATGCCTAAACACCCTACCCTTGATCTATTTTCATGTTACTTTTTCATGGCACTTAAGTCCTTTTTCTAGCACATGGTTTTTATTTCCTTTTGTTCATCGGATCTCATAATGTTTAAGTGTTAAAAAATTTCATCCAGTGATCAAGTGACTAAGGAATGTCATATGGTATTCACTGAATCTCTAAGTTCTTAGCAGTTACTCATTTGTATTTAGTGACTTAGCGTGGACCGTTGATGAAGATCTTGATCAATGGTGGTCTTTATATCTCATGATTTAATGAGAATTTAGTGATGTATTCAGTGATTTAGAAAACATAGTTACCTCCTAATCTCTTAATTCCCGTAGTTAGTGGCCTAAGATTCAGTGACCTAATGAACAAAGCTTTCTCCAAATCTCAGATTTGATAGTCAAGTCTATAAACTTTCAGTGATCGAGCAAGGACCGTGCATGATTGAAAAGATCAATGGCTGGCACTTATTCTCTTAATGGAACTCAAGGTTAAGGAAAGTATCCAGGAATTCAAGGAATGCCTTTGGTCATGTGATCTCTGAACTAAACCCCAATTAAGTTTAAAAATTGAGTGATCATGAGAAGTCTTTAGTCATGTGTTCACCAGGTCAATGTGGGTTAAGGTAAAGGTTTTCAAGAATCAGTATGGATCATTGATGAAGTCAAAATCTAACAGTGAGTGCCAGTTCTCAAAATCAAGCCACAGTTAATGAAAAGGCTGAGTGACTTAGCGATTTCTTTGTTCACATGTTCTTGTGACCAAACATGAGTTAAGTCAAACATTTAATGACTGGGAGTTTTCTTTGGTCATTGGATCACCATATAAAGGTTGAGTTAAATTAATGAAAAATTTCAAGATGCAGTGATAGCCATGGATGGAGGATAGGATCAATGGTCGATGTTTAATCTCAAGACTAGGACCAAAGTTAACTAAAATATCTAGCGATCATGAGTTGCCTTTGATCACTCATTCTCCTAATTTGACTCCAGTTAAGAATAACCTTTAGAGATCATGAGAATGATGTTGTTGTTGGATAGCCAGATAGAGGTTGAGTTAATATAAAGGACTTTGAGACTCAGTGTGGGCCGTTGATATTGATAGATCAGACGTTGGTCACATGTTCTCTAGATGAAACCTCAGGTCAAGGAAAGATTATGTGATCACATGAATTCTTTGTTTGTGTGATCTCCAGACTAAGCTTGGGTTAAGAAAAATGTGTCAAGATCTATAGAAAGCCTTCAGTTGTGTAATCTCCAGATGGTGGGGTTAAGACTTGCTACAGTACAATGAAAGGTGGGTCTAGTTGCCAGGTCATGCAATTTTGTTCATTTATGATTGATTGCTGAGGATAGATGTGGCCAGATGTTTTTAAAAGATTAAGTGATTGTTTTCATTTAATGAAAATTTCCTGATGTGTTGGTCACAAAAGAGACCGATGGTAACATTTTAAACAAGATCAATTAGCTATTGTTGCCAGAGATTAAAAATTATTGAAGGGTTTTTGCAGGGTTTGATATAGTGAACTAGAAGCAACAAGCTGAAACCAATTTTTTTATTACAAGGATGGTTATGGGGAGTCCTCAAAAGTCCAAGAAGAAAAAACTTGCACCTATTAATTTGGAGGCAATGGAGGAGGATTGATCAACAACTGGCACTTGATCATTAAGCACATGGAGAGTAGTCATCATGAAGAGGATAGTGTAAGTTGGCCGGATGAGGTGGTCACTTTCCATGTAACAAGTTATGAGACTAGTTTGAACATTTGTAGACAAAGGTGCCACCTATTGAAGATATCAAATGATTTGGAAAATATTCTTCCAGTCTCCATCCAGTTTTATGTAATCATTTGTAATGGATTTTTTCTTTTAGTGCTTTCCCTTTCCTAGCCATCTGAAGCTTGTTGCATCCTAATTCTTCCAAGATTCCAAGATGGCTAGTGGATGCTATAAATAGGCAGTTGTAACTTTTGGTAAAGAATGTTGAAATTTGGTAATTGAATAGAATACAATTTTTTCTCTCTAGTTTTTATTCAGGTATTCTACCATTATCAATGTACTAATATAGAAAATATCAATGAGAATATATTAGAATTCCTTCTCAAATTTGTGTATGTCTTCCTGTTTTAAGACTTAAGTTCTTGTATGTTAATATTACAAAGAAAAATTGATGTATGGATTACAAAGTAGGTTGTTAATTTTCTTTTAGTTCTCTTTCAAGGAAGGGGTAAATTCTTTAAGATAATTTTAGAGAGTTTTTGGTTTTTATAGGAATTGGATGTCTGAATGTGAGAATGAGAGGGAAAATTTGTAATGCATTTATTCTAAATTCTAGGAGTGCTTGAATGGTTTTTCTATTGATGTATATTCTTGATGACTCTGTGCCCTGGAATAAGGCACTGGTCCATTCTTTAGAAGCATCTCTTCAACATCAAAAAATCTATAATTGATAAAATCTTTAAATCAAAATAAGTAATACTCATGTTAAATGATATAAGAAATTTTTTTGGTTCCTTTCAAGAAGTGAATCTATAGGTATACCCGCCTAAGCATTCAAGGCTCAAAGTGTAGGAGGATCATTTCTTTGATCCTTGTTAATTGGTCCTTTTCCTTGATAGATTTAGAGTGGGTTTCAAGAGTTAGTGACAGTAGTTTGTCAATTATATTGTAAATCTGCAAGTGGAAAGAAAAGGAACCAATAGTAGAAACCCTAACCCATTTGAAGTGGGATAAGAGGGAAATGAAAGTTAATGAAATTTATTTTTAGGATGTCAAATTGGTAGAAATGTTTCTAGGCTACAAGTTTTTTTATAATAGCAGACCTAATTTTGTATCTGTTGGGGTCATCGTGATGTCATATAGAATGGTGAAAGAAAACAAGAAGTATAATCTATGTGAAATCCTAACACAATAGTTTATTGATAATGTGAAGGCTATAAAGAAGGAAAAATCTAAGACAATTAGGTTTGGATCATTGTTAATCCATATGTATATCCATATCATTCACAAGTTTATTGGCATGCACCCTAGGGAATGGAAGGACAATCTACCCACAAGAATTCAGATTTCAGAGTGCTACGGAAGACAAGATAAGAATTGGGTTGATGGTGAACTATTTACCATGACTAAGATATTATAGAGGCAAATGAAAGAGAGGTACAAGATACCAAAGAATTTAGTGGAAAAATATGAGGACACTATCTATTTCATGGTTGAAACTGATTATGTCTGCTTTGAGGAAGTTGAGCCAAGAATGAAGTGGTGCTATCCTATGGGATATGAGGTAAGTGCTAAAATTCTAACTATGCAAGTGGAGCATGTACTAGAAGTGCAAAAAGACCCTACCCAAGAAAGAGGGGGAACATATAGGGAGAAGTATGAAAAAGTCAGAGAAGAGAAAGAGAAGGTAACAAGGAAAAGGAAAGTCAACAAGATTGTTGAAGATATCATTGTGACGGTGGGAATCACAAAAAAGGGAGTTGATAGATGTGAAAAATAAGATGGAGGTATCTTCTAGCATTGCCACCGATGCACCCATTCCTTTGGAGATAGAAAAGACAGTAGCTCCTACTATTGATATTGTTGATTTGTTAGCCTCTCAAGAGGAAGAAACACAAGATGTTGTGCCTACAAGTATTCTGATGCAAGGGAGGATGGGGAGAGGGGAAAAAGGCACACCCTAACTAGATCCACCTTGCAGAGATCACATGCGGAAGTAGAAAACACACAAATGAGAGAGAGAATGCATATATCTTTCTTATATTAACTTCAATTTGATTCATACATGTTGGGCTATAAGGCCTTCCCAGTTTAGGCCAGATATTATAATAAAGTACACAAGTCCTCCCACATGCGAGCATATGCCAATAATCACTAATCTTTTATCTTCTATCTTCTCACTTGACTAACTCTCTAAAATCTAACCAAACAACTACATTTATACAAGAGGCTACCGAACAAGTCATCCTTTAGATCCACCATCAATGGAGGGAATAAGTAGATCTAGGTCCAAACTCTTCCCAATGATAGATACCATCATTAAATCCATGACCAAAATTAATTGCAAGAGTCGGCCTCAACAAGAATCCAAAATAAACAATTTGGTAAGCAAGGATAACTGAGCACCAGAAAAACATCACCGAGCACCAGGGAAATTCACTAAGTGCTAGAGAGATAACTCACCAATACCGGTAAATAAAGGAAACTGAGCAACACCAAATCAACTTGGTCGAAGTAGGAATCGAGCAACACAAGAAAATACAAACATGTTTTTGGTGACACGGGATTGCCAAGGATCTGAGATGCTCCTACATTAGACACCTGGGGTTATTTGAAATGATTCTCTAAATCATGAAACATGTATGATCTGAGCTGCATCCAACTCAGATTGTGAAATCCATGAACTGTCTTCAATTGGTCTATTCTTCCACTTTACTAGATATTCCATACATTATTTTCCTCTTGTACTTCTACCAATTCTTTGCTCCAAAATTTTCTCAACTTCTTCTATTTGTTTCTTAGGATAATCATTTGGTACTATTATTTCTTCATCCAACTCATGATACTCATATAAATTAGAAATTTTGAATATAGGTGATATATACATGTCATTGGGAAACTCCATCTCATAAGCATTACCACTGTCAAATTTCTTCTGAATCTTGCAAGGTCCAAACTTCTTCATTTCAGCTTCCCATATGTTCCAATAGGAAATCTGCCTTTCTTGAAATGAACCATTACTTCATCACCAACATCAAAATTCTTATGTCTTCTTGATCTATTAGCTCTGTCTTTGTATTTCTGATTACTTTTCTCCAACTTATGTTTCACATCTTCATCCAATGTCTTCATGTACTCAACAAACTTTACTCCTTCATCACTTCTCTTTCTTTCATCAACAATGTCTCTCAAATCTAATATACCTCTCGGTTGTATGCCATTTACAATCTCAAAAGGTCTTTTTCTAGTTATCCTATTCAATAAATTATTAAATGCAAACTCTACTTGTGCCAACACAGAATCCCAATTACTCAGTGTGTCTCCAACTAAACATCTCAAAATATTTCCAAAACTTCTATTCACAACTTTTGTCTATCCATCGGTCTGTGGGTGAAATGTAGAACTCTATTTCAACTCAGTGCCAAAATTTCTCCAAAGGGTCTTCCAAAAGTATCCAACAAATTTACTATCTCAGTCAGAGATAATACTCCTCGATAATCCATGCAATCTGACAATTTCCTTAAAGAAAATATCTACTATATGTACTGCATCTGATGTCTTACTACAAGGTATACAATGCACCATCTTAGAAAATCTATCCACAACAATAAATATAGAATCATTACCTCTCCCTATCTTCGGTAAGCTGAGAACAAAATCCATACTAATATCAATCCAAGGTTTCTCAGGAATAGAAATTGGTGTATACAATCTAGTATTCTAACTTACTCCTTTGTTAACTTGACAAATTCCACAACTTTTCACAAATTTATGAACATCTTTATACAAATGTGGCCAAAAGTATTTCTCCTTAAGAAAATTCAATGTCTTGTCAACACCAAAATGTCTAGCCAAGCCACTACTATGTTTCTCTTTTATCAAATTAGTTCTCATTGGTCCTCTCGGTATACACAAATGAGTACCTTTAAACAACATACCTTCTTGAATGAAATATTTTTCCCATTTAGTACTAGGTTGATCTTGAATAGGTGCTCTGCACTTTCTCCATGGATCAAAAAAATTAGGATCAAATTCATAAGATTCTCTCATGTCATTAAAGCCAAGAACTTCAATTTTCATCTCATTATACTTAATGCATCAAAAAATTGGTTAGTGACTCCACTCTTATGCTTAATCACAAATCTATAACTCTGCAAATACTCAACCCATTTCATATGTCTCTGGTTCAACTTACTCCGACTACCCAAATACTGTAAATCTTTATGATTGGTATACAACACAAATTCACTCGATATTAAATAATGTCTCCATTTCTTTAGTACTTGAACAATAGCATATAATACTTGATCATACACAGAGTATTTCCTTTTTGCATCATTCAAATTTTCACTAAAGAAAGCAACAAGTTTACCTTCTTGACTCAACACATCTCCTATTGCACTACCACTTGCATCACATTCCACTTGAAATACCTTATTGAAATTAGGAAATGCCAAAATAGGCAATTCAACAACCTTCTTCTTAAGAGTCTCAAAACTTTTATCACCTCCATGTGTCCACTTGAATTCTCTTTTATCTCCTCTCATAGTCTCAATCATAGCATTACAAATTGAACTGAAATTCATAATGAACTTTTGGTAAAAACTTGCCAAACCATGAAATGATCTTACCTCACTAGAACTCTAAGGTGTAAGCCAATTCAAAATAGCTTCAACCTTTTCAAGATCAATCTTCAAACCATCAGCTGAAATCACAAATCCCAAATACACAATCTCCTCTTTCATGAATGAACACTTTTTCAGATTTATCAACAACTTTTCTTCTTTCAATCTCTGCAATACTTGTTTAACATGCAACAAATGTTCTTCTCTGGTCTTACTGAATATCAAAATATTATCTAGGTATATAATCACAAATTTACCCAAGAATTTCTTTAAAAATTCATTCATCAACCTCATAAAAGTACTCGGTGCATTAGTTAAACCAAAAGGCATAACCAACCACTCATACAAACCTTCTTTTGTCTTGAAAGAAGTCTTCCACTCATCACCTTCTCTAATCCTGATCTGATGATACTCACTTTTCAAATCAATTTTGGTAAAATACTTATCTTCAGTCAAACTATCAATTATATCATCCATTCTTGGTATAGGAAACCTATATTTCACTGTTATCTTGTTGATTTCTTTGGAATCACTACACATTCTCCATTCTCCATTCATCTTAGGCTCCAATACAATAGGTACTACACAAGGACTCAAAATTTCTCTAATCAAACCTTTCTACAATAATTCTTGAATCTGTCAATTCAATTCCTGATTCTTGGTAGGCGTTAACTGATGTGGTGCCTTATTTGGTAAACTAGCTCCATGGATTAGATCCATGCAATGATCAATGCTTCTCTTTGGTGGAAAACCATCAGGTACATTATCATAAATAATTTTACTGTACTTGGTGAGTAACTTATCAATCTCCTCAGGGACACTATCCTCTATTTTCTTTCTCGGTTTGTTAGGAATCACAACAAAACATACATCATTCTTCTTCAAATCCTTAACAAACTTTCTTCCTTCCATCAAGAAAACTTTCACAAATGTGAAAACATTACTAATAGGTTCTTCAATCAAAGGTAACAAGATTTTTCTTCTTCCCTCAGCTGAAATAGTATATTTTTGCAATCTCCCATCATATATAGCATGTCTATCATATTGCCAAGGTCTACCCAACAAAATATGACAACAATCCATAGGCATGATATCACATAGCACCTTATCATAGTACTTTCCAAATTTCAAATTCACATAACATTTTTGACTTACCAAGAGTGTATTCTCATCTTTGATCCATGAAATCTAATAGGACTTTGGATGTTCTAACCTTTTCAATTGCAACTTTGTGACCATTTCCTCAGATGCCAGATTCTCTGAGCTACCACTGTCAATGATTACCTTGCACACTTCATTAGAAACTCTACATTTGGTCTTGAAAAATATTTTCCTTACCGGATCTTCCATATTACTTTCACTCCAAAGTTCTCTCCTTACCATCAAGTTATTTTCCTTCTCAAGTTCATTTGGTGACTCTTCTTGCACCAAAGCATTTCTATTGTTACTGACCTTCTTACTTATGTGTGTACACTCAAATGATCTGTGTCCTTCTTCTCCACAATTGTAACAAGTTCCTTAGAAACCACCTCTATTATAACCGCCTCAGTAGTTACTGCCTCTGCCTCTAGATGAACTTTCACCTTTCCACTCGGTCTTGCCTTTATCCAAATTTGTCTTTTTAGGTTCAGATCTATTATTTTGACCATGAGATCCACCTCTTCCTCTAGGGAATCTACCACCTCTACCTCTTTGTCTTTTCTCATGCCTCTTGTTTCATTTCTCCTTAGCTTTCAATGCAAATTGATAAGCATCTTCAATGTTCTCCAACTTGACCAAAGTGATTTCTTCTTGGATGGAAACTCTCAAACCATTTAGGTACCTAGAAATTCTTTCCACATCATCTTCATCATGTCCAGATCTGATATCTAATCTATAGAATTCCTCAATATATTCTTTTATCGAGCTATCTTTCTACCTCAAGATTTGCATTCCCCTAACTAGGTTAATCTGATAATCACAAGGTAAGAACTTTACTTTCAATTTATTCACCATTTTGTTCCATACCTTGATTTTTTCTTTTCCTTTCCTCTTTCTATCCAACTGTAGATGTTCCCACCATAAGGATGCATGACTCTTCAACTATGTGCTTACAATTTTAACCTTCTTTTCCTCAGGTACATTTTCATATTCAAAGTAATTCTCCATCTTGGTGATCCAGTCCACCAATTCATCAGAATCCAATTTTCAACTATACTCAAGAGGATTCAAGTGTGGTGTAGACTTTGGATTTGTCAAAGCCTTCAATAATCTTTCCTCACCTTGATCCATCACCAGTGCAGGTTCTACATCACCTTGTTCTTCCTCAATTTCATCATCGCTAACATCTTCAAGATGTATTCCTCTTCTCTGGGCTATTTCAACAGCTTCTAATCTAGCAACAAGTTGTCTCAACATGTCTTCCAATCCTGGATCCGCATATTGCCTCCCACAAACCATCTTGAAACCCTCTATAATTTTAGGCCAGATCATAATCTGCTACCCCACAAAAAATTAACTAGGGTTTGACAAGAAGGAACCCTCAAACCTAGATTCGTAGACCTAGATCTAGATCTCACCTCACTCTGATACCACCTAATGCAAGGGAGGATAGGGAGAGGGGCCTAAGGAAAACCCTAACCAGATCCACCCTACAAAAATCACATGTAGAAGAAACAAACACACAAGTGAGAGAGAGAATGCAGATATATTTCTTATATTACTTTCAATTTGATTCATACATGTCAGGTTGTAAGGCCTTCCTGGTTTAGGCCAAATATTACAATCAAGTACATAAGTCTTCCAACATGCAAGGATCTACCAATAATCACTAATCTTCTAGCTTCTATCTTCTCACTTGGCTGACTCTCTAAAATCTTACCAAAGAACTCAACCTTCAAATCCACTATCAACAGAAGGAATGACTAGATCTAGGTCCACATGCTTCCCAATGATAGATACCATCATTAAATCCATGACCAAAATTAATTGCAAGATTTGGCCTTGATGGGAATCCAAAATAAATAATTTGGTAAGCAAGAATAATTGAGCACCAGAAAACAATCACTAAGCACCAAGGAAATTCAACAAGTGCTGGAGAGATAACTGACCAACACTGGTAAACAAAGGAAACTGAGAAACACTAAACCAACTCAGTCAAAGAAGGAACTGAGCAACACAGGAAAACAAAAACATTTTTTTGGTGACACAGGATTGCCAAGGACTCAAGATGATCCTGCATCATATTCCTAGAAGATCTACAAGGACAAGTAAGCAAGATAGTCCTAAGGAAAAAGAGACAAAAGTGAAGAGGAAGAAGGAAGAAAAGGCAGTTGAGAAAGTGGGAGAGAATATAGCTCAAAAGGCTCCACAAACCTTACGGAAACTAGACCTTAAATCACTATAGAAGAGATTAATTAAAGATGGAAATATATTAATAGTGAATAGATACTATGAGAGATATGACTTTGAAGACCAAGCTATCATTGAAGATACTATCATTGAGCATCTATTGGCTTTTAAGAAGAATTTTTTGGAGATTGAAGGAAGCATTCTCCAAGACCTATACAGTAAAATTGATATCAAGAAATAATTAGCATAGATAGAGGATGAGAACATAAGGAATAAGATAATTAAATATATGTTACTAGTTGTATCTCTAGAGGAAAGAGAGAGAATCATAAATGCACTAAAACCCCTACTGAGGACAAAGGCTAGACTAGTCAAAATTATGGCTACAAAATATGATGAGGTAATTGAGGACACCCAAAAGGCATTAGACCAAGTTCTAATGTATGATATGCCAAAGAAGGCCTCACCTCCCAAGGCTTATAAGCCTATATCTTTGGGTTTAGGAGAATGTTCCAAGGTAGTGGATGAAAGTGTTCAAGATAGCATGCAACCAGATTTCTTTGTCACGGGTGTGCCTATGACCCTTGACACTTCACAGGATGTTAATTATCCATTTTTGGATAATGTGGATAGTGCAATGGAGGTTGGAGATCGAGAGTAGATAAAAGAAGAGAAATTAGAAGATAAATAAGAAGAAAAAGTACAGGAGAAAGAAATTCAACTATAGGAGAAGGTAGAACAGATCAAATCAGAAAATGTTGTCGAGGTTAGTTTGGATACCTCCTTATTGTTGGAAAGTATGGCCAAACCAGTACATTCTGATGTGGACAATATGGATGAGGATGAGCTAATGAGGCAATCATTTATGGCTTTTGCTAAAGCTAAGGAAAGATCAATTCATAAAGGTGAGAAAAGGGTAAAAGTAATGGTCAAGGCTGTAGAAATAGTGAACAAGCTACTCCCCTCACTTGTAATCTTCAAAGAAAAGGATGAAGCTGAGAACCTTGGTATAGTGTTGGATAGCTTTGATAATCATTTTGACTCATAGCTAAAAACTGCAGAAGAAAATGCTGAGAATAAATTTTTGGAAAAGAAGCTGAGAGAAGTTTGTAAGTCCATTTCATGGGACTTAAACATTCTCAAGGATACTACTCCTAAGGCCAAGATTTGTGTAGCACAAGGTAGGAAAATATACAACTACTGCATAGATCCTTAAAGGCACATAAAGAACATTGAGGAGATCATAGCCAAGGATAGGGCTATCCTTGATAGTCTTATGGATAGTTGCGAATCATATTTACAAACTATGGGAGAAATGAACAAAGAGACATCCATGTTATTGGATAAGATAGGGGTACTAGAAATAGAGGAAAGGGATATTTATAGATAGATTTAGCTTATTGAGAAGCCTGCTGACCCCTAAGCTTATAATGCTTGAATCACATCTGTTGGAGATGAAAAAGGTTGAAGGATCAATGACTGTGTCTACACTTATAGAGCTTAAGGTAGCAGTGACAACATCATATGCATTGAATAGATTAATCCATGTTAGTGAGATTCTATTAAATTCATGGGATGAGGAAGCGAAGACATTGGAAAACTCTTTCCAAGATGTCTTAAATCTGGTAAGTAAGCACTAAATCCTCTGTGCTTAAGTTTTGCAACTTTGAATGTACCTTTTCTATTGATGTCAAAGGGAGAGGAAGAGAAAGAAAAAATGAGGATGAGAAAGAAATATGAGAGAGTAATATGTAGAGAAGAAAATAGTAAAGAAAATGAAAGATGTGTAAAACAAAAAATAAGAAAAGATAAAAAGAAAAGAAGAGAGTTATATTGTGACACTTAGTCATTTTTCTAAGTGTTTCCATCAATGCAAAAGGGAGATATTGCTGGAAAATGATGTTTTGGAGCACTAGGGATCACTGGAGGGTTGTCATTTATGGAAATGCTAATGATTGGAGTGATCAAATATTGAGAAGATTATCACTCGAGTCACAGTCATGAAAATGACTAAGTCCAAAATCAAGATAAAAAGGTACAACATTATAGTTTTGGTTAGTGATGAAGATATATAAGGTATTAGAGATTGTGAAATTAACTGAAGGTATTTTGGGATGTATACATGCTTTAGTTAAGAGTGCATGAGTTTTTGTTACTAGATCTATGAGATACAATGTTCAAAAGGTATGCAAAGATAGTAAAATAGTATAATAGGGTATATGAAGAGTTACAAAGATCAGCAAGAGTATAGTGGATATGGTAACATTCTAATGACGAACTACAACTAATTGAATATCTGAATGAACTGAAGAAACGGTGATTAGAGATCATCAAGTACTAAAATGATATGTAGGATGATTAAATTAGTCAATATGTTGTCATTGATGTCAACTAGTCTTGACAGTACTTATCATGTTAGTTCTGAACATCTGTTGAAGAGAGAAAAGATGAAGAATTGAGATATCTACATAAGAAAAAAATGGATATGACAGATAAGGATAAGGTAAACATTGGGTAACTTATTGATGAGTCTATGGCTTTATATTATTGACTTGAGCATGTTACATTAATCTATAATGAAGAAGAGATTTGAAATTGAACAAGTCAATGTGGTCAATAATTGAAGATTTATGTATACACTAAGCCAGTGCAGTGTATACCGACTGAAATTATTAACCGAGCTAGTTTAACTAGTTATTGTGTGTGTGAAAATTGTACCTGATCTGTAGACACAACACTTCAGTAAAACATTAGAGGTTAGCTATAATTAAATCATGCAAAATTGAAATCTAATTTAACCAAGCGATTTACTGCCTTCTAGTAGGTGTGAGATTAATGTTCTCAGATTGTTATCGAGATCAGTGACCTAGACGACACCTAAACGAAGGATTTGAATGCAATTGATCTAGATATGAATTGAATGCAATTAATCTATATTTTTTTGATATTTTCTATGCAATAATAATGATGAAAACTGATATGAAATCTATGCTAATATGAAAATTGATATGCAATGCTAATCTAGAAATGATATGATATGAGAATGAAAATTCTAACAATAATATGAAAGCTATGAATTTGAAATTGATCTCCAACAATGTTGATTCACAATAAGCTTTGAGCCTTCCAATCGCAATTCTCCAGCGTGATTGTGCAAAAATATGAGATGCTTGGATGCAAATTTGAGAGATGAATTATGAAGAGCTGAGCCTTGTTTTTATAGAAATCCCCAGGGTTTTGGAGGTGCATGGGAAAAAAAGCCATAAATCACTCAAATAACTCAGGTTGATTTTTGAGTTATTTTTAAATAAAGGATAATTAGCTCACAAAAACATGCAAAAGCTAAGTTTTAACTCAAAATAGAGTTTAGCTTTAATTGATAATTGATAATTGTCTACTTTTATGATTGTGCATGTTTTATTTATGAATTAATTTAATAATAAAGTGATTTATTTCCAACTTAACTGCTTTTAAAAATAAAACAATTGATTTATGGGTTAATCAATTATTTAATCAAATTTTTATTAAAAATTATATTATTAAATAATGACAACTTGCTTTAATTAATTAAATAAGAATTTAATCAATTATTCATATGATATTAGATTTATTGTCAAAATTAAATAATACAATTAATAATAGATAGAATTAAATTTAATTACACAATTAAGTGGCAAATATTAAATCTAATTAATTAAATATGAAAATATTCAATTAATCAAACTTTAGGATAAATGTGATTTATTGCCCAATAATTATAAAATTAAAGATAATTATGATGATTAGGAATATTACTAGGAATATTCCTCGATGTAAAATTTAAGATAATCAATTATGATTCGATGATGTTTAGATGTGCCTTAGATTAGGACTTTGATGTCGATTTCATTTGAATTGAAGATGTAAGAGATTAATGAACTTATAGCCCATTTTTGGGGTATTACAGTTATCACCAACACATTTCTATATTAACCAAGTATGGATGAAAAAATTAAATGTAAAGAACAACCGACTAAATTTGATGATCTGGCAATTGTTATGGTTTTGAGGTTAAGGATAAGTTTGTTATGAGATCCATGGCTGAAAAAATTCAGAGAAGATCTAAAGGATGAGATTGAAACACATTAATGACACATCTGTCGAGGAAGGTTTAAGAGGCAAAAATGGATGAAGGAGATTAAGTGGAAAAATCTAATGGCTGATATGAAAACAATTTACTTGTCTATATAAGAGATATAAGTTTCATTATTGAAATATGCTAAAAGAAGAAGACTGCAAAGATTTTGCATGAAGACTTTATTCATTCAGTCCCGATCAAACTGGTTATTAAAAGAACTGAGTTGTAGAGTTTACCGAATGTCAAAGAACCATTTACCCAGTGAAAGTAAGTTGATGAATATTGAGGAAGTGAATTTGATTAATGATTAGAGGATTTGTATGGGCTTAGCATAGATATGAATATTTGCAATTGATTTGTATTTGAATGAGATCATTACTATATCAGTTTAACCATTGATTCAAAAAATCTCTTAACTGAGTGGACTTAACAGTATTATATTCTTCCCTATGTCATTTAGAGAATGTAAATTGTTATCTTGTTGACCCCATAGTGAATGCTGGTCAAAAGTTAACTGTTAGTGATAAATCCTCTAACCAGGTCACACCTAATAGTGTGTATTGTAACTGTTAACAGGGTTGGCTCTTCACCGAGCTCACTTCATAAGAGTGAATTATTTTGGGTTACCGGTCTGAGGTGGTTTTTCCCTTAGCAGCATTTTCATGTTAAATCATTAAATTATGTGTTATTTGTGATGATTTTTTTGCTATCATACTTTATATACTACATAATTTATTTGGTCAATAATCACAGTTAGATATTTACTAGTAATTGGTAAAGTAAATAGACATATTGATATTTTATGTTACCGAGCTGCATAATTTGTTAGAATTGTTTTATAAGGTACATCTTTGTATTTGGGATTGTAGGATAACCGATCTAACTGATTCACCCCCCTCTCAGTTATTCTAACAATTGGTATCAGAGCACATTGGTTGCTTGGAAGAAAGTTTTAAGGACTTAAGTATAAAGATCACAAGATGTATAAGAGGGAAGTGTCGAAGCTGAATAAGGACAACTTTACTACATGGAAAAGTTAGATGAGACTTCACATAGCTAGAATTAGAGAATTTGATATACATTTAATTGACAATGGCTACATACAACCGATGATTGGACCTTTGAATCTTGATCAGTTGAGAGACCGACATGAACACAATATTAATATGATAGAGACTGTTGCTACTCTTTCTGATGCTGAATTTGAGGATGTCAATAGTTGCACTACTACAAAGGAAATGTGGGATAAAATTTCTCTAGTTTATGGTGGTGATGAAAATGTGATGAGAGCCAAAGCTGAAAGCTTGAGAGGTAGATTTGATGACATGAAAATGAAGAAAGGAGAGAATATTACATAGTACATAAACCAAATCAAAGAGGTAGTCAAGGCTATCCGAGGAGCTGGTGGTATCATTTTTGAAGATATAGTGGTAAGTAAGATACTAAGAACCTTGTTTCCTATCTATGTAATCAGAATATCTACTATTCATGAAATGATATTTGCACCTAATAGAAATCTCACTCTTGATAATATGATTGGAAAGTTAACAAATTTTGAGCTGAACAATTTTGATAATAGTGTTGTACTGAGTGTTGAGTTTGCTTTTATGTCTTCTATGAAGATTGGTAAATCTAGCAATAAGCATAATATAAGGAATGAAAGTGATAGTAATACTGATGATGAGCTTGATGAGCTTAAAGCGCTTATGGCCCAAAGACTATAGAAAGGTAAAGGTAGATATAAGGGAAAGTTACCTTTAGCTTTTTTTAATTGTAAAGAAGTTGGCCATATTGCTGCTAGATATCCCAATAGGAAAGATGAAGATAAAGACAGAGACCGATCTGGTGATGGAAGCTATGGAAGAAGGAACAATAGAGGTTACTGACACTACAAAAGAGACAATAGAGATCACAAAGATAAGGGAAAAAAGGCATGTTATCTTATTGGAGAAGATGACACTGACACCGACACTGATGATGATATTGAAGTAGTGTTTGTTGCAATGAAAGATGATTCTGAAGAGGAGGAAAGGTATGTAGAAACAACACTCATTTCTAAAGTTAGTAAGAATGATACTTGGATCATTGATAGTGGATTTACACATCACATGACTAGTGATGAAGATAACTTTGATCATCTTGAGCATTATAATGGAGGATTGGTGAAAATGGGAAATGACACACCTTGCATGGTTAAAGGAAAAGGATCCATTCTATTGAATGATAAAATTAGATGTGATAATGCATACTGGGTAAAAGGATTGAATTAAAATTTGTTGAGTGTGGAACATCTTAATAACTTAGGTCACCGAGTTGCATTTGAGAGCAAGAAGGTAAAAATCTATGATGAAAATGGAAAGCTTGTCAGAACAGGAGGACAATCAAAAGGTAATTTATTTTATCTTGACAATGCAGAGACTTCTTGTTTATTGGTGAAAAATGAAGATGTATGGTTATGGAATAAGAGGTTATGTCATGTAACTTTTACATTAGCACTTTCTATCATCTTATAGCACATGCGGTAGGGAATGTAGAAAGATTTTCGGCCAATCCTAAAGATTCACATATGGTTGCAGTAAAGAGAATTTTAAGATATCTGGAAAAAAATAGGACTATGCATTATGGTACACATTGGAAGGAAAATTTGAACTTAAAGTTTACACCGATGCAAATTGGGCTAGAAACATAGATGACCAGAAGAGCACAATCGATGGAGCATTCTTTTTAGGGGAAAGACTTGTGACTTGGATTAGTAAGAAACAAGCATGCATTTCTTAGTCCAATGCTAAAGTAGAGTATTTTATTGCTGCTACAAATTGTTCAAATATAGCTTGGATCAGACAAGTGTTGGAAGGAATGAATGAGGTAATCACTGACCCGAGGATTATATATTGTGACAAAACCAGTGCTATAAACATTTCTAAGAGTCCTGTGATGCATTTGAAGAGAAAGAATATATCTATTAAGTATCACTACTTAAGGGAACAAGTTCAAGAGAAGCAAGTGCAAGTTGAATTTGTAACATCTAAGGAAAAACTTGCTGACATCTTTACTAAATCATTACTGAAGGACACATTTGAATATTTGAGAACTAGACTTGGGGTCCATCCCTTGTCTACCGGTCACTGAGGTGATCTAGAGGTTGCATCAACCTACACTTATCAGAAGATCATTCATTTTGATGCACATAGATCACACTTTGGATTTTATCTAAGGTTGTAAAAGATTGTAGAAGATGGAACACAAATTTGTTTATCTCTACACTGAAGGTACATGATATGAACCAAACAACAAAGGAATACTTGGCTACTACAAAGTTATATATTTTCTTTGGCATTTTTGTCAAAGGTAGAGAGAATGAATATGGAAAATCAGTTAATGAGAACACAAACAGAGAAAAATTACAAAAAGGAAGAGACTTGAATATTTTTTTTTTAGAGAAAAATAGAATCTGAAAACTGAAAAGATCAAATCTATAGGGAGAGTCTACACTTGTAATAATGTTATGTTTTGTAGTGATTAAACATATTAAATTTGAGCTTACCGAGCTACAACATTTTCCTACATAGTTGAAGAACACATGTTTGGTATGTGTTTGGCATATTTTCATATTGCTTGTGTTTCCATCAATGCCAAAGGGATAGATTGGTGAACTACAACTAATTGAATATCTGAATGAACTGAAGAAATAGTTATTAGAGATCACCAAGTACTAAAATGATATGTAAGATGATTAAATCAATCAATATGTTGTCATTGATGTCAACTAGTCTTGACAGTACTTATCATGTTAGTTAAAAACATATAAACATCTATTGGAGGGAGAAAAGATGAAGAGCTGGGATATCTACATAAGAAAAAGATGGATATGATAGATAAGGATAAGGTAAACATTAGGTAACTTATTGATGATTCTATGGCTTTATATTGTTGACTTGAGCATGTTACATTAATCTATTATGAAGAAGAGATTTGAAATTGAACAAGTCAATGTAGTCGATAATTGAAGATTTCTATATACACTGACCTAGTGCAGTGTATATCGACTGACAATATTAACCGAGCTAGTTTAACTAGTTATCACCGATGCATTTCTATATTAAACAAGTATGGATGAAAAAATTAAATGCAAAGAACAACTGACTGAATTTGATGAGCTGGAAATTGTTATGGTTTTGAGGTTAAGGATGAAGTTTGTTATGAGATACACAACTGACAAAATTCAGAGAAGATCTAAAGGATGAGATTGAAACATGTTAATGACACATCTATCGAGGAAGGTTTAAGAGGCAAAAATGGACAAAAGAGATTAAGAGGCAAAATCTAATGGATGATATGAAAATGATTTACTTGTCTATATAAGAGATATGAGTTTTATTATTGAAATATGCTAGAAGAAGAAGATTGCAGAGATTTCATGTGAAGACTTTATTCATGCATGCCTGATCAGACTGGTTATTAAAAGAATTGAGTTGCAGAGTTTACCGAACATTGGAGAACCATTTACCGAGTGAAAGTAAGCTGAAGAATATTGAGGAAGTGAATTTGATTAATGATCAAAGGATTTGTATGGGCTTAGCATAGATTTGAATATTTGCAATTGATTTGTATTTGAATTAGATCATTACTGTATCAGTTTAACCATTGATTCAAAAAATCTCTTAACCAAGTGGACTTAATAGTCTTATATTCTGCCCTATGTCATTCAGAGAATATACATTGTTATCTTGTTGACCCCATAGTGAATGCTAGTCAAAAGTTAACTGTTAGTGATAAATCCTCTAACCAGGTCACACCTAACAGTGTGTATTGTAACCTTTAACAAGTTTGGCTCTTCACCGAGCTCACTTCAAAAGAGTGAATTATTTTGGGTTACCGGTCCTAGGTGGTTTTTCCCTTGGCAGGGTTTCCATGTTATATCACTATGTTATGTGTTATTTGTGATGATTATTTTTCTATCATACTTTACATATTACATTATTGATTTGGTCGATAATCACAGTTAGATATTTAATGGTAATCGGTAAAGTGAACAAATAGATTGATATTTTATGTTATTGAGTTGCATAATTTGTTAGAATTGTTTTATAAGGTACATCTTTGTATTTGGGACCATAGGATAATTGATATAATTGATTCACCCCCCCCCCCCTCTGAGTTATTCTAATATATAAGGTAGGTGAATAGAGTATATTTCTGATTCTTTGGTAATATAAGATCGTTGAATCCATAATTATCATTTGCATACGTTATTATTATGTTTTGTATGGTATTTGTGAAGCTGACTTGAAGGTTGATTTTGTATAATTATAGAGTGCTTTTGTGAAAGAGAAGTATGGTTATGTTTATGATGGAGAAAGATTGTGAACCTAAGAGTAGAGATCAGATGCAAGATCAATAAGAGGCTGAGCTATAACTAGAACTATCTAAGAAAGATAAGTGCTTGTATTGGTCACATTTTGGAGAATTCTTTGAGACATTTTTTAATTGTAAGAGTAGTGTGCTCACCACCTTTAACCAGGTGTTTTGTATACCCCTAATAGGGTTTTGTATTCCTCCAACAAGGAAATGTACTATGTAACAATCATCTCCTAATAGGGATATTATATTTTAGTCCATATTTGTGGGTACCATCCCCACTGGGGTTTTCCCTTGGCTAGGGTTTCCTCGAGAACAAATCATGGTGTCATGAGTACTGTGTTATGCTTATATGTTCTTTTCATTTTTGCATTAGTTTGGATTGTTTATAATTGTTTAAAGTTGAAAACAAAGTTCTGTAATACTCATTCACCCCTCCTCTCAGTATTACCTAATCCTAACACATAGAGGCTGTGAAAATGGTAGAGAGAGAGAGAGAAACACATACCTAATCTCTCTCTCTCTCTCTCTCTCTATTGAAACATCTCATTTTGGGTTCATATTAGGTTACATGGATAAGGTTAATGTTAGAATAAAGTTTCTAATTAAATTTTGAGGTTATGGTTAGTGTTAAGACTTAGGTTATGGTCAGGGTTATGGTTTAAAGTTACATGGTTAGAATTATGATTAGTTTTATAATTTTCTCTCTCTAGATATGCCCCCTAATCACCATATCTCTCTCTCTCTCATCTCCCTTATCACCTCTCTCCCTCCCTCCCTACTGCCCTCCTCCTCCCCTTATCACCCCCTCTATCTCTTTGCCACCTTTATAGGGTTTACATAGTGCATGTGAGCTATATTGCACACACGCTATGTTTTAAATTCAAACCATAGTGCTAGCACTCTATAGCATGTGCACGCTATGTTTTGAATCACCCAAGCCATAGTGCGTGCCAAAAATGAATGTGGCACCTTTTTGGTCCCCCATATTTGTGCATATACCCACTTTTAACTTGCATAAAACATTGAACTGAATAATAAACACAACCATAAAATAAAGGAACTCGTAAAACCATGTTAGTTCTCAAGGAAACCTTGTCTAAGGGAAAACCCTGGTGGGGATGGTACCCATAAATGATCCAATAATCAAAAGTATCTGGTTAAAGATATTGACCTTGTTAGGAGTCTATTACAGTGTTGCACTCTTAGATGCAGATTCAACATACGTCATATAATTTGTGCTCAAGTTTGCATACACTAAAAATACTTCTATGAACTTCGTTGATCAAAATAGTGTCTATGTAGATAGATAAACATTGTTATACTTAGACAATTTCCTTAAGTTCTCATCCAAAATGTTATCCCCAGATCATGATGACGTAATATTGAATATATGTTTCCATAATGACAACATCATGATATCCTACTTAGCCAAATTTCCAAAAATCTCCCCCTTTTTCATTGATGGCAACATATGTGAAAATTGGTTGTCCCAAAATCTTACAACAAAACTTCAAAAATAAACTTGCAACATTCTATAACATTGTGTTACAAGGCCACTACATGATTTACAAAAGTCTGTGGATCATGCATACTTACTTATCTTATTCCATCTATGGATACTCCCTCTTTGACTATACTATATCCTTTCTCCATATATCTATACCTTAAGATACAAGAATTTTCTCAACTATTAATCCCCCTTTGACAACAATGAAAAAGGTGTGAAAATATGTATATATATAGGTCAAAATTTATGATATACCTATTGTCTTCAATTCTATAGAGCTGGAAGGCTTGGAATGAAATCTGTAAATTTTTCCTTCAAAGTTTGAATCTCTTTGTCCCATGTAGCCTTAACAGAATCTGATACATTAAGTAGTGCACATAGCACATAAGATGCTATCTCAACTGCTCTAAGATTTGTATAAGAAAATTTACCCTATGATGTCTTTGAGGAAAGACATTCTTCCAGCTGATTCTGCACATTAATGATCTTCAAAGTTAAATGCTCTCTAAGTAGTGAAAATCTCTTCAAATTTCTTTCTTTTTCAATCTCTAATAATCTTATCTCATCATGTGTCTTGCTTATTTTCTTCTCAATATAAATGATCTTCTGTTGGAGATTTGCCAACAAGCCAGTGCTGACTGTATGTTTGTCATTGATGACAACATATGGTAAGTAGCACGCGTTGAAGAATTATGTAGTAAGCTTTGATTATATGTTGCATGGACATGTTATCACCATGATATCATGGACACCAAGGTTAACTATTAGTACAGACAGTTATATAGAAGCTTGTGTTAGCAGTGTTCCTGACAGAGTTACAGGCATTGTTCGGTGAATGATTGTTTGTACAGTTATCATGAAGCCTTGTGCATTTGGATATGTGATGGAGACATGTTAGTGATGTTACATTCATGGACAAAGAGTATGATGATCAATAGAAGTGAAGTTATGCAGTTGCTATTCAATAGTAGTAGTTTCCTGTGTTCACTAGTACATTTTGCACCATTTTTTGACACACTATTGGTCAAAGTTTCTACCCAACTTGGTCGAATGGTTGACTAAATGGTTCATCACTATTATTGGCATTGAAATATCAACCCATTACTAAAACCATTGAATAATTGACTCCACTATTGGTCAAAAATGAGGGCAATCTAGGCCAAAAATAACATTGGCAAGTGTTTGTGTATTGGTTGATCTTTCAACCAATATAAATTAATATTGGTTGAAAAATTTGGTCACTCTGACCAGGATACCAAACCCATGATGCCACATTTTGACACAAAATGGTTGATTTTAGGATAGACTTTCAACACATGTGGGTCAAAATTTTGATGAAACATAGAGTGTTTAAAAAAAATTGAAGATAAATATCCTGACTAATCACCAATGACATCCTGATCGGTGATTAGTCTAGATATTTATCTTCAGGTGTCCACACTCATTCTATTGATTTTTTCCAGCGGTTCCCTTCTCATTCTATTTTCTAGACTGCTTTGGGATCTAGCAATCCATCTACTCTGCTCTGTGTGAAACTATGGGTTTTTTCACTTTGTTTGAACAATTTGAGAGATAGGCTCTGACTGGTGATCCGTGAATTGGTAGAGCTTCCTCTTAGATGCCCACAAATCTTCAAATCTATTGGTGTGAAGCCCCCAAAGGGTATTCTTCTCTATGGGCCTCCTAGTTTTGGGAAAACCTTAATTGCTAGGGCAGTGGCAAATGAAACCGGTGCCTTCTTTTTCTGTATCAATGGACCTGAGATCATGTCAAAGTTGGCTGGAGAAAGTGAAAGAAATCCCTGGAAGGCTTTTGAAGAGGCTAAGAAGAATGCCCTATCCATTATATTTATTGATGAAATTGATTCTATAGCTCCCAAGAGGGAAAAAACCCATGGTGAAGTTGAGAGGAGAATTGTTTCTCAACTTCTTATGCTTATGTATGGACTTAAATTGTGTTCCCATGTTATTTTTATGGGAGCAACTAACCGACCAAATAGCATTGATCCAGCACTCAGAAGGTTTGGAAGGTTCGACAGGGAGATTGATATTGGGGTTCCGGATGAAGTGGGTAGGCTGGAAGTGCTTCGCATCCATATAAAGAATATGAAGCTGTCTGATGATGTATGTATATTGGGGCCTTATTTTTTGTACTTCTATATCTAATGTTAAATAGTTCTTGGATTTTGAAAGCATTTATTAATCTTTATGTTTCTTGATGGAGTATCTATTTATCTTTAGTTTTCTTGTTACAGGTTGATCTTGAAAAGATTGCTAAGGATACCCATCGATATGTTGGAGCTGATCTTGCTACTTTGTGTACTGAGGCTGCACTTCACTGCATTAGGGAAAAGATGGATGTTATAGACTTAGAAGATGAGACAATAGATGCTGAGATTCTAAACTCCATGGCCGTTAGTAATGAGCACTTCCAGACTGCTTTGGGCTCTAGAAATCCATCTGCTAAAGCCATTGCTAACAAATGTCAGGCCAATTTCATTAGTGTGAAGGGCCCTGAATTGTTAACAATGTGGTTTGGAGAGAGTGAGACTAATGTGAGGGAAATTTTTGATAAAGCTAGAGGATTAGCTCCTTGCATCCTATTTTTTGACGAACTTGATTGTATTACTACACAGGTGTGTTGATTTTTTATGAGTGAAGTTCAAGTTGAGGATAGTGAATATATTTGAGTAGGAACTTTGTTTGAACTATTTGAGATAGGCTCTCTAACTGGTGATGCATAACGGGTTTGCATGTTTGTAGCGTGGAAGTAGTGTTGGGGATGTTGGTGATGCCGCATACAAATTCCTTAACCAGTTGTTGACGAAGATGGATGGTATGAAAACCAAGAAAATAATTTTCATTATTGGTGCTACAAACAGACCCGATATCAGATTCAACATTTCATCATATAAGAAGAACTACCAATATCAATATATTATATCCCAATGTATATTACATACAACTTTTAAAATTATAAATATACAAATCTATAAAATATACATATATAACATAAAAGGAAGTGTTGATGCATACTGACAAATAAAATAAGGAAAGATTTTGCTCTCTTGATTTGTAAAATTTTCTCTGCCTCTGCTTTTTCTTGTTACCACCCTCATTCTTGCAGCTGATATAAAATAATGAAATGAATGATGGTGAAATTGAGAGAAATTTTGGGTAAATAAACTAAACAGATATAGAACAAAAATATGAACAAAGTTTAGGGTAATGAGTTGGGTTTTCTTAAATAAATGAATACCATCAACCCATTTACAAAATACAAAAGTATATGCTAGCAATCTCCAACAATATCATGGTAAAAAGGACATTTAGTATTGGATGTAAAATTCTTGCCTGCATTTATTTCATTCATTGCTTTCTTGACATGCACATTGTAATACCCAAAAAATGGGCTAGAGGTTCATTAACCTCTTACATCTTCAAATCGAATGAAATCGACATCAAAGTCCTAACCTAAGGCACATTTGCACATTATCGAATCTTAATTGATTTAATCTTAATTCTGTATCGGGGAATATTCCTAGCAATATTCCTATTTATCCTAATTATCTTTAATTTAATAATTATTTGGCGATAAATCCTATTTATCCTAAAGTTTGATTAATTGAATATTTTGAATATTTAATTAATCAGATTTAATATTGCCACTTAATTATTTAATTGAATTTAATTAAATTATTCCTAAATTATATTATTTTATTTTGACAATAAATCTAAAATCTCATGACTAATTGATTAAAATCTTATTTAATTAATTCATGTCAGTTGTCAATATTTAATAATATAGTTTTTGAATAAAGTTTGATTTAATAATTGATTAACCCATAAATCAATTGTTTTAATTCAAAAAATCAGTTAACTTGAGAATAAATCACTTTATTTTAAAATTAATTCAAAATAAATCATGAATAATTAGAAAAACAGGCAACTAGAAATTAACTACGAATTTTAAAATTGAACCCAACATCTGATGATGAGTTGAAATTTGATCTAAACTCTATTTTGAGTTAAACACTACTTTTGCATGACTTTTGTGAGTTAATTATCTCTGATTTCTTGATAACTCAAAAATCAACCTGAGTTTATCAAGAGTGATTTATGGCTTTTCTCATGCATCCTCAAAGCCCTAGGTTTTCTATAAAATCGAGGCTCAGCTCTTCATAATGAATCAACACTCGAATTTGCACAATTACTCTAGCGAATTGGCGATTGAAAGATTAAGCACTTGTGAGAGGCGATTTGTGAGATCTTCCATAGTTGATCATAGTTTTTGCATAGTTTCATATCATATATTTTAATATCATTCATATCATTCTTAGATTAAATCTGCATTCAATTTCAATTTCATTCATATAGCTTAGATTCTTACAGCTTCTCATATTATTGCATAGAAAATACAAAAATATAGATTAATCTGCATTCATATAGTCTTTTATATTTTGCATTCAACTCCTTCATTTAGGTGTTGCATTTTCATTGATCTCGATTCCAATATGAGAACATCATACTCAAACCTACTAGAAGGCAATAAATTGCCTGGTTAGCTTAGTTTCATTTATTTGTCAGATTTTGATTTCTGCTAACCTCTAATGTTTTACTGAAGTGTTGTGTCTACAGCTAGGTACAAAATTCACACACACATTTATGGTGCCCACTGTGGGGCCCTGAAATGGGTTTCCATCATTTTTATTTCACTTCTATCTATTTTTTGCCATTTTCTAGTCGATTCTATGATTTCATTCTCTGTCCGTACATTTTTTGTATGAATTTTTTTAGAAAGTCATACCAAGAAGACCCCACTATCGTATGACAGTTGATTCTATCGAGGCTCATATCAAAATCTATACATTGTTGTTTGGGAGCTTGATTGTCATATGAGAAGACACCCACTATCGTATGAGTTTCCTGACTGTCGTCTAGAAGGTAACCCATTGTCATACGAGTTTTAGTGCCAGAACTTAATTGTTGTTTCAAAATTTTAGGTAGTTTTTCAGATTTGATTTTCAAATTTGGACTAACCGCTAACCCTAACAATTGAAATCTTCTATTTTTGACTGATATTTGCTGAATCTGATTGGGAAAAGCACAACTAAATTGCTAAAACAAGTAAAATCTACTAAGTGCGTTGTGAGGAATTCAAGTATTCTAATACAATTTGATAACACTTCGATTTGGACTTTTCTTGCTTTTGTATCATAGACTTCATTTTGGGCTATAAAATGAACATATATTTTCTTTCTGCATATCTATTACATATAGTAAATAGGCCCTATAAACACTATTTGTGGATGATCTTGAGAGAGTGGGCTTCCTTCACTTGTTCATTCATGTGAAGCTCTTCTTAACGAAGGATCCCCTTGTAGGTAGGGAGTTTACTGAGATTGTCTTACGTTCTGCTAGATTTGTGCATCTTCAACTTTTGATTGATACATTCTCTCTCTAGAGATGTTGATAGATCATAAGCGGTTAACATCATAGATCTTTGTGAGATAATCTTGGTCTTAGCATGTCGGATTAATCTGTTTGCTTTGTTTTGGTTAAAAGTGAAAAGGCTAGAGGACTATGCTCTACTCCCTTTTTGGGTAGTATCAGAAACTCAGATCCTTGAATTTGGAACCAGTCTCCATGTGGCATCTTTTGTGAGTCACTTTTAGAGATGGTTAAGCGTAGTGGACATTCCCTTAATTAGGTCAACCACGTGGATAGAACCTCAAGCGGTAATAGCCATTTTCACCGTGGTAGTAGTAGCCGCTATATAAATGTCCTTGTGGAGGAAATATTCACAGGTGTGGTCTCTAGTTGTGCTGTCAGATCTCCCTAGTAGCTCTTGATTGATTAATTTCTCAGACTGTGTCAAAACCCCAGTGCACTTGGATTGGAGTTTTCCCTCTTGAGATCACAAAATTTGTAGAGTCAGACCATTACTACAAACCCTAGTGAGGACAATTTTTCATTTTCTAGGAATATGTGCATTATTGAAAAACTTTTGAGAACATACACAAGTAGTATTTCTAGGGATTAGCACAATAAGTCACTATTTCTTGTTCATGCGCAAGGTTTCTTTTTCCCTTGTTCATTGTTTTCAGACGATTGCTTGCTTCCCTTGCTTGTTGTTTTGCATGCTTGATATCTACTTGGTTATTTGAAATGGACTATTACACAGATCTTCAAAACTAGACAAAAAACTTTGCCAACAATCTGAAACTGAAAACCCAAAAATTGCAAAATCTGAAGCAAAATTCCTCTCTGGAGTCAAAAGTCATCCCACAATCTCAGAGTGTCATACAATTTTTTAGAAAAAATCATTTCACAACCCTTGTATTGTCATACGGTATCTAGTATAGTGTCGTACGAGTGTTGTCACCAAAAATCCAAAGAACAATTATCCCTGGCAGCAATTGTCATACAAGTCTTGTAATTGTCATTTGATAGCATACCCAATGTCGTATGAGCTTTCAGAAAATCATTTGAGAATTTTCAAAATGTTGTCAGTGACTTGTCAAATTTGTTAGAAATCCAATTTTTACAGCCTATTTCCAGATTTTGTCAAAATATTCACTATGTTAGGAACAAAGTAGAAACTAGAATGAATTCATTCATTTTCCTAAAGTGGTCTCTTGAGTTTGATTTAGCCTTCTGATTTATCGATTTGAGTCTTTTTCATCTTGTGTCAAAACCTTGTCAAAACTATCTTCAAATTCAGTCTTCTTACTAAACGACTAAGTGTTGTGAGCTCGTGCCTGCCATCTATTGGGTGTCTACCCACACTACTATGGCACAATATCCTTCATTTACGTCTGATCTAATCTTCAATCAATCCAATCTTGACAAGGTTGCATCATTCGATCTTCTTAAATCGGGTCATTCTTTAGTTGTCTTCATCTTGCTTTCTTGCTTCACCCAAGGTTAATGGTGGAAACTAGAGCTTCCTCACACAAGAAATTCGAAGAAGCACTCAACACTATACCTTTGACTACTCACAAGGGTCCAACTCTTGAACAACTCTATAATTCTGGTCTTTATGAAGACGATGGTCTTGGCAATTTTCAATTAAAAACTGGTTACATACCCCCTCCATCAACTCATAGAGGTTATCAACAAACTCCACCTCAATCTATCCCAGGGAGTCCTAAAACTCCTAACATGTCTCATGGAGGGATACATCATGGGTCTCAAGGACCTCATTCTCAACATGGTGTGGACCAAGAAGCCACACCTTCTGAAATTGCTCAATATCAAAAAAATGATGACTTCAAGAAAATGATGAGGCATTTCTTGAAAGAAGATAGAGAGGCATACTTTCTAGAGTTAGCTCATCAAGGAGCTAAAATTCCTCCAAAATTTAATGTTGAAAATATCATTACACATGAGGAAGAAACCCCTATCACAGCTATGATGAAACAGATGCATGCCATGCAAGTTAACCTCAATAAGCTAGAGAAAGAAAAGGAACCTAAGGAGTTCTCAATGGAGGCTCTATGCACTTTTCCATTTGATAAGGACTTGTACATGTCATCATTCCCTAAAAGAGTGGAGATGCCTAAATATGATAAGTATGATGGAAAATCTGATCCTCAGGATCATGTCAGAGAATTCTATACTCAATCTATTGAGTTCATGCATGAACCAACCTACTTAATGCATCTTTTCCCTCGATCTCTGGGAGGATCAGCCATCATTGGTTCTCTAGGATTCCTCCAAATATAAATTTTTTTGATTAGTTAATCAAACTATTCTATCAAAAATACTCTTACAATATCCAGCATCCAGTCACCATGATTGACATCTACAATCTGAAACAATATCTAGGAGAACCATTCATTTCTCAAGAGATGGAGGAAGAAATTTTCTCTATATGCTAGACCCATTCTAGAAACTGAGAAGCTAGAAATCTTCATCAACAATCTTGTTCTAGAAATCAACTACCCTTGACAAATGCAAAATCATACATCCTTTGATAAGATGGTAGATAATGTGATCAAAATTGAGAAAGTACTTGTGAAAAAAGGAGATATCACACTTCAAAATGACAAGTATGAATCTGGATCTAGTTCTAAGGACAAGAACAAAAACTAGAATAAGAATAAAGATGTTGTCACAGATGGCATTGTTGATAATATTCGTGCCCCATCTAAGGCACCCACTTTCAATTTCACTATTGGTACCCAAGCCATCAAAGCTTCTGAAGCTAAAACAGTAGAGCCCAACAAAAAGTCATCTGATTATAAACCTTGGGCTACAGATCCTAACCTCAAATTCACTCCTCTTGGAGAATCCTTGGAATCTACCATGAAAAATCTATTGGAAAACAAAATCATCTACTTGCCTGAGATAAAATTCTTTGATCTTGAACCTAAACTGAAATGGTGGAGAGAGAACAATTTCTGTGACTTCCATCGCAATAAGGGTCATAAGAATAATAACTACATTCTCTTGAAGCACATCATACAAGAAAAAATTGATAATGGAGAAATCACGATTGAAAATCATAAGAGCAATAATGATCATACAACATTTACAGAACCATTTTTGAAACATGGTAAAGAAGATTCTTCTTCTCAACCTAATATGGGTGCTAAAGTCAATTATGCCTACTCTGGAAATAATGTTGTTATCAATATGGTTGAACCATGTCTATTTGAGCATTGCAATGTCATCACAATTGTATGAAAAGATAGAGAAAATCAATCAGCTAATGTAGTTACTCGATCACAAGCTTAGGCACATCTGCAAGGACAAATACTAGATTCATCCAATGACCCTAAGGTGCCTTTCAATCTTTCCTCTACTTCTAAACAAAAGGCTACATCTAAATCTTCAAATCCTAAAGACGCGAGGCCTACATCATACAGTATTGTCTAACAACTCTAGCATACAAATGCAAAAATCTCCATGTTTGAGTTGCTTCGGATATCTCCAGCTCATAGAGCCATTCTAGACAAAGCTTTGTTCAAATCCAATGTTCTTGATAACCTTGATTTAGATAGATTCCAGACTATGGTTGGTCATCTTACATCTCCATAGTATATTTCCTTTTTAAAGGAAGATGATAATTCCTTGAGTCATCCGCATAACCAGCCTTTTCATATTGAAGTCTTGATCCAAAACCGTCGTGTCAAATGTGTGTTGATAGATGGGGGTGGTAGTCTAAACATTTGTTCTTTCAGCTTGATTACACAACTAGGATTTTTAGAAATGGCCATTGATCCTAGAAAGAATATAACTATCAAAGCATATGATGAGCAAGAAAGATCTTCCAAAGGAACAATTGTCTTACGTATCAGAATAGGTCCTGTTATCAGAGATACTATATGTCAAGTTCTTGATCTACCTTTGGCTTACAATATCCTTCTAGGGAGACCCTGGATACATGAAATGAAAGCTATTCCTTCTACATACCATCAGTGTTTGAAATTTCCTTATGAAGGAGTAGAAGTGATGATTCCAGCTGATCTATATACAACTTGCAATGCATTGAAAGAAAGTGTTGATAAACGTGTTCCTAATAACAGAGAAGCTTCCATTAAGAAGCTAGAGTGGCTTCAACATCCAAGATGGAAGACATTGCTAAAGTGGTTAAAATCAAAGAAAATGGTATGGGAGAATATATTATAGAGCCAGTCTTATCTTTGACATCTCTCCCTATCTCGCCTAAGTCCTATGGGAAAACTCTAAAACAATCTAAAATTGAGTCTAAAGAACCTCTTGAGGCATATAAAGGAAATTTTGTTGAAGAAAAAGTATCTAAACAAGAGTTTGAAGAGGATGAAGCTGTGCTTGCATGGCTATACAAAGATGAACCTAAATCTCAAGTTGTTCAAAAATGTGATGCTAAACACCAAATATCCCTTCTAAGTCATATGGCCCAGGGGACAAATTGATCATAAAAATGGGATATAAAGGAGAAGGACCTCTAGGACTACAAGGTAAAGGTCTTCTGTCACCTCTTGACCATCATGGATGAGCAAACAAGAATACAACATGTCTAGGATATAAGAAGAAGCCTTTTTGTCTTAGCAAGAACTCCCCACATGTCTTAGAACAGATTGAGCCATCCACAACAAATCAAATAAAGAGATAAACAAAAGAATAGTCTAACAGTGATGATTTAGACACCACTGAAGATCTTATTCCTTATGAGCATTAGCCTAAAGAAATAAAAGACCTCCTTGAAGCTGAAGATGATCTAGTAAAGAGAATCCATGTAGTAGAAACACAAGAACCTACTATAGTGCAAGAGATAGTTACACCACAAGAACCAACTAATCTCGAAGGCAATCAAATAGACAAAGAGGAAGGTGGTAGTTATTTTGAAATAGATTCCCATGAGTATGAATTCAAATTAGAATCTAAGGGTAACCCTTCTTGGGGTATTCATCCTAACTTTACTCATATTCTTAAATTTCCTAGAGGTATAGATGAGGAATCAAATGACTATGAATGGGGAGCCATTCCAAAAGAGGATGAGCTTATCACAGAGAAACATATTGATGTTATTCACCAATATGCACCTAAACCCAATGTAAGTCTAGAGAGAAATGATGAACTTAACGATTCTGATCCACCGATGGCTGAAGGGGACTCCCATAATGAAATTGAGTCTATTCATGAATTAAATGTCTTAAGTTGTAATATCACCTCTAAACTCAAATATCGGGTTAGGATCAATGATGATAGATCCATATCCATAAACACTCTTTCCCAATCTTTCACCACTTTGACTATCCAACATCCTAAACTTCTTGACCAAACCTCTACGAATTTGAGCCAAGGTATTTATACCTTTCCAAATGACTATGCCCTTGCTTGCTACATCAATGTAGTTGAGCCTATGAGGAATTCCATTAGTGAACTAAGTGTTAGCATGACAAAGTCAGACATCAAGGTTCTTAGTAAAAAAAATAAGAATAAGAATAAAAAGAAAAGGAGTTTTGAGGGTAAAAACCACTTTGTGGCAATCTCAGAACCTACAAAAGTAAAAATAAAAGATGTATCTGAAGGTGAAAACCTCTCTGAGGTGCCTAAGGATGATATATTTGATGTCCTTCCAAGTCATTTATAGGATAGATCTCTAGTTCTAATTGAGCCCACTCAATCTATCAACTTGGGAACAATAGAGGAACCATAGTTGATCCATGTAGCACAATCCTTATCAGAAGAAGAAAAACAAAAATTTACTACATTTCTAATAGAAAAGAAGATCAACTTTGCATGGAAATATTCAGATATGCTAGGGCTGGATCCTGATCTTATAATGCACCATTTATCTATAGCTCCAAATGTCAAACCAATTAAACAGAAATTGAGAAAGATGCATCCCAATGTTGCACTCTTGGTAAAAGCTGAATTAGAGAAACTACTAAAAGATGGATTTATCCATGTTATTGACTATGCTGAATGGATCTCTAATATTGTACCTATTTCTAAACCAGACAAATCTATAAGAGTATGAACAGATTTTAGAGATGTAAACAAAGCATGTCCTAAGGATGATTTTCCATTACCTAACATTGATATGATAGTGGACATGACTGCGGGCTTTGAGATGTGTTCTTTAATGGATGGTTTTTCTGGATATAATCAAATCAAAATTGCTCCAAAAGATCAAGACAAAACTGCTTTCACAAGTGCATGGGGCACCTTCTGTTGGAATGTCATGCCATTTGGGCTTAAGAATGCTGGTGCTACATATCAGAGAGCTATGACATCTATTTTTCATGACATGATGCATCGAACTATGAAGGATTATGTTGATGATACTTCAAAAAAATCTATGATAAGGTCTAAACATCTGAATGACTTGAGAAAAATACTAGACAAAATGGAAAAGTTTAGTCTCAAACTAAACCCTACGAAGTGTGCTTTTGGTGTCACTTCTAGAAAGCTCTTAGGCTACATTGTTTCAAAGAAAGGAATTGAAGTTGATCCAACTAAAGTTAAATCTATCATGGAGATGCAACCTCCCAAGAATATCAGTCAAATGAGAACATTACAAGGGAGAGTACAATCTATTTGATGCTTCATATCTTAGCTAGCAGACATATCACAACCTTTTACAAAGACATTACATAAAGGTGTGACCTTTGCATTGAACTAGGAATGTGAAAATAATTTTAATCATATCAAGAAATATCTATCAAATCCTCCTATCTTGATGCCTCCTATTCAAGGGAAGCCTTTGATCTTATATGTCTCCGCTACAGATACATCACTAGGGGCATTGCTTGCACAACATGATGAGAACAAGAAGGAAAGAGCTATATACTATATCAGTAGAACTTTGGTTGCATTTAAAAAGAATTATTCTATGATTGAAAAGGCTTGTCTAGCTATGATCTTCACATCATAGCAATTGAGACATTATATGTTGGCTCATACCACGCATTTAGTAGCTAATATTGATCCACTAAAATACCTACTAAGAAAAGATGCCCTCACAAGTAGACTAGCTAAATGGGTGATGCTCTTAAGTGAATTTGACATTGAATATGTTGAAAAAAAATCTATTAAAGGCCAAGTTATTGCTGATCAATTGGTAGATGTACCTTTGTTTGATGATACACCAATGCAAATGGAATTCCCAAATTCTTCTATCATGAATCTTTCTTCTAGAGAATGGTAATTATTCTTTGATGGCTCCTATACACAGAATGGGTCTAAAGTAGGCATCTTGTTTATCACTCCTCAAGGATACTCCATTCCTAAGGCATTCAAAATCAAATTTCCTTGTAAAAAAAATATTGTTGAATATGAAGCCCTTCTTAATGGTATGAAAATAGCAATTGAGTGGAGAGTAACATAACTACACATTCATGGAGACTCACAACTTGTAATCCATCAAGTCAATGATGTGTATCAAATGAAAGATGAAAAACTCATTCCATACAAAAGAATGGTAGATGATCTAAAGAAATACTTCATATCTATCACCTTTGAGAAAATACCTAGAACAAAGAATAAGGTTGCAATGTAATGGCAACGCTATCTACTTTATTACAGTAGCCTGAATAGGAGCTATGCTACGTGTTCCTGGTGGAAGCACTATCTTATCCTACATACGATTCCCTTGATACCCACATGATCTACACTATTGTAGGTCATGATTCATCCCACTATAAAAACCTCTTCTCCTATCTCAAAGATCAAATCACTCCCGATACCTTTAACCGCCATGAAAAGAGATACCTTATCCGTAATGCCTCCCAATATGTTATCATTGGTCATGATCTATACAAACAAGGTTTAGATGGTACACTACTTAGATGTTTAGAATGGGAAGAGTCTCAACATGCATTAGAGGAGTTCCATGATGGTATTTGTGGGTCACACTCAAATGTTTTAACACTAGCCCAAAAGCTTATTAGGGTTGGGTACTATTGGTCAGAAATGGAGAAAGAGGCTATCAAGTTTTCTAAGAACTATCAAAAGTGCCAAGTGCATGGCAACTTAATTCATGCTCCAGGGAGAGATCTAATTCCCTTCACTACACAATGGCCTTTTCACCAATGGGCATTTGATCTTATAGGATCCATACATCCTCATTCTTCTAATGGTCATACCCATATAATCATAGCTACAAATTATTTCACAAAATGGGTAGAAGCAGTTCCTTTAACACAAGCAACTAGTAAGCAAATATCTATGTTCATCTTGAACTACATCATATGTTGGTATGGTATTCCACATTCTATAGTCATAGATAATGGTGGACAATTCAAGAATAAAGACTTAGATGATCTATGTGCCAAATTTGAGATTACACAACATTGGTCACCAATCTACTATCCTCAAGGGAATGGACAAGTAGAGGCTTCCAATAAGAATGTATTAAAAATATTGCACTATACAGTTAATAAAATAGGATGAGACTGGCATCTCATGGTCAATCTAGCTCTTTGGGCCTACAAAACAAGTATCAGAACACCCACTAGGGCTACACCATTCGCTTTAGTTTATGGGTTTGAAGTGGTACTGCCTATTGAGGTTGAAATCTCATCACTAAGAATCAAAATGCATGGTCTAGTAATTGATGATGACTACAGAGTGTCTAGGTTGCAAGAACTTGAACTACTAGATGAGCATAGATAAGTAGCGTATGATCATCTCAGAGTATATCAAAAGAGAATGTCTAGAGGCTACAACAAGAAAGTCAAACATAGAGAATTTCAAGTTGGCGATCTAGTCTTGAGAGAAAATCCTAAAAATCAATCACATTGAGAATGCAAGGGGAAGTTTGAACCCAACTGGCTAGGTACCTTTTTCATCACTACTGCTTTTGGCTCTAGTGCCTATCAACTCTCAATGACTAAAGGAGAATAGCTCCAATAACCAATCAATGTTCTCCATCTGAAGAAATTCTATGCCTAAGGCATTCACTCTTTGCAAGATGTCTTATTTTTAAAAAAAAATCAGAAAAGTCCTGAAAAAATGAACATCTTGGTGAAAACCTAGCAATAGGCTCCTTGATGATTCACAAAAAAATAAAAAAATATCAAAAGTACAAAAAAATTAAAAAATTAAAAATACAAAAAAAATGAGAAAAAGAAAAAGTGCCTTGGTGAAAACCTGGAAACAGGCGCCTTGGTAGCAAAAATAGAATCTCTGCCAAGATGGTGAAAAATTGGCAAACAGGTGCCACTTGTTCAAAATGCTCCATCTATCAGTGCAATCTTGGTCTTTCCTAGCTTTTAGTCTTGCTTTTGTTTGTACATATCTCCCAGTTTGTTTATGCATTCCTTATTTCAATAAATTCGGTCTGTACACCAATCAGCTCAAGCGTCTGTATCTTATCAATGTTTAAACTTGGGGGGATATCAAAGTCATATCTTATGGTCTCTAGTATGCTTTAGACGTGTCATATCTAGTTAGATTCCTTTGAAGCTTCATTTGAGTTAGTCTGTTTGTCTCCTCTCCAAAAAGGATTTTGCATCTACAACAACTCAATCAAACGCAAAATGAAAACAATCTATGCTTTTCACATGCTTTTATCTCCATGTATGCTTATTGATTCGCATTGAGATTCTTGCATATTGTGTTCTTTCTAGATCTTTGATGATGTCCTTTACAGGATTTAGAGAGTGATGACTGGGGGCATAATCTTTTCTTTGTCTTTCGCTTGTATGTAAAAATCTAACAACTTTGGAAATTCTGGATTGAAATGGTGTCCATCTATAAGAGCCTTCATCTCATATTGGATGGCCATGAGTACCTCGACCATTGATACCCAGAAAATTCAAGGATGTTTGACCTAACTATTGTCTTTTTGAGTGATTTCTTAGTCCCATTGTGAAACACGATCTTACCTAAGGATGTGAATGATAAAGGGTCACTACAGGTAATTCACACTGGATTTAGAATTATCTCTTGACTGCTTGATGTGTTTGTTACACAAGGTGTATTATGGTCATCATGACATTTATGTTTTGATGCTTATACAAATTGCTATATCAAAATGGACATGATATTCAAGTCATCTTGGCATTTGTGCCTTGGTTCTTATATCTAATCTGACATTTCAAAAATAAAATCAATATTCATATGTCCATGGTTGTCTAACCAGTGGGCGTTGTATTGATTTTTTCACATACAAATCAATATTTATATGTCTATAGTTTCCTAACTAGTGGATGTTGTATTGATTTATCCGGTTACGTAAAAAGTTCAATGATTTTTGAAAATCGACACATGATCAGTGACTAGGTCCTAGGTCTTAGGTTTGCATGTCATTTTTGCACTTTGCATGATTGCATGTTCTCACAAATTGCTTGAACACTTCAAAAATTATTCTAAAACTAAACTTAAACTAGAAATGAAGAGCTGAATCTCATAGGAAGGTTTCTTCACATAACCGCAAGTAGTCACCATCCTAGGTTAAACATCATTTTTGACATAAGACTGAGTACTTGTCTTCATCAATACCTGCAAAACATATCATGTGTATCATTGCATTTACATTACATATTCATGATCATTCCATCTATTGCATTGCATTGCATACATTTCCATACATACATTTTCCATAATCAATCACATTTGCATCACATTCATACATTTGAAAGGATCCATTGCATTGCATACATTTTCATGCATACATTCTACACTACTCATAGCATTTACATCACATGATATCATCATAAATCAAAACATGATAAGTGCAAATGAAGTCATAACCAAAATCTCGATCTCATATCATATAACTCAAACTAGTCAAGGGTGCACTACTGGCACAAAGTCCAAAGAAATGAGCTCATGTGAGCTATCAGATGTCAGAACAGTATACATGAAAAAAAATGGCAAAATATATCAGAATATCTTGACAGATCAGTTGTCTACCTGATCCTCTACATCTGGTGGAGGTGGTGGTGGTGCTTCAGGCACTGCATCGGCTCTAAGTGCCCTTGCTCCCTCTGAAGCTATCATATACTAAGAATATGTTGGTACTCTTTGAGCAGTAGGAACAAAAACATAGTAAGAAGAAACATAATAAGAAGATCTTGAGATATGATGTGTCACCTATGCATGTAATTGCCTATTCTCCTCTTGGAGTTCAGATCTCTATCTATCAACCTTAGTGAATCACTCCTCCCACTAGGCACTATGTATCTTCAGGTCCTGGACCTATAATCTGAGTTAGCTAATGATCTCCTATGGATTCAATGGTACACTAGGGTCTGCATCTGTCACAGGCATATCAATATCTACCACTAGCTGCTTAGTGGTCTTTGCTCTATGTGCCTTAGAGCATCTAACCTCAGCACCAAGATCAAAATTGATATCACCCTATAAAGGATCCAGATCGGCACTCACATCCTGCTCTGCACCCAGTACCTCATCTGTTGTGCCCACACTACCTAAAGTGCCACTCTCTCCTCTAGTCAATCTCCTATGTAAAACTACAGGTCTGCCTGCTAAAGAACTAGAGGGACAAGGTGATCTCATCTATCTAGATGGTCTCTGTAGAGGTGTGAATATCACTCTCGACCTCAGAGGTGTAGGCTGGTGTAATGCCCCTCCAACCCTAACAATTCTTGGTTATGCTCACTAGGGAGTTAGATCATGCTATAAGTGATTTCATGGCTATTTTGTAAGAGTATGATCCTTCTTGAGATGGTTTCTTACTAATCATGATAACTTCATATTTTAATTTGGGAAAAATAATATTTACATAAGTATGTCCTTTATATCTTATTGTGTGTCAATGATAGTTTAGGATCTTAATACTAAAGGGATCACCTGATAGACTTATATGCTTCTTTGTGAAATGCTCATTATTAATATTTATGTTTACCTTAGGTTAATTGATTATAATCACTTAAGGGTTGGATTTGTTATCTTCTCTAATAATGTTACTTGGGATTAGATATGATTAATACATTTAGGGTTATATGATTTGTTTATCTTGTTTTGATAATGAGACTTTTTGAGTACATGCCTGATGGTTAAATGGGTTTGTGAAAGTTAATAGATGATTTACATTTACATGAATATGTTATGATGCATTTTGGTTATACAATATGGAAAAAAGATTATTCTAGTACTAACCACACTAATCCAATCATGCTTTATTGATGTCACTATTTGATGTGAATGTAGGATAAGGGGAGGCAGTCGTAGTTACTCCTACAGGAGGTCCACATGATGTCACACTCTCCATCCTTGTTTTCCATTGTCTGTTTATATATATGTATATATGCATGTTGGCTGGTGTTGTAGGATATAGGTACCAGGCATCGACTCCACCTGGCTATACAGGTCTGAGCATGCCTTCAAAATCCTCAAACTATTGTTGTGTGGAGATATTACCAAGATTACTCTCAAGGTTACCCATGAACTTAGAGTTATGTTTAGGCCTAGCTGGGGGATCTGAATGCAGCATGTGATGTGGTCTTGTGAGTTATGATTTGATTTTGTTTTCAGATTAATGATGTGAGTTAGATTTATCCTTGTAAGTATATGTCTATATATTTATTATATATGTGTTATAATTGAATGTATGTTATATATGTATGTGTATATGTGGGTGCACGCACATATACCCATGCTTATATAAATAATAATATTTATATGATTTTATTGATTGTATAAATGGTACATTGTTTATAATATTAAATAAAGTATATTAATGTATTAAACAAAAAGTAAAAATAGTAATTAATAAAAGAAATGCTCTTTGTAGTAAAACTAGCTATTTAGGAGGGAGTTGAACTCGAGACCTCCTAGAAGTTAGGCTAGTTGGTTTCCGTGTGTGCTATGTGTTTTCCTTTAAAGTTATTTGTTTGACTTTCTTGTTATGATTTTCTTTTTAAGCTATTTTAATTAAATTTATTAAAACTTTGTTAAGTTCTTACGGGAATAATTGGTTTGATTTTTCAACCAACTATGGAAGTTGGAGAAGTTTCTTCCCATAAAGAAACTCCTCCAACCACATAGTTGGAGGATAAATAATTGAATTTTTTGTGTTGTTGAGGGGTGAGAATTTATGGAAGATTTTTGGGAGTTGTTTGTATTTATTTTTTCAAAAATTTATTTGAAGTTTTCAAGTCTCTATTTAGTGAAAACAAGTGTATGTGGATTGTTGGAGTTTGATTTCCAAATGAAGATTTCCAAGAGGCTATCTACTCAAGGCTTGAAGATTTGCAAAGAGTCTCCAGTCAAGAGAAGATAATTTCTCCACAGGACCCTAGGTAGGGTCTATACTGGGATGAATTCTCCAATTCTCCCATGTGTATTTGTGGATGTGTGTGTGTATTCTAGAAATTAATAGTGTGTTCTTATGATATATCAATATTATCTAGTTATATATGCTTATGGATTAAATATTATTGAGAACATATACTGTGTGCACCAAGTTTAATGACATGGTTTATTAATTTTCTTTGTCAAAACTCTTCTTGGAAGTCTATGGTTAATTATATGATTTTAATTTGGTATATATATATATATATATATATATATATATATATATATATATATATATATATATATATATATATATATATATATATATATATATATATATATATATATATATATATATATATATATATATATATGAATGTGTGTGTGTGTTATTAAATATTTATATTATTCATATGATCTGATTTATAATTAGGATGATAATGAAAAATAAGTTAATTGAAAATAGACAGTATTCTGGTTTGTTTTTATATACACGTACTATATTATTCATAACTTTTGAACTAGGCATTATTTTGACAATCTCTCTAATGAGAGTGTGTGAAATTAGGTTTTATCTAACATATATCAACATTAGAGAAATCCAATAGTTCAAAAAAAAGTTATGCTTACCGCACCGAGACTGCATTTTTATGACAATCATATAGCAATAGTCATGCATAGATTCCTGCAAGTTCATTAGTTTATAGTACAATCTTTTCCCCATCAATATTTATTAATTTATAGTTTATATTACTTTTATTTTCTATTTAGACCTATTGTGGAAACTTTAGAGTCATACATTTCAGTGTTGGGTACATGTTTGGCTTGGGGTTTGGTCTGTATCTTCCATGCTTGATCCTGGTCTCTGTCTACATCTTTTAATGTTCATTTTATTGCTTTAAGTTTATCATAATGTTTTGTTAATTCATGTGGAAGTTTTTACTCCCTGTGTATGTTCATTACTTTATTTGTTGAGATTTTATGGTGTACTTATTATGTTTTGCACTTGGCATATAATTGAGCTTAGTTGATGAGGCTAGGACTCATCTTGGTGGCCTGTGTGCATAAGAGGGTTCTCTAGACCTATAAATAAGCTGTGGAAAGTTGTACATATGCATGTGGAAAGTCTTGTTCTTTTATTTTAGGTTTCTTGTGATAGACATCCTTCCAATGGTTCCTATTCTATATATGGTTAGGGTTAGGACTCACTCTAAGGGCCTGAGTGCATAGGGGAGTTTCCTAAACCTATGGATCAGGACATGAAAGTGTTATTTTGTATCTTTGGCTTGTAATGGGGTAAGGGAATAGGAACCCTAAGTAAGTGGCTCACCATAGGTTTTGGAACCCTAAAGTGGTTTCCAGATGATCCTATGGGTGGGTTTGTAAAAAGTGACAATATTACAAATTAACCTGGGAAGGGGGGAATTCAAAAGATAATGAAAGAAAACATAATAATGGCCACACAGATCTGATTGGAGTATCAGGACTAGGGATAACTACCAGGTTGGATCCCTATTCATAAAGGGGGGACTAGGGTTACATGGTTGCCAGGGTGGATCCCAATACACAGGTTGTGTGATGACACTCACATAGGTGGTCTCCTAGAACCTTAACCTCGGTGTTATAGTATGATGATATTTTATGTGCTTTATTCTTGTTCTTTTGAGTCTTGGATTTATTGGTATTTGAAACTTAGATTTCCTTAAGGTCTTGAGAGTACCTTGGTTCTATCTCCTAGCACGGGAGGTGGAACTTTACCAATTTCACATGGTTGGGTGGAAAATCTCTTTCGAGGTATTGTTCATGGTTCATGTCATGACTTGGATTTTGAGTTGCTCAGTGGTGAAGATTGTGTTATTGTATCATGTATCTCTATCTTTTGTTATCAAGATGTAAATATGTATTGTAAGCCTTTGGGAAACTTGATGTAATTATCTTTGTGTATTCCTTCGGGCCATGTGCAACAACTGTAATTGTAATTATGTTGAAATTGTAAGAAGTTATGTATTTGGGAAGGGTAGTTTTATGAATTTCAAAAGATGACTAAATATTGGTAATCAGACATGGATTATGTTTAAGTAATTCCTACCCTATCTCTCTTATGCATTTTAAAATGAAATTGAAAGTAATGATACTATGTAAGTATTGGCAATGCAATAGATGAAAAATTATGAAAGGAAACTCATTTTGTTAGTGAAAAGATGTGCTAAGGGTTGAAGGGTATCTCCAGGTGAAATAGTAAGGGAAATGAAACATGTACATTATTGAAATTAGTAATGAGATGTGATTTCTTAAATGTATAAGCTCAATGTGTATGATGTAATATTATTTAAACTAGGTTCTAATCTCAATTCTTAACTAGATTTATACAAGGTTATAGATGATAATTTGTGGAAGTTAGACTTGTGGAAAGAAATGATTCAGTGAATGGTTTATGTTGGTTAGTAATAGATGGTTAAATACTTTACACTTTTTCTATTATGATCTTTGAAATGAAAATGTAAAGTAAGGACTTTTAATAGATGGTTTATGTGATGATAGTGCATAAATAACGTTAAGGAGAAAACAAATAAAAAATGAAAGGATAAATGTACTTTGTGTATTAGATAAATGATGGGCTTCTAATTCATTTCTAAAAGTGAATATCTATGCAAATTAGGTAAAGAAAATAAATGCAATTATCTCATTAATGTAATTAGTTTTGATGAGGAATGAAAACAATGTCTCAATGTAAATTGAAGTTGAAACAGAAATAGAATTGCATTAGATTAAGTAATAAAATGTATTGATTGATAATGGTAAATGAATTGATTAAGGGAACCTTAAGGAATGTACTTGTAAATGGTAATGATGATAAGTTAGAATGTTAGAAAAAAAATAAAAATTTGTTAGTTGTAAATTTAGGTCATAGACCTAATTCCTTATGGGTTCCTTGATGGGGACATTACAAATGGGGCATCTATACCTATGTACGTCTCTATCCTTGACCAATCGGAACCTGTGCACCTGTGACATCCATGGCCTCCTCCATGGAAGGTATTAACTCTATAGGATTAGAAAACCTATGTGTGTGATGCTCTGCAAGCCATCCAATGAAACCATCTATCACACCAGCATCTGGAACCTCTGCTTTGTAATCCTAGTCCCTACCAACAATACCAATGTACTCCTATGTACAGAGAGCATATGATAATCTAGGGCCCCATCCTAATCTAAGCTCTCTATGGATCCATGCATAAGCTACAAGCTCCTCTAGCACATCCTGAATGATGCCATACTACCTCCATACTCTAGTGATCAGGAAGCACTCAATAACAACAGTAGATTGCCCAATCAGTACATGACTCTGACAAAAATAACTAAACTGCTCCCTTGTAGTTGTGCCAAGCGTCTATCAGCAAGTATGGTCTCCATACTACAAAATTCATACATCAAGACACTGCCTAAAGTACTCTATGTGACCCATGTGCACCTGTGTAACATAACTAGAGTATATATATATATGACTAGCTCCTATGGCTAGCATTGTGTTTGACACACTGTTCTACATACTGGGACATGCTCCCACACCCATATCTGAAGAACTAATGCACTAGAAGAAAATGACTTGCCCTCCTAATACACGATCTCATGCATCTCAAAGAAAATATGTGCAAGCATGCACTAACCCCAAGCTAACTCAGAAGGAGTGGCCATCTATCGTGCAACCATTGGGGCCTAGCCCATCAATAGACCATTCTGCTGATGGTCAGACATGATGATACCTCCTATCATGCCTGCTATGATACACTCTAATCTATGGGTCTGCCCATAGCGCTGCACTAATAACTCCCAGGAAATAGAACCGGTGAGTTGTGTGTCATCTCTGAACAATCTATAGAAAGCATGTAATCCAGACTACCCCAAACTCACATAATCCAAACACTGACCATGGAATGGTATATCTAATATCCTATATACATCCTTAGGTGTGACAGTAATCTCTCTAGTGGGTAGATGGAAATTCTGAGTCTCTGAATGAAACCACTCTATCAATGTAGTCAATAGTCCATGGTTAACCCTAATCTCAGGCAACTGAATCAGATACTCAAACTGATAGGAAGCAAGATGTACCCTCATAGAGTCAGGCAGTGAAACACATAGTCTTTGAGTGACAGGATGTGAGATGCACACATCAACATCAAGGTATATTACCTACATCGAATAGAAACGGGGAATCCTATTAGTAATTTGGTTGAAAAATAGGCTAACAGTACATAAATTCAAAAGTTCACAATCTCAGAAGGTACATTAAATGCTAAACAATCCGCCTAAGGAATCAGAAAATCAAAATTTTTTACCTAAAGATGAGTTTTAAGCTCACTGGTTTCTATACAATAATATAGATTGACACCAAAACTCGTACGACTTTCAGTAGGGTCCCATATGACAAACCATGCATACACAACTTTCTAGGGATCATCGTATGACATATGAGGGAGCCAACGAAATGTTGTACGACTCTTGGGTCCCTCTCAAATGAGTTTTGGGGGGTTTTTGATATGACACTCTACAGAAAAATGAAAAGTCGTATGAGTCACAGAGGAAAGTCGTATGAGTTTCCATGCATACGAGAATTGAAAAATTGAAATGTATGAAAAACAACCTAAAAATGCTACAAACATGAAAAAAGGGAATTTACGAAGAGGCACAGAGGTCCACTTACCAGATGTCCATACTGTGGAGGCCGCTGATGTCTCTGACTGCTCTTAAATCGGTGGGAAGAGACAGGTACCCTTGGCTCAACCATTTTCTCACTCAGAGGGGTCCACAAGGTTTCAAAAGTCAAATGTGAATAATGTATTGAAAATGACCCTTTTGGTATTTGTATAGCTTTTGACCTAATTTTCAAAAGTGCTCCATTTTCCATGAAAATTGCACCCCTGGCTAATTTCGACATTCTAAACCCATTTTCGGAATCAAAATTGAAATCTGAGATCATTTACTATGTCAAATCATGATTTAAAATTTTCCAACTTAGGACGGTCGACTACTTGTATAATCAACCTTCAATCATCAAAGAAATCCATTTTTCAACTTAATTGATTATCTCACATCAAACTATTTAAATTTCAACTTGGTCAACCATGGTCAAACCTAGTCAAACTTGGTCTTCAAGATCTCCAAATGATGTAGAACACATTCTCGAATGTGTATAACCACTTCTCAAATCAATTAACATGCTTCTAAACTATTCAACGCTGACTTTTCTTGTCAGATTTCAATTTTAATCCCGAAGGGGGCATGGTATTGCACATCATTCAAAGTCTATCAATCAAATCTATAAATCAAATCTTTTCCTCAGTAATCAAGACAACAACCACGTCTAGTTTCTGATTCATCTAAAGTCCTCATCACTTGGAGAAAATCTATTGATTCTTGGGGCATATCAGAGTCGTAGAGATCCATATCAATTTGATATCCTAAATCTATCTTGTAAACTGTATCATCTTTTCATAACCATCGGTTCATTGGTGTTATTTCCTTGTTTCTTCGTAACTGATGGGTTCAGGTTGTGATAGCAATATGATTCTTTTTAGGATAATCAGGTTTGGAATCAATCACTCTCTTCTTCACAATCATAAGGTTTAGAATCAGGTGTTTTGACACTTTTTCATAATCATCGGTTCATTGTTGCTATACTTAACATTATCTTTGCTTATTCAGGACCTAAAATCTTAAATCTTAAATCTTGAATGTTTAAATCTTTCAATCAGTTTCTATCTTATAATCGATTAACCTTTCAAATCAGTTTCATACATATATCAAACACAGACTATTCTTTGAACCACTGCGCTTTGCACAATGATTCAAAAAGGGGCAAAATGTAATACCCCAAAAATGGGCTATAGGTTCATTAACCTCTTACATCTTCAAATCAAATGAAATCGACATCAAAGTCCTAACCTAAGGCACATCTGCACATTATCGAATCCTAATTGATTTAATCTTAATTCTGCATCAGGGAATATTCCTAGCAATATTCTTATTTATCCTAATTATCTTTAATTTAATAATTATTTGGCGATAAATCCTATTTATCTTAAAGTTTGATTAACTGAATATTTTGAATATTTAATTAATCAGATTTAATACTGCCACTTAATTATTTAATTGAATTGAATTAAATTATTCCTAAATTGTATTATTTTATTTTGACAATAAATCTAAAATCTCATGACTAATTGATTAAATTCTTATTTAATTAATTCATGTCAGTTGTCAATATTTAATAATATAGTTTTTGAATAAAGTTTGATTTAATAATTGATTAACCCATAAATCAATTGTTTTAATTCTAAAAATCAGTTAAGTTGAGAATAAATCACTTTAGTTTTAAATTAATTCAAAATAAATCATGCACAATCAGAAAAACAGGCAACTAGAAATTAAAAATCAATTTTAAAATTGAAACTCAACATCTGATGATGAGTTGAAATTTGATCTAAACTCTATTTTGAGTTAAACACTACTTTTGCATGATTTTTGTGAGTTAATTATCTCCGATTTCTTGATAACTCAAAAATCAACCTGAGTTTATCAAGAGTGATTTATGGCTTTTCTCCGGCATCCTCAAAGCCCTAGGTTTTCTATAAAATCAAAGCTCAGCTCTTCATAATGAATCAACACTTGAATTTGCACAATTACTCTGGTGAATTGGTGATTGAAGGATTAAGCACTTGCGACAGACGATTTGTGAGATCTTTCATAGTTGATCATAGTTTTTGCATAGTTTCATATCATAGATTTTCATAGAATTCATATCATTCTTAGATTAAATCTGCATTCAATTTCAATTTCATTCATATAGATTAGATTCATACAGTTTCTGATATTATTGCACAGAAAATACAAAAATATAGATTAATCTGCATGTTGGTACTCAAAATGCAGTTTTGAGGTACCATGTAAAATTTTGATTAGGTGCTCATTTTGGCTTTGTATTGCATGCTAGTATGGGTGTATTTGGGGTCATATCTTGAGGTCTATGTGTTCATTGCTTTGCATTCATCCTATCGAGTTGTTTTGAGTCCTTAGATGGCATGTTCAAATGGGTTTGCATCAGTTCGTTTCTAGTAGGTCTCTAAGTCAGAAAATGCTCTCAAGTGTAAAATTCACTGGGAAGGGTCACTTTGAGGTTAAATAAAATGCACCCTAGAGAGTGTCATGAAAATATGAGCCTAGCGTCTTGTTGTAAACTTTGCATACTCTTTATGTGTCAGGTTTTAGGCCTCTGTGATAAGTTTTGACCCCGTTTATTCATCCCCTTCCGAAGGTGTTTTCTGGTTTCTGCACTTGGCCCTTTTCCCAGTTTTGTCAGGAACCCTATTTGACATGTTATAACTTGTACACAGTGGATTGGTAGAAAGGTTTTAATAATTTCCTTGCATTATAGACAAGTTTTACTCTACCCCTGTCAGTTTGTAGCTCGTGATGAATCCATCTGATGAGAAATTGAAGCTGATTCCATTTGCAGCTTTCGTGTTTTGCACTGTTTGGTTATTCACCAGTTTTCTGGAGCCCTATTTCAACTGTGAATAACTCATGCCATGCTGATCAAGTCATTAGTATGTTTGTCTCAGTGTATAGTAGACATAAAATAATTCCATGTTGTAAGATTGTGGCTCTTGATGTATTCATTTGGTCAATTTGCCAGACCTTTTCTGTTTGCAAAAAGTGCAAATTGCCCAGTTATTTTTTCTGCAAGTTTGTCAGAGGCCTTCTTTTCCTGCTAATAACTTTTCATAGGATGGTCCTATTGTCAAAATTCTTGTTGTCCTGTATTGTTGACAAGTTTTACTATATCTCATTCTGATTTGAGCATCCTGTCAATCCATTCGTACACTTTTCAAGGCTAATTCCAGATGCAGTTTATCAGGTTCTGACAGTGTGTTTGCAGGAGCAGAATGAAAAGGGAAACTTCAGAGGTTAATAAATTTTGCCTCAGGTACAGTTAAGGGATGTCATTTTTCAGGGTGATTATATGTATCTCAAGGTTTATGTTAGTCACGCGGTGAGATTTCTTTAGGTGATTTGGTCAGTTTTCAAAGCCGGTTCTAGAGCCAACTTAAGTGATTTCAGATAGAGCAGAAAGGCAATGTTTTAAGTGGCTAAATTTGGTCAGTTTTATCTTGTGGCTCGGGTCTCTTCGAGATTTCTTCTTTGACATGCATATTTTTTTGTTGGAGGTGAACATGTGTGCTCAGTGACATGATCCTATGATGGCTATTGGCCATTTTTTAAAGCCGCTCCCGGATGTCAGCTAACGTTATTTGGCAATCTTTGCAAAGGATAAAAGTGAAATAAATGACCCAGAAAAGATAATGCCATGATGTGTGAGAGAAAATGAGTGCATCGCCAGTATGAGTTATCACTAAGATTGGGCACAAGATATTTGTGTACGTAGAAATGGCTAGTGTTACTGGTGCTCATTTATCATTGTTGTTTTCTAGAGGACAATGCATCAAGGTCATGTCTCAGATTTTGAGAAAATCAAAGTAAAGTGATGTTGTGATGCCAAATATCATAGACAAATGCAAAGCATGTGGAGAAGAAGAAGATTAAAAAAGGGTTGAAGGCAAGAGCCAATAAAAAAAAAAAGTATGAATGCACAGCCAGTCACGTTTTTTATCATAACTCAAAAAATACAAACTGGGTTGGGCTGAATTTTACATATGTTTGAGATGACAATGTGTGCATTGTAAAAAATTTTTTTTAGAAAAATCTAGTTTGAAAATCAAAAGTTATGATCCTCTGAGTACTGTAGCAATAAAAAAATCAGCAATACTTCCAAAAGTTTAATCCCACATTGCTCAAGAAATGACCATTGCAAATGTTTAAAAGATATACCACTCACATAATGAAATGAATAAAGAGAAGGCTCTCAAGAGTGTGCACAACTAGTGCATTAGGATGCATGCCAATGACCATAAAGCACTAAATTTTGCATAAAAATGTTGGCGAAAAATGCTAGTGGTTAAATCATAAACATTTAGAGAATTGGAGAATACACTTGGTCGCGAGTTCTCCAAATCCTTGGCAGTTAGTCTCTAGTTCTCCAAATGGCTAGTGGTTAAGAGATAACATTTAGAGAACTAGAGAATGCTTAGTATCTAGTTCTCCAAATACTTGACAGTTAGTGAAAATGATTCAGAGAACTAGAGAATACACTTGGTCGCGAGTTCTCCAAATCCTTGGCAGTTAGTCTCTAGTTCTCCAAATACAAGTGGTTAAGAGATAACATTCAGAGAACTAGAGAATGCTTAGTCTCGAGTTCTCCAAATGGCTAGTGGTTAAGAGATAACATTCAGAGAACTAGAGAATGCTTAGTCTCTAGTTCTCCAAATACTTGATAGTTAGTGAAAATGATTCAGAGAATTAGAGAATACACTTGGTCGTGAGTTCTCCAAATCCTTGGCAGTTAGTTTCTAGTTCTCCAAATACAAATGGTTAAGGAGATAACATTTAGAGAACTAGAGAATGCTTAGTCTCTAGTTCTCTAAATACTTGACAGTTAGTGAAAATGATTCAGAGAACTAGAGAATACACTCAGTCGCCCATTCTTCAAATGATAACCATGGTCAAAGAAAGATTTAGAGACTTGAAGATACATGCCATTCCCCAATTCTCTCAATCAGTGGGTTAACCTAAGGTCAAGTCCGAGCATGCAATGAGGTGGTGACAAGTGTCAAGTCCTGGTGCCTTATGAGGTAAAAGTGCAGAATATTAAAATGATATAAATTGCAAATTGAGAAAGAATTTAAAAAATGATAAAGTTGAAACTATTGAAAATATTCAAAAATTTAAATGCCATGGCTTGTGCAGGGAAAATTATCCTAGGAGTTCATTGTTTGCCAGAATATATAAGTATTATATATCGTCGGAAAGGTCTCAGAACAAGGATTCTAATGTGGTGAGTATTTTCAGTTTCAGTCAAGTATGAAAGAGCAGTTTGAGTTCAAAATCTGAGGATCAGAATCAGATATCAGATAAGTTTGAAGAAATGATTGCACATATCAGATCAGTTTGGGAATCAGTTGTAGGGAGATGAGAGGAATGTTGAAGATATTTTATGCAAAATGAACAGCTGTCAGCTCGGTAACTGATTTTGATTTCACTATATCTCTATTTTCTTCTCAATTGTAAAAGGATGTTAAAATTTTATGCTGCTAGGCAGTATTCAGGCCCCTTTCTTATTTTCTTTATGTATTTTTGTCATGTAAATATGTTGAACTAGATGAATTTTAATGAAAAAATGATGGAATCCCTATTTAGTTTTGGTTGATGTCTTTGTGTATTTGGTCTTAGTTCTCGTGTATCAGTTTGTAAGGCATTTTGATGCACTGGTTATAAGGTAGTTGTGATCTTGTTTTCAAGTTTCTTTCAAGGAGAGAGTCAATCTTGAATGCAGGCTCTAAGAATTTGAGATTTATACATGAATTTGATGTCTAGGAACTGGAATGAGAAGGATGATTTGTAAGGCATTTCATTCGATTTCTTTGAGTTTGGAGTTAAGATTTTCTGGGAATGCATGATTTTTTGACTCTGATGCCCAATAGATAAGGCACTGGTCTCTTTCTTGTCCTAGATTTTTCATCATCAAGCATTAATTGAAAATCATTTTACTTTCCTGTTGTTATGCACATTCATGTTTGATTGTATTCAAGAAGTTCAATTCATTTGCTAATTCCTTGAAGAGTGAATCATTAGGTTAGCCTGCCTAAGCCTCCAGGTTCAAAGAGAAGGAGTGTATCCTTGTTATCACATTGGCCATTTTTCTAGTTCTTAGCAGATCATATAGGTGGGATCCTGTATAAAACTGTTTGAGTTGAACTCCCACGTTTTATAAGTCTGAGAACTATCCACTGATTTTCATGTCTACATAAAAGGCTGTAATGACTAAGTGTTTATGTATGCAAATCTTATCATGTTTTAGGTGCACCCGCCTGAGTGTGTGGAACTCGAAGCAGAAGGAGGATCAACTCCTCATCAATTAGTCTTTTCGTGCCCCTTAGTTTGCATGAACAAGTATATTTATGTTACTAGACAAAGATCCCCAGGTCTGGTTTTCATACATCTCTTTTAGAGTTGAGGGATACATGAAAAAACACTAACACTGCATTCATATAGTCTTTCATATTTTTCATTCAAATCCTTTGTTTAGGTTTTGCATTGTCACTGATCTTGATTCCAATCTGAGAACATCATACTCACAACTACTAGAAGGCAGTAAATCGCTCGGTTAGCTTAGTTTCATTTATTTGTCAGATTTTGATTTCTGCTAACCTCTAATGTTTTACTGAAGTGTTGTATCTACAACTAGGTACAAAATTCACACACAGACACATCAACCTCTATATCCACAATAAGTGTTTGAACTATCTCATATCTGTAGTTTGACATAGCCTGTAAGCATAGAAATGAACGATTGAATCATACTGCATTCAAATTTCATCTTGTTTGATATTTAAGAGATATTTTACAGTAATCAATTGACAATACACATCAATAAATAGATGAAACTGATATGAATATATCAACCTTTTCACATTCTTCAACAACTTTAGCAACCTCATTCTTTTTCTCGAAGATATCGTCCAGATTCATCTTTGGAACACTGGAATGAATAACTGTAAATCATACATGGAAACAAGGTAGTTTATAAGAGCAGAGATATTATATGATAATGCAAATCACATTAATCTAAAATACTACTACACCATTTCAAAGATCATATCAATCAAATTAATTTGAATCCTCACAAGGAAAACATAACATTCAGGCATCCAAAAATAATGGATGCAAATTCACAAACTAATTTTCTAAAATCAACATTTCATCATATAAGAGGAACTGCCAATATTAATATATTATCTCACAAATAGATGCAAATTCACAAATTAATTTTCTAGATTCAACATTTCATCATATAAGAAGAACTACCATAGACCTTTTGTGAGGGTATCAAGCACACCGCTTGACTCCAAATATTTCTTGAAATCTTCCTTCTTGGATTCATTTGCCTGCCATATAAGGATGACAAGCATTATCATAGAGCCTAAATGTTTAGTTCTTGTCATTTAATTCATGCATACAATCATCTACAATTGCAGCACTAAAACAACTAATTTTTTAGCACAAAAGGACTATTTCTGTAAGTAAATCCTAAGGGGACAACAAGTAAATTTATTCACATGTGTGTATTAGGATATTAGCTATAGAATATCTATGCTACTTATAGATCCAACTAATATCTGATTTAACACTTCACCTACTCAAAAACAAAAACCAATGAAATAATCCACATTAGGCCAAGAGAGGTTGACACATTCAATACGAGAATACTTACACAAAATGAAGCCGCATCATGCCAGACAATGACAATGAGAAGTTGACTATTGGCCCTTCTATTTTTTTATTTGATAGTTTCCTGACAATGAGACATTCAAAATACACTTATGAGAAAAGACCTAGAACAAATGAAATTGATTAAATAATGAAGGTGTGTTAGTTTGAGCTTCACTTGGTTTCAAGAATACTTTAATATTCTCTACTTAAAAATGCCAACCATGTGAAGGTGGAAGCTCATTTGGCCTCACCCCCCTCCCCCTAACATCAATCTAAATTACCCATTAACATCTAATTACACACTTCATTCATCCATTTATGAACTATAACAATCAATCAATACAATCACATAACATTTATTAATATGATATAACATTCATTAATACACAACACTAATCAAGAATTCATTAACAGATAACAATCTTCATTAAAATGACATATAATTCAATATTAATACACAAAATTTATAGATAATTAATTAAAACAACATTCTTTCATTATCCAACAAAGTTAATCAAACAAGTTTTATCAAAGAGCATATTTAAGAAATCATTTCTTTTTTTGGTTTTTCTTAGATTTCTTATTTAGGTAAAGGCTGATAGGAGCATCAATATTATCTTCCTCCTCTTGTGGTTGTGATCTCAAATTATGATGCTTGCTCATGTCTCAAGGAGGATGATGCTGCTGCACTAAAGGGGGGTCTGTTGCAATAACAAGTAAATGGGTTAAATTCACATACTTTTTTTTACCGTTACATGTATTTCATTAACTAGTAGAACATAACATGAATTTTGCTTTACCTGACAATACCACATCATCATGTACAATAACATTTTGATTTTCCACCACCTCAACATGCTCTAAAATATTCAAAAAAAGGTTACACGACCAATTGCAATTAAAGATGTTAAATTCTATTAATAATTACGTAATTTATTTCCAATAGAAAATTAATACCTCCAACACTATGATGCACATCATGGCCTTCATCACACCTAGGTTCTATGGTAGGATTTGAAGGTTGTTATCATGAAATGTCATGCACATTGTTATCATGAAATAGTCAATTTATGTTTGAAATTAACTATTCAATTTGATTTACTTTTCATTTGACCAATTTACTTGTGTCTCATCTGGTGCAGTAGATTCTTCGTTATGGCTTTGGGATTCTTGGTGTAGGCATGCAGCTACGACTACATAGCCTTCCTTCAAGGCTATTCTCTTGTCTTCATCCGTGGTCTCTAGATTGAATTCCTTGCCCTATATTTTTTGTTTAATATCATCACTTTTACATGTATGATTTGATTAAACAGAATTGTTTGCAACCTTATATATAAAAATTTGATATGAAATTCCAATGCTACTACTTACAAGTTGAGAGTGAAGTTTCATATAGCCACCAAAGCTAAGTTTGTGCTGGCCAACCTTTGTTAATCTCTCTTGTGTGGCTTTTGATGTGTCTTGCAGTCTATGAAAAGTTTGAAACATGTTAGATTATATATTTACAAAGATCACTAATTAGTGCATGATTACATTCTACTTAATACTATCACAACATGCCTTCTTTTGTCATCTTTTGGTTGAATTCCACTACCCTTTAGCCTTTTCTCTTTTGTATCTTCTATTATTTCATTCCACTCCATTGGTGGAATCATAGGAGGATGCTCGTACTTTAAGTTATCCTTTAGAGCCCTTCTATATTGGTCCCTCACAGTCTTTATATGTTTGGCTACTTTTTGAAGAATAATGGTTGTGTCAAAAGTTTTAATTCCAAAGAGGTCCTCTAAAGATTTCATGAGCTGATTTTTTAAGTTAGCATCCTGATCATTCTACCTTTTTTGAAAAAACAAAATTGTAAGATATCATAACTTTAATATAGTACAATAAATGGAAGATAAGAAAAATATTGTACCAATATTATGAAGCTACGTACCTTTTACATATGGTGGGCCCAAATAGCTTCAATGTCATTTCATAAAGATGATCATAAAAAACATCATTTCCTACAAAAATAGCATGGGATTATCAGTCCAAAATGAGTTATGTATAAGTAAACTACAATTACACTATAAATAATAACAATTTTAAAGCACTTGGAAGCTTTGGTACTTTTAACGGAACCATATTGTTCTTGTTCATCAACAATGTCCCCACAAACAAACCAGTACTAGTAACACGGGTTGATCCAGGAAATGGTTGATCTTCACTAGTACTGGTTTGATTTGTTCTTGGACCAGGTGTAGGTGTATCTATTAGTGCACAAAATAGGTCCATACAATGTATAAAATTCACACCAGAAAAATAATCAATTCATGATTAGCACATAATAAAATATAGAAAAATAAGGTTTTACCAGTTGTAGACGGTACAAAGGAAGATGTATGTGAGCACCTTGTTGCGAAAAATGCAGCCGTCGAATGTGGAATGTTAACCGAAGGAGGCATCTGCACTTCATCATGAGCTGAAGAATACATTGTTAGCAAAGACATTTGCAATGGATAAAGATTAAATGGGGTACTAGAAGCATCCCAAACATAAGTTGAGTCAATAATGCATACAAAGGTTAAATCAATGGTTAAAGGTTTAAGGATTATTTACATGAAAGTTGTACTGTGTGTGTGAAAATTGTACTTGATCTGTAGACACAACACTTCAGTAAAACATTAGAGGTTAGCAATAATCAAAATTGTGCAAAATTGAAATCTACTCTAACCAAGCAATTTACTGCCTTCTAGTAGGTGCGAGATTAATGTTCTCAGATTGCTATCGAGATCAGTGACCTAGACGACACCTAAATGAAGGATTTGAATGCAAAACTGATATGAAATATGAATGCAATTAATCTTTTTTTTTTTGGTATTTTCTATGCAATAATAAAGATAAAAACTTGATATGAATCTATGCTAAATGATATGCAATGCTCAAAACTAGAAAGATCTCACAATAGATTGGATTCGCAAAGATGATTCTTCAGACTCCAATTCAACAGTGTGAGAATGAAAATTTGTGGATGAATTATGAAGAGTTGAGCCTTGGATTTATAGAAATCCAGGGCTTTGGAGGTGCATGAAAAAAAGCCATAAATCACTCAGATTAACTCAACTTGATTTTTGAGTTATTTGATAATAAAGATAATTTAATTCACAAAAACATGCAAAAGCTAAGTTTTAACTCAAAATAGAGTTTAGCTTTAATTGATAATTGATAGTTGTCTGCTTTTATGATTGTGCATGTTTTATTTATGAATTAATTTAATAAATAAAGTGATTTATGCTCAACTTAACTGATTTTTGAAAATAAATAATTGATTTATGGGTTAATCAATTATTTAATCAAACTTTTATTAAAAACTATATTATTAAATAATGACAACTTGCTTTAATTAATTAAATAAAAATTTAATCAATTATTCATAGGATATTGAATTTATTGTCAAAATTAAATAATACAATTAATAATAGATAGAATTAAATTTAATTACATAATTAAGTGGCAAGATATTAAATCTAATTAATTAAATATGAAAATATTCAATTAATCAAACTTAGGATAAATGTGATTTATCACCAAATAATCATTAAATTAAAGATAATTTAGATAATTAGGAATATTGCTAGGAATATTCCCCGATGTAGAATTTAAGATAATCAATTATGATTCGATGATGTTTAGATGTGCCTTAGATTAGGACTTTGATGTCGATTTCGTTCGAATTGTTGATATAGGAGATTAATGAACTTATAGCCTATTTTTGGGGTATTACATTTTGCCCCTCTTTGAATTACTGTGCGAAGCGCAGTGGTTCAAAGATAGTCTGTGTTTGATAAAGATATGAAACTGATGTTTGAAGTTGATAATTGATATGAGACAGAAACTGATTGATATTGATTTGATATGAAGATAATAGGTCCTGAATGGCCAAACATAATGTTCACTATAACAACAAATGAACCTATGATTGTGAAAAAGTGTCAAAACACCTGATTCCAAACCTTAGGATTGCAAAGAAGTGAGTGACCGATTCTAGACTCGATTGTCTTAGCAGAACTAGTAGGTATCACATCCGAACCCTTCAGTTGCCGAAGAACCAAGGAAAGAACACTATGATCTAATGGTTGCAAAAACTGATATAGCTTACAAGATTAGGAGAATACCAGATTGATATGGATCTTGATGAATCTGATATGCCCCAAGTGATGATAGATTTGCCCCGAGCGATGAGGTCTTTTTTGATGAATCAGTAACTAGACATGATTGTTTGTCTTGATCACTGATGAAAGATATTGATAGAAATTGATTTAAAAACTTTGAATGATGTGCAATACCATGCCCCCTTCAGGATTAAAATTGAAATCTGACAAGAAAAGTCAGCGTTGATAGTTTAGAAGCATGTTAAATGATTGGAAAAGTGGTTATACACGTTCAAGAATGCATTTTGCATCGTTGGAAGGTCCCAAAAGACCAAGTTTGATTAGGTTTGACCATGAGCTGACCATGGTTGACCAGGTTGAAATTTTGATAGTTTGATGTAAGATAATCAGTTAAGTGGAATACTAGATTTTCGTGATGATGGAAGGTCAATTATGCAAGCAGTAGACCGTCCTAGGCCCAAAAAATTTTAAATCATAATTTTGACATATTAAATGATCTTAGATTTGAATTTTGATCTTGAAAATGGATTTAGAACGTCGAAATTAGCCAGGGGTGCAATTTTCATGAAAAATGGAGCACTTTTGAAAATTAGGTCAAATGCCATATAAAGGCCTGAAGGGTCATTTTCAATTCATTTCAACCATTTGACTTTGGAGATTGTACGGAGCCCTCTGAGCAAGAAAATGGTAGAATAGTGAGATCTTAAGGTTCTTGTGAGTTCACATTGATTCAAGTGCAGCCAGAGATACCAGAGACCCCGACAGTATGGACATCCAGTAGGTGGACCTCTGTGCCCCTCTAAAAATGCAAATTTTTCATGTTTCATAGCATTTTTTAATTTTTTCATATGCGTTTTACTTTTTTAATTTTGCATGTGTGAAAACTCATATGAGTCCCATACTAGACTCATATGACATTTCATTTGAATGCACATTGTCATTTCAAGTATACCCAACTGTTGTATGAGAGGGACCCTTGTGTCGTACGACATTTCACTAGGTCCCTCGAAACTCGTATGATCCCGGGCGCAGTGTCGTATGACCATGGATTGTTGTTTGGTCTTCTATGGAATGTTGTACGACATTTGATGCCAGTCTGGACTATCGTATGAAAAACAAAGTGTTGAAAACTGACTTTTAGGGCCAAATTTTGACTTTTTTGATGCCTGATGTTGATATCTAACTAGTTGACCTACCTTTTGAAGTACTTGACTGTCCAATTTCTGTACTATTAGCCTGTGATTGAACCCAATTTCTGATAGAATGCCCTATTTTTGTATGATATAGGTGACATATCCAGATGTACACATCCGACATTCATACCCGGCTACCTAGAGATTATGTATCATGCTTCGGGACCCGATGAGGGTTCATCTTGCTGCCTGTGGATTCAAGTATTTGATTCATTTACCTGACATTAGGGTAAATCATGGCCTTTTGACTACCTTGATTGAGAGATTCCATTCGGAGACACAGATGTTTCATTTACCTACTGGAGAGATGATCGTGACTCCAGAGGACATCTATAGGATACTGCGCATTCCATTTCATAGCAGTCGGCATCCTGAGTATGTGAGTTCTGGTCAGGGTGGTCTTCATGCCTTTAGGCATCTGTTTGGAGATGATACACAGTTGACGGGGTCCATTTCCTAGGAGACCCTTGTACAGCGATATGGAAGATGCACCATTTAGAGTGCATTATTGCTGGTATGATCGGGGAGCTCATCATGCCAGGCCATCAGCAGAATGGATTTTTGATGGGATGGGCTCTGATGGTAGCCCTTCTTATGGCCATGCCTACTGAGCTTTCCTGCGGTCAGTGCCTCTTGGCACATATGTTTTCAAAGATGCATGAGATCGTGTATCAGGATTGCAAGAGCTTTGCTTCAGGAGCTCTTGTATTACAGATATGGGCTTGGGAGCATATCCCCGTATTGAGACTAGTTTTTCAGACATAGCGGTAGCTACATGAGCTAGTGATATATACATATGGGGGTTATGTCACACAAGTCTGGATGGGTCATACCAAGTACTTTCAGTGATGTCTAGATGACATGACTTTTGTTCATTGGAGGCCATATTTGCAGATAGAGGTCTAGCCCACTGCGAGGGAGTAGTATAGTTTTATTTTTCAGAGTTGAGTGCTTATTGGCCGCTCTCCCACTGTTCTGGAGAGATTTGTGATTAGCAGAGTGTGGCATCAGTATGTATGCAGACAGGATGCCCCATGAGAGTACACTACATATGCTCACATTGTGCATGAGATTGGGCTCAGATGGACACTGAGGCTCTCCTATTCCTTATGTGCAGAGGAGTACAGTACCATTATAGGCAGAGATTGGGACTACCAGCCATAGGTTATTAATGTAGGAGTGACAGATGGATACATTGCATGGCTTGCAGATCATCCCATTCATAGATTCTTAGATCCTTGTGGAGTTGATACCCTCCATGGAGGAGGCGATGGATGTTACAGGTGTTCCTATGGTACAGGGCCCAAGACCATAGGTAGTGCATCCTACACCACCCAGACAAAGAGTGACAGCTCCATTGCAGAGATCATCTAGGCATATGAGGCCTCCTTGTCCTTCTACTTCTCCCATAGGTACATCCATAGGATCACATAGATGATCCAAGTGTGAGAGGGGTACTTTGGGCAGTTTCGGTGCGACAGATGATGTGTTGGCAAGTGAGTAGTTTGCAGGTGGTGATGCAAATCCCACACAAGTAGACACCACTTTTGATTTGGGTGTGGAGGTTAGACACCGTAAGGTGCATAGATCAGAGACCACTAGATAGCAGTTAGAGAAGCCAGCACAGGATACAGAGATGCTAGCAGTTGCAACAGAGCCTATTGTTCCTCTCACTTCATCAGAGATGATTAGAAAGCTTAGAGCTTAGGTCAGGGACCTGAAGGTACAGAGTGCCAGATGGGAGGAGAGGTTTCGGGAGGCAGACAGGTAGCGTGCTAAGCTTCGTGCAGAGCTTCTCTTAGAGGTTCAGAGACTATAGATAGAGGTGACCCATCAAACCTCATGGGCCTCCTATTATGTGTCTGCATACTATGTTGTTGTTCCTGCTGAGCAAAGAGTACCTACATACTCTGAGTACATGGCAGCCTTAGAGGGAGCTAGGGCACTGAGGGTAGAGGTCATACCAGATGCACCACCGCATCCTCCACCAGATACTGAGGAGCATGCTGAGAGTTGATTCTTGTGGTCATGTTTTGATATAGTCTATTCTTTTTTATCACTGATATGCTATTTTGATTCTGATAGCTTTTCGGAGCTCATTCTTTTGTACATTGTGCCAGTAGTGCACCCCTGACACATTTCAAGATTTTTGATATATATGAGATTGATATTTTGATTGTGACTTCATTTTTACTTGTCATGTTTTGATTTTATGATGATATCATGTGATGTTTATGCTATGAGTAGTGTAGAATGTATGTATGGATTGATGCAATGCAATGATTTCTTTCATATGTATGGATGTTATACAGATGTAATTGATTATGAAAAGAGGTATGTATGATTTATGCTTATGCAATGAATGTAATGTAATGTAACAAATGATAATGATGTAAGATGTAATGTAGTGATACACATGATATGTGTTTGTAGGTTGATGAAGACAAGTACTTAGTCTTATGTCAAAAGGATGTTTAACCTGGAGGGGTACTGCTTGCGGTTTGATGAAGAGACCTTCAAGTGAGACTCAGCTCTCGTTAGATGTGAAGAATTGATATGAATAATTGTTTAATCTTTGAAGTGTTTCCAAATAGTTGTGAGATCATGCAACACGCAAAATGCAAAGAGACATGCAAAATGAAATGCAACCTAGGACCTAGGACCTAGTCACTGATCATGTGTCGATTTGTTATCATCATTGAACTTTTAGGTAATTGGATAAATCAATATAATGCCCACTAGCTATGAAACCATAGACATATGAATATCGATTTGTATGCACAAGAATCAATACAACACCCACTGGTCAACAACCATGGATATATGAATATTGATTTTATTTTCAGAATGTCAGATTAGATATAAGCACCAAGGCACAAACGCTAGGATGACTTGAATATCTTGTCTATTTTGATATAGCAATTTGTATAAGCATCAAAACATGAATGTCATGATGACCTGAATACGCCTTGCATTACAAACACATCAAACAACTAAGAGAATATTCTAAATCCAATGTTAATTACCCATAGTGACCCTTTATCATTCACATCCTTAGGTAAGATTGTGTTTCACAGTAGGAGAAAGAACTCACTCAAAAAGACAATAGTTAGATCAAACTTCCTTGAATTTTCTAGGTATCAATGGTCAAGGTACGCATGTCCATCCAATTCGAGATAGAGGCTCTTACAGTCGGACACCATGTCAATCTAGAATTTACAAAGATGTTAGATTTTCACACACAAGAAGAAAACAAAGAAAAGATTATGCCCCCAGTCATCACTCTCTAAATCCTATAAAAGACATCATTGAAGAGCTTGAAGGGACACAATATGTAAAAATCTCAATGCGAATCAGTAAGCATACAAGGAGATAAAAGCATGAAAAGCACAGATTGTTTTCAGTTTGAGTTTTGATGTTTGATTGCGTTGTTGATGCAAAATCCTTTCTGGAGACAAGACTGACTGACTGACTCACATGAAGCTTCAAAGGACTCTGACTAGATATGATGTGTCTAGGATATATTGGAGACCATAGGATATGACATTGATTGCCCCCAAGTGTTAAGCATTGATAGGATACAGATGCTTGAGCTGATTGGTGTACATACCGACTTATTGAAAACTGGAAATGCAGAAACAAACCGGGAGATATGTACAAACTAAAGCAAAATTGAAAGCAGGGAAAGACCAAGATTGCGTTGATAAATGGAGCATTTTGAAACAAGTGGCACCCATTTGCTGAGTTTTCACCATCTTGGCAGAGATTCTATTTTTGCTACCAAGGCGCCTGTTTCCAGGTTTTCACCAAGGCACTTTTTTTTTTCATTTTTTTTGTATTTTTCATTTTTCAATTTTTTTGTATTTTTGATATTTTTTGATATTTTTTGTATTTTTGATATTTTTTGATTTTTTTGTATTTTTGATATTTTTTTATTTTTTTGTGAATCATCAAGGCGCCTATTGCTAGGTTTTCACCAAGATCTTTTTTTTAGGACTTTTTCTTATTTTTATAATTTTTTCAGGACATTTTACCATAGACTGAATGCCTTAGGCGTAGAATTTCTTCAGATGGAGAACGTTGATTGGTTCTCAGAGTTGTTCTCCTTTAGTTGTTGAGAGTTGATAGGCACCAGAGCCAAAAGTAGCAGTGATGACAAAGGGACCCAACTAGTTGGGTTCAAACTTCCCCTTGCGTTCTCGATGGGATTGATTTTTAGGATTTTCTCTCAAGACTAGATCGCCAACCTGAAATTCTCTATGTCTGACTTTCTTGTTGTAGCCTCTAGACATTCTCTTCTGATATACTCTGAGATGATCATACGTTTCTTGTCTGCGCTCATCTAGTAGTTCCAGTTCTTGTAACCTAGACACTCTATAGTCATCATCAGTTACTAGACCATGCATTCTAATTCTGAGTGATGGGATTTCAACCTCAATAGGTAGTACCACTTCAGACCCATAAACTAAAGTGAAAGGTGTAGCCCCAATAGGTGTTCTGATACTTGTTCTGTAGGCCCATAGAGCTAGATTAATCATGAGATGCCAGTCTCTACCAGTTTTGTTTACTGTTCTGTGCAAGATCTTTAATAGATTTTTGTTAGAAGCCTCTGCTTGTCCATTCCCCTAAGGATAGTAGATAGAAGACCAATGTTGGGTGATCTTGAATTTGGCACATAGATCATCTAGGTCTTTATTCCTGAATTGCCCACCATTATCTATGATTATGGAATGAGGTATCCCATATCTGCATATGATATAGTTCAATATGAACATAGATATTTGTTTCCCTGTTGCTTGTGTCAAAGGGACCGCCTCTACCCATTTTGTAAAATAATCTATGGCTGTGATTATATGGGTATGTCCGTTAGAAGAATGAGGATGAATCATCCCAATAAGATCAAATGCCCATTGATGGAAAGGTCATTGTGTTGTAAATAGGATTAGATCCCTCCCTAGAGCATGAATTAGGTTGCCATGTACTTGACACTTTTGACAATTCTTAGCAAATTTGATGGCCTCTTTCTCCATTTCAGGCCAATAGTACCCATCCCTAATAAGTTTTTGAGCTAGTGTTAAACCGTTCGAGTGTGACCCAAAAATACCATCATGGACTTCCTCTAATGCACGTTGAGACTCTTCACATTCTAAACATCTAAGTAGTGTACCATCTAGACCTCATTTGTATAGATCATTACCAATGATGACATATCAGGAGGCATTATGGATAAGGTATCTCTTTTCATGGTGGTTGAAGGTATCAGGGATGGTTTGGTCTTGGAAATAGGAAAATAGATTTTTATATCAGGATGAATCATGACCTACAATAGTGCAGATCATGTAGGTTTCAGGGGAGTCATATGCGGGATAAGATAGTGCTTCCACCAGAAACTCGTAGCGTAGCTCATGTTCAGGCTACTGTAATAATGTAGATAGTGTTGCCATTGCATCAGCAACCTTGTTCTCCATTCTAGGAATTTGTTCAAATGTGATAGATATGAAATATTTCTGAAGATCATCTACCATTCTCTTGTAAGGAATGAGCTTTTCATCTTTAGTTTGGTACACATCATTGACTTGATGACTAACAAGTTGAGAGTCTCCATGAATGTGTAGCTCTGTTACTCTCCATTCAATTGCAATTTTCATACCATTCAAAAGGGCTTCATATTCTACAATATTGTTTGTGTAGGGGAACTTTAGTCTGAATGCTTTTGGGATGGAGTATCCTTGAGGAGTTATGAACAATATTCCTGCTCCAGATCTATTCTGTGTATAGGAGCCATCAAAGAACAATTGCCATTCTCTAGAAGATAGGTGTATAATAGAGGAGTCTAGAAATTCCATTTGCATTGGTGTGTCATCAAACATGGGTGCATCTGCTAGTTGATCAACAATAACTTGACCTTTTATAGATTTTCTTTCAACATATTCAATGTCAAATTCACTTAGAAGCATGACCCATTTAGCCAGTCTACCTGTGAGGGCAGCCTTGCTTAGTAGGTATTTTAGTGGATCAATTTTTGCTACTAGATGCGTGATATGAGCTAACATATAGTGTCTCAATTTCTATGATGCAAAGATCACAGTGGGACAAGCTTTCTCAATCATAGAATAGTTCTTTTCAGCCACCAATGTTCTGCTTATATAATAAATGGCTCTTTCCTTTTTCTCTTCATCATGTTGCGCTAGCAATGCCCCCAGTGATGTGGCTATTGTGGAGACATATAAGATCAATGGCTTCCCATGAATAAGAGGCATCAAGATAGGTAGATTTGATAGATACTTCTTGATATGGTTAAAGTTGTTCTCACATTCTTCATTCCATGCAAATGTCACACCTTTATGTAATGTTTTTGTAAAAGGTTGTGATATGTCTGCTAGTTGTGATATGAATCTTCTGATAGATTGAAATCTTCCTTGCAACATCCTCATTTGACTAATATTCATGGGAGGTTGCATCTCTATTATAGCCTTGACTTTAGCCAGATCAACTTCAATGCCCTTCTTTGAAACTATGTATCCTAAGAGCTTTCCAGAAGTGACACCAAAAGCACACTTCTTAGGATTTAGTCAGAGACTAAACTTTTCCATTCTGTCTAGGATCATGCTCAAGTCCTTTAGATGTTCAGTTTTGATCATAGATTTTGCTAAAGTATCATCAACATAATCTTCCATAGTTCGATGCATCATGTCATGGAAAATAGATGTCATTGCTCTTTGATATGTAGCTCCAGCATTTTTAAGCCCAAATGGCATGACATTCCAATAGAAGGTGTCCCATGCACATGTGAAAGTAGTTTTCTCTTGGTCCTCTGGAGCAATTTTTATTTGGTTATATCCAGAGAAACCATCCATTAAGGAATAAATCTCGAAACCCGTAGTCATTTCCACTATCATATCAATGTTAGGTAGTGGAAAATCATCCTTAGGGCATGCTCTATTCACATCTCAAAAGTTTGTGCACACTCTGATTGAGCCATCTGGTTTAGAAATAGGTACAATATTAGAGATCCACTCTGCATAGTCAATAACTCGGATGAATCTGGCATTTGGGAGCTTCTCTAATTCAACTTTTACCAAGAGTGCAACATGCGGATGCATCTTTCTCAATTTTTGCTTGACAGGTTTGACATTTGGAGCAATAGATAAATGATGCATTATAAGATTGGGATCCAATCCTAGCATATCTGAATATTTCCATGCAAAGTTGATTTTCTTCTTTGTTAGGAATGTTGTAAATTTTTTCTTCTCTTCTTTTGATAATGATTGTGCTACATGTACCAATTGTGGTTCCTCTGTTGTACCCAAATTGATGGATTGGGTGGGCTCAATTAGAACTGGAGATCTATCATGTAAATGACTCAGAAGGACATCAAATATCTCATCCTTAGGTGCCTCAAAGAGGTTTTCACCTTTGGTTATGTCTTTTATTTTTACTTTTGTAGGTTCTGAGATTGCCACAAAGTGGTTTTCACCCTCAGAACTCTTTTTCTTTTTCTTTTTACTCTTATTTTTCTGACTAAGATATTTGATGTTCGACTCAGTCATGTTGATGCTCGGTTCACTGATGGAAGTACTCATAGGCTCAACTACATTGAGGTAGCAAGCAAGGGCATAGTCATTCAAGAAGGTATAAATACCATGGCTTAGATTCATGGAGGTTTGATCAATAAGTTCTAGATATTTGATAGTCAAAGTAGGGAAAGATTGGGAGATAGTGTTTACGGATATGGATCTATCATCATTGGTCCTAACCTGATGCTCAAGTTTGAAGGTGATACTACAACTTAAGACATCCAATTCGTGAATAGGCTCAATGTCATCATGGGAGTCCAATTCAGCCATAGGTGGATCAGACTCGATAGGTTCATCATTTCATTCTAGACTTACATTGGTTTGAGGTGCATATTGTTGAATAACATCAACATGTTTCTCTGTGATAAGATCATCTTCATCTGGTTTTGGAATGGCTCCCCATTCATAGTCATTTGATTCAGCTTCTGATTCAGGATCTCTAGGAAATCTTAGAACATGTGTAAAGTCAGGGTGAATACCCCAAGAAGGGTTACCCTTAGATTCTAATTTGTATTCATACTCATGAGAATCTATCTCAGAATCACTACCACTTCCCTCTTCTTGATTGTTTTTGAGATTAGCTAGTTCTTGTGTTGCAACTATCTCTTGATTGATAGTAGGTTCTTGTGTTTCTACTACATTAATTCTTTTGATAGGATCATCTTTATCATCAAGAAGGTCTTTGATCTCTTTAGGAAATTTTTCATAGGGGATGAGTTTTGAACTATCTGAATCACTATCAGATTGTTATGTTTCTTCTTTCTTAAGAAGAGGTTCCCCTGGTGTGATCTTCTCTATGACATGAGAGCAATTACCTTTGAGGTGATAGGGTTTCTTCTTAAAGCCTAAGCCAACTTCATTTTTATTTTCTCTACCAGTATGTGGGAGAGGTACCTCAAAACCTTTTCCTTTGATTCCTAGAGGTCCTTTACCTGAATATCCCATCTTAGCTATTAATTTATCTCCTAGACCATATGACTTGGAAGGGAGTTTGGAGACTGCAGAGTCACCAGTTTGAACAACTTGAGATTCAGGTTCATCTTTGTACAACCATGATAGCACAGCCTCATCCTCTTCAAATTCCATCTTGGATACTTGTTCTGCTACAAAATTCTTTTTATATGCTTCAAGAGGTTCTTTAGAGTCTGGTTTGGATTGTTTCAAAGATTGCCCATAAGACTTAGGTGAGATAGGGAGAGATGTCAAAGATAAGACTAGTTCGATAGTATATTCTCCCATACCATTTTCTTTGATATTAACCTCTTTTGCAAGATCTTCCATTTTAGATGTGGATGCTTTCTTAGTTGGTTTAATGGAAGATTCTCTGTTATTAGGTACAAGCTTATCTGCACTTTCCTTCAAGGTGTTGCAAGTTGTATTCAGATTTGCGGGGATAGTGACCTCTACTCCTTCATAAGGAAACTTCAAACATTGATGATATGTAGAAGGAATAGCTTGCATTTCATGTATCCATGGTCTCCCTAGAAGGATGTTGTAGGCCAAAGGTAGATCAAGCACTTGAAAAATGGTATCTTTGATAACTGGACCCACTCTGATAGGTAAGACAATGGTGCCTTTAGAAGATCTTTCTTGTTCATCATAGGCCTTGATAGTTATTTTATTTCTAGGATCAATAGCCAATTCTGAAAATCCCAATTGTGTGATCAAGCTGTAAGAACAAATGTTTAGGCCAGTGCCCCCATCTATCAACACATGTTTGACTCTATGGTTCTGGATCAAGACTTCTATATGCAAAGGCTGATTATGTGGGTGACTCAAGGAGTTGTCATCTTCCTCTGAAAAGGAGATATATTGCGGAGATGTAAGATGTCCAACCATAGTCTGGAACCTATCTAAATCAAGGTCATCAGGAACATTGGAACTGAGCAAAGCTTTATCGAGAATGGCTCTATGAGCTGGAGATATTCGAAGCATCTCAAACATGGAGATTTTCCCATTAGTGTGCTAGAGTTGTTGAACAATGCTATAAGATGTAGGCCTTGTATCCTTTGGATTGGAAGATTTGGAAGCAGTCTTCTGTATAGAAGTAGATGAAAGATTGAAGGGCACCTTAGGGACATTTGATGAATCTGGGATTTTTCCTTTCAAATGCATTTGAGCTTGTGATTGAGTAATTGTGTTAGCTGAGGAATGATCTCTATCTCTTCATACAATTGTGATGACATTGCAACTTTCAGAGAGACATGGTTCAACCATATTGATGACAGCATTATTTCGAAGGTAGGCATAGTTGACTTTTGCCCCCATATTAGGCTGAGAAGTTGAAACTTCTTGACCATGTTTCAAAAATGGTTCTGTGAATGTTGTATGATCATTATTACTCTGGGGATTGTCAATTGTGATGTCTCAACTATCGATCAGATCTTGAATGGTATGCTTCAAGTGGTAGCAACTACTAGTTTTGTGACCTTTACTCTGATGGAAATCACAAAATTTATTTTCTCTCCACCATTTTGGTTTGGGGTCCTGATCATTTGGTCAGATTGGTGGTAAAGAGATGATGTTATCAACCAGTAGATTTTTCATAGCTGATTCTAAAGACTCTCCTAGAGGAGTAAATTTTTTATGTTTATCCCATTTTTTGTATTCTGGCTTCCTTTGAGATGGTGGAGAAGACTTTTGTTCTGAAGCTTTAATGGCTTGAGTGCCAAGAGTGAGATTGTAGGCTGGTACCTTTGATGGGGCATGGACAGTGTCAGCAACACCATCTGTGATGATGCCTTTTTTCTTGTTCCAATTTTTGTTCCTGTCTTTAGAACTGGATCCTGATTCGTACTTGTCTTTTTGAAGTGTGATTTCTCCTTTTTTCACAAGCACTTTTTTGATTTTGATAGCATTATCCACCATCTTATCAAAAGATGTATGATCTTGCATTTGTAGAGGATAATTGATTTCTAGAACAAGGTTGTTGATGAAGATTTCCAATTTTTCCATTTCTGGAATAGGTCTGGCATATAGAGAGAACTTCTTCCTCCATCTCTTGAGAAATGTTAGGAATGGTTCCCCTGGATATTGCTTGAGATTACAGATATCGATCATGGTGACTGGGTGCTGAATATTGTAGGAGTATTATTGGTAGAACAATTTGATCAACTCCTCAAAATTTTTGATAGTAGAAGGTAGTCTAGAGAACCAGTGGATGGCTGCTCCCCCTAGAGATCGAGGGAAGAGATGCATCAGATAGGTTGGTTCATGCATGAACTCCATTGATTGCATACAAAACTCTCTAACATGATCTTGAGGATCAAAGTGTCCATCATACTTGTCATACTTTGGCATCTCCACTCTTTTTGGAAATGGTGGCATATACAAGTCTTTGTCAAATGGAAAAGGACATAGAGCCTCCATGGAGAACTCTTTAGGTTCCTTCTCTTTCTTGAGATTGTTAAGTTCAACTTGGATAGCATGCATCTATTTCGTCATAGCTGTGAGTGGATTCTCTTCCTCATGCGTAATGATGTCTTCAACATTAAAGTTGGGAGGAATTTTTTCTCCTTGATGAGCTAATTGTAAAAAGTATGCTTCTCTATCTTCTTTCAAGAAATGCTTCATCATTCATTTGAAGTTATTGACATTTTGATATTGAGCAATTTCTTCAGGTGTGGGTTCCTGATCTGCACCATGTTGAGATTGAGCTCTTTGAGAGCCAAAATTTGTCCCTGCTTGAGACATGGTAGGAGTTTGTGGACTCCCTGGATTAGATTGATGAGGGGTATGTTGAGTACCTTCATGAGTTGATGGAGGAGGTATGTAACCAGATTTCAATCGATAGTTGCCAAGACTGTCATCCTCGTAAAGACTAGAATTGATGAGTTTCTTAAGAGTTAGAGTTTGGAGAGTGGTGATAGATTTCTTGTGAGAGGAAGCTCTAGTCTCCACCATTCACCTCAATTGAAACAAAAGAATAAGATCCAGATAACCGAAGAATGAATTGAATCAAGATGATTAGATGATGCAACCTTGTCAAGGTTTGATTGATTTGAAGATTTGATTAGATGTGGATGAAGGATACTATGCCTTGGATGTATGGGTAGGTTCCCAAAAGATAGCGGACAAGATATCACAACACTTAGTCATTTTGATGATTGATTGAAGATTGATAGTTATGACAATGTTTTGACACAAAATGATAAGGACTCAAATCGATTAAACAGAAGGCTGAATCAAATTCAAAAGACCACTTTAGGAAAAAGATTGGATTCTTAATAGCTACTGCTCTATTCTTGACATAGTGATTCATTTGATAGATTCTGAAATTAGGCTGAAAAAGCTAAATATCTAGCAATTTTGACAACTTTCAAAAATTTCCAAAACAACACTCTATAGACTCGTACGACAGTGGGTATGCTGTGAAATGATAGTTGCAAAACTCGTACGACAGTTGCAAGATTTTGACTTTGAGAATTTTCTAGCATGGAAACTCGTACGACACTAGGTACTCAACCATATGATAGATGGGTTGTAATGAAATGACACTTGGAAATCTCATACGACAGTTGCAAGATTTTGACTTTGAGAATTTGCTGGCATGGAAACTCCTATGACACTAGGTACTCAATCATACGATAGATGGGTTGTAATGAAATGACACTTGATGGAAACTCGTATGACTTTCTGACCTCCTAAAATGACTTTTGACTCCAGAAAAGGATTTTACTTCAGATTTTGCAAATTTTGAGTTTTTAGATTTGAATTATTTGCAAATTGTATTGTCCAGATTTGAGGATTGTAACAGATTTGTTCATTTTCAATAACCAGATAGATAAACAAGCATGCAAAATAGCAAGCAAGTGATTTCAAGCATGTCTAAAAACAATGAACAAGGGCAAAAGCAACCTTGCGCATGAACAATCAAGTAATTTATTCATTCTAATCCTCAGAAGTGCTAATTGTGTATGTTCCAAAAATGTTTTGCAATAACGCATATATACCCTATAAAATGAAAATTTGGCCTCGCTAGGGTTTTTAGTAATGGTTTGACTCTGCAAATTTTATGATCCAAAGGGGTGAACTCCAATCCTAGAGCACCAGGGTTTTGACACAATTCGAGAACTTAATCTTCAGGAGCTGCTAGGGAGATCTGACAACCCAACAATGAACCATACCTATGGATATTTATTCCACAAGGACATTTATATAGCGGTTGTCACTACCATGGTGAAAATGGCTATTATTGCTTGAGGTTCCATTAACGCAGTTTGCCCTATGAAGGGATTGTCTACTATGGTTAACCCTCTCTAAAGGTGACTCATAGTATGATACCACAAGGGGACTTGGCTCCAGATCCAAGGTTTTGATACCTCTTCACTTTTAACCCCAAACAAAGCAAGCAGATTAATCTGACACACTAAGACAAAGTTTGTCTCACCAAGGTCTATGATATCAACCCCATGTGATCTATCAACCCCTCCGGAGAGAGAATGTATCAATCAATAAGGGAAGATGCACTAACCAATTTTGATTCACCAAAGCTCGTGATGTCTACCCCACGTGATCTAGCAACCTCTCCTGGGAGAGAATGTATCGATCAATAAGAGAAGATGCACTAACCAAGTTGAATGTGAAACGCACTAAGTATCCTCCCTACCTACAAGGATTCTATCATCAAGAAGGATTTCACTGGGAATCCAATCTCTCAAGAATCACAAATAGTGTTCATAGGGCCTAATTACTATGTGAGCACAGATGTATGTTTCCAAAAGCAAATCTACCAAAAGTATCCAAAAAGCAGAAAGAGGAACACTTAACTCTTAAAGAAAATATGAGATGAGTCCACAAGGTGGAACACTTAACACCTCACACAAGCTGAAAATGAGTCCCCAACTTGGAAAAAAAGTGAGTTCCTAAAAGCACAAAAGGGTTGCCAAGTGGAACACTTAACGCTTCTGTCCTGTTGACCCCTCCCCTTTATGGCCCTGAGATTGCAACCATGGGGCAGAATGAGGAGCCGGTGGATTAGCGAGTCCAATAACCCAAGATAGCAATCAAGATCAATCACAAGTAATCTAAGATTGCTAATAAATACTTAAGGTGTCACAACCTAGTATCAATTATGCAAGTGTGTAAAACAAAAGTATGAAAAGAATCACCCAAGCTAGACACACGAGAGATTTATTTTAAGCCCAAATTGAAATATTATCAGCACAAGTGGAATACTTGAGATCCTCGCAATGCGCTTAGTAGATTTTTACCTAATTTTAGCAAACTTTACACTTTTTCCAATCAAAACCAGTAAGAGTCAATAAAAAATAGAGAATTCCAACTATTAAGATTAGCTGTTAGTCAAAATCCAAAAATCAAATTTGACAAACTGCCTACAAAAATGAAATGACAGTTAAAACCTGATGCTGAAACTTGTACGACATTGGGTCTATTACCAAATGACAGTCTGAAAACTCATACGAAAATGGGTCTATTACTAGACGACAGTCTAGAAACTCGTACGACACTGGGTGTCTGATGAAATGATGATCCAGCCTCCAAACGATAGTGGGTGCCTAATGAAATGATACTCTGTCAATTGTCATATGACAGTGGGTTCAAAATCATATGAATTTTGTTAGAAACTCATACGAAGATTGTACGAACAAAAATAAAAATCATATTTTTGCACAGAAATTAAGGAGAAAAAGATAGAAATTGATAGAATTGAATTGGAAACCCATTTTAGGGCCCCACGGTGGGTGCTAGAAATGTGTGTGTGAAAATTGTACCTGATCTGTAGACACAACACTTCAGTAAAACATTAGAGGTTAGCAATAATCAAAATCATGCAAAATTGAAATCTACTCTAACCAAGCGATTTACTGCCTTCTAGTAGGTGCGAGATTAATGTTCTTAGATTGCTATCGAGATCAGTGACCTAGACGACACCTAAATGAAGGATTTGAATGCAAAACTGATATGAAATATGAATGCAATTAATCTATTTTTTTTGGTATTTTCTATGCAATAATAATGATAAAAACTTGATATGAATCTATGCTAATATGGAAATTGATCTAACAATGATATGAATCTATGCTAAATGATATGCAATGCTCAAAACTAGAAAGATCTCACAATAGCTTGGATTCACAATGATGATTCTTCAGACTCCAATTCGACAGCGTGAGAATGAAAACTTGTGGATGAATTATGAAGAGCTGAGCCTTGGTTTTATAGAAATCCAGGGCTTTGGAGGTGCATGAAAAAAAGCCATAAATCACTCAAATTAACTCAGCTTGATTTTTGAGTTATTTGATAATAAAGATAATTTAATTCACAAAAATATGCAAAAGCTAAGTTTTAACTCAAAATAGAGTTTAGCTTTAATTGATAATTGATAGTTGTCTGCTTTTATGATTGTGCATGTTTTATTTATGAATTAATTTAATAAATAAAGTGATTTATGCTCAACTTAACTGATTTTTGAAAATAAATAATTGATTTATGGGTTAATCAATTATTTAATCAAACTTTTATTAAAAACTATATTATTAAATAATGACAACTTGCTTTAATTAATTAAATAAAAATTTAATCAATTATTCATAGGATATTGAATTTATTGTCAAAATTAAATAATATAATTAATTATAGATAGAATTAAATTTAATTACACAATTAAGTGGCAAGATATTAAATCTAATTAATTAAATATGAAAATATTCAATTAATCAAACTTAGGATAAATGTGATTTATCACCAAATAATCATTAAATTAAAGATAATTAAGATAATTAGGAATATTGCTAGGAATATTCCTCGATGCAGAATTTAAGATAATCAATTATGATTCGATGATGTTTAGATGTGCCTTAGATTAGGACTTTGATGTCAATTTCATTTGAATTGTTGATATAGGAGATTAATGAACTTATAGCCCATTTTTGGGGTATTACATGTACGACACTACAACCCTCACCATGTTGATGATGTTTCACATGTGTCAAAAAATTATGTAAGAAGAACACATCATATTTTAGATCATGATCCATAAGATAGTATAAAATATAAACATCTATTGAACTTTAATTATTTCTTAAGATTAATTACTGCTTACATCAATAGAATTGACTCTACGTGTCAATTCTTCTCCGAATTCCTTTGATTCCTCAGTTTCATTTTCTTCCATTAGAAGGTTAAGAATTTCATTACCATATTTAGTTTTTATTTGAGTAGCCATGAATACATGGTTAGATTTAGATTGTACGTCATCTCTAAATGTTGCGTCAACTTCAGATTGAAATAGATCTGCTGCCTCTTTTGCTTTTCTCTATCAATAAGTATCAAGTTGTGACATCAATATCAGTAAAATTCTATCAAAATAACTCCAAAGCCATAAAGAAAAGAACATAATAATATGACATTTGTTTCTATATAATTTGTAGAATTACACTAATTAAGGTTTACCTTTGCTGAACAAGGTGTACTGTGAGGAACATCCCCACCTGTATCTTGAGGTAGAATATCCATGTCGCCCTGTGACAAAGATTAGTAATTCTTAGCAATCAGAAATGATTGGAGTCAATATTAATTAGAGGCAATTGGTTTAAATGTTATACTTACTAGTCCCATGATAGGGAATTTTTTTGTATCTACACGATTCAAATTGTAATCTATTAGAAGCTCTTACCCTGCACTTATTGATTTTATTGCACATACAAATACATGATTTCCCCCGCGTGCCTCGAATATACAATTCAGCTGGTTATTAGTTGATACAGGTCAAGAACTATTTATAAAACCTACAATATTCCCTGTTGCTTTTGGCCTTCCATCAATATACATAGTGAGGCTTTTAGTTTGATCATTTTCTTTGCATTGTATATAATTTGTTGACAATGCATACCTACACATACTTTTTTTATATTGCACAATACGCATCCAATTCTTGTAATTGTAACAAGGTCCTACATACTCCATCAATTCAACAACTTGATTATAACTGACCTTTATGCCATGCATGGAAAATAAGCCCAAACCATGTAATGAAGATGGAGCTATGTGATATATCCTTTCATTAACAGAAAAAATAGTATTAACTGGAGGTAGTTCCTTGGGTACCCATTCTTTCTAAAGATGTGTGTACCCTAAGGGAACCTTCATGTCATTTTTGGTCTCATCATCATAAGAACATGACCCCCCCTCAGTAAGGAAAAATTACATTCATTTATCAAATTTTCTTCGAATCTTTTGACCTCTAGTTGATCTCCCTATCTTAGACCTACTAGATGTCTCACTTTTGTCTTCTATTCCTGCATTTTCCTCACTTGAGGAAGACATATCAGATAAATACCTATTTGGTGATACCTACAATCCATCAAATGAGAGACATAGTAGGATCTATATATTTTGCTGACTAAAGAGAAGGAAACCAAATAATAAATTATACCTATCGATCCATGTCAAAGGTGTTAAATTTCCTGCATATTTAAATCATTTATCTTAAGTTAGCTGAAAATTACATGATATGTAAGCTACAAATTACATAGAAGATAAAATTTACATGAAGAAAAATATACTCCATGACTATAGAGCTCAACACATAATAAATTAATTCAAATATCTGTGAATAAATCAATACCTTAAATTTCATTGATCATGTTATTCATCATCCTCCTCATGCATGTCATCAACATGACTATCATCATCATCATCATCATCATCATCATCATCATCATCATCATCATCATCATCATCATCATCATCACCATCACCATCATCATCATCATCATCACCATCATCATGACCATCATTGGCATCACCAGAATTATCATCATTTTCTTCTTCTTCTTCTTCATTGTGTAATAGTCATCCATGATCATCATTTACTTCATCTTTTGATTCTTCAGTATCTTCTTCTTCCATCACATTATACTATACCAGCCTTCCTCTTGGATCATGTCTAACAACAAATGATCAACCCGGTTTATGTGGAACGACAAAGTAAAACACTTGCTCACATTGGCTTGGATGAACATAGGGCTCATCTCCAACTGGCTCAAATGACCTTGTATTAATCATTGTAAATCTACTATCATGTTTAATAATAGTCCTATCAGGATCATTTTGATTTAGCCATAGCCTGTACCATTTGACGATAAATAAAACTAATTTGAATGAATTAAAGTCGCACTCAAGTATATCATCCAAAATGCCATAGTATCAATTTTAAGATTGTTGAGGATGTATGTCATTTCTAGATGAAATATTAGTGACCTTAAAGACTACACTTATCCCAGAATCACAAGTTTTCTTCATGTCATTTAACTTTTTTATGCAAAATTTACAGCCATGGTAGTACATAGCTTTGTGGTGTTTGATCTATAATTATTCAAACATGTCAAGGTTATTTGCATCAATCTGTGAGTTGATATTAAACTTATGGATCATGGTTAGTAAAATTATACATACATTTCTACCTCTTAAACCATATGCTAGATCAAGTACCATTGGCATAACCTTGGGATCTCCATTATGATGAGCTTCTTTAACCAATGATGCAACACCATCCCATGTTAATGAGCGACCATTTTCTCGATATTGTTGAATCCATACCATTATCCAATCAAGATTGTTTGCAATATACAAATGTAGTGCATCCCACTCATGACCAACTATAAAGAAAACAAATAGACCGCTAAGAAATAGCTTATATTGAAGATCTATAAGAATTAATAAACTACAATAACATCATATAATTACCTCTCACTTTCCTCAATCTACCTTCCCCATAAAGTACTGCCCTTCAAATTTGTTAATAGCGTTGGGATCCCAAATGCGATCTACATGGATATTTGCTGCAAATTTGGGAAGATATTCACTAATATACACCATAGTCTGGTAGACCATATATCCCTCCACCATAGAACCCTCAGGACGTGCTCTTTGTTGAAAAAATTTGTTCATAAATTTGAAGTGCCTCTCAACCATCCACATTGACCTAGTTTGTATAGGTCCACACAGTTCAATCTCCTCAACTAGATGTATGAGGTAGTGTTCTTGAGCATTGAAAAAATTTGGAGGTACACACTTTTTCATTTCACACATAAGCTGGGGAATTTTTCTCTTCTAATATTTTATATCTTTTTTATCAATTTCTTTAGATGATAACCACTTGAAAGAGATTCAACTTGCAAGAATATATAAACAAGATTTTAGATAAAAATATACAATAAATTATATATAAAGTAAAGCAAGTCATAAATATAATAACACTTCTAACCTCATGAATTCTCCAAGATCATATATAACTTGTTTAACACTATTGTCAAACTAGTACGGGAGGGATAGAGGTAGGACATATTGCAATGATTAAAAGATGAGCTTTTCAATATATCGTAAAATAATACAATAAAAAGTACATGCAATTTTACAAATATTTTGTAAATAGAGAACACGACTTACCTTGACGAAGGTATGCCAATCATGTGTTTTCAACCCTAGCCCAAAATCACCTTTCTTTGATACAAGACTACTTATATTTGTAGTAAATCCTGTTGGAAATTTTTTTTTTTTTATGACTTCTTTTAATGCATCACTTTGCTGCTCAGTTAATAACCAAGGAAGGGCACTCATGTTTATGCGGTCTCCATTGCTATTTGATTCAATGAAAGTTTCCAGTGCATGATTGGATTCATGAATGTCATTACAAATTTTGGCCATTTTTTCTTTGTCATGCTTTCCATCCAATATTTTCCATAGTGTCTATGTTACATTCTTTCCAATATGCATAGGAACAAACAAATACATGATTGGGAGATCCTTGTAGTACAAAAACCTACTAAATTGACTAGGATAACCTTTTATTCCTCTAGGAAGGTGGTCATTGATTCCTTGATGACCTTCACAAGCATCAATAACATCATTAGTAAATAATAGATAATATCAAAATCTAAATTTCAAACAAATATCATCAGATGGAATGATGTTACCTTGGTGATTTAATCTATCATATTCCAACTTCCATAGACTAGGTGTCATTCTTCATGGCCTTGATGTCATCTCTTCTTTCCCATTCAAAAGATATTTTTTGATAGTTCGATACTTATGATTATTGTGGAGAAAGTGCCTAGACTCATCGAACACCTACTTTCCTAAACTTCTTGAATGACAAGATTTCATCTTCAGACCACAAACTAGACATGAAAATTTACCCTTTATCTGAAGACCTAAAAGATATCATACAATTGGATCATGTACAATTATCATGCACAACTTAAACATACAACAATAATGTGTAAGCACTATAACATACCAAAAGTACGTGACCTTAACATGAATATATAACATACCGCAAAAATGAGTTAGCCCTGGGGCATCATGTATTGTCCATACAAGCATTACATGGAATTGAAATTTTCTTTGTCCTATTGGTCTAGAGATATCATACATAGTGATCCCATTCCACAAAATCAACAACTCATCAATAAGGGGCTCAATATACATGTTCATATCCTTAACTTGGTACTTACCTAGTTGAATGAACAAAAACATTACATAATTATTATGACCATCTTGATGCGGTGCTTATAAATTAATTTACATAACTATTAAATGAAAAAATACCTGGTACAATCATTGACAACATTATGTGCTCCCTCTTTATGGACATCCAAGGAGCAATGTTATTGTTAATAACAAAAATAGGCCACACTGAGTAAGTTGATCTCATATCTCCAAATGGATTGACACCGTCCGCTGCCACTGAAATCTTGAGATTATGAGATTCTTATTTAAAGTGTGGCCATGTTGTTTCTATGTCTTTAAATGCAAAACCATCCATAGAAATTCACATAATGTCATATTGACTTCTATTGCATGCACGGTAATCCATAAATTGTGCCAAACTAATGCACCTGAATAATCATTGAAGACGTGGAATAAGGGGAATGTACCAAAGACTCTTGTGAGGCACCTTTTTTTTTTGATCTATCCAATATCTACTACTATGATAAATAGGGCATTCTGTTGCAAATTCATGTTGTTTATGATATAGAATGTGATCATTGGGACATGCATGTATTGTCTCATACTGCATTCCAATTTGATTCATAATGGTAGATAATTCTCGGTATGAACAAGGCAAAATGTTTGATGGTGGTAAGAAAAGCTAACCTATCAACCTACAAAAACAAATATGAATTGTTAATATAATGAATCGTAATGGTATGCTAACATTGAGGATGACAAAAATGGCATACCTTAGCATACGTGACATTCCTACATTGTATAAACCATTCATAATCTTGAAGTTCACCAACAACACTATAGCAAAGAGGAGTTGTTTGGGAGCCTTGGTATAGGGGCTCATATGCCTTCTCAATTATAGCTATATCAAGACCAACTTCATCATCATTATTAGATGCACTAGTTGTCATGCCCCACAAGGGAACCAGGGAAGAGAAAAAAGATTCTCTTTGTTAAAGAAAACCTAAGTAATAATTTATGAAAAATTTTGAACTTTTAAAAGAATTATGTGAACCAAAATTAAACTTAGATTCCTCCCAAGGTTCCCTTTTCATTTAAATGCATGATTCATTCAAATCCATTAATTAAACTAACAAAAAGATTTATTTCTCAAAGCAAACTGCATCATATCTTTAAGAAATACAAAATATTTTCATTTCAACTTTCCATTTAAAAATCATCTATATTCCTAAGTATCCTTTATGAACAATATAACTTTTAAAATTTATCCAACTCATTTGATACATTACAAATATACTACATTTGATTTTTCAATAGCTTCACTTAAACAACAAGTAATGAAAGCATGTTACATAATTTGGAATGTTACAAAATCCTTTTCTTTTCCAATATACATCTTAAACATAAAGTTCACATCTCCCTTTCCCTTTTTCCTAAATCTACCCATTCCAAATACATCATTTTGAATTACATCAATGATTACATTCAACTCCTCATGAGAGGTAACAATAATTTTACATCAAGAGATATAATTACAAAGCCTTCATCCTTCAAACTAGTACATAAGAAAACATGAATATTCAAACACTGCATCCGCAAGAGATACCTTGATAAAATATTTACCACCCAACTACATGGATACCTAAAAGGCCCACTCCCCCGTGCTAGGAGATAAACACCAAGGTCCACAAAGAAGGAATAGCTAGGCCAAACCTAGGGTTGGGTAACCTTTCCCAAATAGAAAATAAAAGATGATCAAAGTATAAATCTTTCCCCAAAAGACTCTAAGGCTTGGTAGAAACTCTAAGCAACAACCTAAGTGAGTGTCATCGCATAGCCCTCACTCCTTGGGTTGTCCTGGTACTAGCCACTTTGGGCCCTGGCCCCCAAGTAGGCACATGCAGGATCGAATGCCTTTCATACAGATAAGTGCCATTCGATCGTACCTACGCATAGGTACCTTCTCCCACTCCCATCCATAGCCTTTACTAGCACTAATGGCATGGGTGAGGCACATTTAATCTTTTTAATGTTTTAACCCATTCCCATAAGTTTAATTTAGGCTTTCACTTGTTAAATAAATCTTCAGCTGGTTATCCTGGTTCTAGCCACTTAGGGCCCCGGCCCCGCACTAAGAGCCACTCACTAGGTGTTGTTAGGTTTTCTACCCTTAACCCACATATCATAATTACATCATACATGTAGTAAAAACACTTCATATAATTCCAACACAACAAGAAATGAACATATTTATAGCTTACAAAAAGTTTCATATGCCAAAACACAATATAAAACTTCCCACATGCATTGAAACAACATTCCATAGCTTATTCCAAAATCTAGGAAAACGTCTCCTATGCCTGAAATTTGACTAAGTCTGAATTTTAAGAAATCTCAAAATTATAATTTGCATCTTAACTCCTATGAATCTGAAACCTATCCCAAACATCTCAGAAGGTACCTAAACCCTTTATACAAGTATAACTTAAAGTATAAGAAATTAAAGTACGTAATCTTATACTTAACTATTATAATTGTATAAAGTCTAAATCCTGTTTTCCTCAGTTTATACTACCTCTGTCGGTTTATACTAGACTGGTCGGTTGATACAGTATTGCTCGGTTGACACACTACCAACCTGGCTTGGTTAACACTAAATTGACTTGGCTCGGTTAGCACACTACCGTCCTAGCTCGGTTAACACACTACTGGCCTAGCTCGGTTAACACACTACTGACCTAGCTCGGTTGACACATTACCGACCTAGCTCAGTTAACACATTGAACCAACAGGAACTGCAAAAAATGACTGTCAACTTTGTCTTGCGGGTAAAACTGGGCATTATGGGGACTAAGGTTGCCTAATATGAGCATGACCCATTTGAGATCTCCCAATTTCCCTTTAGAAATGGCCCATCAATCCTCCCTACCTATCTAACAAATATATTCTAGATCTAGGAAAAGAAAGGTGGCACATAAATAGACATGAAACAGTAAGGTTGCAACAGAAGTTCTAAAATCTGGAAGCATTCATACTACATCCAATGACAGTAAAATACACTATCCTACAAGACCAAAACCACTTCTACCCTCCTAGGGAGGTTTCACCACAGTGAACATACAAACATTCATAAAATAACTTTCCACAAACACATTTCAAATACACAAAAAATAAAACATATATATATATATATATATATATATATATATATATATATATATATATATATAGTTCCCGATTCTAAACAAAAAGGTAAACAATCATAATCTCATCGAGTAATAGATCATTCATATACACAATCATAGTCATGGGAAGAATGGAGATTCTTCCTAGGTTAGACCCTACCTGGGGTCCTATGGAGAATCGTCTATCCCTTGGTTGGAGACTCTCAGCAAAATTTCCAGCAAATATCCTCCTAGAAAATACTCCTCTGGCAATCAACTCCAGGCTCTTCTTCAAATTCCTCCTATAGGTAAGCTCCAAATCCTTTCACCTCCTCTCAGAGAAATCAATAGTCTCTCTTCTCTAAACTATAGAAATATCCTATTAAAATTTAAGCCTCTCCTCAAATAAAATTTCCTCTCCAAAAACCCCCAACTCCCTTCACAAAGGAAATCTTTCTTGTATATAGAATGGAGGAGGTGGTTGCATGGGTAATCCAACTGGTGCAACCATCCCAACCATCCATCCATTAATTGTTAAGCTTAAATAATATTATTAAAGCCTTTTCTGGAAAAGATATAACTATACCTATCTATTACCGTAATCAAATTTATGTTTCCTTTACTTTAGGGAAGGTAATAGTAATTATTATTTATAACACATTTACCGTACCATTAACTTTATCTAATTATTTATTACTGTAAAACCATAATTACTTACTCACCAATTATATAAATATATGTGTGCACCCATATGCCTATGTGTACATATATTATTTTTATTACAAATATTACTACAAACATAATATTATTATTATAAAACGTATTGTTTTCTAATCCATATTCTTTACAAAATATAATAATGATATATAATATGAAACATACCATTATTATTAAAACTTTTATTACTATAGACCTTTTGTCATTATGAGTATTATAAAATAATACCATAAAATTATTCATTATTATAGATATTAGAATCACATGATTTAATCACATGCCAACTCGATCCTAACTAGATATGCTAATACATAAGTAGCTAATAATAAAGATTACTAAATCATATCCTCAAATGAACAATAATTCACTTCCATAATCTACTAATAAAATTGAATGTACTATAAAGACAACTAGAACTACTATACTCAAAAATTCATTCTCAATGAATACAAAAGACAAGAAGCTAACTACAAGATCCACAAAACCAATAAACTGAGAGATCACCTAATACATCCACACAAGGGACTGACTCGGTACTTCCCACCTAAGGATAAAAGGATCAAAGGTGAAGTTTCTTCTTGTGGAACCTGGTGATATCTCCGTACAACAACAACGATCGAGGATTTTGAGGGATCGCTCAGACCTGTGAAGCCAGGTGGAGATGATACCCGGTACCTACAATCCTGCATCACCAAGAAGAGATACATATACATATGGATATACAAATCAGATATATGCAAGTAGATGACCAGGATCGATACATCGTGTGGACCTCAACTAAGTGACTAACTACGACTTCATCCTGAGTCATGAAAACACATCAGACACATGTCCATGAAACATAAAACATCATGATAATGGTTAGATTCAAATCCTTAGGTTAGATCCATGAAACATATATAAAATAGATGGTTTTCTAATCTCATAAGCATATAAATAATAACCATAAATGAGCATATCCATCATATCATCATCCACAAAATATAAATGAAAATGTATAGTGCTGACCATAATAAAATGTCCAAATCAGAAAAGTCCAAGTATCACCGTAGGAGAGGTATTACACTAGTACCATCATCATGATCATCTTGATTAGCTACACCAATACCATCTTCTTCAGTTGTGTTCTCTGCGATAGGATCATCTTCTTCCATGGGAGCATTATCATCGGCTTGGATATTCACACCTCCATGTTCCTCCAATTGGAAATCCACATTCACCAATCGATGAAAATCATGCCCCCCTTCAATGTGACCATATTGCCTACAATGACTCTGGGTTGTTTTTATTAGAATTCTTTGATTCTTTAAGCCCTTACACTTTTTGCAAGGACAATAATATTTTTCAATGTCTTTTCTTTGGAACTGAGACCACAATCTAGCAAGTGTCTCATTATTTTTTTCTGGGTTCATATTGCCAGGTGTGGACTTTCTTCACAAGCTATAAATATACAAAATATGGAAATTGAATCAAATGTAAGCAACATATGGCATTAATTTTCAAAGACAGTGACAATTTAAAAGAATTGGAAAAATACAGTGTACAAGAAATGATAGTGCGCCATGGGAAGTCACAATAAGTATGAACCCATAGAGGATTTTCATTGTTTCCTAAAAGAAGATCATTTTCAGAGTGAGATTTAACTACATAGAGGTGAAGCCATGACATACAAAAGGTAAGAGAACCTCAAAGTTTCTGACATATAATGCTATCATGTCAAAAGGACAACAAAGTGTAGTTTTTAGAACAATGGAACAACCATCTCTCTTAAAAGGAACAACCATCATGTTATAGAGTTATTGAATATGGCCATTATCATGAGATCATATGGAAAAACACATCTATCTACTATTAATGAACAATTTCTTCTATAGAGGCAATTTTCAATTCTATGCTAATGTGAAAAGGAAATGTCACTCAGTTTGAAGTCCTAATAGAATAAATACAATAAGAAGACATTGACATATTATGCCTTAAATTGGCAACAATCACAATAATTAAGAAGATGGAACAACCACAAGGTACAAGCATGTGCAAGTGATTTTAATTAGTGGAGATATGTTTAAGGTTAAGTAAAATAGCAGAGCACAACCATGATACAATTAATGAAAGTGCCATCAAACACCATGATATTTATAATCAATCGTAAAGAAAAGAGATAGTGTAGAAAATTTTTACATATTCCACTTAGTTTGTTCAAGATTATAGTTTGTTCAACCTCTTCCCATAAAAACCACATGTATACTTTAGTTAAAATAGTTTAGTTTTACAACATGAACAATAACTGATTTTTGATTTGCCAATAAATTTTTTATTAATAACAAGTTAACAACAATGCATTGCCTTTAGTTCTACTTCAAAAGTTAATATGTGAAAGTTTGTCAAAGATTGAATAGTACGTAAAGTCCATCATATTCTTGCACAAATTGAATTGAGAATACAAATCCACTTAACAATGCTTATACTTGTATTGATATTATTGATTTTTAAATTAAATTTACATAACATCAAAATAAATACACTCTAGAAACTAGAAATTAAAAACTCCATTGTTCTAGATTATAGAGATCATAACAGTGAATGTAAACTAAGTTAATGAGTATTGGGTATGGACCAAGTTAACGATCGATTCTAGATCATAAAAGTGAATGTAAACTATGTTCAAGCAATGAAAATGTAAATTCATTTGAAATCTGCCAGTCACTACCTGTGAGGGTACAGTCTGACTATATTGTTGACAAACATTTATTTTTATGGTTGATATGGATTCAAATGATTTCTAGGATATGGTGTTACATTTCATTGGAGTTTTGAATAGTTGTGTGCACATTTGGAAGGTGTAATGTTTTCACTTTTATTGCCCAATCTGACTTCAACATTATTTAATGAGATGTAATATGAATATTTTTAATGAATTTAGGCATGTTTTCATATCTCAAGTTGGCTGATGTTTTTTTGAAATTTTTGGTTCAGACTCAGACATCCAATGCCAAGACTGATTCTTGGGACAAGAATCCTTTCAAAGCTGGTGAACATGGTGCAAGGGCACCTAGAACATCCAAAGACTACCAGGAGTCCACAATGACAACCATGCACCTAATGACATCTAAAGACATCAATTGGAATGTATTGGCACCTATAATGGCCTATAAGGTCATTCCATGCAATGCAAATGGAAAATATGTAATAAGTCTTAAAAGGCCTAATAGGCCTTAGGACCAAAATAAGAGCCTAGGAGTCCATCAAATATGCCAAAGTTTCATTGTATGGCAGAAGAGGCCTGGTGTACGGACTGTACTAAGTTTTTGATAAATAAAATTCTTTCAAATGCAATTTCCTTGAGTTCTTAGAGTGATTTTGGATTCATTTTTTCATTGGCTTACATTTCAATGCATTTGGAATAGTTAGATATTGATCCTAGACCATATCTATGCATTTGTGAGGTATGTATTTGTATTTTTACTCAATTAATTCTGACTGGTAGAGTAGTTTCAACCATTCCTTTGACAGTTTTATGAGTTTCCAATTGAATATGGTCATTCCATGATGTTTGACCACTGTAACACATGGAATGTGGTGCAGGGGCACCACCTCCACCTTCGAATTTCACATCATTTAAGTCATGTCAACAAAGGATATATTCATTAAAGTGTTAAAACCATGTTATATTTGTTAAATTACATTATAATGATTTGACCAAGAGAATATGGGATATTTGTAAGCAAAATTCTGAATAAGAATATGAATGATCATGGAAGACAGACCATTTTGTAGCGGTCCAATATGGTCTTAAATAGACTACACTATGTAATAGAGAGGAGGATAGTTAGAGAGAGTCGACAGACAATAGAACAGGCAAGAGAGTAATAATTTTGGAAAAGTATTGGGCTCTTTGGCCTTTAGCCAAAGAGCCATGAATGTTTTGTCTGCCTTGAGTATGAATGAAATGTATTTTAATTAAGCTTTATGTATTCCCTATTGGAGGTTTTTTATCTCTGTTACGAAGAACATAACAATGTTAATGAATCAGCTTCTCTTTATTGTTATTGTGCAAAGAAATATAAATGATCTATTTTGTTTCATGACAGTCCCGTAAGGAATGGTTTTTGGGTTATTAGTCTCTTTATGATAGTCCCGTAGGGGAGGATAGTAACCGGTTTTGTTGACAGAGAAATGTTTTGAAACCATTTGGTAAGCCAAGAAAGCCTTGATGTCTACAATGGTTTTAAAAAAATAGTTTTCAAGAACTCATTATTAATTGAGTTTATATATATTCATGCTATCAATTTTTGATATCTTTTGTGAATAACATAACAGTTAATGATATTGGTTTTGGTTGAAAGAGTTTCATAGTGGAATGTATCGGGTTCCTTAAAGGATTGAATAGTGTAACAGATGGGTGTTTGAGTCATCAAAAAATGATGTTCATGTTTTTTTTTATGAGTTCTAGTTTGCAAACAGTCTCGATTTAGGATATATCCAGATTATTCCTAGGATGTTGCTGAAAGCATTTTCTTACTTTGCTAGTTAAACACATAGCATATATCTAACTAGGGCATCAATCTTGAAGCACTGTAGCTACTTCCCCCAAATCTAAGCACTTGGGTTATTAAAATTCATTTCCTTGGCTTTCTTCTCACCCAATGGAATTTGAGACAAATGAAGAAATTGTAAGTCAAGGTACACTCTCCATGACAAAGCTAACTGAGGATTTTTCGGGTTGGTCTGACAGAGAGTTTAGTATCTCATGGGCACAACACAAAAGCTTCAATAAAATGTTTGCAGAACTAACAAATGAACTTCAAAACCATGGATGCATCGAAGGTTAAATTTGTAGAGATGTTCAATCTATCCACTCACTTCACAAATTGACAAGGCATGATATATAAACAACCTAGAAAATACCCAATACATGATGCCCTGGCACATTTCTCATGGGACCTAAGTAGGTAACCATTAAAATAATGCCAAACAAATACAGAGTAAGAAAACCCTTATAGGCGGTCCTCCTTTTACACCAAATCATAGTGGCAACCCTCACAGGCAGGTAGTCCTCCTTTTACACCAAATCACAGTGGAAACCCTTGTAGGAAGGCAGTCCTCATTTCACACCAAATCATAGTGGCAACCCTTGCAGGTAGGCAGTCCTCCTAAAACTCTCAACAAAAAATAGTTCAAACAATTGCATGCTCTAGCTCCTTCAAGCGCTCCAAGTGAAAACCAAACAATGAAATGAGCTATGAAATCTTTTTTCTTTTTAAAGTTATGCCTATGTTGGTCAAAATTTTGACCTACATGGTATTGGTCAAAATTTTGATTAACACGGGCATGGATTGAAAAAAAAAGTAAGTTTTCCTTCTATAATCCAACCAACCTAAACCTTTTTAATTGATGGTCAAAAATTTTGGTAGAAAAATGAGGTCAAATATAGTAGTGGTTTATTCAGAAGAACTGATAGAGATTATATTGGTTTTGAAGTTTCACCTATCATTTTGGTATGCACCCTTAGATTAGTGCTTGGAGAAGAGTTATTAATGTTTGATTAAGAGCACATGATGTAATTCAGCTTGTGGAGAAATTTTCAGTTACTTTGGTAGAGTTGATAGTGTGTAGCGTGCATCTATGCTTATTAATATTGGATAGGTCCCAGATTGTGTTGCATGCTTAGTAGAGCTGACATAATTATTATTGGAGTATGTTATGGTTTCTCTAATATTATTTCAAGGTGGTTCTAACAAGCCAACTTGATTATATCATTTAGAGGAAAGATATTTATAGGTAGTCATTTGTGATTGCTAAAGTGTGGTTCAGAGTTGATTATGAAGAGAAGAGTAGAGTATGTGAAGTGTTGAGCCATTAGAAGAAGGTCTATGTAACCAAGTAAAGTATTTGTGTTATACATTGGAAGTGATCCAGACAGCAGGTCAAAGCGCAGTTCACCAAGATCTAGATATAGTGTGTATCTATTATTCAGAAGGTTGTAGCCTTCACCCATTTGAGAAGTGTGCTTTTGGATAGTGCATCCTCACTCCTAATAGGGTTAATTTTAAAAGACTCCTAACAGGGTTCGAACATTGACTAGGTCACTGTACTAAATATATTGTAAAGAAACTCCTAACAAGGTTAAGGATCTTCTAACAAGGATCATAAAACACTAGTGCAGATTATTAGTGGGTGTCAATTCCCACCGAAGTTTTTTCCTATTTGGGTTTCCCTGTAACCAAAATATTGGTGTTGTGTTCAAGTGTTCTTTCATTGTGTTTATGCTTTATGTTTAAGTATACTTAATTGGATAAAGAATTTAAACTTGTAGATAATTGATTCACCCCCCCCACCTCTCAGTTATCTCTTGGGACTATTCCTAACAATTGGTATCAGATCCAAGTGCCTCTTAGAGAAATTTTAATAGCTTGAGGTTGATCAGATGGCATTCTTTAGAAAAGATAGTCCTAAGTTTGATGGGGAGAATTATCTTGATTGGAAGAACAAGATGATGACAAATTTGTAGTGCATTTCTTTTGAAGTTTTTGAAGTGGCTATCAAGGAAGTAGAGATCCCCTCTCTAGCAGATCTTGCAAAGGATGATGTTGCAAGAAAGAAGAAGGATTTGTTCCATCAGAATGCAATAGAAAAAGAAGCCCTTATCAATGTCCTATCTGATAGTGAGTTTTCTGAGATAAAGAAAATAGACAGAGCCTACAAAATATGGAAGCACCTAGAAGACATGCTTGAAGGAGATAAACAAGAAATGGATGCACGCTAAAAAACTTGGAAGAAAAGATACAATGCATTAGAGATGCTACCTGAAGAGAACATCAGAGCTTACAACCAAAGGATTAATGAAGCAGTTGCAGGAATAAGGAATAATGGTGGAGTAATCTCAGAAGAAGACATTATGGATAAATTGATGACCACTCTCATAGTAGAGTATGAAAACAAGATCAACATACTTGATGAAACCATGCAGCTTACATCAAATTTCAAAAGAGATACCTTGATCAGAAAAATTTCAGCTTTTGAGATTTCAAGATTGAAGATAGAACTTAAAAGTGAAACAGCCTTCAAAGCATCAGTCCATGGTAAGAAATCTGCAAACACCTTTGGTAATTTTGATGATGATGATGAAGAGAAAACACTAGATGATTTCATTGCTATGATTGCTAAAAGAGAAAAGAAAGGAAAAGGAAAATATGAAGGTCAACTACCATTCAAATGCTTTTCATGTAATAAGATTGGTCACTTTGCATCTAAGTGTCCTACAAGAGTTAAAAAGTTCAACAATAACTACAAGCCTAAGTATACAAAGGAATGCTACTATGCTGGAGATGGAGTATCAGATGAAGAATCAGGAGAAGAGGAGATTGGATTCATTGCTCTTGAAGATGAAAATAATTCTCAAGAGTTAGCATTGATTTCACAAGCAAACATCAAGATAGATTGGATTATTGACAGTGGTTGCTCACATCACATGATAGGTGACAAAGATAGAATTGTTCATTTGGACAGATACAAAGGAGGCATGGTCAAATTTGGAGATAACACTCCTAAACCTATCATTGGAAGAGGATCCATCACCTTGGATGGAAAGAACAACACTGATGATGTTCTTTATGTTGATGTTTTGAAACATAACCTACTGAGTGTTGGGTAGTTGCTTGACAAAGGCTACAAATTGGAGTTCAATGGAAACAAGTGTATCATTAACAACAAGGAAGGAGAAATAGTTGTATCAGGATCAAAGACTAAAGGTAATGTTTTTCAGCTTAATTCAGAAGCAAGTTGTTTTTTTGCTAAAGTAGATGATAGTTGGCTATGGTACAAAATACTATGTCATATCAACTTTGGCAACATAGTTGTTGTCACTAAGGATTGCACCCAATTTGCTAAGTGTTGAACCCAACAATCCTGTGAAACATGGGACTATTCTCAGGTTGTGGGTAACCTATATGAGAATAGACCTTCAAATTAAGGGCTAGCTTCCCTATGGATCACTTGAAACTTATCTAAACTTTTTAGGAGGAAAGGGAGAGAGTACATAAAACAAACAACTCCATTTGAATGAAACAAAGGTGATCCACCAAATTTTAAAGAAGATCCACAACTAAAAATAAGCTTACTTCAACAACAAAACAAACTCAACTCACAACTCAATCCCACTTTCTTAAACTCTTAGTGAAATAAGGTACTTAGAATGAAGAAAAGGAAGAAATCTTCACAATTTTGATATTCTTGATTGCACACAAATCACACTATTTAATTAAGATAAATTCTTGAACACCAACTTGGATTCAACATGCAGATTAAGGATATAAGAACATCACAATAATCCTGCATATGACTTCAAAAGAAAACTTGGAATTATAGGAGAACAAGAAGGATCAATCTTTATTGCTGAAAAGGAACTAAGTACAATTATGTCTCTCAGAGCTACAACACTCCTATCAGAGAGAAAGAAATGAAGAGCTAACCTCAATCACCAAAAGTGAGAGGTATAAAAGCTAAAAACTAGGAATCTACATTCAAACTCCACTACCTCCTAAGAATAGAAAAAATGTCAATAATGGACCCATGAGGCTACATCATAATTTGAATGCCATATTTTTTGGTTTCTAGGGGGTGAGGAAAGTGGGACCCTAAAAATAGAAGGTCAAAAGAGACCACTATATCCACTAAGTCATGCACCAAAAGATTTCGACAATGGTTTATAAAACACCACTATCAGAATTTACAATAGAATGTGCTATGACTGTTACATTTAAAGCCTATCCCACTATGACACAAAATGGACCTAATATAGTTTTAAATGATCTCAACCCAAAAAATGGGGAAACACATTTAAAAAATAATTACATTTCCAAAGAATCCACCTATGCCTAAGAAATTGATTAAAATCCTAAGTCAAACAAATGACTCTCAACCCAATTAAGGGGAAAGCACATTTGATGACCCACATTTGTTAATTAAAAATCATCAATACATAGCATACAACTATAGGATTAAAATCCCACCTAATGATCACCAAAAACCCACCAATGCTCAAAATGACATGGTAAATGAATCTCGACCCAAAAAAAGGGGAGAAGAGAAAATCAATAGTCATTTATTCAAAACCTCCCTGCCGCTGGCACTGTAGACTTTCTCATCTGACATATGGCAAGTTACCATCTTCTACTGGTAGTTCCACCTCTGGATTTGGAAACAGCTAACCTCAATCTTAGCATTATGCTATCGAGGTAGGCACTGGATCTTGTTATTTTGAATTCATCTTTTCATTTCATGTTTGGTTTCGATGGCACTATTGTTATGAACTCTAGATTTGTATTTGAGAGTTTAGTATTCACTGTTTTCCTCCATTCCTATGTATCATGTTTAATTTGTATAGCTTAATACATCTCAGATGTGAATGAATGCATTACATTTTGCACCTGCTATTGGATTTGAGGGTTGAAGGTCATGCCCCTAAGAATCTAGGGAAAAATGTACATTTCTCTATTTTCTATGTGACCCGTGAATTGCTTTAGCTTTCTGTGGACTCCATCACACCAAATGAGGGCACAATGTATCATTCTATTTCATTTTTATCTCTATATTCAAGGGCACACTTGAAGGATGTTTGCTTTTGCTTTATTATTATGTCATGTATGGCTGAGCCTGTGAGTGAGTGCATTACATAATAACCTTCTTTTGTATTTACTATTTAATGCTCTTGTGTTAACTGCTACTACTGGCACTGTGTTGACCCAATTGCATTACATTTTGCACCTGCTACCTCCTTTTGTATGTTTGTTGAGTTTGATGGAATCATGTATAAGCTTGTTCTTTGGGGCTATATTTGACATATGTTATCATCCCTCTGCATTTTGAGGGCATAGCAATGCTTAATGATCAAGCTCATGTTCTTGTTCATGGTGCCGGTGAGCTAGGGCTTGATCTCTTTTAATGGTGCTATAATTATTCCTAGCCTGTGAGCTAGGGCATCACATTGTTTGTTGAATTTTATGATGGCATGCTTTTAAAACTAGGGTAGGACACATTTGATGACCTACTACTATATTTGACCGTACCTTCCTTTTACTTTGCTGTTACGGGTCATGGCATATGGTGATACTGTGTCTTTCACCCACTGTTCTCTTTATTCTCACCTTCGTACTAGTTTCCACATTGCTTTGCATCATGTTTAAGCTTGACATTTAGATAGATATAAGGCTGGTGTTCAAGCTAAGGTATCAACATTTCTTTATCACTGCAACATGATATGTATTGGCCATTGTATATTGGTAGTATTCATGCTTGCAAAGAGGATTAGGCCTATTGTTGAGTGGCATTGAGATTTATTCATGGAGCTTGTTGTTATTCCTTGTTACTATTGGCCTTTTCTTGTATTTATTTGATCATTGATGCATGGATAAATGATTGATTCAACTTAGCCTGATAGCATTGTCCTTTTGTTGGCAATCATGTCCACTTTTATGGATTTTGGAGTAATGGCATCATGCATATTTGAATTGAGCCTAATACATCATGCTTGATGTGCTCATGTTGCATTTGGTCTTATTATCCTTCTGGCACCATGAAGTTTCCATGCTATCATGTCGAAGCTTGCATCATTTTTTGTTATGTCTTTGTTATGGTTATGTAGTGTCAAGCTCACCCTCATGCTAATTGATACCATGCATGTATCTACTAGCCTGTGAATAGATATTGTGGTGGAACACAATTGAGGCATCCATTTTATTATGAATCATGGCATATACTTGCTGTAGATGTTATTCTCTGTCATGGTGATTCAATGCCATAATTCACAACCTCATGCTACTTTGATTATGGCACACATTCTTGTTTGTCTTGACTTATCCTCTCTACTACAATGTTATTGTTGATGCTTTGGTAACCAAGGGTTATGAGGACTAGGTAACTGGATGCATATTTATTCAAACAGTGCCTTCTTTGTTTCATTGTTACATTTAGTTCATTGAGATAACCCATGCTTGAATATGGACATTGCTATGGTTAATTGATTTGTTTAATGGCATGATCTTTTGCAATGTAACCCATTATTGGTGCTTTATAGCTGTATCTCATCTATCACTGGTGTTCACCTCTTATGGAGCCTCTCATGGCATTACTATTTGCTATTATTACATGTACTCCTTTTGATGCCCATTGTTTGTGCAATATTCATTGAAAATGGTTTACTGTGCCATGTAACCCATTATTGGTAGATATTGATAGCATTATGATAACTCCAATTAATTCCATATGCACATATTGCTCACTGTTTCATATGAGATATGCCAAACCATGTAGCAATTGTACCCCCTTGTATTTGGTTCATCATGTCATGCTACATCACACATATGATATGCCCATGCCATAATATCAATGCATTGAATGCATCTTGGATTATATTATGTTGTGGTGTGCCTCTTTCTGTGACATGTAGGAGTGTACCCTTATTCTTTTGCTATTTGTACCTCATGCTTTTCTTTGCTTCCATGATTCTTCTTTCATGATTGTCATTGATGCTGCATCATCTAGATGTCCCTTTGTTCATACGATGGGTGCTCTTGGCCCTTGATGTGATCATTGACAGAAAACTTGAGGTTTTTTTGTCATGATCCACATCAAGGGCCCAGGTCATTCATTGGATTCATTGTTCGATCAGCTCCTCCTATATCTACACATGAAACAAACACGTCAGTGAAAACATGGTGCCTCTCATTCTTTGGAGCCTCATGCACATGCCTTGAGCATAGCCTTTGTTAGAGGTGCACGGCTGAGTGTATATATGCATCTTGTAAATATTTTGATACTAGCCATTGCATAGATCCATTGGATCTAGCCATATCCCTTCTTCTCTTCTTGCAAGTTATGGATCTCAGGAGCTCTCTAGGCTGGACCAGATCTGAACACCACTACCAAACAATGTCTAGTACCCCAGTATTTAATCATTTTCTTTATGTATATGTATACTCATTCATTCAATTCTGGTAACAGCTATGCTCACGGCCTGTGTGAGCTCAAATAGACATTTCTCCTTTTAGTTCTTTCCCTTCTGTACAGTATACATACATGTATGTGTAGCTTTAGATGCAGTTCCTCTCCTTTTACTTTCATGTATTTTGCAATGAAATGAACACAAACTTAAATAAGATCACCTAATAACACAAACTAGGGGATTGTAGCCTCATCTAGTAATTAGGTCTCCAATCTAAGAATGAGTAAAAAATATGGCAACAATAGTTAAGATCAGTAATGTTAAGGTAGTTAGAGACCTACCTTGCATAGCAAAGCTAGTTGATACTATATGCAGGGAATGTGTAATGGGAAAGCATGTGAGGAATTCATTCAGGAGCAAGCATAATTCAGTAGAGAACAAGTTGGATCTGATTCATACAGACCTATGTGGACCAACTCAAACAAGATCATACTATGGTGAAAGGTATTTCATTTTGTTTGTAGATGATTATTCTAGAATGATGTGGGTTGTGTTCTTGAAAGATAAGTCATAAGCTTTTGGGAAGTTCAAAATATTCAAAGCTAAGGTTGAGAATGAATTTGGACTTAAGATAAAATGTCTAAGATCGGATAGAGGAGGAGAATTCACCTCTGATAGATTCTATGAGTACTGTGAAGAACATGGAATAAAGAGATAGTTAAGTACACATAGAACACCTCAGCAGAATGGAATTGCAAAGAGAAGAAACAAGATTATCCTTGACACAGCACACACCATCATGATTGAAGGAAAAGTTTCACATACCTATTGGAGAGATGCAATCAATACAATAGTCTATACAATCAATAGAATACAATTTAGGCCTAGCACTAACAAGACACCTTATGAGCTATGGTTTGGTAATGTTTCCGCAGTGAAATACTTTAGAATCTTTGGAAGCAAGTGCTACATCAAGAGGGATGAAGCAGTAGGCAATTTCGATGCAAGAAGTGATGAATGCATTTTTCTTGGTTACTCTACTAAAAGTAAAGCTTATAGATGTTTTAACTTAAGATTGAAGAAGATCATTGAAAGTGATCATATTAAGATTGATGAAAAGTTTATGGTTCAAAAAAGATATCATGATTACTCACCTATGATTGAAGAAGAACCTAGACCTTCCACTCATGAGATAGTTGTTGAAGAGATGTTTGACAGTATCAATGTATTGTTCAATGACCCTGAAACAAGTGAAGAAGAAACTCAGAAGGAAGATGAGATAGTATCACCTAAAGTTTGAAAGTTTACATCTAGAAACCATTCCAAGAATGACATCATTGGAGATCATAGCGGAAAAGTCTTAACAAGATCACAAGCAAAGAATTCAGCTAGCAATGAGGTGGTATGTTTACTATCCCAGATTGAACCTTTAAGTGTTGAAGATGCATGTAATGATTTAGATTGGCATGATTCTATGAAAGAAGAACTAGATCAGATTATCAAGAATGATACTTTGAAATTGGTCCCAAGACCTAGTGATAAGAATGTGATTGGAACAAAATGGATATTCAGAAACAAAATGAATGAATGATGCGAGAGCATCCTAGGATTCTTGGCAATCCTCTATCAACCAAAAATATGTTTTTCTTTGAAGGTAGATTGTTGGTTTTGATATTGGTTTGATGGAGCTCTTCCTCGGTTTGGGAGATTGCTTGCTCGGTTAATGTGGTTCCTGGGGTGCTCGGTCTCTAAAGAATACTCGGTGACTGAAGGTGTTGGTTATCTAGCACTTGGCGATAACTCCATTTCTCAGTCATGCTTGGCATGGTTAGTCAACTAGTGCTTGGTTATTTCTTCTATTGCTTGGTGTTCTTGCTTACTGATTGGATTGTTTGGATAGATCGGCTTGGCAAAATGGTGCATTTATTTTGGGTCACGCTCCTCATGCTATGGATTGACCGTTGGACATGTGGAGACCTAGATCTAGCATGTTTCATTCTTCTATGCAAATCTGATGACCATTTGGGGCCATCTTTGAGATTTTATTTATTTTGTAAGGCTATTTGAGAGTCGACTCATGTTTTAGCATTTAATATTTGTTTGTAAGGGTTTATTGTTTCATCAGCTGACTTGTGGCTAGGAATCAGTATTTATAGGATGCTTGGGTAGTTTTTTAGGGGAAGATAGTTTGGGAGGAAAGGTTAGTAGCCTATGATCTTAGGAGCAGGAAGATTGCTTGGAAGTTTGAGTACAAGTTTAGATCTTTCTTGGGTGCCTACTAGTGTGTTGTGTGTTATAGACCTGGGCTAGTTGAATGCTGATGTTGGGGAAAAGATTTGGATCCTATGAGATCTTGTAGACTATTACATGTATTGTAATTGGTCATAACTAGGAAGGCCTTACAGCCTGGAACATTGCATGTAATTGGTGATTTGATGAATAAAGACTTCTATTTGATTTTAGATATATTATTGTTGTTGTGTATTTTCACTATATATTGGTTTGGATACATGGTCAGTCAGTCCTTAATTGGATCCCCCAGCCATAGTCTACATCAGGTGGTATCAGAGAAAATTTTGTTCCTGTTGGAGCCAAGTGGATCTTGAGTGTTCATGTCTAGATCTTGATTTGAAGATACCTCTGAGGAGAAATCATGAGATCTCTAAAGAAGAGGAAGCTACTGGTGAATTTAGTATTGATGATTTTAGGGCCTTGCAGAAACAAGTACAAGATCTGCAAGAGGAATTGAGAAAGAAGAAGCCTACCTTGAAAGAGGACAGTGATGATGAATCTAAGGAAGATCATTTTGAAGAAGCTGTCGAAGAAGCTAGAGATACCAAGGAGAATGGAATTCTGAAAGCTATGTCTAAGATTGGGAAAAGACCTAAGATTGAAGTTTCTGCATTTTTTGGAAGGCTTAGGCCAGAAGAGTTCATTGATTAGATCAATGATATTGATGAATACTTTGAGTATCAAGAAATAGAAGATCTTGAGAGGGTTAGATTTGCAAAGACTAAGTTGTAAGGTCATGCAAATATCTAGTGGAGAGAAGTTCTCTTGGAAAGAGGTAGAAGAGGAAAAGAGAAGATCACTAAGTGGAACCAAATGGTTGAGAAAGTTGAAGAAAAAACTCATTCTGGTGGATTATGAATTGGACATGTTTAAGAAGATGAAATCTTTAAAGTAGACTAAAAAATTGCTACAGGACTATACCGAGGAGTTTTATAGAATCCTGATTAGGAATGGTCATTCTGAAGTTGATAAAGAGAAGGTTGCTAGGTATGTTTATGGCATGAGACCTATTATTTAGGAAGAGTTAATTAATGTGCAGATGACAACAATCAGTGATGCTTATCAGATCGCATTGAAGATTGAAGAGAAGCTGAATAGGAAGTATGAAGGAAAACAAAACAATAGGAATCAAGGTGGTAAAAATGGTCAGACAGTTTCTAAGAGTAATGTGATAGATAATCCTAAGTCTGATGTGGGACCTAGCAGTGGTCAAGTTACTAAGAATGCTGGACAAAGAGGAAAGTGGAAGAATGAGTTCATTGGCAGTTGTTATAACTATGGTCAAGCTGGTCATAGAAGTTGGCAATGTCCTAAGAAAAGAGTTGCATTAGCTGTTGAAGAAGATATTGAGAATGTTCCAGAAAAAGTGACACACTCATCACTAGGAGATTAGCTGCACGTGTTCATGAATCGATGAAAAGGAGGAATTTGTTCAAAACCATATGTAAGTGCAAGGATAAGGTATGTAATGTCATAGTTGATGGTGGTGTTGTCACTAAGGATTGCACCCAATTTTCTAAGTGTTAAAACCCAACAATCCTATGAAACATGGGACTATTCTTAGGCTGTGGGTAACCTATCTAAGAATAGACCTCCAGATTAAGGGTCGGCTTCCCTTTGGATCACTTGAAAAATTCACTAACTTTTAGGAGGAAAGGGAGAGAGTGCATAAAAATAGACAACTGTAATTGAATGAAACAAGGGTGATCCACCAAATTTGAAAAGAGATTTACAACCAAAATAAGTTTACTCCAATAGAAAAACAAAACTTGACTCACAACTTAATCCTACTTTCTTAAACTCTTAATGAAACAAGGTACTTGAAATGCAGAAAAGGAAGAAATCTTCACAATTTTGATATTCTTGATTGCACACAAGTCACACTATTGAATTAAGATGAATTCCTGAACATCAACTTGGATTCAACATGTGGATTAAGAATACAAGGACATCACACTAGAAATAGGGAAGACATACCTTGAAATATTTACATTTTGAACTAAATCCACATTACATGAATGTATCTAAGCATATGTTTAGGCACCCAACAAAAACTCTCAACCCAATAAAAGAGGGGAAAGCATTAAATCCACCTACATATAGCATATACCCTAGCATCATTGTACCCCAACCTAATGACTTATCAAAATCTTCACTAATGCTTTGAAAATGGCTCCCATCTTTTACACATATGCCATAACCTTAGCAAGAAATGTCTTCCTAAAACCCTCATCGAAGATGAGGAGAATCTATTGGTGGCAGACTACTCAATCCCTGGCACTTGAAAATTTTCCATCTCCACTGTCAGTCAACAGAACCTTGGTTTTGGAAACAACAGCATTCAACATCATGCTATCGAGGTAAGCTTCATCTCGTTCAGTCTTTATGCCATTTTGGTTCATCATACTCTACAAAAATGTGCTCATGCTTTTGAGGTTACTGTCATTAGATTTTTACTTTCCTTGCATCTATGAGGGCACTATTATGTATCATTTTCTCTACTATATTTCAAATTCATTCTCTGTTATTCATGCCTGTAAGTGCGTATTCAACCTAATGAATACAACACTTCATAGAAGAAAGGCCCACTGTTATTGATTTTCAATTATTTCAAGTAGGGCACAGTTCATATGAAACTAGCATCTATGCATTTGATCTCATTTAAGATAATAGAACTGTTACATTTTGATTCACTAGCTTGTGCTTGATCTGTGCATTCGGTTCATGGCATTGATTGAGTCGATTGTATCTCAAGGGTGCTGTGTGTATGCACTTACTTGCACAAGCTTGAGACCTCCATGTTACTCTAATGGCACCACTAAACAACTAGGGCATGACTCATATGAAACTAAGATGTTCATACATCTCTATTTGATTTCCTTTTCCCTTCATTGTTTGTCTCCGCTATTTGCTCAAAGCATTTTTAAAGTATGAATGCCCGATGATTTTTGGCTAAGGCATAGTTCATGAATCTATTGATGTTGATTCCTCATATGTTGAATGGCATGCTTTATGATTTAAGCATGGCTTTAAATGATTATGAAGCTCGTGATCAAGCTAGGGCACCATATTAGAACCATGGCCTACTTCTATTATATATGGTTTGTGAGTAGGTACGTGCACTGTATCTTGAAGGCCTACAAGCTAGGGCACCAATGCTCATTGTTTTAAAGTTTCTATCGCAACACTAAGTGACCCGCGAGGATTGAATCTTGGTACCACTTTCATGATGTATGTATTCATTGCAAGGTGTAGGAATTCCTGCTTATTGCATGTATCACTATTCAAATTTGAGGAAATGTCGATTGTGTTCGCTATTAGATAGCATGGATCCTCTTGAGCATTGACTATCATTCTTGTTTAGTCTGTCTGCTATTAATGATGTTTTCTATTATGAGCACTGTGATGAGCTTGTAATTGTTTTGATGTATCTATCCTCTACATTATCGAGGGCATGGATCTTCTATAGTCTCAATGGCACCATGAGGGACTCTATTTATTTCATTTGCTGTTGATATCTATTGGGCTCATGCTCTCTATTTAGGGCATCTGCTTAACCTCCTTTGTATTTGCGAGGCATTGTATCTTTATCTCTGGCATATGTTATTTGATTTATGTTTTATATTCCATTTGTATTAAGAGCAAGGGCACCATATTAGAACCATGGCCACTATTGATGTTGCCAAGGCTTGTGCTTTGTTTAGGGCATTGATGTGTATTATGGTCCATTCTCTTCTGCTATTACATCTATGAAACTCTATGCTTGCTATTCTTCTGTGATCATTGGTATTCAATTTCATGCTTTGATCATTGGCATGCTATGATTAAATGTTGGTGCTCACAAACTTGTGCCTTGTTGGTGGAAATACATTCTGTTATTCGTTGCTATATAGATCTCATGGTGCCACTATGAGAGGTTATCTAATGAGCCCTGTTGATGTCATGTTGTCTGATTAGCACCATGCCCTACTATTTATGTATGGATATTCATTACCTCACTACTCTGCCACTGCAATCTATATACCTCTATGCTTTCCATGCACCATCTTAACACCACTCTTTGAGAATCTTGGTACTTTGAGTCATTATACAGTATTCATAACATGAAATCCTGCTATTACCTTAGATGCTTATGTGCTTTGAATATTCAATCCCATGGCCAAAATAAGGCATTTCATTTGATTGCTTACTTGATGCCCTATTTGGTTTATCATATTTATCATTTTCATGCTACAATATACATAATCTTTGTTTTTTACTTTGATGCCAATATTTGATTTATCATATCATGCTACATCACACATATTTGGTATGCCCATGCCATAATATCAATGCATTGAATGCATCCTCAGAGCATATTATGCTGTGGTGTGCCCCTTTCTGTGACATGTAGGATCATAGTCTTATTCTTCTGCTATTTGCACCTCATGCTTTTCTTTTCTTCCAAGATTCTTATTTTCATGATTGTCATTGATGTTGCATCATCTGGATGTCCCTTTGTTCATATGATGGGTGCTCTTGGCCCTTGATGTGATCATCGACAAAAAACTTGAGGTTTTTCTATCATGATCCACATCAAGGGCCCAGGTCATTCATTGGATTCATTATTGGATCAGCTCATCCTATATCTGCACATGAAACAAACATGTTAGTGAAAATATGGTGCCTCTTTGTTCTTTGGAGCCTTGATACACATGCCCTGAGCACAACCTTTGTTAGAGGTGCATGGTTGAGTGTATATATGCATTCTATAAATATTGTGATACCAGCCATTGTTTAGATCTATTGGATCTAACCAAATCCCTTCTTCTCTTCTTCCAATTTCTAAATCTCAGGAGCTCTTTGGACAGGACCGCATCTAGACACCAATACCAAGCAATGTACGGTACCCCAGTATTTACTTATTTCTTTGTGTATATTTATACTCATTCATTCAATTTTGGTAATGACTATGCTCATGGCCTATGTGAGCTTAGATAGATGTTTCTTTCTAGTTCTTTCCCTTTATACAACATACATATCACTGATACATGCATGTGTCATCTTAGATACAGTTTATTTCCTTTTATTTTAATGTACTCTTCAAAATGAAATGAACACAAACTTAAAGAAGATCATCTAATAACAAAAACTAAGGTATTGTAGCTTCATCTAGTAATTAGGTCTCCAATCTAAGAATGTGTAAAAATATGATAACATTCTGGCGACCTGTTTGGAGTGCTTGCCTGCTAAGCATCCTGACCAGCTACCTTAAAGATCCATTGGGCATAGAGTCTTATAAGCCTCAAACTGAACTTAGTTCTTTTGGAAAACCAATCGTTCTTGTTGACAAAAACTACTAATTGCTAGAGATAACCTCTCTGGCTTATTACTACTCACACCAAGCTGAAATCCAAACTGAAAGCAACTGAAAACTTAAAAAAAACTTGTGCCAGGCACTTAGGGAACACAAAAAACTAGAAACTTCTAACCTACTAATGTAAAGGGGAGGAAAAGACCTCAGAAACAAGCTTTGAGGTGGATCCCATTCACTAGAATGGGTAGCTCCTCTCCATCCATACTAGCTAGGTAAAAAGCATTATGGGCTTTGCATCCAATCACCATGAAAGGCCCACTCCATATGGCATCAAATTTAGTATGCCTCCCTAGTTTGTATTTTGCTTCATCCCACTTGAGGACAAGGTCTCCCTCCTTGAAAACCCTAGGTGTGGCTTTCTTATCAAAGCTTCTCTTCATCTAAGAATGATGAGCTTCTAGGTTTTCTAGTGCTAGTCTTCTTATTTCAAGCTCAACTAGTTCAGCAAGCCTGACTTGCATAGCATCTTCTTCCATAAGATCAATTTCCTTGATTAAACTCAAAGTAGGCAACTTAGTAGACAAAGGAATCCTAGCTTCTTTTCCATATACAATTGTATAGGGTGAGTTACCTATAGAACTCTTAGGTGTTATTATGTCTGCCCATAAGGCCAACTTCAGCTTGATGTGCCAATCCCTCCGGTTTCCTTCTATAGTCCTTTTGATGATTCTCAAAAAGTTCTTGTTTGTTGATTCTACCTGACCATTACCCTGAGGGTAATAGTTAGAAGAGGTACTCAAGAATATATTGTGCTTGAGTGCCCATTCTAAAATTCTAGTTCCTAGGAATGCCATAGCATTGTCTGAAATGATAGAATCTAGAGTACCAAATCTAGACACAATGTCTTGATAGAAGTATAGGACAGAGGTTTCATTTGCTTCCTTCAGTGCTACAACCTCTATCCATTTGGTAAAATAGTCTGTAGTAGCAAGTATCCATTTGTGTCTAGCACTAGATGGTGGGTTGATAGGTCCAATAAAATCCAATCCCCATTTTGAGAAAGGCTTCTCTACCCTGATGGGATGAAGAGGGAGGGCTGCTAACTTTTGTTTTCCAAAAAATAAAGCATAGTTCTTACATTTCCTTACCTAATAAAATGCATCTTTGTATAGGCTAGACCAATAGTACCTAGCTCTCATCACTTTTAGAGTGGTGGTCTTGGCTACAAAGTTTCCTCTAGAACCTCCATCATGAAATTCTTCTAGTATTCTGTCTACTTGGCTGGTTTCAACACATCTCAACAAGACACCACTATGATCTCTCCTATATAGAACATCATCAATGATGATAAATGGAATAGCTTGGAGTCTAAAGTACCTTCTTTTACTCCTTTCAAGGCCTTGAGGGCATTGACCAGTTGAGAGATAATGTCTCATCTCTGTTGTCCAGCTTGTACTCTACTCTGCATCTTGGTTCATCAGAAAAAATTCCTCCTTTTGCTGGTTTGGGTCTACTATTCCTTCATTGAGCTGTTCACACAACCCTTTTCCTCTAATTATCTTGGTCACTTTAATCTGAATGTCATAATCCATGACTTTGGTGACCCAACCAACCCTCTTGTGGCTCATGTCTTTATTCAGGAGGAAGTCTTTTATGCAAGGGTGAGAAGCCATTAGGTGCATTGTATTATTGGATAACAAGTGCCTAAATTTTTTCAAAATCCTCACAATTGCCAAGACATGTTTTTCTATAGGAGTGTAATTAAGTTCATAACCATCCAGACCTTGGTTGTAGAAAGCCACTGGTTGCTCTTGCTTCTTAGCATTCTTCTGGACTAACATGGTAGAGATACAATCAATGTCTCCAAAACCATATAGGATGAAGTCTTTATAAAAGTCAGGGTTTACTAGATTAGGAGAAGATGCAATTTCTTCCTTTACTTCTTCAAAACACCTTTTTACTTCATTTGTCCAATGAAAGGTTGAGTTCTTCTTCAGCATTTGGGTCATAGGCTTTAGTAGTGCTGCAACATTTGGAATGAACCTTCTTAAGAAGTTGATTCTCCCAAGAAAAATCTATAGTCCCTTCTTGTGAGCTAGCAGGGGTAGTGCCATGATGGCCTTTATCCTTTCAGGATCAATGGTTGTCCCTTGCTTAGAAACAATATGTCCTAGTAATCTGCCTTCATGGACAACAAAAAATCATTTCTTAGGATTTAATGAAACTCTGAACTCTCTGCACCTTTCAAAGATTTGTCTCAGATGAACTAGGTGATCATTAGTGTCTTTTGAAAAGATAGTTATATCATCCAGATAAACTAGAATGAACTTGTTCATTAAACCAGCTAATGCCATCTCCATGGCTTTCTGAAATGTAGCACCAGTGTTAGACAACCCAAAAGGAATCTTCCTATATTCTATGGTGCCCCACTTGGTGGTAAATGTTGTTTTATATTGATCTTCCTCTTTAACTAGGACCTAGTTATAACTAGAAAAGCCATCTAACAAAGAAAATCTATCAGACCCTGAGACATACTGTAAAATTTCTTCCATGGATGGCAATGGGTGATGATCTTTGAGTGAGGCTTTGTTGAGGTCTTTGAAATCCACACATAACTGAATTTCACCATTCTTCTTCCTAACTAGAACTAGATTGGAAACCTAAGAGGTGCGTTTGATGGGGAAAATAATATTGGCTTCAATCATTTTCCTCAATTCTATTTTCATCAAGATTTCTAACTTAGGATTGATAGGTCTCTGCTTTTGTCTCACTGGTTTAGCATGGGGTTCTAGCTCAATGGTGTGCTGGGCTAAGTGGTGATCAAATCCTTTTAGATCATAGTATTCCCACACAAAAACATCACTAAATTCTTGACATAATGAAACAAAAGCTTTCTTTTCTGGCTGAGTGCATACCTTTCCCAACTTAAGGAATTTTTCCTTGAGAATTTCTACAGACTGGTAGTGCTCTTCTTTGACTATCATATTCACTTTGTCTCCTCTGAGTTGATCATCAAAGTTGAATATGGAATCAAGTGTGACCAGTCCCTTAGGAAGCTTATTACTTTTCAACTATAGCATCTGTTCATTATACTGGTGAGCATGTTTGTTCTGGTTAACTTTGGAGAACTCAGCTTCTTCTATCAAAAAGTTAAAAATCTGCTCATCATTTTCAAAAATTTGCCAGCTCACTTGATTGTCTGGTATAGATGGCCTTACCAAGTTTTTTACATGTTGCGAGTTAGGACTTGTGATCTCTTTTGGAATATCATATTTTGCTCCCATGGAAGCCAGCTTGTCCACTTGTTTATTCTGATTCCTTGGGACAACAACCAGGTTAAAGCACAAAAATCTTCCATTAAATCCCAAACCCTATGTTTATACATCTTAAGTGTATCATTCTTTGTGAGATTAGTGCCATGAATTTGATTGACTACTAACTCACTGTCACCTATAACTTTTAGGCATTTGATTCCATTTTGTCTAGCCCATTCTAAACATGAATCAAAGCTTCATACTTTGTTGTATTGTTGGTATAGCTAAAAGAAAAATGAACCATAGAGTAATACCTTTTCCCTTCTGGAGAAATTAGGATAGCTCCTCCTCCCGAACCAACTTTTCTTCTGGCACCATCAAAAAAAATTTACCACAAGTCATCACTTTGATCTCTAGAATGCTTATCTTCCTTCTTCATCAAATCTAGAATCACAGCACCTTCCTCATGAATGATATACGTTCCAATACCAGAAATCTCCATGTTTCTAAAAGGGTTATCCTCCTCCAAATCTCTTTCAGCCCACTCATCTAGGACAATATCAAGAATCCTTCCAATAGTTGTTTCAGGTTCAGAATCACTTGAGTCTTATTCATGAAACACTAGATTGGTGTTTATAGGACTTGGGGTATAAGGTTTAGCATGGCTTTTTGCAAAAGCCTCAGACTTGATTCTAACTCTAGTCCCATACCTAGTTCTGAAGTATAGATGAGACCAATCAGCTAAGAGATATCCCCCAACCTAGTAGTGAACTCTTTGCTTAGACAAATAGAAAAATGAGGAGGCAGATCTATGACATAGACATCCTAGGGAATGGATAAATTGGGACATTCATGTAGAGTGAGTCTTAGGTCTTTGATGACTCCCAAGGTACTAACTGATGACCCATCCAACTGAACAATAGGCCTATCTATTGGCTCATAAGACAATCCTAGGAGATCTGCTAACTGCTTAGAAATCACAGAACTACTTGCTCCTAAGTCTATCATATAATTATGAACCAAGAAGTCTCCAACAATAAGAGTTACATAGAAAGGAGGAGGTTTAACCTATGGGGAAATAATGGGCTACAAGCTAGTTTCTTCAGTTTGCTGCTCCTTTTGAGGTGTTTCAACCACTAGGACTCTGGGTTGTTCTGAAATAGCTTCTTGGTTTGATGAAATCTTAGCCAACTCACTAAGTATTAGCTCCTTTTGACCATGGATCGCCAGGGTGTCCCTTAAACGCACATTGATAGAGGTCTTCTTCATATGCTCCATAATATTAAAAGATCCCAAATTTAGTTTAAACTATCCTTTTGGTGAAGCAATTTCTGTTTGTGTAGACACCAACTGTGTAGCTGCCTTGACTAGTTCTTTAGCATCTTTTGACTAGCTTAGGATTGGAGCTTGAATTTTTTTGGGTTGTGGATTCACAAAAGGAGTTTGCTGATTGGTAGAGGCCACTTGTTCACCCTCCAAAGCCTTCTTCTTAGACCTTGTGTTGGCTGCAACTGGGATATAATTTGGGTTTTCATTTGGTGAAAAATTCACCCCGCAAAAATCTTCTTTCTAAAAATTCACCAGTGCCACCTCAGGTGTCTACAACTCATTTGGGGTAACAACTGGACCTTGCTAAATTTTTGGCTCTTGAACCATCTCCTACAACATCATCACATTGTTCTGTACCATAAGGGCCTAAGCATAGCCATTAGGACACATACCTTGGATGTGTTGTTGATTGCATGGGCAGCCCCATTGGTATTCTTGTGCTATATTATTCTAAGCTACAGGAACCAGCTCTCTAGAAGCACTAGGAGTGTTAGGATTATAAGGATAGCTGGCTTTTTGGTTATAATTTCTTGCTTGGCCTTGCTGGCCTTGTTGGTATTGGGGCATGTTTTGCTGGTAATGATTTTGATAGGGCTATTGATAAGGCTATTGATAGGGTTGTTGGTAACATTGGGACTACTACTTCTTTAGACTAACTAGCTCATTAGTAACCATTTGCAAGGCCTTTTTGATCTCGTTCAACTCTTGGGATTGATTCACAACTGGGCTAGCAACTTGTTGAGGAGGAGCTGGGAGAGGTGGAATAGATGCCAAGGCTGGAATTGCTTCAGGAACAAGGTGAAGCTTGGGGGAAATAGGCATTGGAGGCCTTGGGGCTATTTTTCCTGCTTGGATTAGGCTATTTTCAGCTCTTATGGCAAGATCATATGCTACTGGTAAATTAGTCCCTCCCATGGATTGGATCATAACAGAGATATCACTATTAAGGGATCTTAGATAGTATACAAAAGCATGTTGGTTTGAAGGTCTAACTATGGCTAGTATTCTATTCCATGTCCTCTGAAATCTGAAGTTAAAATCCATCATGTATTCTTGGGGTGATCTTTTAATAGTAGTCAAATGCTCAACTAATGAGAGATGATCTGATTTATCCTCAAATTGGTTGGTCAAGGCTTGACCCAACCCATCCCAATCAGCCATAGAACCAACTGCTAAGCCTCTAAACCATTGCAAAGCTTTGCCTTTGAGGGAAGCTGGCAACAACCTCATAGCCCCATTATCCTGGGTTATACTATGAAGGACACAAAGAGATGTTACATCTCTTATATGCTCAATAGTTGAGGTCTGATCCTCTCCTGTAAAAATAGGCAAATTTTTAAGGGATGATATGGGTATGTCATTATGCTGTTGCAAATTCAAGGGGCTGCCTTGATTAAAGGCCACAAAAGGATGTTTTCTAGCCATTAGAGGATTAAGGGGAGCTTGAATTGCTGGTGTTTCTTGCACTGGCTAAATTTGGGAAGTGGTTGCAGGAATGTGAGTAGGATTAGGAGTAGGATTTGCAGATTTTGATGCACTAGTTTGGGCTATTTTAGATCACCTTTTGATAGATGGCAGCTCCACATACACAAAAGGATTCTTACTCTGTCTAGTTGGGATCCCACTCATAAGCTTATATACTGATCTGCATAAACAACCAATAGAGTCACCAGGTATGATTTCACAACACTGTCACTACTCATACCACACAATAACTTGCATAAATCTTTCTTAGAAATCTGACTCACTGAGTCTTCTGTCCCACTAGGTGTGCCAAAAAATGTTGTCACTAAGGATTGCACCCAATTTGCTAAGTGTTAAAACCCAACAATCCTGTGAAACATGGGACTATTCTTAGGCTATGGGTAACCTATCCAAGAATAGACCTCCAGATTAAGGGTCAGCTTCCCTTTGGATCACTTGAAAAATTCACTAACTTTTAGGAGGAAAGGGAGAGAGTGCATAAAAATAGACAACTGCAATTGAATGAAACAAGGGTGATCCACCAAATTCGAAAAGAGATTTAAAACCAAAATAAGTTTAATCCAATAGGAAAACAAAACTTGACTCACGACTTAATCCTTCTTTCTTAAACTCTTAATGAAACAAGGTACTTGAAATGTAGAAAAGGAAGAAATCTTCATAATTATGATATTCTTGATTGCACACAAGTCACACTACTGAATTAAGATGAATTCCTGAACACCAACTTGGATTCAACATGCAGATTAAGGATACAAGGACATCACAGTAATCCTGCGTATGATTTCAAAAGAAAACCCAAAATTATAGGGGAACAAGAAGGATCAATTTTTATTGCTGAAAATAAACTAAGTACAATTGTGTCTCTCAGAGCTACAACACTTGTATGAGAGAGAAAGAATGAAGAGTTAACCTCACTCACCAAAAGTGAGAGGTATAAAACTAAAACCTAGGAATCTAAACTCAAACTCCACTTCCTCCTAAGAATAGAAAAAGTTAGTAATGAACCCATGAGGCTGCATCATAATTTGAATGTATGATTCCCAAATTCCTAGGGGTGAGGAAAGTGGGGTCCTAAGAATAGAAGGTCAAAGGAGACCACTCTATCCACTAAGTCATGCATCATAATAAGATTCTGACAATGGCTTATAAAATGCCATTTGTTAGAATTTACAATAACATCTTTGCAATGACTTTACATTAAAACAATTACCCTTCCTATGCCAAAATATGTGGACCTACATATATTTCAAAATAGTCCTCAACCACAAATAGGGAAGACATACCTTGAAATATTTACATTTTTAACTAAATCCACATTACATGAATGTATCTAAGCATATTTTTAGGCACCCAACAAAAACTCTCAACCCAATAAAAGAGGGGAAAGCATTAAATCCACCTACATATAGCATATACCCTAGCATCATTGTACCCCAACCTAATGACTTATAAAAATATTCACTAATGCTTTGAAAATGACTCCCATCTTTTACACATATGCCATAACCTTAGCAAGAAATGTCTTCCTAAAACCCTCATCGAAGATGAGGAGAATCTATTGGTGGTAGACTACTCGATCCCTGGAACTTGGAAAGTTTCCATCTCCACTGTCAGTCAATCGAACCTTAGTTTTGGAAATAGTAGCATTCAGCATCATGCTATTTAGGTAAGCTTCATCTCGTTCAGTCTTTATGCCATTTTTGTTCATCATACTCTGCAAAAATGTGCTCATGCTTTTGAAGTTACTGTCATTAGATTTTTACTTTCCTTGCATCTATGAGGGCACTGTTATGTATCATTTTCTCTGCTATCTTTCAAATTCATTCTCTATTATTCATGCCTGTAAGTGCGTATTCAACCTAATGAATACAACATTTCATAGAAAAAAGGCTCACTATTATTGATTTGCAATTATTTCAAGTAGGGCATAGTTCATATGAAACTAGCATCTTTGTATTTGATCTCCTTTAAGATAATAACATTGTTACATTTTGATTCACTAGCTTGTGCTTGATCTGTGTATTTAGTTCATGGCATTGATTGAGTCGATTGTATCTCAAGGGTATTGTGTGTATGCACTTACTTGCATGAGCTCGAGACCTCCATGTTACTCTAATGGCACCACTAAACAACTAGGGCATGACTCATATGAAACTAAGATGTTCATACATCTCTATTTGATTTCATTTTCCCTTCATTGTTTGTCTCTGCTATTTTCTCAAAGCATTTTTTAAGGCATGAATTCCCGATGATTTTTGGCTAGGGCATGGTTCATGAATCTATTGATGTTGATTCCTCATATGTTTAATGGCATGCTTTATGATTTAAGCATGACTTCAAATGATTATGAAGTCCATGATCAAGCTATGGCACCATATTAAAACCACGGCCTGCTTCTATTATATATGGTTTGTGAGTAGGTACGTGCACTGTATCTTGAAGGCCCGCAAGCTAGGGCACCAATGCTCATTGTTTTAAGGTTGTTGCAACACTAAGTGACCCACGAGGATTGAATCTTGGTACCACTATTGTGATGCATGTATTCATTGCAAGGTGTAGGAATTGCTACTTATTGCATGTATCATTGTTCAAAATTGAGGAAATGTTGATTGTGTTCACTGTCAGATAGCATGGATCCTCTTGAGTATTGATTGCCATTCTTGTTTAGTCTGTCCACTGTCAATGATGTTTTCTATTATGAGCACTATGATGAGCTTGTAATTATTTTGATGTATCTATCCTCTGCATTATCGAGGGCATGGATCTTCTATAGTCTCAATGGCACCATGAGGGACTCTATTTATTTCATTTGTTGTTGATATCTATTAGGCTCCTACTCTCTATTTAGGGCATCTGCTTAACCTCCTTTGTATTTGCGAGGCATTGTATCTTTATCTCTAGCATATGTTGTTTGATTTCTATTTTATATTCCATTTGTATTAAGAGCAAGGGCACCATATTAGAACCATGGCCACTGTTGATGTTGCCAAGGCTCGTGCTTTGTTTAGGGCATTGACGTGTACTATACTCCATTGTCTTCTGCTATTGCATCTGTGAAACTCTATGCTTGCTATGCTTCCATGATCCTTGGTATTCTATTTCATGCTTTGATCATTGGCATGCTATGATTAATTTTCGGTGCTCACATAGTTGTGCCTTGTTGGTGGAAATACATTCTATTATTCAGTGCTATATAGATCTCATGGTGCCACTGTGAGAGGTTATCTGATGAGCCCCATTGATATCATGTTGTCTAATTGTCACCATGCCCTATGATTTATGTATGGATATTCATTACCTCACTACTCTGCCACTACAATCTATGTACCTCTATGCTTGCCATGCACCATCTTAACACCACTCTTTGAGAATCTCGGTACTTTGATTGATTATACAGTATTCAGAACATGAAATCCTGATGTTACCTTAGATGCTTATGTTCTCTGAATGTTCAAGCCCATGGGAAAAATAGGGCATTGCATTTGATTGCTTACTTGGTGCCCTATTTGGTTTATCATATTTATCATATTCATGCTACAATATACATAATCTGTGTTTTGCACTTTGATGCCAATATTTGACTTATCATGTCATGCTACATCACACATATTGGGTATGCCCATGCCATAATATCAATGCATTGAATGCATCCTTGGAGTATATTATGCTATGGTGTGTCCCTACCTATGACATGTAGGATCATAGTCTTATTCTTCTTCTATTTGCACCTCATGCTTTTCTTTTCTTACAAGATTCTGCTTTTCATGATTGTCATTGATGCTGCATCATTTGAATGTCCCTTTGTTCATATGATGGGTGCTCTTAGCCCTTGATGCGATCATTGATAGAAAACTTGAGGTTTTTCTATCATGATCCACATCAAGGGCCCAGGTCATTCAATGGATTCATTATTGGATCATCTCCTTCTATATCTGCACATGAAACAAACACGTCAGTGAAAACATGGTGCCTCTTTATTCTTTGGAGCCTTGATACACATGCCCTAAGCACAACCTTTGTTAGAGGTGCATGGCTGAGTGTATATATGTATTCTTTAAATATTGTGATACTAGCCATTGTTTAGATCCATTACATCTAACCAAATCCCTTATTCTCTTCTTCTATTTTCTGGATCTCAAGAGCTCTCTGGACAGGACTGGATCTAGACACCAATACCAAGCAATGTTTGGTACCCCAGTATTTAATTCTTTCTTTATGTATATTTATACTCATTCATTCAATTTTGGTAATGGCTATGCTCATGGCCTGTGTGAGCTCAGATAGATGTTTCTTTCCAATTCTTTCCCTTTGTACAACATACATATCACTAATACATGCATGTGTAGTCTTAGATGTAGTTCACTTCCTTTTATTTTCATGTACTCTTCAAAATGAAATGAACACAAACTTGAAGAAGATCATCTAATAACACAAACTAGGGTACTATAGCTTCATCTAGTAACTAGGTTTCCAGTCTAAGAATGAGTAAAAATATGATAACAGGTGTTAGTTCTAAGAACTTTTTTTTAGATGAAATGGTTAGTAAGTTGAATTTGGAAAGAAGGAAACATCCTAATCCTTATTAGATTAGTTGGATACAAGATGTTTCTGAGGTTAGAGTTAAAGAACAATGCTTGGTTAAGTTTTAGATTGGATCTTACCATGATGTGATATTGTGTGATGTATTGCCTATGGATGCTTGTCATCTATTGCTCAGTAGACCCTGGTAGTTTGATAGGAACATTTTGTTTGATGGTCATGCTAACACTTATGTGGTTAGGCATGAAGGAGCTTAGCATAAGATGATACCTTTATAGGAGACAGGGGTTAAGGGATGTGGAGTTATCACAGGTGTTGTCCTTATGACAAACCTTAGGGGAAGAAGGTTGATGAACCTATTCTTGTTAAATCTAGTTTGAAGAAGAAGGAGAATGATATCTCTAAAGAGTTTTTTGAGATTAAGAAATAGATGGTTTTGTTGGCAAAGATGGTACAATAGATGGTGACATTTGTGACATAGAGAGATGCAGATGATGCTGAGTTGGTTGAGGAGTCTGGAAGGGATGAACCTAATGCTGTCAAGGTAGGTGGATCCAATGAAGGACAGTCCAAACCTTGTAGCCAATATAATTACATAGTGGATTACTCAATAATGCAACACAAATTTATTGTTTAACACTAATTTTCATTAACATGCCCAACTGTAAGGCCTTTTAGGTTAGGGCCAATTACAATCAAAATTTTTTTTTGCAAGATCCACAACTAGATCCAATATAATCTCAGCTAGTTCAGTTCTAAAGACAATTAGAAGATAATGGAAACCCTAAGGTAGATCTCAACTTGAGCTCACAAGCCTCCAAGAAATCTCCTTATTCCCAAGTATGCAAAACCCTAGATCTACTACAAATAACTATCAGATTACAATCTGATCTACAAGGACATCAAGAACTTTTCCATAACTTCACTCTCAAGCTTCACATCTAAAATTTAGATCTGCTATGTTGTCTAAGTCCTTACATCTACAAATTTTGTCCCTAAACATCTACCCAAGCACTCCTTAAATACTAATCATTAGCCACAAGTCAGCAAGATGAAACCCTTAACTCCCCAAAACAAATAATTAAATTCCATACAAGTTGGCTTACTAATGTATAAAAACATTTAATTCTACATGTCAGCCCATAACAATGGTTACCAATAATAAATTCACCAAGTCAGCTCAATAAATCACATAGAACTCCAGTCGGTAAGCCAGAACTACCAAGCGATAGTAAAATTACTGAGCATGCTAGGCATCACCAAGAACTAGTGTCGACCGAGCACCACAAGCATGACCGAGTAACACTTTCATCAAGTTCTAGAGACTACTGAGTTCCCATAGTGACCGAGCTTCCTTCAATGATCGAGATCATCGGTCAAGGCTGCAACTAAGTAAACTAGCCAAAATACAAACACTCCATGTAGTTTCACCAAGCACACAAAATGCCCTACCTTAACCTTGGATTCCCCTGCATCAGACACCCTAGGTTCCAAAAGATGTTTATGTGTGAGAAGAACATCTTTTAGGATTCATCACATAAATCCCAAACTAGTTCTTCACATACAAGTCCTCCACCTTTTCTTCTTGCAAATTCTTCCACTTCAGTTTCCTTTGTCTCTTCAAGTATTTTCTTGACAATGTATAGGTCATTTCTCCATATTGATCATTCATTCTCTCAGGATCCACAATCTCAACTCAGCTATCAATACTCAGGCTTCTCCTAACGAGTGTTGTTTCTGATGAACTACAACTGATTTAGAACCTGAATGAAGAGTCTATGATTTGAGATCTCTAAGGAGTTGCGGATTAGATATGCAAGATGATTAAATCAGTATTATGTTGTCATTGATGTCAACTAGCTTGACAGTACTTATCTTGTAAGTTACTATACCGAAACATCTGAAGAAAGGTGAAAGAGATGAAGAATAGAAATATCTACATGAGGAAGATGTATATGTCAGATGAGGATAAGGAATACACTGAGTAACTTGTTGATGAGTCTATGAATTGATGATATTGACTTTATTATGTTGCATTCATCTATGATGAAGAATAAAGTAGAAAGACACAAAGCAGTGTTGTCTGTAAATGAAGCATTCCAGTATACACCGACGGAGTGTAGTGTATACTGAGCTTGTGTTCACCGATGCATTTCTTTATTAACCGAGCATAACAAAAAGGAATTAAATGATTAGTTTAACTGATAAATTGATGAGCTGTAAAGTGTATGAAATTGAGGTAATAGATAAGGTTTGTTATGAAGATTGATAGCTAACATAATTCAAGAAAGATCTAATGGAGCAGATTGAAACGTGTTACTAACACATCGGCCAAAGAAGGTAGAGTGAAAAAATCAATGAATGAGATTAAGTGGCAAAATTTGATGGACAAAAAGAAAATGATTTACTCGTCTATTTAAGAGACATTGGTTTCATTATTGAAATGATGCCGGAGGAAGAAGATACTGTAGAATTATCGTGTGAAGGATTCTTCATGCATTCTGATCATGCTGGTTAGTGAGAACCGAACTGCAGAACAATTACCAAGCTACAGAGAGTAATTACTGAAAAATAGTAATTTGATATAGTATTGAATCTAAAGTGATATATTGATCAGAAAGATTTGAATGAGCTAAACATTGATCTATAAACTACAATAGAAGTTGTTTCAAGGAAGATCATCTATTGTTACATATTTAACCATTGTACATAGTAAAATATCTTAACTGAGTGGACTAAGAAAGTCTTTTTATGTTTCATTCATAGAGTGAACATTGTTATCCTATCAACCCCAGAGTGACTATTGGTTGGATGATAACTTCTAGTCTAAAATCCTCTAACAAGGTCACACCTAACAATGTGTTTGTAACCTTTAACAGGGTTGGGTCTTCACTGACCTCACTTCAGAAGAGTGAACATTTTTGGGTTGCCGGTCCCAGGTGGTTTTTCCCTTCACAGGGTTTCCACGTTAAATCTCATGTTATGTGTTGATTGTGATATGTGTTTCTTATCATACTTTGCATATTACATGTTAGATTTGATTGGTAACTAATATAAGTTTTAAATTGATAATCAGTAAAAACACAAATAGTGAAAGTATTTTATGTTTACCTAGTAGTAGAAGTTGAAGAATTGTTTTGGATTATAAATTTTGTTGTTGGGACATTAGATAACTAATTCACCCCCCCTCTCAGTTATTCTAACAATTGGTATCAGAGCTTGGTTTCTTAGAATAGAGTTTTAAGGACCCCAACAAAAAGATCTCAAGATGTATAAGAGGGAAGTGCCAAAGCTGAACAAAGATAACTTCATAGTATGGTGAAGCTGGATGAAGTTGCACATATCTGGAATTGGGAATTCTGCACTAGAACTGATGCAAAATGGCTACATTGAACCGACACTAGGTCCCCTAACACTTGATCAACTGAAGGATAGGCATGAACACAACATTACTATGGTGGAACTTGCTACTGCCTATACTGATGCCAAATTTGAAGACATTAAGGGATGCACAACTGCCAAAGCCACATGGGATAAACTGACTCTAATATACAGTGGAGATTTGAATTTTAAGAGAGCCAGAGCAGAAAGCCTAAGAGGTCAATTTGATGATATGAAGATGAAAGAAGGTGAGAACATTGTGCAATACACAAATAGACTAAAAGAGGTAGTACATGCTATTAGAGCATTAGATGGAGTTATTGAGGATGAAACAATGATAAGCAATATTCTCAGAACTTTGTTGCCAGTTTACACAATCAAGATCTCTACAATTCATGAAACAAGAGCTACATCCAACCTTACTCTTGACACACTGATCGATAAGCTTACAACCTTTGAATTGAATAACTTTGACAATAGTGTTTTACCTTCTATTGAATCCACTTTCATGTCTTCTTTGAAGATTGGTAAGTCTAGTAGTAGGAATAGTAGGAATAATGATAGTGATAGTGGTACCAATGATGAACTTGATGAGCTTTAAGCTCTTATGGCCAAAAGATTACCCAAAGGTAAAGGAAGGTATAGAGGTAAGCTACCTTTGGCATGCTTTAATTATAAAGAAGTTGGCCACATCACTGCTAGATTTCCGAATAAGAAACATGATGATAGATCCAAAGACCGATTCAAAGGAAGATATGGGAGAAGAGTCAACAAAGGCTACCAACACAATAACAGAGACAACCAAGATAGCTATGACAAAGGGACAAAGGTATGTTACATAGCCGAAGAATTTGAATCTAAATCTGATACTGATGATGATGTAGAAGTAGTATTTGTTGCTATGAAAGATGACTCGGAAGAAGAAGAAAAACATGAAGAAACAACATTGATTTCTAAAGTAAGAAGAAATGATACATGGATCATAGACAGTGGCTGTACACATCATATGATTGGTGATATAGAGAAATTTGATCTACTTAATGAATATGATGGAGGATCTATAAGGATGGGAAATGATGCACCCTATATGGTAAGAGGTAAAGGTTCACTGATGATTAATGATATAATAAAATGTGAAAATGCATACTAGTTAGATGGACTGAACTATAATTTGTTAAGTGTGGCACAACTAAATAACTAAGGCCATTGACTTGCTTTTGAGAGTAGAAAGGTAAAAATCTATGATGATGGAGGAAGAATTGTTAGAATCGGTACATAATCCAGAGGTAATTGATTTTATCTTGATATTGATTAGTCTTCTTGTTTATTAATGAAGGATGAAGATGCATGGTTGTGGCATAAAAGGTTATGCCATGTGAACTTTGATAACATAATCAAGATTAGTAAGAGGAAAAGAGTTAGAGGGTTGCCTAACTTATCAAAATTGGATCATGCTATGTGTCATGAATGTTAGAAAGGTAAGATGACTAAGTCTAGTTTTAAAAGAAAATACTACTCAACAAAGAAGATACTTGAGTTGGTTCATACCGACCTATGTAGTCCTATGAGAACCTAGAGTTATTATGGTGATAGATACTTTATTCTTTTTATTGATGACTATACTAGACTGATGATAGTTATGTTTTTAAAAGAAAAATCTGAAGCATTCAAGATGTTTAAGTGGTATAAGGAAAAGGTAGAAAAAGAGACTGGAAAAGAATTAAAATGCTTAATATCTGATAGAGGAGGTGAATTTATCTCTAATGAATTTACTAATTTCTATAATGAGCATGGTATCAAAAGATAGGTCTCTACACCGAGAACACCTCAGTAGAATGGGATTGCTAAAAGAAGGAATAGGTCAATCATTGATTGTGCAAGAACACTAATGTTGCAAAAGAATATTTCTCAGACATACTGGAGGGAAGTTGTAAGTATAGCTATATATGTGCTTAATTGAGTACAACTGAAGAAGGACACCAACTGGACACCCTATGAACTATGGTTTGGACACAAACCTATTGTAAGTTATTTTAAAATTTTTGGAAGCAAATGTTTTATTCTAAAAGATGAGAGAAATGGGAAATTTGATTCTAAAGGTGATGAAGGAATATTCTACTAAGAGTAAAGCATACAAATTTTTGAATAAGGTTACAAATAAGATAATTGAAAGTACTAATGTCGGTGTTGATGAGTTTGATGACAACACAAAGGAAACTAGAAAGGAACCAGAAGACTATGGTAGATTCACTTACATTGAACATCCTGATTATCTACCGAAGTTGCAACTTGTGATAACCGGTCAGCAGGAAAATAACCATGAGGAACAGGAAAGGGAAATCGACGAACAAGATGGAGCTACTGAGAAAGCACATAAACCTGAAAAGGATGAACAAGAAAGGAGAAACTGAGTACTGGCTAGTTTTTTTAGAAGACATCATCCTGAGACACAAATTATTGGAGACAGACAAGCTGACATTCAGACAAGAAGCAAAGCAAGACAAGGTACATGTCTAGTTTGTGAATTTGAACCAAAAAATGTGAAAGTTGCATTAGATAATGAAGAATGGGTTAATGAAATGAAATAGGAAATAGAAAAAATAGAGAAGAAAAAAACTTGGTCCTTAGTACCCCGACCTAAAGATAAAAATGTTATCAGTACTAAGTGGATATTCAAGAACAAACTGAATGAAAATGGTGAAGTAACAAGAAATAAAGCTAGATTGGTATGCAAGGGATATGCATAGGAAGATGGCATTGACTATGGTGAGACATTTGCACCTATTTCTAGATTGGAAGGAGTTATAATGCTACTTGAATATGCTACACACAAGAAATTTAGAGTTTATCAAATGGATGTGAAATCAGCATTTCTGAATGGTATACTTGAAGAAGAGGTCTACATAAAACAACCTGAAGGATTAATTGATCCAGACAATAGAGACATGGTATGTAGATTACACAAAGCTTTATATGGTTTGAAGCAAGCACCAAGAGCCTGGTATGAAAGGCTGCATACTTGTTAAGTATTGTATTTGTAAGAACTAGTGAAAACAATAATTTGTACATGAAAGGTGATACTGATGACACTATTCTTATTGTTGAGATATTTGTTGATGATATTATTTTTGGAGGTCAAGATCATGTATGTAAATATTTTTCTGATGACATGAGGAATGAGTTTGAAATGTCTATGTTCAGAGAGATTAAATTCTTTCTAGGACTACAAGTGATTCAGTAGAGTGATGGGATATTCATCACACAGTCTAAGTACATAAAGGAAGTCTTGAAGGCATTTGGCATGGAAGATGCTAAACCTATGGGAACATTGATGGCTACTGGATGTAAATTGACTAAGGAAGATGAAACTATAGAGGTAAACCAGAAACTTTACCGATCCATGATATGTAAGCTAATGTATGTAGTTCACAGTAGACCAGATATAGCACATGTTGTGGGAATTGTTGCTAGATTTTCTACTAATCTTAGAGAATCACACATGATTTCTACTAAAAGGATCTTAAGATACCTGAAAAAGATAGAGGATTATGGTTTATGGTATCCTAAGGAAGGTAAGTTTGAACTGATGGTCTATACCGATGCTGATTGAGCTAGAAATGTGGATGATAGAAAAAGCACCACCAGAGGAGCATTCTTCTTTGGTGAAAGACTTATAACCTAGACAAGTAAAAAGTGGGCTTGTATTTCTTAGTCTATAGATGAAGTGGAATATGTTGCTGCTGCTACTAATTTCTCAAACATTGCATATATCAAGCAAGTGTTGGAAGGAATGAATGAGGTAATCACTAACACGGTGATTATATACTATGACAACACAAGTGCTATCAATATTTCAAAGAATCTAGTGATGCACTCTAAGAAAAAGCATATATCAATTAAGTATCACTACTTAAGAGAAAAGTGCAAGAGAAGCAAGTTAAGTTAGAATTTTTTACATCTAAAGAAAAACTTGCATATATCTTTACAAAGCCTCTACCGAAGGACACATTTGAATATTTGAGGACTAGACTTAGGGTTTGTCCCTTGTCTATTGGTCACTAATGTGATCTAGATGCTGCATCAGCTTAAACTTATCAAAAGATCACACATGTTGATGCAACATAGTTCACACTTTGGATAATGTTCAAGGTTGTGATTAAGTTTGAAGAACTAAATTAAATTGGGATATCAATATACAAAGATATAGAGAATGTATTAGACAACATAGAGTTACTTAGCTACTATAGAGTTGATTATTTATTTGTTTCTTTGGCATTGTTTTCAAAGGGAGAGATAAATAATATTAAACAATATGCACCGATGGGAACACTGAAACATCTATCTAAGGGAGAGAAAAAACAAAAAGAAAGGGAGAGCACTAAAGATTAGTTACTGAGAACAGAAGAAGGAATCTGAGAGCTGAAAAGATCATATTTGCAAAATGTCAAAGCTGCATTGATAATGTTGTTTAGTAACGTAGTGATTAAACATATTAAGCTAGGGAGAGCTTGTACAAAATTTGCTCATAGAGTTGTAGAATACATGTTTGGTATGTGTATGGTACACTTCATATTACTTGAGTTGCCATCAATGCCAAAGGGAGAGATTGATGAACTACAACTGATTTAGAACCTGAATGAAGAATCTATGATTTAAGATCTCTGAGGAGTTGTTGATTAGATATGCAAGATGATTAAATCGGTATTATGTTGTCATTGATGTCAACTAGCTTGACAGTACTTATCTTGTAAGTTACTATACTGAAACATCTGAAGAAAGGTGAAAGAGATGAAGAACAAAAATATCTACATGAGGAAGATGTATATGTCAGATGAGGATAAGGAATACACTGAGTAACTTGTTGATGAGTCTATGACCTGATGAAATTGACTTTATTATGTTGCATTCATCTATGATGAAGAATAGAGTAGAAAGACACAAAGCAATGTTGTCAGTAAATGAAGCATTCTAGTATACACCAATGAAGTGTAGTGTATACCGAGTGTAGTGTTAACCAAGCTTGTGTTCACCGATGCATTTCTTTGTTAACTAAGTAGAACAGAAAGGAATTAAATGATTAGTTTAGCTGATAAATTGATGAGCTGTAAAGTGTATGAAATCGAGGTAACAGATAATGTTTTTTATGAAGATTGATGGCTAACATAATTCAAGAAAGATCTAATGGAGCAGATTGAAACATGTTACTGACACATCAGCTGAAGAAGGTTAGAGCAACAAAATCAATGAATGAGATTAAGTAGAAAAATCTAACGGACAAAAAGAAAATGATTTACTCGTCTATATAAGAGACATTGGTTTCATTGTTGAAATGATGCTGGAGGAAGAAGCTACTGTAGAATTATCGCATGAAGGAGTTTTCATGCATTTTGATCATACTAGCTAGTGAGAACCGAACTGCAGAACAATTACTGAGCTACAAAGAGTAATTACCGATGGACAGTAAGTTGATATAGTATTGAATCTGAAGTGATACATTGATCAGAAAGATTTGAATGAGCTAAACATTGATCTGTAAACTGCAATAGAAGTTGTTTCAAGGAAGATCATCTACTGTTTCATATTTAACCATTGTACATAGTCAAATATTTTAACCGAGTGGACTAAGAAAGTCTTTTTATGTTTCATTCATAGAGTGAACATTTTTATCCTGTCAACCCCAGAGTGACTGTTGGTTCGATGATAACTTCTGGTCTAAAATCCTCTAACAAGGTCATACCTAACAGTGTGTTTGTAACCTTTAATAGGGTTGGGTCTTCACCGACCTCACTTCAAAAGAGTGAACATTTTTGGGTTGCCGGTCCTAGGTGGTTTTTCCCTTCACAAGGTTTCCACGTTAAATCTCTTATGTTATGTGTTGATTGTGATATGTGTTTGTTATCATACTTTGCATATTACATGTTAGATTTTATCAGTAACTACAATAAGTTTTACATTGATAATCGGTAAAAATAAAAATAGTGAAAGTATTTTATGTTTACCTAGTAGCAAAAGTTGAAGAATTGTTTTGGATTATACATTTTGTTTTTGGGACACTAGATAACTGATTCACCCCCACTCTTAGTTATTCTAAAAGTATCCATCAAAGGTATTAATGAAAACTTCCTATCATTATTCTCAACAGTAAACACATTCCAGACATAGTCATAAATAGATCTACAATCATATTGCCAAGGTCTACCGAGCAATATATCACAACTATTCATCTTCACAATGTCACAAAGCACAAGATCCTTGTATTGTCCAATCTGAACATCAATGAAGCATTGTTCTCTGACTCCCAAAGCATGAACATCTTGTAACTAGCCAAGCCTATAAGGACAAGGATCTTTCATTCTACTCAAACCAAGTTTTTGAACCAGGTCCTTAGCAACAAGGTTATTAGTACTATGACTATCAAAAATAACATCATAGACTTTACCTTCATTCTTGCATTGGGTCCTAAAAAAGTTACTCCTCTGACAAGGTTCATCCTTTGTACTGAGAAATGTTCACCGAAACAACAAGTTCTCTGATTTAGGTTCATTCTAAACATTTTCATTCATCATAGTAGTTCATCGGTCAACCTTCTTCTGTGTACACTCAAAAGAATGGTGTCCTTCCTCTCCACAGTTATAGCAAGTACCCTTAAAGATAATTTTACATGTCTTCTTCTTTGGTTCCATAGGTTTTTGTTCATCTTCTACATCAATCGGTTTATCCCTCATCGAGTAATCAATCTTTTCCTTCCCTCAGGAGTTACTAGGTTGTTTACTCTTCAACTTATCTTCTTCCTTTAGAGCATACTGATAAGCATCTTCAACAAAATCAATGTTCATCATACCAAGCTCATCCTGAATATTGAATCTCAAACCATTCACATATCGAGCTACCTTTTCCTTAACAAGCTCTTGGTGTCTAGACCGAATAGTAAGTTTGTAGAACTCATTGGTATAATCTTCAATAGACAAATCCTTTTGTTTCAAATTTTGTAGCTTCTTAAACAAGTCAAGATCATAGTCAACCGGTATAAACTTATCTTTCAACTTAGTCACCATCAATCTCCACCAGTTGATCTTTGTTTCACCTTCATCTTCTTGGTCTATCTATAGTTCTTTCCACCAAACAACAACATGTCCTTTCAAATTTGTCTATGCTAATCTCACCTAAAGAGGATCTGCAATTTCTTCCAGCTCAAAGAAATCTTCAAGTTCACCAATCCAATCAATCAGATTCTCGGGTTTCAATGTACCAGACAAAGTAGAAACTTCCATTTGGTAATTACTAAACTGTATAACAGATCTAGGAAACTGAGCAGTTCTATCCTCACTAGATCTGTTCCTCTGGTCATCACCACTAGATCCAACAATTTCAAATTCTTCAACAACTTCTTCATAGCCATCCTCATTACCAACATTCTGAGCTATACCAACAATAGTTCTCATGATCTCGGTGACCATATCATTCTTCATCAATTCCATCTCAGATCTGAAATTTGATTTCACTTTCTTTGTGATCCAGGATTCAACAATATCACAAAGATCTGAAATAACTCTAGGGTCCAATCTTCTCGAAGGCATCCTTAAAGATATATAAATAAATCCTCTGCAAAAAACCCTCACCGACCACCTTGTGACAATTTCCAAGTTGCAACAAGTTAGATCTCAACCTATAATCTTGTAAACAACTAGGGCACAATTTCACAATTTCAGTGCTTCGGATCTGCAATCCAGATTGCACACAATCTTTTCACCAACAAGATCAACTTCAAAAGATCAGCCTTTCTAGGTTAACCTTCTACTTCAACAAAATCAACTCTCACTCCAACAGGAACAAAACTTCATTCTGATACCACCTAATGTAGTCAAGGTAGGTGGATCCATTGAAGGATAGTCCAAACCTTGAAGCCAATAGAATTACATAGTGGATTACTCAACAATACAACACAAATTAATTATTTAACACTGATTTTCATTAACATGCCCAACTGTAAGGCCTTTTGAGTTAGGGCCAATTACAATCAGAAAAAAATTCAGTAAGATCCACAACTAGATCCAATATAATCTTAGCTAGTTCAGTTCTGAAGATAATCAAAAGCTGATGCAAACCCTAAGGTAGATCTCAACTTGAGCTCACAAGCCTCCAAGAAATCTCCTTGTTCCCAAGTATGCAAACCCCTAGCTCTACTGCAAACAACTATTAGATTACAATCTGATTTGCAAGGACATCAAGAACTTTTCCACAACTTCTCTCTCAAGCTTCACATATGACATTCAGATCTTCTCTATTGTCTAAGTCCTTACATCTACCAATTATGTCCCTAAACATCCACCCAAGCACTCCTTAAACACTAATCATAAGCCATAAGTCAGCAAGATGATACCCTTAAATCCCCAAAACAAATAATTAAATGCCATACAAGTCAGCTTACAAATGTATACAAACATTTAATTCTACATGTCGGCCCATAACAATGGTTACCAACAATAAATTCATCAAGTCTGCTCAACAAATCACATAGAAGTCTAATCGGTAAGCCAGAACTACCGAGTGATAGTAAAATTACCGAGCATGCCAGGCATCACCGAGAACTAGTGTCAATCAAGCACCACAAACATCACCTTGTAACACTTTCATTGAGTGCCAAAGACTACCAAGTTCCCATAGTGACCAAGCTTCCTTCAATGACCAAGACCATTGGTAAAGGCTGTAACTGAGTAACACCAGCCAAAATACAAACACTCCATGCACTTTCACTGAGGACATTGAATTCCCTACCTTAACCTTGAATGCCCCTACATCAAAACCTTACTGAGGCACTGATGTGATTGGTAGTGGTTAGAGTCAATTGTTATCAATTACTGACTGGAGGGGTAAACAAAGTGGAAGACAGAAGGACTTTCAACATGACATAGTGAATGAAGTGAAGACTACATGGGATGAAGGACAAGAAGAGATATGGGTGAAGAACATATTTGTTTTACCTGTTCTGATTCCTTTAAAGAATTCTTGATTTCCTTATGAGAAATTTTTTCTTACCTGGGGTGTCTAATGCAGGAGCATCCTAGGATTCTTGGCAATCCTGTATCAACCAAAAATATGTTTTTCTTTGAAGGTAGATTTTTGGTTTTGATCTTGGTTTGTTGGAGTTCTTGTTTAGTTTGGGAGATTGGTTGCTTGGTTAATGTGGCTACCAAGGTGCTTGGTCTCTAAAGAACACTCGGTAACTAAAGGTGTTAGTTCTTTGGTGCTCAACGATAACTACATTATTCAGTCATGCTTGGCATGGTCGGTCGACTAGTGCTTAGTTATTTCTTCTATTGCTTAGTGTTCTTGCTTACTTACTAGATTATTTGGATAGATCGGCTTGGCCGACTAGTGCATTTATTTTGGTTCATGCTCCTCATGTTATGGATTAACCATTGGATGTGTGGGGACCTAGATCTGACATGTTGCATTCTTCTATATGGATCTGATGATAGTTTGGGCTCATCTTTGACAATTTATTTATTTTGTAAGGCTATGTGAGAGCCAACTAATGTTTTAGCATTTAATATTTGTTTGTAAGGGTTTATTGTTTCATCAGCCGACTTGTGGCTGGGAATCAGTATTTATAGGATGCTTGGGTGGTTGTTTAGGGGAAGATAGTTGGGGAGGAAAGGTTAGTATCCTATGAGCTTAGGAGCAGGAAGATTGCTTGGAAGTTTGAGTACAAGTTTAGATCTTTCCTAGGTTCCTACTAGTTTGTTGTGTGTTATAGACCTGGGCTAGCTGAATGCTAATGTTGGGGAAAATATTTGGATCCTATGAGATCTTATATACTATTACTTACTTTGTAATTGGTCGTAACTAGGAAGGCCTTACAGCCTGACACATTGCATGTAATCGGTGATTTGATGAATAAAGACTTCTATTTGATTTCATATCTATTGTTATTGTTGTTGTGTATTTCTATTGCATATTGGTTTGGTTGCATGGTTGGTCATTCCTTAATTGGATCCACCAACCATAGTCTACATTAGATTGTATCATAGCGAAGTCTATTCCTATTGGAGCCAAGTGGATCTTGAGTGTTCATCTCTAGATCTTAATTTGAATATGCTTCCGAGGAGAAATTGTGATATCTCTGAAGAAGAGGAAGCTACTGGTGAATTTAGTATTGATGATTTTAGGGCCTTGCAAAAACAAGTGCAAGATCCGCAAGAGGAATTGAGAAAGAAGAAGCCTACCTTGAAAGATGATAGTGATGATGAATCTAAGAAAGATCATTTTGAAGAAGTTGTCAAAGAAGCTAGAGATACTGAGGAGAATCAAATTTTGAAAGATATGTCTAAGATTGGAAAAAGACCTAAGATTGAAGTATCTGCATTTGCTGGAACCCTTAGGCTAGAAGAGTTGATTGATTGGATCAATGCGATTGATGAATACTTTGAGTATGAAGAAATAGAAGATCCTAATAGGGTTAGATTTTCAAAGACTAAGTTGAAAGGTCATGCAAATATCTGGTGGAGAGAAGTTCAGTTGGAAAGAGGTAGAAGAGGAAAAGAGAAGATCACTAAGTGGAACCAAATGTTTGAAAAGTTGAAGAAGTAATTCATTCTGGTGGATTATGAATTGGACATGTTTAAGAAGATGCAAGCTTTAAAGCAGACTAACAAATTGGTATAGGAGTATACCGAGGAGTTTTATAGAATCCTGATTAGGACTGGTCATTTTGAAGCTGATAAAGAGAAGGTTGCTAGGTATGTTTTTGGCTTGAGACCTAGTATTCAGGAAGAGTTACTTACTATACAGATGACAACAATTGGTGATGCTTATCAGATGGCATTGAAGATTGAAGAGAATTTAAATAGGAAGTATGAAGGAAAATAGAACAATAGGAACTGAGGTGGTAAAATTGGTCAGACAGTTGCTAAGAATAATGTGATAGAGAATCATAAGTCTGATGTGGGACCTAGCAGTGGTTAAGTTACTACGAATGTTGGACAAAGAGGAAAGTGGAAGAATGAGTTCATTGGCACTTGTTATAACTATGGTGAAGCTGGTCATAGAAGTTGGTAGTGTCCTAAGAAAAGAGTTGCATTAGCTATTGAAGAAGATATTGAGAATGTTCCAGAAAAAGGTGAGACACTCATCACTAGGAGATTAGCTGAATGTGTTCATGAACTAGTGCAAAGGAGTAATTTGTCCAAAACCATATGAAAGTGCAAGGATAAGGTATGTAATGTCATAGTTGATGTTGGTAGTTCTGAGAACTTTGTTTTAGATGAAATGGTTAGTAATTTTAATTTGGAAAGAAGGAAACATCCTAATCCTTATCAAATTAGTTGGATACAAGATGTTTCTAAGGTTAGAGTTGAAGAACAATGCTTGGTTAAGTTTTAGATTGGATCTTACCATGATGTGATATTGTGTGATGTATTTCCTATGGATGCTTGTCATATGTTGCTCGGTAGACCCTAGCAGTTTGATAGGAATGTTTTTTTTTACTATCATGATAACACCTATGTGGCTAGGCATGAAGGAGCTCAGCATAACCTGATACCTTTATAGGAGGTAGGGGTTAAGGGATGTGGATTTATTAGGTGTTGTCCTTATGACAAACCTCAGGAGCAGAAGGTTGATGAACCTATTCTTGTTAAATCTAGTTTGAAAGAGAAGGAGAATGATATCTCTAAAGAGTTTGTTGAGATTAAGAAATAGATGGTTTTTCTAGGAGAGATGGTACAAAAGATGGTGACATTTGTGACACAGAGAGATGTAGATGATATTAAGTTGGTTGAGGAGTTTGGAAGGGATGAACCTGATGCAATCAAGGTAGGCGGTTCTAATGAAGGACAATCCAAACCTTGCAGCCAATAGAATTACATAGTGGATTACTCAACAATGCAACACAAATTAATTGTTTAACATTAATTTTCATTAACATGCCTGGTTGGAAGGCCTTCCGGGTTAGGGCCAATGACAATCAGAAAACAATTCTGCAAGATCCACAACTAGATCCAATATAATCTTAGCTAGTTTAGTTCTAAAGACAATTAGAAGCTGATGGAAACCCTAAGGCAGATCTGAACTTGAGCTCGCAAGCCTCCAAGCAATCTCCTTATTCCCAAGTATGCAAACCCCTAGCTCTGCTACAAACAACTATCAGATTACAATCTGATCTACAAGGACATCAAGAACTTTTCCACAACTTCGCTCTCAAGCTTCACATCTGACATTTAGATCTACTATGTTGTCTAAGTCCTTACATCTACCAATTATGTCCCTAAACATCTACCCAAGCACTCCTTAAATACTAATTATTAGCCACAAGTCGATAAGATGAAACCCTTAACTCCCCAAAATAAATAATTAAATGCCATACAAGTCAGCTTACAAATGTATACAAACATTTAATTCTACATTTCAGCCCATAACAATGGTTACCAATAATAAATTCACCAAGTTGGCTCAACCAATCACATAGAACTCCAATCGGTGAGCCAAAACTACCATGTGACTATAAAATTACCGAGCATGCAAGGCATCACCAAGCACCAGTGTTGACCAAGCACCATAGGCATGATTGAGTTACACTTTCACTGAGCTCCAGAGACTACCGAGTTCCCATAGTGACCAAGCTCCTTTAGTGACCAAGACCGTCAGTCAAGGCTGCAACCGAGTAATACTGGCAAAAATAAAAACACTACATGCAATTTCACCGAGGACATAGAATGCCCTACCTTAACCTTGGATGCCCCTATATCAGACACCCCAAGTTCCAAAAGATCGTCATATGTGAGAAGAACAACTTTCAGGATTTAGCACATAAATCTTGAACTAGTTCTTCACATACAAGTCCTCCTCCTTTTCTTCTTGCAAATTATTCCACTTCAGTTTCCTCTACCTCTTCACATCTTTCCTTGACAATGTACATGTTGGTTCTTCATACTGATCATTCATTCTCTCAGGATCCACAATCTCAACTCAGCTACCAATACTTAGGCTTCTCCTATTGAGTGTTGTATCTATCAAAGGCATTAGTGAAGACTTCCTATCACTCTTCTTAATAGTAAGCACATTTTGGACATAGTCATAAATAGCTCTACAATCATATTGGCAAGGTCTACCAGGCAATATATCACAACTATTCATCTTCACAATGTCACAAAGCACAAGATCCTTGTACTGGCCAATCTAAACATCAATGAAGCATTGTTCTCTAACTTCCAAAGCATGAACATCTTGTAACCAACCAAGCCTATAAGGACAAGGATGTTTCATTCTACTCAAACCAAGTTTCCGAACTAGGTCCTCAGCCACAAGGTTATCAGTACTACCACTATTAACAATAACATCATAGAGTTTACCTTCAGTCTTGCATCAGGTCCTAAACAAGTTACTCCTCTGACAAGGTTCATCCTTTTTACTGAGCAATGTTCACCGAAGAAACAAGTTCTGTAATTTAGATTCATTATGAATGTTCTCATTCATCACAGTAGTTCATTGGTCAACCTTCTTCTATGTACACTCAAAAGAATGGTGTCCTTCCTCTCCACAGTTATAGAAAGTACCCTTAAAGATAACTCTACCTATCTTCTTCTTTGGTTCCATAGGTTTTTGTTCATCTTCTACATCAATAGGTTTATCCCTCACCGAGTGATCAATCTTTTCCTTCCCTTAGGAGTTACTAGATTGTTTCCTCTTCAACTTATCTTCTACCTTTAGAGCATAATAATAAGAATCTTCAATAGAATCAATGTTCAGCATACCAAGCTCATCCTGAATATTGAATCTCAAACCATTCACATACTGAGCTACCTTTTCCTTACCAAGCTCTTGGTGTCTAGACCGAATAGTAAGTTTGTAGAACTCCTCGATATAATCTTCAATAGACAAATCCTTTTGTTTCAGATTTTGTAGCTTCTTAAACAAATCAAACTTATAGTCAGCTAGTTTGAACTTAGCTTTCAACTTAGTCATCATCGATCTCCATCAATTGATCTTTGTTTCACCTTCATCTTCTTAGTCTCTCTATAGTTCTTTCTACCAAAGAGCAACATGTCCTTTCAACTTTGTTTGTGCTAATCTCACCCAAAGAGGATCTTCAATTTCTTTCAGCTCAAATAAATCTTCAAGCTCACCAATCCAATCAATCAGATTGTCAAGTTTCAAAGTACCAGAGAAAGTAGAAACTTCCATTAGGTTATTACTAAACCAAGTAGCAGATCTAGGCAACTGAGCAATTATGTCCTCACCAGATATGTTCCTTCAGTCATCACCACTAGATCTAGTAGTTTCAAATTCTTTAGTAGCTTCTTCATAGTCATCCTCAGTACCAACATTCTGAGGTATACCGAGAATAGTTCTCATGATCTCAGCAACCATATCATTCTTCATCAATTCCATCTTAGATCTGAAATCTGATTTCACTTTCTTTGTGATCCAAGATTCAACAATATCACAAAGATCTGAAATAACTCTAGGGTCCAATCTTCTCGGAGGCATCCTTAAATATATACAAGTAAATCCTCTACAACAAACCCTCACCGACCAACTTGTGACAATTTCCAAGTTGGAACAAGTTAGATCTCAACCTCCAATCTTGTAAACAACTAGGGCATAATTTCACAAGTTTAGTGCTTCAGATCTGCAATCTAGATTGTGCACAATATTTTTGCCAACAAGATCAACTTCACAAGATCAACCTTGCTAGGTCAACCTTCTACTTCAACAAGATCAACTCTCAATCCAACAGGAACAAAAATTTTCTCTAATACCACCTAATGTAGTCAAGGTAGGTGGATCCATTGAAGGACAGTCCAAACCTTGCAGCCAACAGAATTACATAGTGGATTACTCAAAAATGCAACACAAATTAATTGTTTAAGATTGATTTTCATTAACATGCCTAGTTGTAAGGCCTTTTGGGTTAGGGCCAATTACAATAAGAAAAAATTATGCAAGATCCACAACTAGATCCAATATAATCTCAACTAGTTGAGTTCTAAAGAAAATCACAAGCTAATGGAAACCCTAAGGCATATCTGAACTTGATCTCGCAAGCCTCCAAGTAGTCTCTTTGTTCCCAGGTATGCAAACCCCTAGCTCTGCTACAAACAACTATCAGATTACAATCTGATCTACAAGGACATCAATAACTTTTCCACAACTTCACTCTCAAGCTTCACATCTGACATTTAGATCTACTCTATTGTCTAAGTACTTACATCTACCAATTCTATCCCTAGACATCTACCCAAGCACTGCTTAAATACTAATCATCAGCCACAAGTCGGCAAGATGAAACCCTTAACTCCCCAAAACAAATAATTAAATTCCATACAATTCGGCTTAAAAATGTATACAAACATTTAATTCTGCATGTTGGCCCATAACAATGGTTACCAACAATAAATTCACCAAGTCAACTCAAAACATCATACAGAACTCCAGTCGGTAAGCCAAAACTACTGAGCGATAGTAAAATTATCGAGCATGCTAGGCATCACCGAGCACCAGTGTCGACTAAGCACTGCAAACAAGATCGAGTAACACTTTCACTAAGTGCCAGAGACTACCAAGTTCCCATAGTGACTGAGCTTCCTTTAATAATGACTGAGACCATTGGTCAAGGCTGCAACCGAGTAACACTGGCCAATAAACAAACACTCCATGCAGTTTCACCAAGGACATAGAATGCCCTGCCTTAACCTTGGATGCCCCTGCATTAGAACCTTACCAAGGCATTGATGTGATTGGTAGTGGTTAGAGTTGGTTGCTATCAATTGCTGACCAGAGGGGTAAACAAAGTGGGAGATAGAAGGACTTTCTGCATGAGACAATGAATGAAGTGAAGAGTACATGGGATGAAGGACAAGAAGAGGTATGGGTGAAGAACATATTTGTTTTACCTATTCTGATTCCTTTGAAGTGTTCTTGATTTCCTTATGAGAAAATATTTCTTACCTGGGGTATTTGATGCAGGAGCATCCTAGGATTCTTGGCAATCCTGTATCAACCAAAAATATGTTTGTCTTTGAAGGTAGATTGTTGGTTTTGATCTTGGTTTGATGGAGTTCTTTCTTAGTTTAGGAGAGTGGTTTCTTAGTTAATGTGGTTACCAGGGTGCTCGGTCTCTAAAGAATGCTTGGTGACTGAAGGCATCAGTTCTCTAGCACTCAATGATAACTACATTTCTCGGTCATGCTTGGTGTGGTCGATCGACTGTTGCTTGGTTATTTCTTCTGTTGCTCAGTGTTCTTGCTTACCGACTAGATTATTTGGATAGATCGGCTTGGCTGACTGGTGCATTTATTTTGAGTCATGCTCCTCATGTTATGGATTGAACATTAGACATGTGGGGACCTAGATCTAGCATGTTGCATTCTTCTATGCAGATCTGATGACCATTTGGGGCCATCTTTGAGAGTTTATTTATTTTGTAAGGCTATTTGAGAGCCGATTGATGTTTTAGAATTTAATATTTGTTTGTATGGGTTTATTGTTTCATCAACCAACTTGTGGCTCTAAATTAGTATTTATAGGATGCTTGGGTAGTTGTTTAGGGGAAGATAGTTGGGGAGGAAAGGTTAGTAGCCTACGAGCTTGGGAGCAGGAAGATTTCTTGGAAGTTTGAGTACAAGTCTAGATCTTTCCTAGGTTCCTACTAGTGTGTTGTGTGTAATAGACCTGGGCTAGCTGAATGCTGATGTTGTAGAAAAGATTTGGATCCTGTGAGATCTTGTAGACTGTTACTTGCATTGTAATTGGCCGTAACCAGGAAGGGCTTATAGCCTGCAACATTGCATGTAATCAGTGATTTGATGAATAAATACTTCTGTTTGATTTTAGATCTGTTGTTGTTGTTGTGTATTTCTATTGCATATTGGTTTGGCTACATGGTCGGTCAGTCCTTAATTGGATCCACTAGCCATAGTCTGCATCAATGAAGATGGTACAGTAGTAAGAAATAAAGCAAGGTTAGTGTATAAGGGATATGCACAAAGAGAAGGCATTGACTATTCAAACACATTTGTACCTGTGAGAAGATTAGAAGCTATTAAGTTATTTCTAGCTTATGCAACAGTCAAAAACTTTAAAGTCTATCAAATGGATGTCAAGTCAGCATTATTGAATGGATAATTGAAAGAAGTATACATTGAGCAGCTAGAAGGATTCACCTTATCAGACAGACCTGATATGGTATGTAGATTGAGGAAGGCCCTCTATGGACTTAAGCAAGCCCCTAGAGCATGGTATGAGAGACTGGATGGATATCTAACAAAGATTGGATTCAAGAAAGGAAGAACAGACTGTAATCTATTCATAAGAGAGACATCTGAAGGTTTACTACTTGTAGCTATATTTTTTGATGACATTATCTTTGGAGGCAATGACAAACTTAGTGCTGAATTTGCTAAAGAGATGCAGAGTGAATTTGAGATCAGCATGATTGGACCTATCAAATACTTTTTGGGATTGAATGTGCAATAGACAGGAAAAGGTATTTTCATTAATCAATCCAAGTATGTGAAAGAGATATTAAAGAAATTCAAGATAGATGATTGCAAGCTAGTAGGGACACCCATGATAACTAGATGCAAGCTTACAAAAGTAGATGATTCACCAGTAGTAGATATAACATTGTACAAGTCTATGATTGGAAAACTTATTTATCTTACTCAGACGAGACCAAATATTTCCAATGTAGTTGGCATTGTTGAAAGATTTACAGCAGAGCCTAAACAAATTCATCTCATGGCAGTAAAAAGAATATTTAGATACTTGCAAGGTACTATAGATTATGGTCTATGGTATCCCAATTCAAAAAATGTTGAGCTTCATGTATATATTGATGTAGATTGGGCAGGAAGCATTGATGATAGAAAGAGTACATCAGGAGGAGCAGTGTTTCTTGGTGACAAACTTGTCACTTGGACAAGCAAGAAGCAAAATTGTATCTCTCAGTCAATAGTAGAAGTGAAGTATGTTGCAGTGGCCCTAAATTGTTCTAGAATTATTTGGATCAAGAAAATGATAAAGGATTTTGGAATTCAGATTGACTATCCTATTGTTATACATTGTGATAACACTAGCACTATCAATATGTCAAAGAGCCTTGTGATGCATGCAAAGACAAAACACATTGAGATCAAGTATCACTTCCTAAGAGAGAAAGTAGTAGAGAAATAAGTTAAGTTGGACTATGTGAGTACTAAAGATCAGCTAGCAAACATATTCACAAAGCCCTTGCCAAAGGATAATTTTGAGTATCTCGGGGAGAAGTTGGGATAATTCCCTTCCCTGATTCTTCCTAGAAGAAAGAAGAAAGAGTATCAGTCCTCAGGGACTGATGGATGGTTGACTACTCTACCTCAAGAGTAGTATTGATGCTTAAACTATTTGGCACCCTTTTCCATTGATGTCAAAGGGGGAGTAATATATAGTCATGAAAATAGAAGTAAAAGAAGGAGTAATATACTAAGGGGGAGTAGTATTCAGTTATGGAAGCGGTTTAGTTGAGGAAATGGAGGATTCATCCTTGGGGGAGTTTTGAAGAGAAAATGGAGAATGTTAGAAAATAAATGTTCATTTGGGTTGGTGGTGTTTTTCATTCCATATGTTTCCATCAATGCCAAAGGGGGAGATTGTTGGAGATTTTCCAACAAGCCAGTGTTGACTCTATTTTTTTCATTGATGACAACATATGGTAAGTAGCATGCATTGAAGACTTATGCAGTAAGATTTGAGTATATGTTGCATGGACATGTTATTAGCATGATATCATGAACACTGAGGTTAACTATTAGTACATATAGTTATATAGCAGCTTGTGTCAGTAGTGTTCCTGACAGAATTACAGGCAGTGTTTGGTGAATGATTGTCTGTATAATTATCATGAAGCCTTGTTCATTTGGATATGTGATGGAGATATTTTGGTGATGTTACATTCATGGATGAAGATTTTGATGATCATTAGAAGTGAATTTATGTAGTCACTATTTAGTAGTAGCAGTTTCCTATGTTTATTCAGAAGAGCCGATAGAGATTATATTGGTTCTAGAGTTGTGCCTATCATTTCACTATGTACCCTTGGATTAGTGCTTGGAGAAGAGTTATTAATGTTTGGTTAAGAGTGCATGATGTAATTCATCTTGTGGAGAAAGTTTTAATTACTTTGGTAGAGCCAACATTGTGTAGCATGCATCTACACTCATTAATATTGGACAAGTCCTAGATTGTGTTGGGTGCTTAGTAGAGTTGATAGAATTATTATTGGAGTATGTTATGGTTTCTCTAATATGATTTCAAGGTGGTTCTAAAAAGCCAAATTGATTGTATCATTTAGAGGAAAGATATTTATAGGCAGTCATTTGTGATTGCTAAAGTGTGGTTCAAAGTTAATTGTGAAGAGCAGAGTAGATTGTGTGAAGTGTTGAGCCATCAGAAGAAGGTCTATGTGACCAAGTAAAGTATTTATGCTATACATTGGAACTGATCTAGATAGCAAGTTAAAGTGTAGTTCACCAAGATCTAGATATAGTGTGTATCTATTATTCAGAAAGTTGTGGCCTTCACCCATTTAAGCAATGTGCTCTCAGACAGTGCATCCTCACCCCTAATAGGGTTAATTATAAAATACTCCTAACAGGGTTTGACCCTTGACCAGGTCATTGTACTAAATATATTGTAAAGAAACTCCTAACATGGTTAAGGATCTTCTAACAAGGATCATAACACACTAGTGCAGATTATTAGTGGGTGTCAATTCCCACTGGGGTTTTTACCTATTTGGGTTTCCCCATAACCAAAATATTGGTGTTGTGTTCAAGTGTTCTTTCATTGTTTTTATACTTTATGTTTAAGTATACTTAATTGGATAAAGAATTGAAACTTGTAGATAACTGATTCACCCCCCCCTCTTAGTTATCTCTTGGGACTATTCCTAACATCTTCGTGATAGGATTTTGTAACTCATTCATTGTGACTTGTAGTTTTGCTTCTTTATTATTCAATTTCTCTATAATATCTGAGATATGATTGTGTGAGAGGGAACACTAGCCATACAATGCTCTTCCTTTCTCCAAATATTTTCTCAGCTCCTTAATGCAAACATCATGGTTATCTAAATAATTCTTAATATTTTGACAAGTGGATTGAAATAATTGTGCACCATGAAGTGTTTGTGCTTTCACTTATGCAATATCTAATAATGTGGTGAATTCACTGTCAAAATATTTAATTACTTCTTTTTCCTTAGCTTGCAGATCAACTTCACTAATCTATGTAGATATAACATTTTGAAGCTTATTTTTTACCTCAAGTAGTAATCCATCCAAGATCTTTACTTTCTTTTTCTTTCCAATGATCTTATTCAAAGATGAGATCAACTCTATTTGATCATCATCATCAACTTCAGTTCCCAAATTTGCTAGCACTAAATCAATAGGTGACTTTGATGTACTTATTGTTGTGTCCTTCTACGGTGTGTCTAACTAAATGTGTTGTGTTATAATCTCTTTAGACTTTACCTCTTTTTCTTTTCCATGTTCCTCTTGCACTGCTTGTTCAGTTCCAACATGCTTCAACCTCGGTAAGATTAAAGTGAATTCTTGCTCAACTAATTTCCATTTCTTTTGTAATTCTACATTAATTTCTATTGGTGTCTCCTCTAATGCCTTTGTTCCTTCTTCCATATCTTCTCACTTTTCTTCTTCCTCATCTTCTTCCTCATTCACCATCTCTCCCAAATTCCCAACATCCTCTCCTTGGTATTCAAAAGGATCTTCATCTCTATCAATGGTAATGCTAGTGCCTTCTACTTGCATGGTTTCATCATCAATTAGTATAGTTGGTGGGGTAACTATGGTATCTTTCAGAGGTGGTGTATCTTTTGTCTATGTAGCTGCTTTTGAGATTAGAGCATCCTGTTCTGATTCACTTAAGGTTTCTCTTGATACTGATCTCATCACTTTTACAACTACTTCCTTTGTTTCACTGCTAACTTCCTCAGTTTCCTCCCATGATTAGAACAGTTCTTCTTTTTCTCCTTAGATGGGTGCCAAGACTCTTCATTATCTCCTTGAAGTGGTCTTCATCCTTGATTTCATAGATTTTTCTTACAAATCTCTCTCTCTTATACTTTTATCTTCTTCAATTTCCCTCTTGTTCCTGTTTATCAATTTATCATATAGATCACTTGGTATTTTATCTGTGATATTTTCAAATTTCTTATCTGCAAAGATCATGTTCCTGACAACTACATTCTCTAGATTTAATTTCTCAAAATTGTTATACATATGATAATATTTGTTCAATTTGGTGAAATCTCCATCATTAATGATTAAAGGATTCATGTTTTCAATCTTAGGCTTCCATTATTTCTTCTTTCTGCTTCCTTCCTCTTCTTCTCCTTGGGATTGGTTTTATACTTGACCTCTCATCTTCTTGATAGGTATGGATTATTCATCTTGTACCCTTTTTCTTTCCATGAGAGTAAAAATAGTTTTCTGCCTTTTTCTTGGTCCACTAGCCATTTCTTTTACTCTCTTAGTAGGTGTAGTGGAAGTAGATATTGTATATTTTCTTGTGGATGCTACTAGTGGTTTATCAAATGATATACTCATTTCACTAGACTTGGTGACATCTTCATCAATATTCTAAATATTTGGTATAGGGGTTTCTTTGACTGCTAAAGGTGGTATAGTTAATACTTCCTTCTAACCAATATCTCTCATAGTTGTTGATGTCTTCTTTGCAATATTCAACTCATCCTCAGTCATTCATGTTTCCTTTAAGATCTTCTTAATAGTTGTGTGTACTCTTTTCTTAGTTGACTTTTGTAACTGAGTTTGACGTGTTGTGCTTGAAATTTCCTCAAATGTTCCAAATTTAGGACTTTTGGAATCTAATCTACATTTAAGAATTCTATTGGCATAGCCTTCAATTGCCTCTTCAAACACTTCATAATCTAGAGGATCTATAAATTCAACTCTTGGTTCAACTGCTTCAATGTATGTAAATTATGAATCAACCAAAAAGCATAAATCACTTTTGTATTTCTCAACCATAGAGGGTGGAATTATTGATCCTTTCCTCATTTCATTATGAAAAGTCTTGATAACTGAAATCGAGCTCTCATTTACTTTATCAATTGGGTGTCTAAGATACACTTTGTTAATTCTTTCCATTGTACATCTCTCATCACTACAATTAGCTCCTATAGTATAAGAAAATATTCTCAAAATGTGGAAAAACATATTGGTGATTAAGGATGAAAATATAAATTGTGAATTCTTTGTCTTCTTGATCTTTTCAAGGTTTTCAATTAGTTGTATTCTCTAAATTTCACTCATATCAACATAAAATTTATCAACACACATAAGATAGGTTTCTTGTACCATATCTATTGTTATATCATCTTCTCTAGAACTAGCACATAACTTGGTAGTCATTATCTTAAAAATGTATCTAACATTATTCTAATCAATTTTACTTATTACAATACCTCTTCCATTGTATGAAGATTTAGTGTTGTCTAGGACTGTTTTATTAACATTTTCATCATTTAGTGGAATTGAACCTTTGTTGGATAGATCGGTTACTTCATGAATTAAATCAGTTGTGATATCTATCACTCTATCATCCAACCAAAAATTTCCATCTTGAATTATTCTTAGAATAATCGTATTCCATTCATCATTCAAAAACTCATAGTGAAATATATACTTGATAATATCTAGTTGACCTAAATGGCTATAACCTTCCTTATAAGTCATGTCCTGGTTGTAGATTTTTTCATATTCAAGCATGCTTCTATCTCCTACAGTCTCAAATTTACACTTCAAATAACCTTTTACATCTTCTAAATGCAATACTCTATCTGGTGTATATGATAAAGATAAACTAGGATCATCCTCAGTAGGTTCTACTAGTTCCCTTCTCACCTTAGGTATAGGGGTGTCCTTAATGTTGTGAGCTAGGGATACATCCATGATTGCACTGAAAAATAATTTCTTTAACAATAAGCTCTTAGTAAAATTCCTTAATATCACAATTTAGGGCTTCCGCATAGATCAGGGAAAAATCTCTCTCCAAATCCTTCAAACTTCTTTAAATCTTCACTGACTAGCTATTTGAAACTCTTGTAAACTCATGAATGATCGAATGATATCCAATAAAATTCTTTTATCCATCAAATCCTTGAAGACATTATCATCGCATTAATTGCATAAGTGTGTTCGTGCCAAAAAGTTGTCTCTAACTACCAGCAAACTTATTTCACTTCATGTGCTCTCATACATGCTTGGAATATTATGCCCTATTAACCATAGGTTCCTTACATCACTTACTATCACATATTAACTTCGCAAGGCTTGATTCAAGTTCTATTAAATTCTATGTTTTTATGATGCTTATTTTGATGCTTAATTAATCAAATTTGATGCTCAATCAGTTTGAGATGGGTTCAGAATTGCTTCCAACTTACTTTCAATTGCTTCACCTGATTGACTTCCAGGTATTATGGATGCAATTTCTTGATTTGTATCTTTGACAAATATAACCTCTTCCATGTTACTATTATTTCCCTTTTTTATTGTTGTTGTTATCCATATTTCTTCTTGGATTAGGATTCGTCATGTTGTTCATTCTACAATATCTTGTTATGTGATCCATGTTGTTACAAATTTGACAAACTATAACATTGTTTCCATATCTTGGTCCTGACTAATTGATCTGTGATCTACAATTTCTAGCAATGTGTCCAAAATTGTTGCATCTATAACACGCAACTCCATTTCTTATATTGTTTGTTTCTCCTATAAGTCTTTTATCTAAAGGGTTAGTATTTCTAGACATTCTACTATTATCTTTATTATTAGATCTAGGTTTCTTATAATCAATATCTCTATGACCAAAACCATGACAATTATAACAATAACCAGAGATAGGTTTGAATTTATTACCTCTACAATCCCTTTTCATGTGTCCAAATGAATTGCATGTATAGCATCTATCTTTGAATTCATTTCAAATTTATTTAGGTGATTCATCTTGTTAAGGTTCCTTAGGTATATCTTCAAATTGGTTAGGCTCAAGTTTGTTTGGTTTTTCTTATTCTCTGTTCTCAGGTTGTTGAATTTTTGGATCTAGTTCTTTACATTCTTTTGTATTCTTTGAGAATTTTTCTTCAAAATATCCAAGACCAATTTTATCATAAGAAGGTTTCTGATAAGAAATCTATTCACCAATCATTTCACTACTAGAATACAGTTTCTCAAGATGTTGCTTGGATTGAGTTAGTTCTCCTTTCACAATTGTATTGTACTTCTCAAGTTCAACATACTGCAAATTTGTAGTCTCAAGTTCAGATGTTACTTTGGTAAGTTTAGCCCTTAGATCTACATTTTTAGACTTCAGATCTAATACAATTTTACTGTTATCATCTTTCAAGATTAACTTTAGATCTATAATCTTTAGTTCATGCTTTAGGATCTCATTCTCCTTTTTTAGTTTTGAAACTTCATCACTATCCTTGATCTGATTTATAGGCTCTTTCTTTGATTGAAGATTTTCTACCTTGTCTTTTAGTTTCTCAATGTATTCTTTTGCACTTTCATATTTATTCTTTAGAGTATCTCTTTCTTCAGTAAGCATATCAATCTGCTCAAGAGCTTCTTCTAGGTTTTTCTGTAACTAATCCATATCCATAGAGATCTTACTCAATTTTTTTGGCATTCTCTAATTAACTATGCTATGATACCAATTGTTATAAATAGGAAATGTTGAGAGGGGGGGTGAATCAATATTTCACAAACTTTTACTTTTGCTCACTTATGGATATATGTAATTAACTTATAATTTGCATAAGAAACTAAATAGAATAATAAACACAACCATAAAATAAAAAAACTCATAACACCATGTTTTTTCTCAAGGAAACCTTGGACAAGGGAAAACCCTAGTAGGGATGGTACCCACAAATGATCCACTTATAAAAAGTATCTGGTTAAAGATATTGACCCTGTTAGGAGTCTATTACAACCGTATAGTGTCTTAGTCCTTGTTAGAGGACTTAGGCCTTTTCAGAAGCCTCAACCCTATTAGGAGTTGGTATTACAAAATATGAATGTATGCAAGATGAGCCCACTACACAAACACACAATATAAAATGAAATATCTTCAATACAAAAGATAGAAAACAAAAACCTTTTACTATTGTTGAATATCTTCAATATTTTGATCTAGCTTGTAGGCTCTTCACAAAACCTTCTATCAATTCACACTGCTCTGATCATACATTAGATTTCACATAATACAACTTTATACATCAATATAAAATCATTCCTTCAACTTCGCATTACAAAATACTTTCCTTTGTACAAGCTATCACAAATATAGCTTTCCAGTCGGCTTCCATGTTACCAAAACATAATATTAATTCTTGTTGACTCAGGTTAACATATAGGATTTCATCCTAATTAGTTAAGTCATTATTTTGATAAACAAAATTATCCCTTAACTCAAAACAATGATTTACTAGTCATTTCTCTATTCTGGTCAGCTCAACACTGTTTCAGTAAAACATTTTTTTTTTTTTGTACATGTCATACAGTCTTGCTCTCTTAGATGTACCTTCAACATACCTCATATAATGTGTGCTCAAGTTTGCATCCACTGAAAATACTTCTGTGAACTTCACTAATCAAAATAGTATCTTTGTAGACAAATAAACACTATTATACTTAGACAATTTCCTTAAGTTCTCATCCATAACTTTATCCTTGGATCATGCTGAATTAATACTGAATATATATTTCCATAATGACAACAACATGATATCCTACTTAGCAAAATTTCCAACAGATTTACCAATAGACCAATCTTCATAGGGTTCCTTCTAATAAATTCCCATAGTAGCCATTATTGTTTCTCTTTTTATGTTTAGCAGGGTACTTTCATCAACCTTTAAAATATATCTATTATTAGCATCATATCTACTCATACATTCTATCACTAATTCTGGGAAGGCACTACAACAAGAAAATTAGGTGCTTCTAGTAAATCTCTCTGAACTATCCTATCCACAGTGGAATCTGTTATTAGGTTATTTTCTCTTTCAATAAATTCCCGCATGTCTACTTGGATTAAAGAAGTATTGTCAAACTCCAGAAAATTATTGATCAAATAGGAAGTACATCCTAGTTTTGGGAGAACTGGACTCATGTTGACAATATTAACAAATACCTCAAACAGTCCCATAGAAATAGAAAAACTTATGCAAAACAACAAATCTTACTTATGTTTCTCCTTCTTGAATCAACAATACTAGAAGAAAGGATTTTAGAACTCACCTGTTGTTGTCATGAAATTCCTTCCACTCTAGAAATAGAATGCTATAATTATCTTTGTCACCTCTTGTCCCTTCAACACTTAATGGATTTTTGAATTACGAATGCAACCATTACCCTTACATATAGATGTGGAAAGATCTCAGTGAAATATTTGCATGCCTTGAAAAATTAATAACATCATAAAAATTAACTCTTGATTTGACATAAATCTAACACCTCATTTATTACCAACCACTTTGGCACAAATGCTCAAGTTCTCATGATTACTATCCATAAATTAAATTTTAAATCATGGCATACTCATAATATTCCTCCCACGCGCCAAATTTTCCATCAATAATCCTTCAAGTATAATTTAGTCACTATTACAAAGCGAACCTCGAACCTTGAACTAAGAGGTTCAATGGTTCAAGCTCAAGTGATTGGCGCCACATATCAAATCTTTGAAATGAGGCCATGAAAAAAACATGTGTGCAAGGGATACTTTGAACCATGAACTTTGAAATTAAAATTGGTTCAACCATTTGGGTTCAACAAGATGAGAAATATGAAACTTAAGGAGTAAAAAGGGGAAGGCAAAGGTCAAAAATTAGACATAACAATTTCTAGATTTTCTCTAGGCTTTGAGAGTTTGAACTTAAGAAAAAATAAGGGGTAATAGATAGAAAATAAAATAATTTTTTAATAAGACATCATGGATGTAACATGTTCATTTCCATATTTCAGTCAAGTACTTTGCAAAAATATGATGCTCAAGGAAATATCTATGTAATTTTTAATGAAATTTGCTAAATCTACCTACCAAAAGTGGCTCACACCTAATTTTGACTTAATTTTTGCAAAATTTATTTAGTTAATTCAAAAAAAATAATACCCAAAAAGAAATTTGACCTTGGGAAAATTAATCTAAAATTGTTTTTCTTGCAAATTTGTGGAAGGTAAATTTTTGAAGCAAAATTGCAAATGGCTCCAGTAAAAAATTGAGTATTTTTACTTGAATTTGTTATCATGTCCTCCATCTCTAATTTTTGTGAAATAAAAGTCAATATTGAATTTCTTAACCCTACTAGACACTATGGAAATTCTAGAAAAGCCTCCCTAGATCTTACAGGATCACATATAAATACAAACTAGATTAAGTATATTCTTATTCTCCTTTTAAATGTTTTGATTCTCCAAGTCACATGAGAATGTAGGAGAAGATCATATTTTATTTTTAAGAAAACTATTAGCTATCTAATAGTCTCAAATATTTCAATAAAAAAAAACAAAACTAATGAACTATACCAAAGAACGAGGATCTGATACCATGTTGATTTGCGAGAAGTGAGAACCGAGAAATGATCTGATGTTGGTCATAGATCGCATGTAACTCCAACAAATAGATAATCAAAGATAAAATAGCTAAATGAGTAGAAATTTGAAATGATAGACAAAATAGAGATAAGAGAGAGAATTTTGAGAAGACATGCTCAACACTCTCACCAAGCTATCACTTAACTAGTGAAGATGAGAGTAGAGATCTTATTATATAAAAAAATAAAGTCATATACATTCAAGAGGTGTATTAACTCTCATTCCCCATAAAAGGTGAGAGGATTTACCTACTTGGAAAATACCAAAATGTATGGCATAACCTCCTTACATGAAGATATAAAATGAGTTATGAAAGTTGGCAAATAAATCCAAAGGAAGGTGAGAAACTCACCTATCCTAGATAAATAATTTAGGAATGAAAAAATATTGGTTATGAGAGGTGGCATAATAAGACAAAGATGGTGTTAACTCAACTACCCATGTTTGGGAGTGAGTGACACATGTATCTTAAGTATTTCACTAGATGTCCTTGTGTTAACCACTAATAATAAGCTAATAGATCTTAATTAATTATTTGTAGGAAAAATAAATACCCCCTAACATAAGGAAAATAAAAAAGATACACTAACAAGGGGATACACCTAAATTGATAGAATTTTTTTTTACAATGTCATAGAGATAAAAATCCATTTCTTGTGATTAAGAAACCCTAGACACCTTCACTATATATTTACCATTTTTTATTGAACATGTCAAGGAACAACCTCTTATCAGCAAATGGACCACAATAGCTGAAAGATATCTAATTTTCCTTTCTTTTCCTTTGTATTACTATCTAAATACCTCCTTGTGCCTCACCCCCCAAACTCTTATCTAAATTTATTTATGAAATTACTTGGTCACCAACTGGTAAAATTATTTAACTCTCCTCATCCTCAACTTTCCCCTCAACTATAAAATCCTTAACTTTGTCCCTTTTATCAAGAAGAGGAACCTTTTAAGACCTTAGTACATGTTGTGACCAATTTGGTGGATCAAATGAAGACCTTGGTGTGGGTTGTGGGTATGTGAAGGATCATGAGGGGCCAAAAAGTGGCGATGTGAAAAATATTCACTTTTCACTCATCCAAAAGCGCATGAAAATACTTGTTGACTTTTTAGTAGGCCTGGGTGTCAGTACACCTAGGCAAACTTGACACCAAAGCACATGCTTAATCAGGTACCCAAAAATATATCGGGTACTTGAAACTTGTGGCATAAATCAAAACCCTCGAGCCATTTTCCTTATTTCTCCTCACATTTTGGGTTTGGAAAATGGCTGCAAATATCATATACATGATATTTTCGGGTATCTTATTTCCAGAACAACAAATTCAATCTCTGCAGTATACGGTAAGTAAATTCTTTGTAGATTTTGATTGTTTTATTTCATTTTGATGCTAAATGTATTTTTTTTGGTTGAAATAGGGTTTTCTATTTATTTTTGTAGTAATATATGAAATCAAATTGAAATTTAGATTTGTTTTTTATTTAATCAGGCATGGCTGACAATAATGAAGAAAATAACCCTCCCGCACCACATAATGATCCCCAAAACAATCCCCTATCTCAAAACCCTCAATCTTTTGAAGATTTGATACAAGATAATTTGAACACAATACGAGGTTTCCAAAACACATATAATAATATATCTACATTAGGTCCCATGCTTGCCACATTAGATACTATTGTTGAAAATATTGACACAATCACATAGCAACATAATGCTGCTCTTCATTGGCATGATGATATGCACGCCCAATTTGATGACGAGCTTGACCATGATGGGATTGCGACCCTTAATATAAGTAAGGAAGATATAGCCTCTCTTTTTGTGAATCCTAAAACCGGATTACAAGTTGACCCCAAAAAGCCTAAATTATCAATAAAATGGTGCACAAATGAAGCAATGTGCACACACTTTTGGGATCATTGGTGGATGGTTTTTTATAAACCACCCCATAGAAATTTGGAGCTCCCTTTCTATTTCATAAAAAAATTGTATGCTGAGTTTGTGCTTGGTCACAATGTTAATTATTAGAGCATGAGGCCCAACATGGGCGTAGGTGGAGGAGCTCCTCAAACTAGGCCATTTATCCAGTGCAAAAAGGCCACTACCTTTGTCCCCCCACTGATGTCACACCCCCTCCTCGAGTGCAGCATCCCGATATGATTGTAGAGGATGCCTCACAGACTATTAGGGCCATTCATTTGTTGAGTGATCAGTTGATCATGCAAACCAGGTCAGTGTTGCCTCTTGGTGTGGATGATGCTGGTGCATCGACATCTCGTCGGAGTTCACATGTATGCCAGCCCCATATTTGCATTATATGCAAGAATATGTGCCTCGAACCACTTACTGATGCTGATACATATCAGTATGTTATTGATGAGGATGTAGGAGATGCAACTGTAGAGGCTGCAACACCTCATGGAGCATCTACATCTCATGAGAGTGCTCAGGAGGTGTATGCAGAGCCATGGACTCATGTTGATATGGTGAGAGTAAACATTATAAATAAATTTGTCACATGACTTATTTTATTCATTTATTTAGATTAGTTTTAATGATTGCATGTACTTATGTATATATATTTTTTCCATTTATGTTCAGTTGATGACATAGGAGGAGTTGAGATAGGTGGATGTTCCACAGCTTCAGCCATTTCATTTGGCCTTGATGCCTATACGGTATATTATAAATTATGTACCCATTAGATTTTTTTATATCATTTGGTGTACATGCTTAAATCTCTATCAATTAGAGAAATAAAACTCATACATTTACTAATATATTGTCATCTTATTGTACTCTTGCAGGCTACAACTGATGTCAGTGGGGGGCACGAGGGGGTTCCTTCATCAGGTGTTGACAAAGGAAAGGTAATTAATTGTTTAAGATTAATTATGCATGCATATGTATGGCACTTGTGTGTAGTAATAAATATTTTACTTGAATTTATTGCATAGGTTGTGGCTATCGATGATGTTCCAACATGGGTTCGGGAGCCTAGGCTGATAGGCATCTCGATTTGGAGTGATAGCCCGATTGTACGTAGACTTTTACATATTGTTATTTGTATTTTGTAACCAGGGTTGTTATGATGAAGTATATTTATATATAATTAACAATATTTTTACTCTCATAGGTTACTCCTAGTGTGAGGGAGGGCCCACCAGAATCTTTCATATCTTTGTTGACCCAACCCACTATTCCAGAGGAGGGATCACCAGATGTAAGTTCTAATTTTAGTTCAAATCATCCTATTTTGTAGATTTATTACTCTATGTTGCACCACTCTACTAATCTCATTATTGCAAATATATATTTATAGGTCAGAGTTGGTATTGTTGGCATGGTCCCTTCACTACCAAGGACTTATGTTAGGACACCTGATCATGGTAGGAGACCGAGAGGCTAGGTACAGATATTTTTATTCATTTATAATTTTAATTAAATTAGTGTTTGAATTATGAAGTAAGCAATCTAACTTGGGTTTGAACTCATTTTTTATGCAGGATCAATCAAAGCCAAACACTTCTTCAAAGAGGCTACATTTTGATGATCCCCCTACGACATAGGATGTAGTTTTAGTTTTGTGGTCATTTAGAGATGCCACTTGGCGCATTTTGAGATGGCATATATGCCACATTGTACACCTTGAAACATTGATTTTGTAGACATTTTGAAATGGCATGTGCCATATTTGTATATGGAGATACTTTTGATACATTTGATACTTTCTATATATAGAACATGTTCATTTTTATGTTATATTTGCGTCAATTTTTGTATACATATTTATTATTCATGTTTATGGAATTGAATGGTGAAGTTATATCTTGACTATGATTATCATTATGATTTAAATTATATCTTGTTGAAGTTACATTTTTTCTTCTTTACTTTGGAATACCCTGTTCATGGAGCTTATTATGTTTGAGGTTTAACTTGTATAGATTTCCTATGTTCTTATGTTTCATACCATTATATATACTCACTTGAGCCAATTAGTACTACATTGTTTCAATACTATGTATATACTCAATGTGTATATAACTCATCATATTGGGGTTTACTAAATCCACAGAGAAATGTAGCACTTGTGATGTTAGGTCACTTGGGTCAAGTGTGGTCATGAGCATTCCAGTGATTTCATGGGCAGAACGGGTGTGTCAGTGGTGTTTACCCGACCAACCAGAGCTGATGGAGTAGATGGTTCAATGCTAGGATAGATGGTTTGAAAGATATGTTAGGAATGGGAACACTGTGAGGGGGAGTGAATCAGTGTTCACTGAATTTTAACTTTTCACTTTAATCTTTATACTGAACTTAAATGCTTAAGTATTGAATTAAACATTCACATAAACATGAAACATGAAATCAACACATGACACCAATATGGTTACGGGGAAACCCAAATAGGTAAAAACCCCGGTGGGAATTGACACCCACTAATATTTTGTACTAGTGTTTTGTGATCCTTGTTAGAAGATCCTTAACCATGTTAGGAGTTGCTTTACAATGCTTTAAGTACAATAGACCTTGTTAAGGGTCAGACCTTATTAGGATTCTATTACAATATTCCTTGTTAGGGGAGTGGATGCACTGTCCTAGAGATCACTACTCAAGTGGTGAAGGCTACAACCTTCTGATCTCAGATACACACTATATCTGTAGGATGAACTGTCACTGTGACACTACTTGTCAGATCAGTTCCTTTGATGCACTGATGCTTTGACCTCTAGAAAATATCTAATAAATCTTATAGTGTCTTTTCACACTTATTCTTTTCTTATCACAACTCTCTATCAACTTCCATACCGAATACAATGGGCACATCTTATATTTATACACGCATACAAAATAAACAACTAGGTCGGCCCTTAAACCTATTACATACAACACTTCCAAATGAATTGGCTTAAGTGTATTTACAATCAAACATATATACATGTTAGAAACCTAATTACAATAGGTGCATAGCATTTACAACATTACAATATGGTCGCAACTGAAAATGATAATTGTCGGTTGCTTAATCTGTTCTTCACTAGCACACACTGGCTGTGCAACTTCAACGGACTATATCTTTCTCATACTTGCACATATGATCATGCGCTCATAGACTAAGCATGAATATAGTCTAACCAACTTAACTTCTAGGGCATATACCATAATTCTTCTATACACACGTGCGCCGATGCTCTGAGTTGTAGGAACTCTGTACACTATCCAGTCTTCAACACTTAACTAATTTCTAATCTTCTCATCAAGTGCATGGACTCCAAACTACTATATGACTTTGTTTCCATAATAAAAACACTATATCAAGTCATATACATCAATATAGCCAACTTTCCAACAATCTCCCCCTTTGTCATTCATGGCAACAAAAGAATATGGCCAAGTTGCTAACTGTTCTTAATACAAAAAACTTTTTGTCTTCTATACATATACTTATATCTCCCTATACATATTATGATCCATATTTATAAGCAACTCCCCCTTTCACATTAATGACAAAGGTGTTACAAAAACTATATCTATACATACTTACTGAGGGAAAACATCTGGATATGCTATCTTTAGGTTTTGGATCTCTTTCTTCTAGAATGTGATCAAAGAGTTTACTATCTGGAGATGGGCGCATAATGCATAATGCATCATGGTGGAATCAATCTCCTTGATGTTCTGATTTAGAATGTCTAATGAGGGTGCAAGAGCATTCCTCAACTGAGTCTGTCTAGCCCTTAACTTTGTCATCTCTTTTTTTGCCTTCTCAATTTTGTCTATCTGACTTTGGTAGACATTATTGCACATGTTCACATCTATGGATGTGTCTTTCATTGAACTCTTCACTTGCTCAATCATAGCTTCAGCCTCTTTTATTTTCTTGAAATGAGCATCGGTGAGCTTATCTTGATCCATGCATTCTGCAATGATTCTTCTTCCTTGATCTGTAAATTCTTTTAGGGATGCTTGACCAATCTTGAGGGAGCTGGGGTCAAGTGCAAAGTTACTGATCAATTCATTCAATCTCTTCTTCAGATACTTTTCTTCTGCAACTAGGGATGTAGATTCTTCAAGGCTTGATAAATTGCTTTTGAATTGTGAGATGACTATACTCACATCATCAACAGAGTGTATCTTTGACATTTTCTTGTCCTCTAGAAATAAATTGTTTAGAATGTTTACTGATTCTACTAGGAGGGGATTCCTCATTACTTGTTTTTCTTTGGCCTTCTCCATAGCTAAGACGCTGAACTTAATCAGGTCTTCTTCTCTCCATGAGTCCAAACTGGATGTGTCAGGTGTCAAACTTGACAACAATACTATTGAAGGAGTGATGGGAGTGATGTCCAACACTTCTTGCTCTACTAACATTTTATCCTTTTTCTTACTTTCTTTTACCTTTTCTTCTTCTTTCTTTTCTTCCTCTTTTTCTATTTTTTCTTTTTCTATTTCTTTTTCTTGTTCTTTCTTTTCTTCCATCTTTTCTTCTTCTTTGTCATCATCAATCAATGCTTCTTCTTGATGAGTGGGCGGTGTGTTGCTACATAACATTTCAGCTTCTTGTGTGCTCACAAAAGCTTCTTTAAACTTATCCAAGTCATTGTCTGTGGCCGCCATTGCAATCTCTAGATTGTCAATGAAGATTGTATCATCTTTTTGTGTATATGTTATGGGCGCAGACTTTACTACCTCTGTAGGTGTTACCACTGTAGGTTTTGAATCTTGAGGACTTGTAAATGGTATATTGGAGGTCTCTACAGCTTTGTCTTGCTCACTAGGTGCTTGAGTGATGGGCGAAGACTTAGGTTTCATGTGCTACTCTAAGAATACCTTCTCAAAGACCTTCTCTATTTCCTTACTTATCAACTCATAGTCTTTGTTCATAATGTGTAGTGTTCTCATCTTTTTTCTTAAGTGTGGCTTCACCAAATTCAATAGCAATGTCTTTTCTTCAATAGAACATACTGGAAGATTGGAATCAAGTATTTGTTCCCTGATTCTAAAGTCTTCTTCAGTGGCTTATCTCTTCAAGGTATCCATAATCTCCCATACCTTATCTGGGATAGCTGTCTTCAATTCAAGAACTGTCTTCTTGAATTTTATCATGTGTTTGATCAGCATCTCATAAATATCTAACTTATCAATTCATGATATTTGACATAAAACTTGGCTATCTGATCTAGCCTTCCTTCTACTACTCTAGTCCTTAACACTTGAAGACTAGGTATGAATCCTACTTTCGGAGGTGACTGCACATTTTTCAATTTGCTTCTTGTGGCTGCACTTATAGCTGAAGGGTGATTTTTGGTGGTTTGTTTTCTCCTCTTGGGCATCTTAGGAGATCCATCTGTGGATTCAATATCAACTGTAGCAGTGGGTGCGGGACCAATATCATCAATTTTACCCTGTTTATCCTTTGGATCATTAGTCTTTTCAATCTTTACCTTTTTCATCTCGGGATCATCAGAGTTAGCTTCCACTATGGATGCACTCTCAATTTCCAAAGTAATCTCTTCTTCCCTTGCTTTGTCTAGATCTGCTTGTGTTACTCCATGAATTCTGAGTATCTCAGACATAATCTTAGAGGCTTTCCCCTTAGTTGTGCTATTTAGTTTAGCATCTATCTCTCTTGTCTTCTCCTCATAAGTTCCTCATCTTGGCTCATTAGGGTCAGTAGGAGCTGAAAGCAATACTTGAGCATATGCTTCCAAAACTTGTTCTTCTACTTCATATCCAAGTGGATGAATCCACTTTGTTCTAGGTACAACTACCTCCATACATGTTGTATCTGTTTCAACCATAAAATAAATTGTATCCTTGTACTTTTCAATAATGTTTTTTGGAATTCTATACCTCATTTGCATCTTGACCCTGAAGGTCTTCAACTCCAATGTTATATAATCTCTCAATGTACTCTTAGTGGATTCTTTGTTAGATATCTGTGGCATGGTTGGAATGGACTTGTCCAAATACAAATCTAATACTTTCCCAACTATATGAAGGTACATGTAAATGATCAATGACCCAAACCTGAATATCTTGGTTTTGTCATTCTTGATTACCTTGATGTTATCAATCAACTATGCACGCAAGATCTCACACAAGTTGAACTCTGCATCTTCCTTTACAAGTCTAATGGCTGCTAGAATTGTGCCCGTAAACACACTATTCACCCTACTGGTGTGATGAAACCTATATCCAAGTATCATAGACATCAATTTGATGTCAGATTTCTCAATAGGCTCAATTATCATCCCACGCCTATCACTCCTTGACTTACAAGTTTTCTCAACAATTTTCCTAACATCCTTGCCTACTGGAAGGATGGCACCTGTCTTAGATAGGCCTGTCATCTCATATATCAAGTCACTGTTAATTTTGACCAGTACATCACCTATCCAAAATAGGTCATCATAAATTCTACTCAAAAGTATTTTAATCCATTCTGTCTCATAGAATTCATATGTCGTAGCACACTCTACTATGGGGTGTGTTGGTTCCTAGATAAGATTTTATACTCCATGAGATACCAATATGCTTATGACTAATGTTAAGGAGAGGTTAATTCCAAATATGAGAAATCTATAAGCAACTGGACCAACTAGAGGGACAAGACTGCACTCTTCACTTCTAGCTCTGCAAAACCAAGGTGGGTATACCCGATCCAATAGATTCAACTCTACTCCTTACTCAATACTAGATCTTACAACAGATGACAATGAGAAAGTACTAAATAACAACATATTATTCATTGACTTTCCATCACTGGGTAGGACAACTGATACCCAAAAACATAAAACTGAAAAGATAGAAAGGATAGAAAGGATTTAAATTTGAGTTCTTGCAGAATGTAAACAACCATGCCAAACTTGCATCAGTATAGGAGATACTAATTTCTGATCAGTGCCTTGTCCATTGGGCAATAGAATCCAAAATAGATACAGAATACAAGAACAACTACTAAATTCATCAGAGAATCCAAGCCATAAACATAGTTAAACATCTCTTACACTAACAAATATCCTTCCTGATTGAACCAAATGAATCTATGCTTCACTCAAAGACTTTTAACCTAATCCTAGATCAAGGCTAAGAGATAAAACATATACACTAGTAACCTAATGCAATGAGTTGGAAAACTCAGAATTCACCAAGAACAACTAAAGGAGAGATCCAAGAATGAGAAACTATATTAAGTATGTGGACTCAAATCCCTGTATTTCAAACTGATTCAGTAATACCATAGACAATATGCAAAAGATACAGAAGGTTTCTCCCTCGTATTGATACAACTAGCAAGAAATGTTACAATTTGGACTTAGGATACACACTTAGCTTTTCAGCTTCCTATGTCAAGAATTTCAAGCCAGCCCTTCTAAATGATCATAAAATTCCTTTTGTAAGAACAAGGATGCAACAAGAAAATATCATTTAGGGCATTTTTAGGGCAACACAGTCAACCCTAAGACTCACAAAAATATCTCAGATAAATATGATACAATTTTATTCTAGAACAACTTTCTACAAAATATCTCATCCTCACCTAAATTCAATCCTAGAATACAAAGTTCATTATTCCTTCTTTCCACTTGACCAAATCTGATTTTCAACATTTGTATTGCAATCCTCATTTCGTGCCAATTCCATCAATATATTATATGCCCATATTCGGACAAAAATCAAGTCTACAAGCATCTTTTTAAATCCATGAGCAACTGTAATCTTTTAATTTCAAATTTCTCATAGTTTGAACTTTTATCAAACTTTTAAATCTTTTGCACAAACTTTAAATTTTGAGGTGGGCCTCCATGTGCCACGTGGCACCACTGGATTGGTTCAGCCGACCACCTCATCACCCTGTCAGACCTCTGCAATTATCTTATGCCACTTGTCACACTTCTATTTGCTTGTATTGTTGACTGGGCGTCCACCTGGGCACTGAATTGCACCACTTTGTCACGTCACCGGGTGCCACATGTCATCCTCTTGCTGATCCGTGAAGGTTAACTCTCGTGCATCTTCATCTTGCGCCATAGCGACCACCATCGAATTGGCACACATCCCAATGCATCAGATTTGTAGTTCAACATTTCATCAAAATTTATTTACCTGCAATGCGGGGCCCACTTGCTAAGTCATTGTCCACCTAAGCACCTCGGTCCTCATGCATGCATGAGCAACCCTCCAACTGGGTGTCTGCCTTAGACATTACTCTATTGTGTGCTATTTGTTATAAACCTTTTGTTCTCCTCTAGCGGCATCAATGTGGGATTAATTTCCAATTGATTATTAATAAATTTCATTCAAAATAAGTCTTTATGTGCGCCAGCTGGCTGGCCCCACACAAAGCCTTCACTCTCTTCCTTTCCACTTACTCTTTACCAATCATCCAAGCTTTGCTTGTTTTAAACACTTTATGCATATGTGGGTTGATGAATGTGGGACAAAGCCTCAATACACAGTCCTATTTTCTGGACACCTCCCACCATGCTTGCACACAAACCTTTCTTACTTCTTCCACTTTGGCCTATAAATAGCACAACCAAGTGGTTACGTCTAGCACTTGGAAGCACACAACACTCTCAAAGGTGCATCCAATACTTTTCAATATTTGTGTAGCCAGTATATTTATAAAACATGTGCAGCCTTCATCCCATGCTTGGTGTGTATATTTCTTTTCATTGGTGCAAAGCATTTGGAAAAATATGTAGCCTTAAATCTGGTGTGTTTATATTACTTCTCATTTAATCCGATATGCCCAGCTCTTGATATCTTGCGCATCACCACACAATGTACAGTGCATACTTTTGGATAGTGCCAGCATATAAAGAGCTCTCTTCTTCTACATGCTTTGCTCATAAGAAATGGAGAAAGTATTTGTGTGTGAGACAAACACATTCCTCAACAATCTTGCAGCTTTTAACAAATTTGGTGTATGCTCTGCCTGCAAACAAACTTGTAGTCCCAAAACTTGCATATGCACAACATGAAGGGTGTTTCACATTGTTTAAAAGAAACTTTGAAGTTCATTATGAAATGTGAAGCATGCAGCCCAAAGAAAAGTATGTATGCACAATGAGAACTTGGGAAAACTTTACTTAGCACTTTGTACCCTTCATTGCTTGCAACCTTCATTCCGTTCGTAGTCAAAGATATATGAAAGGCACATGTAGTCACCAGAGAGCAAGTACCAAAATAAAAGGGAAACACACATGCACAAAATCACTCATGGAAACAAAGAAATCATGCACCCACCAAGCAGAAAAGAACTCACCAGTAGTGCATAAATAGACATCATGCTTTCAATTCCAATCGGAAGAAAATAGAGTAATTTCACTGTGCAAAAACCAAGAAGTCTGGAGCCTTGAAACCTTCAAAAAGTTTATGATAATTTAAATAATCAATTGGGTCATCTTTAGATTCTAAGTAACCCACCAAATTTTAGTACTTCCTTTGTAAAATGGCCTATTCTGGCTTGTTCAGCAAACATAAAATAATTGTTGTAAACTATCTCAGAAGGAGATGAATGAAAAATATCAAATGGCAAGCTGAGAGCAAGCCACTGAATCCGGCAGTAGCCTCATATACAAGGAATGCAATGAAACAATCCTCAACTGGAGATGAGCATCTGGTAAAAAGCTATGAATTTAAGAAAATGGCTACTTTAGAGAATTATGCTATCTGCACTTTCATCATTATAAAAAACCTTTTTTGTCCTGATGCAAACCTGTCAAACGGAACCTTCATAACATGAAATCCTGGTTAAGTGATCATTATCATATGTATAAAACAAGGTTTTGATCAGATCCGATAAAAAGTCAACTGGCTATCAAGAATTAATCTCCAAAGTTGTGCCTTCAGAACACCCTGAACTGAAAGATAGTGAAACTGTAGAAGTCGGGCTTGGAATTGATCAAGCAAAGCAATCAATCGGACTCGTCATAATCTGAAACTTATCATGAAGAATCACTTTCATGTCTACATTATGGATCAACCTTCAATTATGCTTGACCTCGAACCGGGTGCAAATGACAAGATCCCAAAGTGAGCTACTCAGAAAACTAAACTATGCATTGCTGAAGAAACTTAGCAATCTACAAACTGAATGGCTATGGTAAACATGTCAAACGGGCACATTGGGGGCTAAAAATTGACAAGATGACTCATTCCCATGCCTACAACATCATGCAACAACCAACACATCTTGATCAATCACATGGCACTTAATGCACTCATCCGAACAGGGCCTTCGACTAAATTGTGCAATTGATCTCCATTAAAATGTTAGAAATTGGAAATGGAATCAGATTAGAAATTTACCCAAATAGATTTATCATGGCCTAAAAATTTCTATAGTAGCACTTTGTCATGATTACAATACAACACCACATTCCTTTCATCATGACCACTGACCAGGTGTTAGATGCAAGCCTTCGAAGTAGGTCATTCAGTGAAAACCAAACAGAAAGCAAAGTGTTAATTTGTGCACATGCCTTCGAATGGGTACACCCAAAACCTATCAGAACTGAAATCTGAAAGTTGTAACCAACTGTATATGCCAAATGAAAAGTGAGGAATACATGTCCCAAGCATTATGCCATGAAAATTCAACAGGCCTATCCTTATGTACACTTGAAACTAGGTCTTTTTTAACTGTTTTTTGAAGCACTGAACTTTGCCTTAGAGGAAAATCTCTGAATATAGGCTTGAAACTATCTGGATTTTTTAGAGCACCAACAGGGTGATCATTCCACTTCGCATATTCATCCAGGAAGGTTTTGTCTAGTTTTAACATTGTTTCCATGTGCGCCCTTAACCTATCCAATCCAACTGGTTCCTTCTTGTAATAAATGTAAGCCCTAAGGTCTTCCACATGCATAACGCCCATAGGTGTGCGGGAGAATGCTCCCTTTAAGTCATCTAGGGTAGACTTAAATGGATTCTTCTTAAAGACATATCTTTTCTTTTCTGCAACATCAAAAACTATGGGAGTGGCCATCACTTGTTTTATTGCTTTCCAATTGTACTCTGAGATAATTCGAAGACTTTTGAATCGGCATGGCAAGCTAGGGTTTCTGAAACAGATTAGGTGTACTACAAATCACTGATAGACCAATTTGCAAGTCTTCACAATAGCTTCTAAGGCTCTTTCTACTCTCCTATCACTCTGAATTTGAATGCAATGAGTAATCAAACAACTTTTTGAGTACTTAAAGTAAAAATTCCACCATTAATGCTTGCCGCATAAACCAGGCTGTCACTTAAACATTTCCAACTTTTTTCTCTATTAAGAATCAGTATGTGTACTCTTGCACAAAGGCTCCTTTATATTCCAAAAGCTTAAGTCCAAAGGCGCATACTTTGAGAGTGAGTATACCATCCACGCAGGGGTCTAGAGCTAAATTAGCTCCCCCTATGACCCTAAGGGCCATTCATCTAGATGTAGAGGGTGCATCCACTGTGGATGCATCCAATACATATTCATCAGTCTTGTCCTTCTTTTTCTCTGACCAAATCAAGCTCTCATCATCTGAGGCTTTGACAAAATTAACTTCTCCTTCAGGATCCAATACTAATTCTTCGGCCTTTTTAGGGCTTTCCTGACCTTGCGTCCTTGATCTACAGAACTTTGAGATATGTCCAGCCTTGTTACAAGAGTGACACATGACTGGAGGTCTTATATTCCTCGGCGCATTGACATGAGTCACCATTTTACATTGTCTAGCTAAGTGACCATTATAGTTACATATCTGACATGTAACATTATGAGAACTTCTTACATTTGTCTGATTCTGATTTCTCTGATCATGCTAAATCTTGTTCTTCTTACTAGTCTTGCAATGCATAGCTCTATGACCAAATTTATTGCATGAATAACAGTAACCATTAAAAGGTCTTACCTCTATATAGTTCCTTGCAATGTGTCCATGCTTGTTACATGCAAAACAAGTGTGGTCTATAGGCTTGCACTCATTCTTAGGTGGTTCACCATTATCTTTGGTTTGATCTTCAGTCTCCTTAGCATTAGTAGAGTCCTTTTGTGAATCCTTTCTTGCTCGCATGTTGTCAATCTAATTTTGTGCTTCGTTGTATCCATATAACCCGTGTCTCCTTTGGCTCTCCTTGCATACAACTGATATTCTATCAAATCAGAACTAGTGTGCAATTTGTCAATATGATTCTTTGCTTCTTTCAATTCAGACTCCAAGCTTTCTTTGCTATTCCTTAGCTCCAAGATTTCCATGTTTGCTTGCCTTAGTTCTTCATTGAGTTGAAGGTTCTCTTTGATTTGTTCATTGTAGACTTCCTGATTGTTAGTCAGTTTATCATCAAACTCTTCAAGTTGTTCTTTTAAGGATTTATTTTCTTCATTTATCTTCTTGACTTTTGCTCCTAGATCACTATTAGAGCATTCTTTTAAATCCTTTCTTAGTCTTTTGATAACTAATTGAGCATCACTGACCTTTTCCTTTATTTCTTCAATTTCTCTTTCTGATTTGTCCAGGTCTTCAAGAGTAGCTTCAAGATTTCTTTTCATATGTTTCATTTCTTCTTTTTCCATGATCTCCTCAAGTGGTTAAACTTCTTTGCTAAGGACCAAGGCTCTGATTTCAATGGTTAGGAATGGGAACACTGAGAGGGGGGGGGGGGGGGTGAATCAGTGTTCACTGAATTTTAACTTTTCACTTTAATCTTTATACTAAACTCAAATGCTTAATTACTAAATTAAGCATTCACATAAACATGAAACATGAAATCAACACATGACACCAATATGGTTACGGGGAAACCCAAATAGGTAAAAACCCCGGTGGGAATTGACACCCACTAATATTCTGTACTAATGTTTTGTGATCCTTGTTAGAACATCCTTAACCCTATTAGGAGTTGCTTTACAATGCTTTAAGTACAGTAGACCTTGTCAAGAGTCAGACCCTATTAGGATTCTTTTACAATATTCCCTATTATGGGAGTGGACACACTGTACTAGAGCTCACTGCTTAAGTGGTGAAGGCTACAACCTTCCGATCTCAGATATACACTATATCTGTAGGATGAATTGTCACTATGACATTGCTTGTTAGATCAGTTCCTTTGATGCGTTGATTCTTTGACCTCTAGAAAAGCTCTAATACATCTTATAGTGTCTTTGCACACTTCTTCTCTTCTTATCACAACTCTCTATCAACTTCCATACCGAATACAATGGGCGCATCTTATATTTATACATGCATACAAAATAAACAACTAGGTCAGCCCTTAAATCTATTACATATAATGCTTCCAAATGAATTAGCTTAAGCGTGTTTACAATAAAACATATATACATGTTGAAAACCTAATTAAAATAGGTGCATAGCCTTTACAACATTACAATGTGGTCGCAACTCAAAATGATAACTGTCGGTTGCTTACTCTGTTCTTCACTGGCACACACTGGCTGTGCAACTTCAACTGATTGTATCTTTCGCATACTTGTACATATGATCATGCGCTCATAGACTAAGCATGAATATAGTCTAACAAACTTAACTTCTAGGGTGCATACCATAATTCTTCTGTACGCATGTGCGCTGATGCTCTGAGCTGCGGGAACTCTGTACACTATCCAGTCTTCAACACTTAACTGATTTCTAATCTTCTCATCAAGTGCACTGACTCTAAACTGCTATATGACTTTGTTTCAATAATGACAACACTATATCAAGTCATATACATTAGTATAGCCAACTTTCCAACAAGATACACTGCTAAGCTACTTTTAATTGACCCTCACTGCAAGTTTTGGCATCAACTGAGATCACCTTGCCAAATGCAAATGAAGTCAAATCGCCCAAAACTGAGAGAGGTTATTGTAGAGCTCAGTATCATGATCCCATAGCCCCTGATGGTTTTTCAATACCTCCCACGAGGTTTGAGGTATGAGCCTCAGAAGATCACTGCCCAATCATGTTTAGTGCACCTTGGGGTCACTTGGGTCGAGCGTGGTCGGGAGCATTCCAGTGACTCTGTGGGTAGAATGGGGTTGTTAGTGGCATTTAGACAGCCAAACGGAGCTGATGGATCAGACGGTTTGATGCCAGGATGGACGGTTTGAAAGATACATTGCTAAGCTACTTTCAACTGACCCTCACTGCAGGTTTTGGCATTAACTGAGATCGCCTTGCACAATGCAAACAAAGTCAAATCACCCAAAACTGAAAGAGTTTATTGTAGACCTTAGAATCATGATCATGTAGCCCTTGATGGTTTTTTGATACCTCTCATGAGGTCTGAGATACGAGCCTCAGAAGATCACTGCCCAATCATGCTTAGTGCACCTTGGGGTCACTTGGGTCGAGTGTGGTCATGAGCATTCCAGTGACTCCGTGGGTGGAATTTCATTGTCAGTGGCATTTATCCAGCCAACCAGAACTGATGGAGCAAATGGTATGATGCCAGGACAAATGGTTGAAAGATACACTGCTGAGCTACTTTCAACTGACCCTCACTCTAAGTTTTGGCATCGATTGAGATCACCTTTCCAAATGCAAATGAAGTCAAATCACCCAAACTTAAGAGAGGTTATTGTAGACCTTAGAATAATGATCCCATAGCCCCTGACAGTTTGTCAATACATCTCATGAGGTCTGAGATATGAGCCTCAGAAGATCGTTGCCCAATCATGCTTAGTGCACCTTGGGGTCACTTGGGTCAAGCATGGTCGCGAGTGTTCTAGTGACTCCATGGGTGGAATGATGTTGTCAGTGGTGTTTACCCAGCCAACTAGAGCCAATGGAGCAGATGGTTCAATGCTAGGATGGATGGTTTGAAAGATACACTGCTAAGCTACTTTCAACTGACCCTCACTGTAGGTTTTGGCATCGATTGAGATCACCTTGCCAAATGCAAATGAAGTCAAATCATGCAAAACCAATAGAGGTTACTGTAGAAATCAAAATCATGATCCTATAGCCCCTCATGGTTTGTCGATACCTCTCATGAAGTCTGAGATATGAGCCTCGGAAGATCGCTGCCCAATCGTGCTTAGTGCACCTTGGGGTCACTTGGGTTGAGCATGGTCATGAGTATTCTAGTGACTCTATGGGTGGAATGGGGTTGTCAATGGTGTTTACCCGGCCAAGAAAAGCTGATGGAGCAAACGGTTCGATGCCAGGATAGCCGGTTTGAAAGATACACTGTTGAGCTACTTTCAACTCACCCTCACTACAAGTTTTGGCATTGACTAAGATCGCCTTTCCAAATGAAAATGAAGTCAAATTGCCAAAAATTGAGAGAGTTTATTTTAGACCTCAGAATCACGAACCCGTAGCCCCTGATGGTTTGTGTATACCTCTCACGAGGTCCAAGATATGAGCCTCAAAAGATCGCTACCCAATCGTGCTTAGTGCACCTTGGGGTCACTTGGGTCGAGCATGATCGTGAGCATTCCAATGACTCTGTGGGTGGAAAGAGCTTGTCAGTGGCGTTTACCCAGCCAAACAAAGCCCATGGAGTAGACGGTTTGATGCCAGGACAGATGGTTTGAAAGATACACTACTGAGCTACTTTCAACTGACCCTCACTGCAGGTTTTGGAATCAACTAAGATCACCTTGCCAAATGAAAATGAAGTCAAATCACCCAAAACTGAGAGAGGTTATTGTAGACCTTAGAATCATGATCATGTAGCCCTTGATAGTTTGTCAATACCTCTCACGAGGTCCAAGATACGAGCCTCAAAAGATCACTTCCTAATCATGCTTAGTGCACCTTAGGGTCACTTGGTTCGAGCATGGTCATGAGCGTTCTAGTGACTCCATGGGTTGAACAGGGTTTTCAGTGGCATTTTCCCAGCCAACCAAAGCCGATGGAGTAGATGGTTCAATGCCAGCATAGATGGTTTGAAAGATACACTATTGAGCTACTTTTAACTGACCCTCACTACAAGTTTTGGCATTGACTGAGATCACCTTGCCAAATGCAAACAAAGTTGATTCATCCAAAATAGAGAGAGATTATTGTAGACCTCGGAATCAAGATCCCATAGCCCCTGACGGTTTGTCGATACCTGTCATGAGGTCTGACATACGAGCCTTGAAAGATCACTTCCCAATCGTGCTTAGTGCACCTATGGGTCACTTGGGTCGAGCATGGTCGTGAGCATTCTAGTGACTCCATTGGTGGAACAAGGTTGTTAGTGGCATTTACCCAGCCAACCAGAGCTGATGGAGCAGACGGTTTGATGCCAGGATGGATGGTTTGAAAGATACACTGCTGAGCTACTTTCAACTGACCCTCACTATAGGTTTTGGCATTTACTGAGATCACCTTGCCAAATGAAAATGAAGTCGAATCACCCAAAACCAAGAGAATTTATTGTAGACCTCAGAATCATGATCTTGTAGCCCCTAACAGTTTTTCAATACCTCTCACGAGGTCTGAGATACAAGCCTTGAAAGATCTTTGCCCAATCATGCTTAGTGCACCTTGGGGTCACTTGGGTCAAGCGTGGTCACGAGCGTTCCAGTGACTCTGTCGGCGGAATGGGGTTGTCAATGGTGCTTACTCGGCCAACCAGAGCTGATGGAGTAGATGGTTCGATACTAGGATAGACGGTTTGAAAGATACAATACTAAGCTACTTTCAACTGACCCTCACTCCAAGTTTTGGCATCAACTGAGATCACCTTTCCAAATGCAAATGAAGTCTGAGATAAAATTAGAAATGAGGACCATTGATACTTGTGACTATGCCTTGCATACTTGTAACAAAGATTTGTCTTGAAATCTGAGATAAAATCAGCAACATTGTATTCTTTTGCAACTAACTCACATCTAGAGCCTTCACCTCCACTCTTCAATGTATATTTCACTATTTCATATACCTTTTTTTGGACGAGTGTCTTTCCAAAATTGTGTTCCAAACCCTCATGAAAACATGTTCTAAACATGGACAACCCACCACATTCTAAGCACTTGGCATTTAAGCAATCTTTTTTATAAAATAAACAACCATAATCTCTATGACATAAAAATTGATCTAGCAAGTCTCTTGATCATTTGGGAAGACCACTTGCACCACAATCCTCTAGCATTTCATTAGTATGCAAAGTAGAATGAATGGACTGTAATAATTGATGATGCATTGAAAACTCAACATGATATTTGCAGCAACATGTATTCTGAAAGTTAAGGGGTACACAATAAAATGGCTTCATGAATTCAAAAGACCTTTGTGATATTTTCAATGTTGGATGTGTCTCACAAATTTTTTTATATGAAATTGTTTGACTTACCTCCACATAATGTTTAGGATGTGGAGTGTGGTCTTGATTTCCAACTCTCAACTTCAAGACATCCTTCACATTTGGTGACACTCTTGAGTTAGCATCCCAAAATTATTGAATTTCATCCTTGACAAAACCTGTTAGCTTCTTATCGAAACAGGAAAGTCTCCCACCATAAGCCCATGTATCAATTTGAAGCGGATCATCAAGTCTTTCTCTTCTTGCAAGTGCTCTACCCAAAGTTTTACGTTCTATATTGAAGTCAACACAAGTTTGTCTCATCAAACGAGCCTTTCTCAACTAATGACTTACTAAGGAGGTTGTAATAACCCTCTGAGAAACTCTCTTGTCTTTTTCTCTACTAGTCTTCCCAATGATATTGAGAGCACTAAAAAGATTCTTCACAACAATGGCATTTCTCTCCATTTTCTTATTCACATGAATCTTCAATTTCACAAGCACAGGTCTCATCTTTTGTATCTTTAACAACTACACAAAAATTTGACATTGCTCAACCAATGTCTTGTTTCCAAAACATTGATCATAAAGTCTTGAAGCCCACAACCTAATGGTTCTATGTGACCTCTTTCCTTCCCAATTATTCATAATATTCTCCTCAATTTCAATTAACCATTTAGGTGTTCTTGAAAGCCCCAAATTTGAAGATTGATTATCTTTATTGCAAGGGACTTCATTTCGCATATAATTTAGAGATGTGTAACGTTCATGTGGTTCTTGTGCAACATTTTCATTCCCCAAGTCTACATTTTCAATCTCCATCTAGTGTAAATTTTCATCTTCATTTCATTCATTGTCATTCACCAAATCTACGTTTTCATTCACAAAATTAATTTCCATATTATTTTAAAATTCAACATCCTCTTCACTTGCAACTACATCAGGGTCACCTTGATTAATGTTTAACATACCTTCTCTCCTTCTTCGGTGATTTTCCCTATCTTTTTCCCTATATGCTTGAATTTATTCATTTGTCACCTTCCTCTTCTATTTAGCCTTTCAATGAATCCTCCTTCCCATGCTGAGACCACAAGTTGACAAAAAACAGAAAATGGGCCCCAATTCATGTTTTTTCCCTCCAACCCATGAAAAAGTCTTAAATCCTGTGCTTCTCTGCTCAGTGGGGATAGGGAATATTTTGGTCAAATATGACCAGTCGAAAATCGGGTACTCGATATTTCTAGGCAGATGAAAAAAAGGGCGGGAGCAAATGAAAAAATTGAACTTTTACATATAAAATGGGGTATATAATATATATATATATATAATGTATATTATATATATATTAATGTATATAATATATATATATATATATATGTATATATGTATATATGTATATACATATATATATATACATATACATATACATATATCTATATATATATACATACATACATACATATATACATACATATATATATATACATATATACATATATATATATATATATATATATATATATATATATATATATATATATGTATGTATATGTATATATATATATATATATATATATATACATATATGTATATATATACATATACATATATGTATATATACATATACATATATATATAGAATATATTATATATATATTAATGTATTATATACTAATGTATTCTATATTAATGTATAATATATATATATATATATATATATATATATATATATATATATATATATATATATATATATATATATATATATATATATATATATATATATATATATATATATATATATATATATTAATGTATTATATACTAATGTATATAATATAGATAATGTATTCTATATTAATGTATATATATATATATATATATAATGTATTCGACTCCTTCTAATGTCTGTGGTTTGACTATACTGAATAAGTCCCCATGACCCCTTTTGACACATTTGAATGCTCAAGTGTGTTTGAAGGGGTCATAGGACCCCTTAAGACACACTTGAGCATTCTAATGTGTCCATAGGGGTCATGCAGACTTCCTAGGGGTCCTAACCTATGATAAGGCATACTAGGACCCCTAGGAAGTCCCCATGAACCCATTTGACACATATGAATGCTCAAGTGTGTTCGAAGGGGTCATAGGACCCCTTAAGACACACTTGATCATTCCAATGTGTTCATAGGGGTCATGCAAACTTTCTAGGGGTCCTAACATGTGATAAGGTGTACTAGGACCCCTAGGAAGTCCCCACGACCCCATTTAATACATTTGAATGCTCAAGTGTGTCTCAAGGGGTCGTAGGATCAATTAAGACACACTTGAGCATTCTAATGTGTCCATAGGGGTCATGCGGACTTCCTAGGGGTCCTAACGGGTGATAAGGTGTACTAGAACCCCTAGGAAGTCCCCATGACCCCTTTTGACACATTTGAATGCTCAAGTGTGCTCGAAGGGGTCGTAGGAGCCCTTAAGACACACTTGATGTGTCTAATGTGTCCATAGGGGTCATGCAGATTTCCTAGGGGTCCTAACCAATGATAAGGTGTACTAGGACCCCTAGGAAGTCCCCATGACCCTTATAGACACATTGGAATGCTCAAGTGTGTCTTAAGGGGTTGTAGGACACCTTAAGACACACTTGAGCATTCCAATGTGTCTATAGGGGTACTACCCCTTAAGACACACTTGAGCATTCCAATGTGTCTATAGGGGTCATGGGGACTTCATAGGGGTCCTAACATGTGATAAGGCATACTAGGACCCCTAAGAAGTCTCCATGACCCCTTTTGACATGTTTGAATGCTTAAGTGTGTCCGAAGGGGTTGTAGAACCCCTTAAGACACATTTGATCATTGCAATGTGTCCATAGGGGTCATCCAGACTTCCTAGGGGTCCTAACACAAGATAAGGTGTACTAGGACCCCTAAGTAGTCCCCATGACCCATTTTGACACATTTGAACACTCAAATGTGTTTGAAGGTGTTTTACGACCCCTTAAGGCACACTTGAGCATTCCAATGTGTCCATAGGGGTCATTGGGACTTCCTAGGGGTCCTAACATATGATAAGGTGTACTAGGACCCCTATGAAGTCCCGATGACCCCTTTTGACACGTTTGAATGCTCAAGTATATCTAAAAGGGTTGTAGGAAACCTTAAGACACACTTGATGTGTCTAATTTGTCCATAGGGGTCATGCAGACTTCCTAGGTGTCCTAACACATGATAAGGTGTACTAGGACACCTAGGAAGTCCCCATGACCCCATTTGACACATTTGAATTCTCAAGTGTGTTCAAAGGGGTCATAGGACCCATTAAGACACACTTGAGTATTCCAATGTGTCTATAGGGGTCATGGGGACTTCCTAAGGTTCCTAACATGTGATAAGGCTTACTAGGACCCCTAGGAAGTCCCCATGACCCCTTTTGACACATTTGAATGCTCAAGTGTATCTGAAGGGGTCGTAGGACCCCTTAAGACATAATTGAGCATTCCAATGTGTCCATAGGGGTCATGGAGACATCCAAGGGGTCCTAACACATGATAAGGCATACTGGGACCCCTAGGAAGTCCCCATGACCACTTTTGACACATTTGAATGCTCAAGTGTTCCCAAAGGGGTCATAAGTCCCCTTAAGACATACTTGAGCATTCCAATGTGTCCATAGGGGTTATGTGGACTTCCTAGGGGTCCTAATGCATGATAAGGCATACTAGGACCCCTAGGAAGTACCCATGACTCTTTTTGAAATAGTTGATTGCTGAAGTGTGTCCAAAGGAGTTGTAGGACCCCTTAAGACACACTTGAGCATTCCAATGTGTCCATAGGGTTCATGTGAACTTCATAGGGGTCCTAACATGTGATAACGCGTACTGGGACCCCTAGGAAGTCCCCATGACCCGTTTTGACATATTTTAATACTCAAGTGTGTCCGAAGGGGTCGTAGGATCCATTAGGACACACTTGACATGTCTAATGTGTCCATAGGGGTCATGCGGACTTCCTAGGGGTCCTAATTTGTGATAAGGCATACTAGGACCCCTAGGAAGTCCCCATGACCCCTTTTGACACATTTGAACACTCAAGTGTGTTCGAAGGGGTCATAGAACCCCTTAAGACACACTTGAGCATTCCAATGTGTCCATAGGGTTGATGGGGACTTCCTAGGGGTCCTAATGTGTGATAAGGTGTACTAGAACCCCTAAGAAGTCCTATGACTCCTTTTGACACATTTGAATGCTCAAGTGTGTTTGAAGGGGTTGTAGGACCCCTTAAGACATACCTGATCATTCAAATGTGTCCATAGAGGTCATGCAGACTTCCTAGGGGTCCTAACATGTGATAAGACATACTAGGACCCCTAGGAAGTCCCCATGACCTCTTTTGACACATTTGAATGCTCAAATGTGTCTGAAGGAGTGGTAGGACCCTTTAAGACACAATTGAGCATTCTAATGTGTCCATAGTGGTCATGCAGACTTCCTAGGGGTCCTAACCTATGATAAGGCATACAAGGACCCCTAGGAAGTCCCCATGAACCCATTTGACACATTTGAATGCTCAAGTGTGTTTGAAGGGGTCATAGGACCCCTTAAGAAACACTTGATCATTCCAATGTGTTCATAGGGGTCATGCAGACTTTCTAGGGGTCCTGACATGTGATAAGGCGTACTAGGACCCCTAGGAAGTCTCCACCACCCCATTTAATATATTTGAATACTCAAGTGTGTCCGAAGGGGTCGTAGGATCAATTAAGACACACTTGAGCATTCTAATGTGTCCATAGGGGTCATGCGGACTTCCTAGGGGTCCTAACGGGTGATAAGGTGTACTAGAACCCCTAGGAAGTCCCCATGACACCTTTTGACACATTTGAATGCTCAGGTGTGCTCGAAGGGGTTGTAGGAGCCCTTAAGACACACTTGATGTGTCTAATGTGTCGATAGGGGTCATGCAGATTTCTTAGGGGTCCTAACCTATGATAAAGTGTACTAGGACCCCTAGGAAGTCCCCATGACCCCTATAGACACATTGGAATACTCAAGTGTGTCTTAAGGGGTTGTAGGACACCTTAAGACACACTTGAGCATTCCAATGTGTCTATAGGGGTACTACCCCTTAAGACACACTTGAGCATTCCAATGTGTCTATAGGGGTCATGGGGACTTTGTAGGGGTCCTAAAATGTGATAAGGCATACTAGGACCCCTAGGAAGTCTCCATGACCCCTTTTGACATGTTTGAATGCTCAATTGTGTTCGAAGGGGTTGTAGGACCCCTTAAGACACATTTGATCATTGCAATGTGTCCATAGGGATCATGCAGACTTATTAGGGATCTTAACATGAGATAAGGTGTACTAGGACCCCTAAGCAGTCCCCATGACCCATTTTGACACATTTGAACACTCAAATGTGTCTGAAGGAGTTGTACAACCCTTTAAGGCACACTTGAGCATTCCAATGTGTCCATAAGGGTCATTGGGACTTCCTAGAGGTCCTAACACATGATAAGGCGTACTAGGACCCCTATGAAGTCCGGATGACCCCTTTTGACACATTTGAATACTCAAGTATGTCCGAAAGGTTTGTAGGAAACCTTAAGACACACTTGATGTGTCTAATGTGTCCATAGGGGTCATGAAGACTTCCTATGGGTCCTAACACATGATAAGGTGTACTAGGACACCTAGGAAGTCCCCATGACCCCATTTGACACATTTGAAAGCTCAAGTGTGTTCAAAGGGGTCTTAGGACCCCTTAAGACACACTTGAGCATTCCAATGTGTCTATAGGGGTCATGGGGACTTCCTAGGGTTCCTAACATGTGATAAGGCTTACTAGGACCCCTAGGAAGTCCCCATGACCCCTTTTGACACATTTGAATGCTCAAGTGTATCTGAAGGGGTCGTAGGACCCCTTAAGACATAATTGAGCATTCCAATGTGTCCATAGGGGTCATGGGGACATCCAAGGGGTCCTAACACATGATAAGGCATACTGGAACCCCTAGGAAGTCCCCATGACCACTTTTGACACATTTGAATGCTCAAGTGTTCCCAAAGGGGTCGTAAGTCCCCTTAAGACATACTTGAGCATTCCAATGTGTCCATAGGGGTTATGTGGACTTCCTAGGGGTCCTAATGCATGATAAGGCATACTAGGACCCCTAGGAATTCCCCATGACCCTTTTTGAAATAGTTGATTGATGAAGTGTGTCCAAAGGAGTTGTAGGACCCCTTAAGACACACTTGAGCATTCCAATGTGTCCATAGGGTTCATGTGAACTTCATAGGGGTCCTAACATGTGATAACACGTACTGGGACCCCTAGGAAGTCCCCATGACCCCTTTTGACAGATTTGAATACTCAAGTGTGTCCAAAGGGGTCGTAGGATCCCTTAGGACACACTTGATGTGTCCAATGTGTCCATAGGCATCATGCGGACTTCCTAGGGGTCCTAACATGTGACAAGGCATACTAGGACCCCTATGAAGTCCCCATGACCCCTTTTGACACATTTGATCACTTAAGTGTGTACAAAGGGTTCTAGAACCCCTTAAGACACACTTGAGCATTCTAATGTGTCCATAGGGTTCATGGGGACTTCCTAGGGGTCCTAATGCATGATAAGGTGTACTAGAACCCCTAAGAAGTCCCATGACTCTTTTTGACACATTTGAACACTCAAGTGTGTCTAAGGGGGTCATAGGACCCCTTAAGACATACTTAATCATTTAAATGTGTCCATAGGGGGCATGCAGACTTCCTAGGGGTCCTAACATGTGATAAGGCATACTAGGACCCATAGGAAGTCCCCATGACCTCTTTTGACACATTTGAATGCTCAAATGTGTCTGAAGAAGTGGTAGGACCCCTTAAGACATAGTTAAGTATTCTAATGTGTCCATAGGGGTCATGCAGACTTCCTAGGGGTCCTAACCTATGATAAAGCATACTAGGACCCCTAGGAAGTCCCCATGAACCCATTTGACACATTTGAATGCTCAAGTGTGTCCGAAGGCATCATAGGACCCCTTAAGACACACTTGATCATTCCAATGTGTTCATAGGGGTCATGCAGACTTTCTAGGGGTCCTAACATGTGATAAGGAGTACTAGGACCACTAGGGAGTCCCCACAACCCCATTTAATACATTTGAATTCTCAAGTGTGTTTGAAGAGGTTGTAGGATCAATTAAGACTCACTTGAGCATTCTAATGTGTCCATAGGGGTCATGCGGACTTCCTAGGGGTCCTAACGGGTGATAAGGTGTACTAGAACCCCTAGGAAGTCCCCATGACCCCTTTTGACACATTTGAATGCTCAAGTGTGCTCAAAGGGGTCGTAGGAGCCCTTAAGACACACTTGATGTGTCTAATGTGTCCATAGGGGTCATGCAGATTTCCTAAGGGTCCTAACCTATGATAAGGTGTACTAGGACCCCTAGGAAGTCCCCATGACCCCTATAGACACATTGGAATGCCCAAGTGTGTCTTAAGGGGTTGTAGGACACCTTAAGACACACTTGAGAATTCCAATGTGTCTATAGGGGTACTACCCCTTAAGACACACTTGAGCATTCCAATGTGTTTATAGGGGTCATGGGGAATTCGTAGGGGTCCTAACATGTGATAAGGCATACTAGGACACCTAGGAAGTCTCCATGACCCCTTTTGACATGTTTGAATGCTCAAGTGTGTCCAAAGAGGTTGTAGGACCCCTTAAGACACATTTGATCATTGCAATGTGTCCATAGGGGTCATGCAGATTTCCTTGGGGTCCTAACATGATATAAGACATACTAGCACCCCTAAGCAGTCCCCATGACCCATTTTGAGACATTTGAACACTCAAATGTGTTTGAAGGAGTTGTACAACCCCTTATGGTACACTTGAGCATTCCAATGTGTCCATAGGGGTCATTGGGACTTCCTAGAGGTCATAACACATGATAAGGCGTACTAGGACCCCTATGAAGTCCCGAAGACCCCTTTTGATACGTTTGAATGCTCAAGTATGTCCAAAAGGGTTGTAGGAAACCTTAAGACACACTTGATGTGTCTAATGTGTCTATAGGGGTCATGCAGACTTCCTAGGGGTCCTAACACATGATAAGGTGTACTAGGACACCTAGGAAGTCCCCATGATCCCATTTGACACATTTGAATGCTCAAGTGTGTTCGAAGGGGTCACAGGACCCCTTAAGACACACTTGAGCATTCCAATGTCTCTATAGGGGTCATGGGGACTTTCTAGGGTTCCTAACATGTGATAAGGCTTACTAGGACCCTTAGTAAGTCCCCATGACCCCTTTTGACACATTTGAATGCTCAAGTGTGTCCGAAGGGGTCGTAGGACCCCTTAAGACATAATTGAGCATTCCAATGTGTTCATAGGGGTCATGGGGACATCCAAGGGGTCCTAATCCATGATAAGGCATACTAGGACCCCTAGGAAGTCCCCATGACCACTTTTGACACATTTGAACACTCAAGTGTTCCCAAAGGGGTCATAAGTCCCCTTAAAACATACTTGAGCATTCCAATGTGTCTATAGGGGTTATGTGAACTTCCTAGGGGTCCTAATGCATGATAAGGTGTACTAGGACCCCTAGGAAGTCCCCATGACCCTTTTTGACATAGTTGATTGTTGAAGTGTGTCTAAAGGAGTTGCAGGACCCCTTAAGACACACTTGAGCATTTCAATGTGTCCATAGGGTTCATGTGAACTTCATAGGGGTCCTAACATGTGATAATGTGTACTGGGACCCCTAGGAAGTCCCCATGACCCCTTTTGATAGATTTGAATACTCAAGTGTGTCCGAAGGGGTTGTAGGATCCCTTAGGAGACACTTGATGTCTCTAATGTGTCCATAGGCATCATGCGGACTTCCTAGGGGTCCTAATGCATGATAAGGCATACTAGGACCCCTAGGAAGTTGCCATGACCCCTTTCGACACATTTGAACACTCAAGTGTGTTCGAAGGGGTCATAGAACCCCTTAAGACACACTTGAGCATTCCAATGTGTCCATAGGGTTCATGGGGACTTCCTAGGGGTCCTAATGCGTGATAAGGTGTACTAGAACCCCTAAGAAATCCCATGACTCCTTTTGACACATTTGAACACTCAAGTGTGTCTGAAGGGGTCGTAGGACCCCTTAAGACATACCTGATCATTCAAATGTGTCCATAGGGGTCATGCAGACTTCCTAGGGGTCCTAACACATGATAAGGCATACTAGGACCCCTAGGAAGTCCCCATGACCTCTTTTGACACATTTGAATGCTCAAATGTGTTTGAAGGAGTGGTAGGAACCCTTAAGACACACTTGAGCATTCCAATGTGTCCATAGGGGTTATGATGACTTCCTAGGGGTCCTCATGCCTAATAAGGCATACTAGGAGCCCTACGATGTCCCCATGACCCCTTTGGACAAATTTGAAGGCTCAAGTGTGTCCGAAGGGGTCGTAGGACACCTTAAGACACACTTGATGTGTCTAATGAGTCCATAGGGGTCATGCGGACTTCCTAGGGGTCCTAACACATGAGAAGGTGTACTAAGACACCTAGGATGTTCTCATTGCCCCTTTTGATAGATTTGAAAGCTCAAATGTGTCTGAAGGAGTGATAGGACCCCATAAGACACACTTGAGCATTCCAATGTATCTATAGGGGTCATGCAGACTTCCTAGGGCTCGTAACATGTGATAAGACGTACTAGGACCCATAGGAAGTCCCCATGACTCATTTTGACATATTTGAACACTCATGTGTGTTTGAAGGGGTTGTAGGAGCCCTTAAGACATCCTTGAGCATTGCAATGTGTCTATAGGGGTCATGGGGACTTCCTAGGGGTCCTAACACTTGGTAAGGCATACTAGGACACCTAGGAAGTCCCCATGACCCCTTTTGACATATTTAAATGCTCAAGTGTGCTCGGAAGGGTCGTAGGACCCGTTAAGACACACCTGAGCATTCCAATGTGTCCATAGGGGTCATGCAGCCTTCCTAGGGGTCCTAACATGTGATAAGGAATACTAGGACACTTAGGAAGTCCCCATGACCCCTTGAGACACATTTGAATGCTCAAGTGTGTTTGAAGGGGATGTAGGACCCCTTAAGACACACTTGAGTATTCCAATGTGTCTATAGGGGTCATGGGGACTTCCTAGGGTTCCTAACATGTGATAAGGCTTACTAGGACCCCTAGGAAGTCCCCATGACCCCTTTTGACACATTTGAATGCTCAAGTGTATCTGAAGGGGTCGTAGGACCCCTTAAGACATAATTGAGCATTCCAATGTGTCCATAGGGGTCATGGAGACATCCAAGGGGTCCTAACACATGATAAGGCATACTGGGACCCCTAGGAAGTCCCCATGACCCCTTTTGACACATTTGAATGCTCAAGTGTGCTCGAAGGGGTCATAGGACCCCTTAAGACACACTTGAGCATTCCAATGTGTCCATAGGGGTCATGCGTACTTCCTAGGGGTCCTAACGCGTGATAAGGCATACTAGGACACTTAGGAAGTCCCCATGACAACTTTTAACACATTTGAATGCTCAAGTGTGTCTGAAGGGGACGTAGGACCCCATAAGACACACTTGAGCATTCCAACATGTCCATATGGGTCATGAGGGGGTCCTAATCCATGGTAAGGTGTACTAGGACTCCTAGGAAGTCCCCATGACCCCTTTTGACACATTTGAATGCTCAAGTGTGCCCAAAGGGGTCGTAGGACCCCTTAAGACACACTTGAGCATTCTAATGTGTCCATAGATGTCATGCAGACTTTGTAGGGGTTCTAACATGTGATAAGGCATACTAGGATCCCTGGGAAGTCTCCATGACCCTTTTTGACACATTTGAATGCTCAAGTTTGTCCAAAGGAGTCGTAGGACCCCTTAAGACATAGTTGAGCATTCCAATGTGTCCATAGGGGTCATGGGGACTTCCTAGGCATCCTAACTCATGATAAGGCATACTAGGACCCCTAGGAAGTCCCCATGACCCCTTTTGACACATTTTAATGCTTAAGTGTGTCTGATGGAGTCGTAGGACCCCTTAAGGCACACTTGAGCATTTTAATGTGTCCATAGGGGTCATGGGGACTTCTTAGGGGCTCTAAGACATCATAAGGCATACTAGGACCCCTAGGAAGTCCCCATGACCCCTTTTGACACATTTGAATGCTCAAGTATGTCCAAAGGGGTCATAGGACACCTTAAGACACACTTGATGTGTCTAATGTGTCCATAGGGGTCATGTGGACTTTCTAGGGGTCCTAACACATGATAAGGTGTACTAGGACCCCTATGAAGTCTCCATGACCCCTTTTGACACACTTGGATGCTCAAGTGTGTTCGAATGGGTTATAGGACCCCTTAAGATACACTTAAGCATTCTAATGTGTCCACAGGGGTCATGGGGACTTCCTAGGGGTCCTAATGCGTGATAAGGCATACAAGGACCCCTAGGAAGTCCCCATGATGCCTTTTGACATATTTGAAAATTGAAGTGTGTCTGAAGGGGTCGTAGGACCCCTTAAGACACACTTGAGCATTCCAATGTGTCCATAGGGGTCATGCAGACTTCCTAGGTGTCCTAACATGTGATAAGGCATAATAGGACCCCTAGGAAGTTCCCATGACCACTTTTGACACATTCAAATGCTCAAGTGTGTACAAAGGGGTCGTAGGACACCTTAAAACACACTTGATGTGTCTAATGTGTCCATAGGGGTCATGTTGACTTCCTAGGGGTCCTAACACATGATAGGGTGCACTAGGACCCCTAGGAAGTCCCCATGACCCCTTTTGACACATTTGAGTGGTCAAGTGTGTCTGAAGGGGTTGTAGGACACCTTAAGACACACTTTATGTGTCTAATGTGTCCATAAGGGTCATGCGGACTTCCTAGGGGTCCTAACATGTGATAAGGTGTACTAGGACCCCTAGGAAGTCCCCATGACCCCTTTTGACACATTTTCATACTCAAGTGTATGCAAAGGGGTTGTAGGATACCTTAAGACACACTTGATGTGTCTAATGTGTCCATAGGGCTCATGCAGACTTCCTAGGGGTCCTAACACTTGATAAGGCATACTAGGACCCCTAGGAATTTTCCATGATCCCTTTTGACACATTTGAACACTCAAGTGTGTCTGTAGGGGTCTTACAACACCTTATGACACACTTGATGTGTCGAATATGTCCATAGGGGTCATGCAAGCTTCCTAGGGGTCCTAACGCGTGATAAGGCATACTAGGACTCTTAGGAAGTCTTCATGACCCCTTTTGACACATTTGAATGCTCAAGTGTGTTTGAATGGGTTGTAGGACCCCTTAAGACACACTTGATGTGTCTAATGTATCCATAGGGTGTGTCTAATGTATCCATAGGGGTCATGCAGACTTCCTAGGGGTCCTAACGTGTGATAAGGTGTACTAGTACCCCTTTTAAGTCCCCATGATCCCATTTGACATATTTGAATGCTCAAGTGTGTCCAAAGGGGTCATAGGACCCCTTAAGACACACTTGAGCATTTGATTTTGTCCATAGGGGTCATGATAGAAGTTACAGATAAGGAGGAAGAGCTAGGAAGGGGAAAGCAACAAATGAAAGAAGTAAGATATGCGTGTGAGCCTATGCCACATGATGATGATGAGTACTCACCATCTACTAGTAGATCAAGTAGTGATAGAAGCTCTTCAGTGCACATGTACACTGACACAAAAAATTAAGATAGAGAAGTAACAAGTGCTATGGAATTATCTATAGAGTAATGTGACATGAATCCTCAAATTGGTTCATTAGCAAGCAAAGAATTTGGTCATGCACTTCATTCTAGCACCAAAAATATTTCTATTTGAAATGCCTATTTGTCAATGGCCTTGCATTTATGGGACTTTGGAAACCAGGTTACTCATGTTGGGCATTATCCCTCAAATATAAGATCATTGCCACCTTTGGTAAGGCAGTCTCACTTCTCATTTTACAACAAAGGGCAGCCATCTATGGTCCAAGGTTTTAATTCAGCTGACAAGTGGAGAGCTTCTCAAGGTACTGATCTCTTTTGTAGAGAAGTTCCTGATTCATCTCAAGGTTCTCATTTAGGTGACCCACACCTTGGAGGCCCACAAATAGATCCATTGATTTCCCAAGCTGGTAAAAGGGTAAATGCAATTTTGGAAAGAGTATCCCAATTGAAGAGAAATGGAAATTCCAGTGAGCATAAAGTTATTACAGATCTAATAGGTGTATCTCCTCCACTGACAAATATAACTAGTTCCAGAGAGTTGAGTTTAAATGGAGATTGTATGTCCCCAAACATGCCCCAGTCGAGCAGATGAACCAAATTTTTCTTGAGTAAAGAAGATAGTGGTTTATTAAACCATCTGCATTATCCCACTTGCTATCAGTTACTACTTTTTGAGCAGCTTGACAGCTACTTCTATGCGGGATTTCTGTAATATATAATGTCCTCATGCAAGTACATGTCAATTTTTGTAAACATTTTCTGTTGTAAAGGGTTAGTGAGCAATATCAAATAAAAGGTTCTTGCATGTATTATTTAGACACATATCAATTAGGAAACAATTTTTCTCCCATTACATGGCAGAAATGCCTAGATTCACTTTGTCGGTATCAATAGGCAACAAGATGAGGGAAGAAATATTTGTAAAGAGGAAGTACAAATGTTACTATCCAAAACCATTTGGAGAGTAATATTCTTCTCCTGATTGTAATAATAAACTCAAAATGCAAAAGACAAAAAATAGCTGGGGCATTTATTTCCTATGACCTATGTCAATTTCATTTCAATTGCTATTGATGATATTCTCAATGTGTAAAAATAAACTGATGTGTTATTTTAAAATGGTGTTGACTGAAATTTATGAACATATGTCAAATATATATTTTTTCTAGAATTTGAAAAAGAACTAGTGGTAATATAATCAAATTTGTGAATTTCGCATCCAATCATTATTGGAAATATAATTGGGAAATGTGATACTAAGAGGGGGGGGTGAATCATATATCACCTACTAAACCATTTTCATAATGAATAAAACTTTTGCATAGCATCAACAATACTTGATCATAATAAAATAACTAACATACTAAGCAGCATCCATGAAAGCACTCATAACACAATGATTTTGGTTACCCAGAAACCCTGGAAAGGTAAAACTAGGGCGGGGATGACACCCACAAATCTTCACTGCTGCAGTAATAAATTTTCTTGTTAGGGCTTACAAAATTTGATCAAAACTTGATCTACCATGTGAGGGGTCTACCCTGTTAAGATCTAAAAGACTTATACAGTCTACCTTGCTAAAGGATTTTAAACTTACAACAAAGTAAGCACTCGGTTAAGAGATTTACCCTGATACATTGGTTAGAATGTCTCAGTACCTAATCTTTCAGTTTGCACTGTATGCAGATTACAGATCTTCTCTTTATTGTATTGTGTTGATCTCTTCTATCAGATTTATCTCTATTCTGTCCCGTCACTACTTAGCTTGGTCACTGAACTCTGTTTGAAAACTTCTCTTCACTGAATAATACCTATCTTCTTATTCCCTTCACATTCACTATCCCTCGGTACTACATTTTAGGGTTTAGATCTTGACCTTATATAATCAACAAAACATCTTCATGATTCAAGATCTACGGTTCAGATTAACTCCCTTTTGCTACTTAAGCCTTAGTAATTTCTTATTGGCTCTAGGTATTGCATAGGGATCAATGATTACTAAGTAGATGCGTAATTACCTCTGTAATTATCTCAATAAACAAAATAAAAAACATGAATGTCTGCCAAAATGGTTTACCTTGATCACTATGCCAAAACAAAATCTTATGTAATTCCTGGCTAACTCGGCAATTGCAGTTCCTGATACTTGGCATTCACTTTACTCGACATATGTTGATATCTCTGGCGCTCGGTAATTATTGCATATATGACTCGGCAAAACTAGACTTGGTATACTACAAAAATACATAGTGACCATAAGTTTACTCGTCAGTACTACTGCTCAGTAAGTAAACATTACATAGCTTGGCCTTTACATAATGACTCAGTTCCAGTGATGACTGACCATCATTTCCTAGATAAATGACTAAATGTGGGTCACTAATAGTCAACAAAACTATAGAGATCTACAATCTCCCCCTTTGACATTAGTGGAAAAAGCACTTTGTCATGACATTACATCTGTATTTTCAAAAATATATAGTATAAGCAAAATACTCCCCCTGAGACACATATAGATCCTCTTTTATCATTTTATATATCAAAAGATTGAGCAATTTATGATATCTAAGATTTAGAGGAATCTTTATTTTCTTTAAGCTTCTTTATGTGAATAGAACACATTAAGTAGATACTGTACATTTCAAAAATATCAATAATGACCTTCTTTTCATTCTTGATGGCATGAATTATCTTTTTTTGTGCCACTTTGCACTTTACTATTGTCTATCCTACAAGTCCTCTTGAATCTTCTTTTCTTTTAGTAGTAGAGTAGTCCCTAGGAGTAGGGGACACCAATTCTTTTTTTATCTAGTACATCATATTCCTGAATGTCTACAACAATAGACAACCCTTACTATGAATCAACATTTAATCTTACGGCAACAATAGCACTAATCTTTTCCACGTCTGTAATGGAATTTGATTTCTTGGCAGAAGAGGTCTTTGTAGCCATAGATGATAAAATAATTGATTTCTTCCTTATCACACCAAAAAATATGATTCTCAAAAAATACAAAACATGAATGTCGGCCAAAACAAACTCTTATGTCATTCATGGCTAACTCAGCAAATGCAGTTCTTGATACTAGACATAAGTTGATATCTCTGCACTCGGTAATCATTGCATATATGACTCGGCAAAACTAGACTCGGTATACTACAAAAATACATAGTGACCATAAGTTTACTCGACAGTACTACTGCTCGGTAAGTAAAAATTACATAGCTTGGCCTTTACATAATGACTCGGTCACAGTGATGACCGACCATCATCGCCTAGATAAATGACTAAGTGTGGGTCACTAATAGTCAACAAAACTATAGAGATCTACAATCATTGGATGTTAATCAAAAGTACAACATAGTAATATTTTTGAATCGATAAACAATCTTAGTCTTACTTCAAACCTACTCCTATGTATGTGGGTTCTTGGAGGTATCTACTAAACAATGTGTGGATCTGTAATGTCCCTATCCAGGACCTTAATCACTTTTCTTAAAACTCAAGTAATTAGAATTTGGATTTCTAATGCATGCTGTGATATTATTTAAGTTTTACTTTCTTAGGTTATTGATTAATATTGTAATGAATTGGTTATCTCTCTCTCTCTCTCTCTCTCTCAGCCCCCACCACCTTCTCGCTCTCTCTCTTCCTCAATGGCCGCCCATGAATTTTTTAAATGGCTGATTGATTCCTTTTGCTTCTTTCAATGGCCATCCATGATTTTTCTGCAATCTTCCAACATTTTGTACATAGTTGTAAAATACATATTAATATATTATATATATATAATAATATATAATGTAACATTTAATATTAATATATATTAAATAATATTTAATGTAAAATGTATATTATATAATATTTAATATATAATTGATATTATATAATCTAATATATATCTAATATATAGTTTTTTATATATAATATATCATATGAAGGATGGAGAAAGGGGAGGGAAAAGTGAAAAATCAAAATTATGCTGACATTTTTAGGTACCCGATTAGGCTCAGTATTGCTTTGTGCACCAAACCTACATGGTCAACTATTGAAATGTCTCAAAAACATGTTTTTCCCCTATTTCTCTGAGTTCTAGACTTCGACCATGTAGTTGACGACTTTTTTTTCACCCGAATTTGATGAAACGAAAAGGGTATCTTAAGGAGATTATCAGCTTTCTATTGATATAATTGCTGTCAAATTTTGAATTCGATAAGTAATTATTAGTTATTTTCTAATTGAGTTACCTCTAAAGTGTTGATTTATATACTGATTGAAAAATGACTATAACTTTCAAACGGTATAACAATTTTGAAATCCAAAAAATGTGTCACATTCTATGCTTCGTCTACTATAAGGAAAAAAAAGAAAATTTGAATTTTGTAAAGTTTTGAATGAGTTAAGGTGGTCAGACACAGGAGTTTTTTAATTCTGAAAATGTTGTAGCAGAAAATTCATAATTAATTATTTTTTTGGAATAAAATTACAAAAAAATATGCGTCACATCTAGGCATGAGTCTACTACTTATATATAAAATCTTATAATAAAATATTATCATTTGATTATGATTAAGGTGGTCAGCCATACACCTACTTCTTATTTTTTTCCAGAAATTTTTGTACTATTGCATTGAAATCTATAATTTTCACCAATCATACTAACTTTTTTTCAAAAAAGGCCTAGTAGTTTAGAAACTACATTCAATTTTCTATAGATTCTATTCTTACAAGTTTTTGATATTAGGTTGATAGCTAGTTGAAATTTTCACGTCAAGTTGACTAAACCTGATTTGTTGATTTTTCATTTCCACTTAAGGGCATAGTTTGGCCCCTCATGATCTTGAATATACCCTTGTTATTTACTTAATTATTGATCCCCCGCTCCCTTTGGACTTCTTAGAGGGCTCAACACTAGTAATTCCTTCTAAACTTTAGTCTTAAATTTTCCCACCAAATAAAGATGAGGAGATACAACATTCCACCAAGTGACTTTACTATTATTGCTCTATTTCTATAATGGGAAAAATATTCTTAGCATTGAGTCATCTATGACATCTAAAAGGGATATTATCATAGTCAAGAATTGGATTCCAAATCCTATTTTTAGTGATAATAGAGATTTCTACAAAGAGGTCTTTGGTATATCTATTTCAACCAATATGAAAGAATAAGTAGTATGGATCCATATTGTTGGACACATTAGGATGCTGATAGGGGGGTGAATCTCCATCCACCTAGGTAGTCATAAATCTTGATCCAAAACCTTAAATTGATTGCATAATCAATTCAATATATTATGTATGAAAGAAAGCAACTAAAATAAAAAAGAAATGCACTGTCATGCCCAAAATAAACTACGCAAAAATGCACATTTTTTTTTAAAACACCTAAGATTAAATAAATAAGGAGAATATGTTGGTTAGGAAATTAGTGTTATCATGTGAGGGGTATCATGGCCAATAAGGTCATGTGGTGATCCCACACACATAATCGGGTTGGCCAACCTCCCTCCACAACATGGTTAGTGTTGACTAACCCTAAGCGATACAACTGAACAAGATAACTGATGATACTAACATGAATAAGTTTATGAAAGGGGTTTATAAGAAGGTTTCATAACGCATGTAATCCGGTCACAACGGGACATCGAAAATCCTTGAGTAAGGTTTATGAACTTCTAAACGACATCTAAAGATTTCTTATACGAGAAAAAACACTTCAACACCATGAAATAGATACTAAAAGATGGCACAAAGGGAAGCTCAAAGTCTAGATGATTATAAGATATAAAGTCACCCTAAAGGCTCTTGAATGGAGAAAGAAAATTTTGGTGTAAACCCTAGGAGCTACATTAGATTACTAAGTTCATAATTATGACATTCATTAAAGTGATCAACATTAAGTTGTTTTGAGTCATAAAATTAAATGAGGATTTTATCAATCCCATTGAGCTAATATAACCCGAAAGGGAATTCTTAGCATTCATCTCCTAGATGAATAACCAATTTATTAAATGAGATGGTATGTTTAAGCAACTCGAGTTATAAATCTATACATACATTTAGTCCTTCAATTTATATCAAGAAGATAATTAAATTTTTAAATCAATAATAAATTGATTATTGTATATGTGTATTATTAGAGCAATATACACGATCTATTTTAAACATATGAAATAACCAATTTATTTTTTAATCATTTAATAATTTCTACTATTAACAACCCCTATATTAAATTCATTAAATACAATTTTAATATAATAAGTTTACTAAGGATCAAAAGGTACACACAATAACTTGTATTGCAATGTATTCATACCTCTAGTTCGTATATATATAGAGGAGGTAATTAATTTTTTATCAAAAATTAAGTTGACTATTTAACACGTAAATAATAAAACATTATAAAAAGCTTAATTTATGACATATTAAATGATGATTTAGTATAAACCATAAGATTTACTTTATTATTAACCAATAATAAATCCATTGTAAATAAAATTCCTATTTTCAAAACATTAAATAGGATTTAATTAAAAAGTATTAGTAATTACTAAATTAGTTAAAAGTCAAATTATAAACTTTATTTAATAAAATTTTAATAAAGTAAAATGATTAATAAATAAATAAAATAAATAATAATAATAAAAATAATAACTAAAAAAAAAATTTGATTATGTTTAAAGTCCCTATGGGACTGTCATGGGGGGGCCACACTACCATGGTAGTGCGGTACCCTGTCCTGGCAGGGCCCATAGGCTTGTCAAGCGTGGGGCCTATATCTAGAGCACCTTACATGATGACCACACATGAGCTTAGTAAGCTCAAGATTCAGTTAGAAGAGCTCTTGGAGAAAGGGCATGACATGCACAATAACACTATAATTCTTGTGTGGAAACCCAAAATAGGAAAAACCATACTGAGAGTTATCTCACATTATAAATATATATCTTTCATGCAACTCATTGTCATATAGGTCACTACTAAAAAATTGCAATAAAGAATCTCTACCTAGGAGTCAATATACAAAATATTTTTCAATATGAAGATCACTTCCCTAGAAAGTACATCATGATCCATTTACAAGAGAAAATGAACTAATAAAATATCATCTAATATGCCAGAGTACAATTCACAATGATTGTCCTCATTTGGACCACAACATTTTTGTTCCAACACTTCTTCCAATTTCCCTTTATGTTTTTCCACACCACCACTATATCTTCGCTATTCTAAATGATCATGAAGATTATTTATATACCATCTTGATCATACAACATGTGAGCCCAAAGGAAGACGTAATGTGTCGATACAAATTTGGCCAAAACCTAAACCAAAATTATAAGTCGAAGGAAACAAATATGTCTGGAGATTCACACTGAGCCAACACACCTTGTGAAGACATTCAAAAACTTTCTTTAGCCATCATACATTATTACAAGTCAAAATTATCTTTAAACCCAATACCGAGCCACCATTGAAGAAGCACACAAATCCTTATCTAACACTTTCAGACCATAGAATTATCTCCAAACCTAAAATAGGTCACTAGTTCACTAAAAAATATTACCATGAAAATTCTTACATAATTCCAAAGAAGTAAGATCAAGAAAGTGCTCCTCATTGTGCAACACATTGATCACATTTCAAATCTTCTTTATCAAGCATAACCTTATTCATCCTATTGCAATCAAATATTAATGTTACACCATAGATTATAGACATTAATGAAACCATAAAAAATAATGTTGACATTCAAACCCATAGAGGCAACAACCAAGATAATTTAGCATAATAGAAACTAAATATCACTATCAAGATATTTGTTTATAGTTTTCTCACATCTGCATTGTTAATATCAAGCCAAAAATACAACTATTTTCAAACAAGAACCAAATATGGAAACATTATTACCAGATAAGGAGTTTTTGATGAAGGTAAAAAATAATAAAGAGAATGAGGAAAAGACTGCAGAAATCAAAGCAATGGTGGAAATCAGCTACAACAAGCACATCATTAATGAAGCTCTTAAGCACATAAATGAGGGTCTTAGTGTTTTAGTGATGAATCTTAAGGCTCTATATAACCATCTGGAGAATAACATGCTAGAGAATACAACTATTATGCTAGATGGTGGTGCTGGGAGCTCAGGGCCAGGAACTATAACCATAAGTGGCCTTAAGAGGAAGTTGCCTGATACCCCTAAGGAGCTAAAAGGTTTCAAAGACTCCATTCAGAAGATGGAGGATCTACAAAAACAAGCAAAGAAGGCCATGAAAAAGATAAAGTAGTTTCTGTTGGTTGGTCGATGGGTGGTTGTTGGTTTATGTGCCAGTTTTTGTTTTTTGTCACTACTTGTTTTGTTTTTTCTGTTACTTTTTTGGAATGGTTGGGGTCCTGCTATTTGATGTTTATCAGGCTTTCAAATTTTGTATGGGATGAATTGAAAATATCCTCTCCTATATTGTAAATGGTTTTGGGTTCCATTCAAAACCTATTTTTACCTTTATCAAAAACATTAATACCATATAAACAAAGAGTCCAACACCACAATAATAGTATCCAAAACACAACAAGAATCCTATACAATTTGATAAATATCTTTTGAACCAAGGAAACTACACATGTGAAATATTCTTAAACATATCCACAAAAGGAACTTCCATCTTGACTTATACAATCCATACCATTTTGAGAAAATCAAAATAGTCAAAACACATCTAGACTGATGGAAACCACCATAACTAAACCAACATAAAAAGAGTCAACAATCATCCAATGTATCATAAATATTCCATCATCAACACTTCAACCATTCAACAAGTTTTACATCAATGGAAACTAACATGCCATATTTGCAACAATCCCCCCCTTCAAGTCATTGATATAAACTCTTGTGTAATTCAACAAAATTTCTCCACCTTTGAAATCAAGGATAAAGGATAACCAAAAAGGTATTTCCAAAAATATATTTTTGTCCCCCTTTACTATGAAACCTCTTTTAGACATCAACTAACCATCTTCTCAGGTCAAATATTTTTGAGCTGCTTCTTTAAACCAACTAGAGTTGTTTCCCAAGAATGTATAGTAGAAGATTCTTACTATGACATGCTAAATAACCAATCCTCTTTATCTTTTGCATCCTATAAATTCTATACATATTATTCTCCATCAACAAGAAGTTTAATGAAAGTGAATTGCCAAATCTCCAAAATATCTTTTAACTCATAAAATATTTTTTTATACATATTCTTTTGACCCTACCATGCGGATAGATGGAGTGTATCTCACAATTTTTTTTCTATATAGCTCCTCTTTTATCATTTTATATATCAAAAGATTGAGCAATTTATGATATCTAAAATTTAGAGGAATCTATATTTTCTTTAAGCTTCTTTATGTGAATAGAACACATTAAGTAGATACTGTACATTTCAAAAATATCAATAATAACCTTCTTTTCATTCTTAATGGCATGAATTATCTTTTTTTGTGCCACTTTGCACTTTACTATTGTCTATCCTACAAGTCCTCCTAAATCTTCTTTTCTTTTAGTGGTACAGTAGTCCCTAGGAGTAGGGGACACCAATTCTTTTTTTATCTAGTACATCATATTCCTAAATGTCTACAACAATAGACAACCCTTACTATGAATCAACATTTAATCTTACTGCAACAATATCACTACTCTTTTCCACTTCTGTAATGGACTTTGATTTCTTGGTAGAAGAGGTCTTTGTAGCCTCAGATGATAAAATAATTGTTTTCTACCTTATCACACCAAAAAATATGATTCTCAACAATCTATTCAAAAGTTCCAAATATTTTTACTCTCAAATCCTTTAGTAGCTTTATAATTACTTTAGCAATAAACACACACTCATTTTCGGTTGCTTCATAGGGTAAAAAAGATACCCATGAAAATCTAGGTTCAATATCTTTCATGAAGCAATAATATCTATCCACTAGAAAGTTATTTTAATCCCATATCTAACAAACATTTCTCTCCAAAGGTATAAGAAAAATTTGTAGGCCAAATCATTTCTATTATTCAATTTATCTAACCAATTCTTTATCTACTATCTAACTAGTATATCACATCCCCATACAACATGATTTTGTTTCAATAAATTATTTAGAAAGAAAAATATTAGACATACAATAAGAGATCCATACATAAAAGAATACATTTCTTCTTTAGGCTTTTGTAATTATTTTCTTTTAGCTTCTTGTAAGAAAAAAATACAGCAATAGAAGAAGAAGTATAACCCTCTTTGTTCTAATAGTAAACTTTGTATGAAATCTTTAAAATTATATATATTACATAATCATATAGACCTCAAGGCTCTTTTATCAAAAGCAACACTAGGCAACTTGAAAACTTCCTCAAATTTTCATAGATTTCAAAAAGGGAGTTGTTCCACTCGAACACAAACTAGTTACCATTTGCAATCATCATTTGAAAATGAGTATTGCTTATCCAACTAGAAAAATTCACCATGAATACAACTCAATTCATTCCTTGCTGTCTGTTCATTGAAAAAAAATCATAAAATCATTCCAAACATCTAAGTCCATGTGTCCTAGATATGAAAACTCTACTCTCAGTATATGCAAATCAATAGTGAACTCAATTATTTTCCCATGCTAATATACTTCCAATGGTACATCAATATAGAACTTTATGTGTCTTAACTATGTTCTTCCTTGTGAATAACCCTATTAGGAATTATAAAAAAAGCAATAATAAGGTTTTTTTTGTCATGGGTATAAATGGGTGCAATTAGACAATAGGCCTAGCCTTGTCCAAAACACCAACAAACATTGAATTTTTCAGAAAAATTGATTTACAAAATATATAACTTCTTTTTGGTGAATACAAGATTCACAAATTTCCTCTAAATCACTTCTTTGACAAGATGATGAAATGAAATTGATATCTACAAAATATAAATATAAATATAAATAAATATATATATATATATATATATATATATATATATATATATATATATATATATATATATATATATATATATATATATATATATATATATAACTAGTGTTTTGTGAAAAAGATGATGTACAACAACTCAGGGAAATAATGATTATCTTTTTGGACCAGGAAACATATTCGAAAGTATCAACAAGGAAGTATTAGACAATGCATTTTGTCTTAACTCAGAAGGAAGGATTAGCACCTGAAATGTTGCAGAACCATTTTCAATCTTTACGGCTTAGGTTTCATCTTCTAGTTTCTTTACCAAAAATTGTTCCATCTTGTTTTCTTCATAAAAGTCAATTTTCCTTTTAGTTCCATCGGCATTCAAGCTTCTTCTTCTGTAGTATTTTGCAATATGTTTAGTCATGTTAGAGTTATAACGTGACTGAACCTTGCGTAACTCTATTTTTTTCATGTTTCTTTTATATTCTCTATATTTTTCCCTACACTCAACAACGCTATGAGGATTCATTCTTCATATCTAATAGATTGTCATGAAAAAGGATAATTTTCTTACATTTTTAACATATTGGTTGGCCATCAATGAATTGGGCAGAAGAATAATTTAAAAAAGTATTTCTTGTCATTGAATGGATTTTCTTTATATAAACAATATATTAAAAATATATGTTTGGATCATATTGTTTATGATAACGAGTTACTGTGAACAAAAAATAGAACTTGTGATGGTTGATATTAGTGCAGTGTTTGCTGACCGTTTGAATGGCGTTGTAATGAGCAGTTTTGTGATGTTAATGGTGAATTTCTAAATCTTCAGCTTTGTTGATATTAGATTGATAGTATTACCGTATTTCAAGGGGCTCGTCTTTTTGCTCTTTGGCCTTGTCTTCAACAAAATATTGTCCTTTTATCATTGAGAGAAGTTTGAGAATGAGATGATTAAAATTTTATGTGTGCAGATACATAATAGTATTGCAAAATATTTTGAGAATTTTGATTTCAAAGAAAAAGGGATTGTTATTTTTTTCACTAAGGAAAGTAATATATAACTGTTGGGAAAACATAGTTTTTATTAGTTGGAGTATCTTTGTAAAAGATAAAAGATAAAAGTTTTTATTGTTAAAATGATTTCAATAAATAAGAAGCTGAAGGGTAAAACCTTGGTCAAATGTAAATATTGCAAGTATGAAAAATGAAAATTATTTTACTAATTAGCACAAAATTGTTATAAAACATTGGGTAAGATAATTTGATTTATATATTCGCAAAACAATCATAATAAAACATCTCATAGTATCTTTGATTAAAATATTACAAACTTATCCCCTAAAACTGCCACATTTACTTTAATTTAAATTCAGGAGACTGGCAAATACTATGCCATCAAATATCCAAATTCTTAAAGGTCAACAAATCATGTTAAAGAAAGTTGACAAGAAAATATGTAAACTAACTTCCTTACACTTATCCATGCCACAACACTATATGTAAACTAACTTACTTACACCTATCAGATTTACTCAAAAGCCCACTGATTTTCACGCCTGATTTCCTCCTCCTCTTTAGGAGTGAAGTCGTTCTTTATATTAAATGTCTTTCGAATCTCTTGAGGAGTTTTTCCCTTAATCATGTCAGCCACAGTTTGACACATTAAATCTATAAGACTCTTTATATTCAGATAGTTTGCAGCCTGTTCACAACAAAAAAAAAAGTCATCATTTCCAGCTTATATCTATACCGAAAATAAATTTAGTACAAGCATATTGTACAAATATACTACTGCAAATGATTTAACAATTAAATAACAAAATTCATCCTACAAATACATATCAAATATTCGAAATCCATGTGCTTTAAAGCTGAACTATCTATAATGTTTCGGTTAAACCCTAACCTACATCATCCAACTTTAAAACATAAAAGGGTTTCTGAAACCCTAAGCATACCAGCAAAAAAAAGATGTAAACCCTAAACACATACCAGGATGAGTCTGAAAATTGTAGGCAGATCCACCTTCACGAACTCCTCATCCCACTTTTTCACCTCAGATATCTTCTTTATCGTTGTGTTGAAATCAAAGAGCTCCTGGATTCTTTCTTGAATCTTCCTCCTTTTTGCCGATCTTGTACATTTTCCTGGGCCTTCCTCTTCTAGGTCCTCAGTATTCTCATCAGGTTTCTTGCTGGGGGAGCTAGCATCCAACTCAGCTTTAATGGTCATGAAACAATCCATGGTCGAACCCATAAATTTGTTGTTGTCATGAATATGTTTTTTCATTGTGTTCTCCATAGTTTCCATTCTAGCTTGCATTTCCTGCACTTTTTCATCCCCATCATTGTTCATATTGTCCACCACAGTTTTCAAACTAGACTCTAGCTTTTCCTATAGAGAATCCACCTTAGCAGAATTGGAGCGATGCTTTAAGTTTAAATTCTTGATCTCCTGGAAAACCCATTTCATTAAATGGAAAGAATACATGGAAGCAGCCTTGGTAGTTTGGAGGACCCCAAAGGGGCTATCAATTTTATTGTCCATATCTTCCCTCAGCAATTGAACATTATGTTCCTGCATGTCCATAGTTTTGATGAAAGGAATGTTCTGAGAATTGCCAGGAGCATTCACTTTCTCCGCACTAGGTGAAGCCGTCTCCATGGCAAGGGTAGTATTCTCCACCTCTATAGCTTCCTTCTGAGTATCCAACCCAACCTCCATGACCACTTCTAGTTTAGGGGAGATGGGCATGTTGTGATCTTTAGAGCTATCATCGTCCACCAAAATGGGCACCTTCTGACCACCCACATCCTCCTTATTCTTATCATCCTCATTGTTACTCTTGAAACCAAAGGTTTTACCTATTTCCATAGTACCCGTAACCTCTTCTTTAGTGTTGTCATTCTCCTTCAAAGCCATTTTAGAGACTGAGGTCAAAGAGTAACTATCTTCCTCAGTAGAATCAGCCATGTCATCATAACCTTCTACACTATCTACAGAGGTATCTGTATCCATAGCAACCTCCTTATCCTTAATTTTTTACCTGAAGAACTCTCCTCTTTAACGACCACATCCCTAATTCTTTTTTTATCCGAACTAGTTTTGGACGGGGATATGATAGGGCTAGCACTGATAGTCTTCTTAATATGTTCAACAATTAGAAGAATCAACCCTTCATGAAGAATGGGTTTCTTCTTCTTCTTCCTATGCTGGGAAATACTCAGACGGAGGGACTGAAGAATATAGTAAGGCAGGGACACCCTAATTTTATGACAGAAATGATAGAGAAAAACAAAGTGGTAGGAATGGGCCCATTTGAACCTACCGTCCAGGGAAATATATTCCATTATTTCCATCATAACCGTCACCCAGATCTCTTTGAATGAAGCCACATCATAGCACCCACTAGACTCTTTCACCATAATTTTTTTCTCCTCTTTGCTCTTAGGAAAGTGTTGAATGGCCTTTCGCGAGACTTTGTTGTCACGGTAAAATTTGATGCCCTTAGTACTAAGCCTAGTCACCTTAGTAATGAATTCCTCTGTGATGTTCACTATGATACCAGCTATAGTGATGACCCCATCTCTCCAGGAATCAACAAAAAACTTCGTGGCACTGTCTTTCACCCCATGAAATATTTCCATGTAGGTAGTAAGACCGCCCTTAGTGAGAATATCCCAGACCTCTGGCATATTTTTCCATTTTACATAGTCCTTCAGCTCTTTATGATTAAGCCCTCCTTCCATGATCTCACATCTAACAAAGATAGTCATAATTGCAAAGAAATACCAATTGTTGTGATAATAGGCAACTTTGAAGTTAACAAAGGTTAACTCGTGTCTGCAATTAGTTCTCTTGGGAAAGGCACCACTTTCCGTAATCATTTTCCTCTATTTCTCTAAAATGTGTCTAATCATCATAAATTCTCAAGATACACCCAATCCACCCTTTTGCTTTGGGACTTGTTAAAGGCCAACTTGGCTTTCATATCAATAGTGAGATTTTCATAATCGTGCCAAATCACGATATCCTTGGATTTAACCAAAAAATTGGCTAGCTCATCAGTGGTACAATTCACTTCCTGATAAACGTGAGATATAATGACTTGCCTAAAGGAATTAATAATAACCCTAGCCTCCTCGATTATCTCCTTAATGGTCCATGATGGCTTAGTCTTGTCATTGATGCATTTTAATTGTAATCTCCAATGTTTTGTTATATGATCTCCTTGAGATTGGTAAACTATTTTATGTTCAATGTCTAGATTCAATTTACTTATAAATTATTCTTGTGTCGGCATGTATGCTCAGTAACACATTTTCCTTAACTTAGAAAATGTTTTCTCTTCTCATTTTGGTGCTCTTGGTACAACTTGGCTCTTGGTGCTCAGTTTTTCCTCACTCGGTGCTTGTTCTTGCTTCATCTTTACCAAAATTCCCTATCTTCTAATTCCTTTATCGAATGACTTTCTCTACCTTACCGACTTATCTTTTCTTCATTACCAAATGACTTTGAAAAATAATATGACTTTCTCATAACTAATTACAAAAAAATCAACTCTTAGAAGTATCAACCTCCCCATTTGGCATTAGTCTTTTATGTTTGTTAAAAACTTCAAAAACTTCAAAGTTGTCAACAAAATTCAAAATTTGTCCTTGTTCATTCTTCATCCTCAGTAAAAATTATTACTCCCCCTAAAGTAATAACTCTGGTAAATCTCCATACTATATAGATAATCTTCTGCATACTTATTCTTCTCTATATATTCCCCCTTGTTGGCAAACATATATTTATATTCCCTCTTTTTTAACAAAATTGCCAAAATATTTACTCACTTCTTATTTGGTGTGGGGATCTTATCAAAAATGTTTTTGTAGGGTGGCTGCAAGAAGTTGAGTCCCACTTTTGGGGAAAAAGTGGAAGTGTTTTCCCTTTTCTTTCAAATTTCCTTCAATTGATGTCTAAATTTGAGACACTTAGAGATTGAATCTCAAAAAAATTTAGTAATAGAAAATCTAGTTCCCATAGTCTACTTTTCAAATATGTAATTTATTTAAATACCTACATGGTATAAATTGCTTTTTAGTAGGAATTTTTAAAAACCATGTTTTCAAAATGCCTGTTTCAGGACCATACCATAGCCGTGTACGGACACCATATTTTGATGTAAATAAATGAATTTTTGTAAATCCTTCTAGGAAAATATACCTAAGACACCAAATATTGATCAACATATTTTTCCTTATTTTTTTATTGAATATATATTTTTTTTTAAAAATTTAATTGACTATAAAATACATTTTCAAAACCTCTAGTGCACGGACACCATAATTTGATGAGAATTTAATATTTTTTCAAAATTCTTTTCTTTATCTTTAAAATAATTGTATCTATATTGATCTCATATAATTTATTTTCCAAGAAACCTAAAAACAAAAAAGTTATTAACATTTTAGTGAACCTCACTATTTTATGTTTAGGTTCCACTTTTAACTAATAAATAATGCAAAAATAGTAAAAATAATCACATCATTATGAAATTTACATTTTTGAAATCAAGAGAGTGAGAACTCTAATGGGTTTTTTTTTTGGAAAATGATATGATCGGGAAGGCCCTCAAAAAATTATGGCAAGGCAAAAATCTGGCATTCCAGTGCCTTAACCAAATTTTTGGAGGTCAAGGCATAGGCTTGGTTCTACCAAGCCTAAACCAAACTGAATTTGAAACAAAATTTGAGGCGGATGTTTGCTTCCCGCCCATGTCTTAAGAAACGGGCACCTATTTTTTGAATTAAAAAAATAGGTGCCCATTTTTTTAAAAAAAAATTCAAAGTGTTAAAATGCATTTTTAAATCTTAAAAAAAAATTAAAAAATATAGAAATGGGCACCCATTTTTTGAATTTAGGATCGGGTGCCTGAACCTAAAATGAGAACCCATTTTTTGAAAATGAGTGCCCGTTTGGAGCGACATCTCTCATTTCTAAAAGACTTCTGCGGAATTGTCCCCCAACTCCAAACTCTTACCCTGTACTTCTCTTGTGCATCCTTGAATGATGCCTTCGAGGTGTCCATTAGTGTTTGTAGCACTATTATCTACTTGTTGATATCTGTTGTAAGACTGACCATACTGTCCATAACACTTACATATGGTGTGCTAACCAAATCTTTAGCCTTTTGAATTTGTCTCTATAGTGATTCTATATTTGGGATCAAAATTGCTTGGAGTTCTAGTAGATCCATCCTAATTTGATTCTCCTCCTTTCTCAATTCAAATTTCACTCCCATCAAGTGCTTTAGTCTCTCATAATATTTTGTTATTGTCTTAGGCTCAGTGGAAATCTTAGATAATAGCTCAGTGAACTCTTTTTCCACATTATCATCTTTTTCTTTTATCTCCTTTGTAAAATTAGATATTAAACAGATCTTTTTCAAAATAATGAAAGAATGGATTGCAGTTCTTGTTCCAATTCATTGATTAACTTTGAAAGAGTTACCTTGTCTAAAGAAACTGATTGAAGAACTTCTTCAATCTCCTTTGTTTGCATATCCTTCTTGTGAACTTTTAGCATATATTCGGTAGTGTCAGTTCCTAGCTGGTTAATCTATCTGACAAGTTCTCTTAGCTAACTGTATATTTCTCATTTTTCATTTATTGTTTCTTTGGGGACAATATCATTCAAAATACTCTTAATCTACTCCAAAATATCTATTTTCTTCTTCTTAGCTATCAGATTATCTTGAGAAGCTTTCCTCTTTAACAAATATCTGAACTTAGAGAATTTCTTAGGGATCATTGTTAAGTAATCAACCTTTGGTATTACAATTACTTCACTAATATCAACCTCTTTCTCAATTTTCCTCTTCTTTGACTTGACCTTTGAACTAGATGCCTTCTTTGCATTTGATTGAGTAGATGTCTCATTGATTTTATCTTCCTTTTCTTTCTTTTGTTCTTCTTTTTTTGTTTCTTCCTTCTCCTTTTTATCTTATTTGTTCTCTTGTTTTTCATCTTTCTTCTCCCGTGTTTCCTCTTTATTCTCTTATACCTTTTCTTTCTCTTTTCCTTATTCATGTTGTTGTCTATTTGTCTTGGTGGGGGTCGTCAACTCTTCATTCTGACCTTGAGTGGATTCTATCTCTCGTGTCTTCTTAGTTTCCTTTGTTGTGATATCCTTTGCAAGCTCATAAGGTGTCCCAGCTTCGGTAGGTGCATCACTAGTCACCTCTATCTCTAGAAAATCTAATATCTGAACAATGATAGGCTCTTTTTTCAATAATCTTATTATGGCAGAATCATCTATATCCATATATTTTGTCTCTATGGCCTCGGTTGCCATGACATTTTCATCATCTTTGACTGTTTCATCTGGATCTTATTCGATTATGTCTTCTATTATGAATTCTTCCTAATTTTTTATTAATTCAACTATTTTGGATGCATCCTCTTGTATTCTAACTCCTTTAATTTTTTTTTGATCCATAGTGATGCAAGGCAGGGGTGGATGAGGGGCCAAAGGTACACCCTAATCCAAATCTACCTTACAGAGATCACACACAGAAGCAACAACATAGAAAGTGAGAGATAGAATGTAGACTAGATCTGTATATTTCATCAAATAGATTCATACATTCCAGGCTGTAAGGTCTTCCTGGTTAGGGCTAGATATAACAATTCAATTACAATAGTCCTCCAAAATGAAAGGATTCAGAAACTATCTTCAAATCCTAATCTGATACCATTAATCTTCTAGTTTTAAGCTCATAGCAAAAAATGCAACCAATGACTACATTATATACAAGAGGCTACTGAAACAAGTCAGCCTTCAGATCCACCATTAATGGAAGGAACAACCATATCTAGGTCCACAAGCTTCCTAATGATTGATACCAATATTAAATCTATGACCATAATTAAATGCACAAGTCGACCTCAATAGAAAACCAAAAGAAACAACTTGGTAAGAAAGGATAACCGAGCACCAGGAAAGGATAACTGAGTGCCAGGGAATTAATCGACCAACTCGGTTAAAGAAGGAACCCAAGCAACTATCGGGCCAAATTGATCAAAGAAGGAACCAAGCAACACAGGACACTCAAACTTGTTTTTGGTGACACAGGATTAGCAAGGACCCGAGATGCTCCTGCATCACATAGGAAATATATTTCTCCAAAGACCATCAGTGTCTTTTTGTAGTTGTTCTAGAAAAAAATATTGTCATAGAAATCAAGGATGGTCTTATTGAAAGAACACAACAACATTGCAAGAAATTTGGGGTTTTGTTCTATGGTGCGGTTTTGGGGTTCCCATTGAACGAATTGCAAAATGGTTCAAAAATGCCTTCAAAGGGAAGGTAGGTGTTGCTATTCTATCTGAAGACTTTCTTTTTATTAGTTGCAACAATATTAAACTTAAAAATGATTTCTTACGTGGTACATCTCCCTACTTTAAAGGACATTATTTTAATTTTTTGGATTGAAAGCCAAATTTCACCCCTACAATCTTGGCTCTTTCACTTTAGAAAGATCTATCCTACTCCCTAATCTCCTGATAGAGTTAGTTGACAATGAGATTCTAAGAAAAATTGGTAATAAACTAGGAGTATTTGTTGGCTCTGAAGATGGAGTTTTTTCTTATTCAAACTGTGTTATTATAGTAAGAATAAATATTAATGTCAGTAATCTAACACCCATTGAATTAAAAACAAAAGAATCAACTATTAATATCAAACCAATATTTTATAAAGGTTCTATTAAGGATGTTAACCTAGTAGATCATGGGGAGGATATCTTACAATTTGGGAATCTTGCCCAAGCGAGAGTTGACATTAGATTTAATGACCATCATGGAGGATTTATTGTTGAAGATAGGATATTTAAGCCTTTATCACATGTATAGGAGGTGGAAGAAGGATAAATTGTAGAGATGTGTGGTGATGGAAATGAGGTAGATTTAGCCAATAAATTCCCTCCTTTTAGAAATGTGTTGAGAGTGGGGGGCAGTGACCTTATGATTCTGGAGGTAAGTAATCCAAATGAAGCCTACAATAGACATCATTCACACCATGAGGATAGGACAATCAAGAAAGAGGAAGATTTTCTCAGGGGTAATGTTTGAAACACTAAGGAGACATTTGTTCAGTGTGAGGAAAAGGTCACAACTAATATCATTAAGATGGATCTAGTTACATCGAGTGAAAATGATGGGGCTGAGGAGGAAAATTGCAGGGGGGGATGGAGTATCTAGATATGGAGGTAGATAATCACTCCCCTTACTATATGGAGTTGGAAGCACAAGATTTGGCTAGGCAATTGGATAAAGGGTTAGAGGAACCCATTGAAAATATGGAGAAGAAGGAACATGAAGTGAACAACATTATCAACTATCTAGGTAAATATGTAACTAATGATCTAATGGAGAAATCCTTGGATGAATTTGTAGATAAAAAAGGAAGTGATTTTAGAGAAGAAGATATTGATGGAAAAACTAATGGATTTAGACAGACCTATAGATACATTGGATGGATAAATGAACCAACAAAGGGAAATAAGGTAGGAGTCCCACCTTGAGTAAGCAGAGATCATCAAAAACGTAGAACAAAATATGGTTAAGCTAAAAGAGATAATGATGGACTTCCAAATTGTGCATAATGAGGTCAGAGAACAACTAACTAGTTGGCACAACCTTTAAGTCATGGATTCAAAAAAAAAATGGAATAGAAGGAAGATATTAATACTAGTGAGGACTTAGGATGATTGGAGGTAGAAAAAGTAGACAAAAATGATCATATTCTATTTTAAATAGAGATTGTATATTCTAGTATGGGCATTAATCCTAGTACTGATAGAACATCCAATTGGGAGGAATTCAAGAATGAAGTCATGACTAGGATGGCCCAATATGAAAATGAGATTAGGGGACAAGAATTCCTCTTGGAAGTTGTAGAACAAGATATGGATGTGGTCAATGAAGTAGGATTGGCTCAGAGAGTAAGTGATGAGATAGTGAAGGAAATTGAGGCTGAAAAAGAGGATGGAGTGGCAAAAACTTTTCTGAATCAAAATATATCATAAGCATTAAAAAACAAAGAGAAACTCAAAATTGCAATGATAGAGGAAGGTCTAACACATCCTATATGTTGGAAGCAAATAAAAAGAGGAAGGAAGTCCTTATTAGAATTAAGACTTAAAAGATGGAGCAACTGGTAATCATCAAAAGAAAACTAAACTTTTTGATGCAAGGAAGGGGAAGTTCCTTCCCAAGGAACAATGAAAGTTGCACTATGGAATGTTAGGGGTCTAAATGCCCCTAAAAAATAGTGTGTACTTAAGCACAATTTAACTCTATTTGATTATGATGTTATTCTTATACAAGAAACCAAACTTAGTAAGGAATAAGGTGATAAATTAAGAAAGAAAACTGGCAATTGGAAGATTGAACTGGTTGAATCAACATGGTCTTTGGGGGGTTGGCCATCTTATGGGATCCTAGGAAAGTAAACTTTGAAAGTAGGATTTCATGTGAAAATTGGATGGGAGGTTTTATACATGGTTTTATGAGCTCTTTGAGTTTCTCCATTATTAATGTATATGGTCCTATACCTACGATAGATAAACAAGAGGTTTGGTCAAACACCAGTAACTATTTGGACATCAATAAAGAAGAGACATTCTTTATGGGAAATGATTTCAATGCTATTTTAGACCATAAAAAAAAATGGTGGTATTCAAACAGTTTCACAAACTATGTCAGATTTTAGAAATTGGTTTTTTACATACAATATACTGGATATTCCTACTAATAATGGAATCTTTACTTGGAATAATAGAAGGGTTGGCTTTAGTTACATAGCATAAATATTAGATAGATTCATTTTTAGAGGAAATTTAACTTCCTTTGAAAATTCCTTCTCCACTGCCATACTTCCTATAGCAGGATCAGATCATTTCCCGATTAGATTAGAAATTCTTGAAGCCACTAAACCAATTAGAACCCACTTTAAGGTGGAAAAAATGTGGTTCTCGGACCTTGATTTCTTAAACTTATTAGAGACATTATGGAAGGAGGATCTAGTAAAAGGTTCATAGATGTTTTCTTTGTCTCTCTCTTAAAATCCTTAAAAGATAAAATCTTGAAATGGAATAAGAACCAATTTAATAACATATTTAAAGACAAATAAAACATTGAAAATGAGTTAGTAGAATTAAACGAATAATTCCGCAAAGTAGGAATGGACAAAGGGAAATATTTAAAGGAAAAAAAGGTCTTAGCTAAACATCAAGATATATTGGCCAAAGAGGAGATTTTATGGAAACAAAAATCTCAGGAGACATGAGTTACATAAGAAGATCACACTACCAAACTTTTTCATAATAGTATGCTTAATAGAAGAAATATAAATATGATTGCAAAGATTAGATAGTCTAAAGGAAATATTATAGAATCTCTAGAATGGTTTTCCAAAGAGTTCATCTCTTTCTAATTTGAGCTTTAAAATAACAGAGAGCCTTCCAATTTAGTAGCCCAACAAGAGTTATTGAGACCAATTTTGAATTTTATAACCTTAGAAGATAATAAGTTCATGAATAGTAAGTTTTCATTAGAAGAAATAAAATATTCCATTTTCCAACTTCATCCAAACAAGTCCCCAGGTCTAGATGGGGTCCAAGATTTTTTCTTTAAAACATGCTTGCATTTCTTAGGACAAGAATTATGGGAGGAAATTGAGGAAACCAGAAATTTAGGAAATCTCTTGACTGAAACAAATAACACCTTTTTAGCTCTTATTCCCAAAAAATTGAATTATGAAGACTTGGGAGACTTCAGACCTATAGCACTATGCAACACTATTTATAAAATTCTTTCTAAATCTCTAGCAAACATATTAAAAACATTGCTCCCTAAACTAATTTTGTTGGGATTAGAAGGATAAAGTAATGAGAGGGGAGGGGTGAATCAGTACCCTCAAAAACTTTTAACACTTAACACTTTGCAATAGTAGATATCTTTTAACCGGATGATTCCATTATTTGTAACATGCATTCATATAACTGGAAATGTAAAGTGCATGTAGACAAAACAATAAATCATGCATGAAAATAAGTACTCATGACTCAGATATTTTAGTTATGTAGAAACCCTTGTTAGAAGGTAAAAACTATGGTGGGGATGACACCCACAAATTATTCACTGTTGTAGTAAATAAAGTATGTTGGTTAAGGCTAAAATTTGTGACCACTTCTGATGATCTTACCCTGTTAGGAGTAACAAAAGATTGACTAGATCTACCTGGTTAGAGGATTTAAACAACACAAATTATGTGTGTACTTAGTTAAGAGATTTACAATAAGAACTGTTAAGTCGACTCTGTTAAGAGATTTTGATCTACTACAATGGTTAAATTAATAATAGTAAAGTATCTACAAAATGACAACTCTATCTTGTCTGATTCAGATCTATAAAATAATAAATAGATATTGTGTACTAGGATTAGTACCTTCATAGGGTTAGCTTTGTCAAATAAATCAAAATAAGAACTAAATTACCACAAAAGAAATCTAATTAAGCTATTTAAAAGACAAATGAGCACTCTATGGCTCTCTAATTAGGGATGCTAATGAAGAGCTCTCAGCAAGTTCTCACTACTGACAATCCTAATATGAGAAAGAATGATAAAACAAGATAAAAAAAGTTAAGTCCAAATGAAATAGACTAATTAGCTCCTAGATTTTCCTTTCTAGCTTAAAATTGCTAGAGGTTTGAAACTTTTCAAATAATTGTGGATGATGTTTTCTTCAATTATGCCTTGCTTTTATATATTTTGGCAAGGGTAGGGGGTGGAGTTGATTTGATCATTGTTTGATTAGGGTTAAGTCCATGGTTCCACCTTTGGAGACCATTTAAATATTTTTTCTTCAAAGCTTAGGACAAGAGGACAAAATGGGTGGATAAGATTCTTTCTCCTTATCGATGATGGAGATTCAATGTGAGTTTGATCCATGTGAGCTTGGCTCTCAATCCTATTGGTTGATGCATTTTCTTCCCATTTGGTGGTTAAGGGAAAATAGGATTTTATTAATTGAATTTAAAATTAATATGTTTAGCCATGTGTACCCCTTGAATGGGTTGATTTGATTTAAATGAACTATGAAATTAATTAGATTAATTGCATAATTAATTGATTTAATTTGATTTATTCGATTTTAATTGATTTTATGGCTTTTGATTTTTAATTAAATTTGAATTATGTCTTGATTGCAATTTAGCTTTGATTTTAGCTTGATTTGATTTGATTTCTTTGATTTTACTTTGATTGCTCACTTAATTGATCTTGTCCATTTTTAGGTGATTACAAATGCCCCTCTTTGAATCGATGCATGAAGCATATCGGTTCAAAGAATGTCTTGATCGTTTCTAATGTGAAGTCCTTATTAGCTTTGATGTCTGATTTGATGTTTGATAGAAGATATGGATTTCAATGATGGGATTGATGCAGTTTTGATTGATTTACAGTCCTCGATGGTCGATTTGATGATAGGTTGTATGATGTGGTACCTAATTTGATGTTTGAATCCTTTTTCGATTGATAAGCGATTTTTTTTTGATGAAAAATTAAACTTTGATTTGATGGTCGTGCCCTTGATTTATTGATTCTGATGTCGATCCTAATTGTTTGAGTGTATGCCCCCTCAAAAATGAAATGAAATTTTGAGCGCATTTGAAAAATATTATGTTTTTGATTAATTTTTGTGAATTAGGTCAATTAATAATGAATTTTGATTTCATTTCTGATAATGTATTCACGATTGTTTGATGACAAATGCCCCTGATTTGGCAGAATGGGTGAAAATTTTGGTTTTTGGTCATTTTCTAGTCATAGATGCCCTTTTTAGGTCAAAATGAGCTATATATAGGGCTAAAAGTCATTTTTACTATTCATTTTTACCTCTCCTTTTATCTTTTTCTCTAACCCTCTTTTTTCCTTTTTGATAATGGTGATCCCTATTCACGAGCACAGGTTCAAGCGAGGCTGCCGATACATGCATCCACCTAGCTACGGACCTCTGGTATGTACTCTAACAACTTATTTTGTCAATTCAATGCATTTAATTTGAATTTTTTTGAATTTTTATAGGAAAAACCCTATTTTTTGCATTTTTCAAATTAAACAGTGTGTACATTGCTTTTAGCAGCATGTACAACTTTTCTAAAGTACATCTGCAATTTTCTGCAATGCTTACACTATTTTTAATAGCGCATACAATCGCAAGAACTAGGGTATGATTCACAATCGCCCTTTTCTATAGCATGTACAAATTTACTTGCACTTTTAATTATTTTAGCAGTGTGTACAAGGGTTTCCTATAGTGCATACTAAGTTCTATAGTGCGTACACCTTGTAATAACACGTTTAAAAAAAATTTCAGCGCATTCACCATTTTAAATTGTGCTTTTCAATTTCAGCGCTTTTAAGCATTTTAATGGTGCGTATACACCTTTTGATCAAATGTGCAATTTTTAAAGTCAATTTTCTGAACCATTTGGTGTCGTCAATCAATTGATTAGCTTAGGTATTAAGTCTGTTTGATAGCGAGTCGTATGATGTCAGTTCGAGTCATGTCATATTGAATGTTTGATTGTCAATCTTGATTTCGACGATGGATGATGATAAATTTTCCATCCACTCTGAATAGAATCAGGAAAATTGATTATGGTTTGATTTAGATTTAGATTGTTTGATTGACTTTAGATGATCCAATATGTAATGATTTTGATTTCTGATGTGTTTAATTTTCTTTTTGTAGGCCGAGCTTTAATCTCTCGATGTTCATGGCTTGTACCCATTACCTTTCATCATGATCAATGACTTGAGTTGTCTTGAGTGTCGAGTCATTGGCAGATGCAGTTTATCATTCCTTCTTTCTCTCCCTCTATTCTAGGTGAATCAAGGTCTTCTCATAGCTATGGAAAAGCGATGGCACTCTGACCATAACATGTTCCAATTTCCTATGGGGGAGATGACCATCACTCCCAAGGATGTGTATCGGCTCCTGTGCATCCCAACTCATGGGGAGCTTACTTACTACAACTAGGTCTACGATGGGACCACCTGCATGCAAGTATTTGGTGATTTGACCATTGGTGATGATTCTTTTCAGTGGGCACAGTTCCCATATTCTCCTATTCTTCCTATAGTCTCGGGTGCTCTAGTTGGTGGATTCCTCATACCTGATCAGCAAGGTCATGGTTTTGCCATCAGTTGGGGTCGTATATTAAAGGATATGATTTCTCAGCCATGTAGATTTGATTGGAGGACTTGCATGCTCGCTGAGCTATATCATGAGCTACACGATGTAGTATACCATCACAAGGCTACTCTTTCTGCCAGGGTGGTCCTTCTACAATTGTGGACATGGGAGTACATCCCTGTCACTCATCCCTTTTCAGTTTGTCACCATGATCCAAGCTAGCCCTTCGCTTGGATGTACGAGGGTATGGTGGTGCAGGCCCATTTGGGTAAGTTAGACTACTAGAGACATATCATTGATGATATTGATCAGGTCATTTGGCAACCATATATTGGGTGTGAGGCATGGCCTAAGGATGCATCTAAGTTATCATACATGTGCATGCCATGATGGATGATAGGGCATACACCTTTGATTATAGAGTAGTTTGTTTCCTAAGGGTCTTACAGTAGTATGGTTGGATACAAGGTATGCCATAGGGATTGGCATTATACGTCTGGGTATAGGTTTAGAGGTCTCTATGGGGCCCACAAATAGATTATCAAATAGCTTGCCATGATTTTTTATAGCTACCCCACCTTGCGTGGGATATGAGAGATCATATCATAGATGCAGGTATGAAAGATGATTATGCTGAGTGGTTTTCTCGGAACCCATTTCTGAGATTTAGTGACCCATTAGAGAGAGTTTTAGGGATTGAGGAGGAGTTTGATGATGATGACGGAGATGGTGATGGTGGTGGTGGACATCAAAGATGAGGTCCTCGGGGATGATGAGGTTGGCAGGGTGACAAAGGTGGTAGGACCATTATCCTAGTGATTATTGTTGCACATATTCCTCCTAGAGGTGGTAGAGTACGAATGAGGGGTGGTCAAATCAGAGTTTGGGGTGGACCATACAGAGCTCTACATTAGGTTTGTATGGATAGATTAGCTAGATGGGGCCAACACAAGGTCAAGGTTTTTAGGCAGGTTGGTGCACAGGTTGTGGCTGATGTGGATGCCTAGGCCGTACAGATATTGTTAGATCAGGCAAAGGGTCCGCCAACACCTCCATAGGATCCTCTAGTATAGGCTCCTTCTTCTTTCATGCCATCAACTTCTACTTTTCCATCTTCTACTACTTTCATTCCATCTTCTTCCATTCCCTCTACTTCTATGGCTCCACCATAGGCTCCCTCTATAGAAGCTCCTCCATAGGCTCCACATTCTCAAGCTCCTCCTACAAAGCTTCCAGCATCTACTGTTGATGTTTGGGTTTTGTAGTCTGATGTATCAGAGATTAGACAGAAGGTGAGTTATCTGGGTAGTATGATGTAGGCCTTCATGGCTGTTATGAGTCCATGTGGATTATAGGCTAGCTTGAGTAGGGCTCCAGATGTTGATCATGGTCTTGATGGTGCCGGTGGTTCTAGTAGTTGACCTATTTTTGAGATGATATACCTTATTCTTTGATGTACATGATGATTCATTTTTTATCTTGAGACATTGGACTCATATTATGCTTTGATCAGTTGATGTTATTTATGCTTTGATACTTGTTGAAATTTTTTATGGACTTTGATTTACAGATACTGATGGTTTTGATGATACTATGGACTTTGATACTCAGTTGATAGATTTACTTTATATGATTTCATCATGTGTTGGATTTTATTCTCTAGGTGCTTTATATGATATGGAGATCTATATGATTCTATCTCTACATGCTTTGTTTTTATGTTTTTCAAATGCAGTTTATGATATCAATGCACATGTCTAATTTACGCTTAAATGATTATCTTATTTATGACATAGAATAGATGGATGCATATGGCACATGGTTTAATGTTGTATGATTTAATGGTTTAAATATGAATTCTATGTGATGGTACTTATGGATGCATTTATTTGACGGTATGGATGTATGAAATGTAATGGATTTAAAGGATATAAATGTGATGCAAAATGTGATGGATGCAGTTATGTAATGTATGATTTTGGATGATTTATGATTAATGATATATAAATGATATAATGATGATCTTATATGTAAATGTAAATGATCTAACACTTATAATCAATTTTTTAAATGTATGAATTTTGATGAATGCACTTAGATGAACAATGCAATGTACTTAATGAGATGATTTTGAGAGTGCAATGTGGTAGAATGAATGCAATGCAATCTTAGTAATGGTAATTAAATGATGAGGATTAATCAATGGATGCAAACTAATGTAATGAACTTAAATTACATGGTGAAATATTTGAAAATGAGTGCAACCTAATGAAAGATAATGCATGAAAGAAACTAGATGTATGCAAACTAATGCAAATGCAATGGTTTTAAAATGAACTTCATGAAATGCAATGAATAATGAAATGTGACGACCTAATGAAAATGATTATGAATGAATTCAATGAATGAATGCAAACTAAAATGAATGCAAATTAATTCTATGTAAGCTAAATGAACTTAGATTATGTCCTAAATGTATGTAAGATTATCATGATTGAAAAGAATCTAACAAATGCATTTAATCTAATGCAAGGCACCTTTTGGTTTTTTATTTTTGATTTTCAACACACTCTATCACATATAGTTTTTGATGTGTGTTTTAAATTGTGATTTAATTTTTTATTTACCCCACCCCCTTTCTTATTTTTCTCTTTTCCAATTTCTATTTTCAAACTAAGATAGGAAAATCACTTAAATGCTTTTAATCTAGAATGGATGTAGCTAACTATCACTATTCATAAATTAGGAGCTTATATTCATCATTGAGCAGTTTTGGAATCCTGAAATTAGTATAACCATCACTAGTTCAACTATGATGATATGAATACCCTTTTCATATTTTTCGTTGCTTTTCCATCCTTGGTATGACTGTCACTGATTGAGACCAATGATGAGAGTGTGAATACCGATTTCATCAAATTCTATGTTGCAAGTGGATTTTGGTATTATGATATTTAACATCAAAGTAGCCAAGGTATCCTTTTGTGTAAACAAAAAAACATCTCAGTTTCCCCATATATACATGTCCTCAATGATTCTTTGATGATCATGTCCTTAGACAAATAATACACACTTCAAAAATTTGACCTTGAGACACTCATCCAGAAACCAAGAAAATATCATGCTTTCATCATATCTTGTCTAGTTTAAAAACTTTCATCGATTCACTAGAAAGACATGATTTCATCAATCAAATCAACACTTTTAATTTTTTTTGCATCATTTGTCAAATCCATAGTTCAAGTATAGTTCTATCCATTTCATACTTTTAATCCTGATAAAGATAAGTGTCCTTATGGGATCTTGGATCAAAATTTTGCGTTCGATTGTAATTTGGATTTGATTGTGTAAGTGTTTTAATTTTTTATTTGGTGTTAGATTGATATTTGATTTGATGAATCCTTCCTCCTTTAGAGTATATTTTTCCCCCAGTTTGATGTGATTAAGTTGTGGGACTTGGGACAATTTGTAGATTGGATTGGTGACGAAACCTTTAGGTACTTGTAAATGTAACTGTGGGTTTTTTTTATGCAACATATACAAATGTTGATGAATGCAATATTTACAAGGATGACTACTAGGCATGAGACTAACTTGGACTTTAAATGGTGCATGTTTACCAGGTTTTCACTGATTGAATAGATTTTGCTCTTTTTTCTTTTTTTCAATCTTTTTTTTTTTTGCTACCAAGGTGCCTATTAGCTAAGTTTTCACCAAGGTACTTTTTCTCTCTCTCTTTTTTTTGTATTTTCTCCTTTTTCAATTTTTTTTTTTCATCAAGGCACCTATTTAATAGGTTTTCACCAAGACAACATGTTTTTGAGGATCATTTCTGAATGTTTTTAGCTTTCTTCATGCTCAATTTTCCACTATTTTTTATCTTTTCTACATTTCTAATTTGTTTTCTCTTTTCTGCTTTTCAATTTTTTGGTTATTTTCAAGATGTCTTTTGACTATATACAATACATAGGATGCTTTTTCATTTGATATCTATGATACTCTTTTTCTCTATCTCTCTTCAATTGCTTCATGTGTAGAACCTTTTCAAGTGTATGTTGTTTATTGGTTCTTGCAAATCTTCCCCTTCACAATAAGCTAGTTTATAGGTGCTTATTTTGAAAGACGAAGTGATCACAAAGGGTCCTAACTAGTTTGCTTCCCATTTTCCTTTCTTCTCCCTTTTTTCTTTATTCTTGGGATTTTCTCACAACACTAAGTCAGCTATTTGGAATGCCCTTGGTTTGATATGCTTGTTATAGTTTATGGTCATTTGATTCTGATACACTTTTAATTGATCAAAAGAAAGTTGTTGTCTTTCATCTAGGAATTATAGTTCATGTAACCTAGAAACTCTATAGTCTTCTTCACTTAGTAGACCATTAAATGAGACTCTTAAAGATGAAATTTCTATCTCCAAAGGTAAAACTGCTTCTGCTCCATAGACTAGGGAAAATGGTGTACCTTTCATTGTCATCCTAATACTCATTCTATAAGCCCAAAAAGTAGGGTTTATTTGAATGTGCAAATCTCTTCTTGAATTATCCACAATTCTCTTCAATATTTTTAGGATATTCTTGTTTGTAGCTTCTGCTTGTCCATTACCTTGTGGGTAATATATCGAAGATGAGTGCTGTACCATATGAAATTTTGTACATAATTCTTTCAAATCCTTATTTTTGAAATGTTTTTCATTATCTATTATGATGGCATGAGGAACACCATATCTAAAGATTATGTGATTTAATATGAATAAGGATATCTTCTTTCCTGTGGTAGTGAATAAGGGTACAACTTCCACCCATTTGGTAAAATACTCTGTTGTAGTAATGATGAATTTATGACCATTTGAAGATGGTGGATAAATCATACCTATTAGATCTAAACCCTATTGAGAAAAGGGCCAAGGTGTTGTCATAGGATGAAGCTCTTGTACTAGTACGTGGATCAAGTTACCATGATATTGACATTTACGACAAGTTTTTGCAAAGTGACAAGCATCCTTTTCCATAGAAGGACAAAAATATCCTATCCTAAGAAGTTTCTTAGCTAGGGTTAAACCATTTGAATGCGACCCACAAATCCCCTCATGAATTTCTTGTAAGGCTATGGTTGTGTTGGATTAATTTTTAGGTTTTTCTGAGAAGGTATTGTTTCTAATCTTTGCCTTATTTTTTTGTGTCTCTGCAAGTGTCCTCATCCATTTAGGGTTTGAGTTTCAGAAAACCACCATGCGAAAAATGTTTATGTATCCTTGCCCTAGGTATTTCTACCCTCAGTAGGGTTTTTGTTCCTGAAATATGTCTTAAGTGTGCCCTAGATCCTTATATTTTCATGTTACTTTATGAGTCACTTAAGTTTTCATGTTTGCACGCGGCCTTTTGTCTTTCCTAGTGTTTGTTGAATCATAGGATATAATTTTTCAGTCACTTTTCATTTAGTGATCAAGCGATTGTTCAATCTCTAGTTCTCTTGATCCTTGGTAGTTTTCTTCAGACATATAGCAACCCAGTGCATCAATCTTCTCCTATTCACTTGATTAAATGGTTAAGTTCTAATACATTTGGCGATCAAGCACAGACCGTAGATGCAATTCTTGATCAACGGTTGTTGTGATTGTTAGGAATGAATGCTGAAACCTTTTGGTAGTCATTCTGTAGTAGTTTTTGTTGCATTCATGACTATGATTGTCATTGATCTCAACACAGTGTTATTCTGGAGTTTAGCAGAGAAGTAGGCATAGTTTTGTTTTGTGCACATGTTATATTGTAGATTGAGTTATGTGTAGTTGATGGTATGTTCATTGGTGTGTTATTAGCCTATGGTTAAGAACGCAAAAATAAATTCATTTATTCATAAAAGTTATAAGCATTTTGGTGGAAGCAGTGTTCTGGCAGTATTCCTATGTAGCGGTTTTTGGTAATCGGAGGATATCTCCTAACCAGGATGGAATCTGATTCTACACAGTTAAAGGGAAGTTTGAGACTCATTTTTGGTGATGTGGTTCATAGCAAAAACTTTGACGTCACATGATTGGAAAGTTATTGTATCTGGAAGCTGACAATTTTATGTAATTCTGATGTAGCGTGTTGAAATTATTATTTTGTATTTGCATGCCGACTCATTTGTAATTATTTTAGTGTGTTATAAAGGAAGGAATGTTTTCCTTGTTATATGAGAGGATTGTAATAGTTGTGATATGAAGTTATGAAATTTGTGATGTGAATGTATGCATGAAGTGAAGAAAAGAGCTAATTCAATGATGAAGGAAGACTTGCAAAGTACAGAGATCTAAATTTGTGATCTTGTGTAGAAAAGAGTGTAGTTTTGGCATAGTGTGAAGGAGGTAACATATTTTTTATTATTCTATTGAAAAATCCTAAGATCTGTTGGACAGTGAGTTCAGAGATCTTGCCTTGAAGTTGTTTGGGTAGTGGGTCCTTCTATCTTCCATAACTCTTAACAGGGTTAGAATCTTTTAACAGAGATTCAAAATCTCCTAGCAGAGATTCATATGTAATGAATCTATTTCATAAGACTCCTAATAGGGTCCATCCTCTAACAAGGAACTTTCATATTAGTACATCATTTTGTGGGCATCATTCCCACTGGGGTTTACTCTTTGATCAAGAGATTCCCTAGTTAACATATCTTGTGTTATTGTGTCACTGTGTATGATTATCCTTCTATGGTTGGTTACTACATTAATTATATGTTTTAAAGCTGTTGAAGTTGATATTAAAGTTAATTATGATAAATGGTTTAATTATCAAATAACTGATTCACCCCCCCCCCGTCTCAGTTATCTTGATGGTCTTTACTTTCTAAAAATTGGTATCAGAGTAGCAGGTCCTTGAAAGAGAATTTTAACAACTTAAGGAGATCTATGGTGAATTTCAAGAAAGAAAGCCCTAAGTTTGATGGAGTAAATTTTGATAGCTAGAAAGAAAAGATGAAGACACATCTCTTGTGTTTAGGACCAAGTTATTGGTTGATTACAAAAAATGAAAGGACTATAATTGAAGAAGACAATCTTGAAACAAGTTCTAAAGATGAGGTAGATCTATTTATGTGTAATATACTTGCAAGAGAAGCACTTTTATCAGTACTTCCAGAGAATGAATACAGTCAAGTAAAAGGTTTAATTAAATCTCATGATATTTGGAAAGCTTTACATTATACTTTTGAAGGTGATGAACATGAAAAGAAAGCTAGGTTACATAATTGGATTTGTGCATTTGAAGACATAAGAATGATGGAAGATGAATCTATTAGAAGCTATATTGGTAGGATGTCAGAAATTGTTGCAGGAATAAAGTCTTGTGGAGGTGAAAAGATAGAGAATGAAGTAATATGGAAGATTTTGAGAACATTGACATCGGTATTCAAGCAGACTACACAAATGATTGAACAAGTGATACCTTGTACACCAAACTTTTCAAGAGAGACTCTTCTTGGAAGATTGGAAGCAGCAGAGATGAATTTGAGATTATCAGAAGAACTACCTAGAGTGGAGACAACATTCAGTTCTCTTAGCATCAGATCAACTTTGTCTAGAAGTACAAGTGTGAATGGAGATTATGCTAGTAGTAGCAGATCCAAATCTGATGAAGATAAGAAGATTGAAGAAGGTATTTCCTTGCTTGTGAAAAGAGAACCAGAAGGTAAGAAATTTTTTAAATGTTGGACATGTCAAGAATATGGTCATTTTGCATCTAAGTGTCCTAAGAGAGTTAAGAAGTATAGGAACAATTTTAAGCCTAGAAGATCTAAAGAATGTTATTATGCAAATGATGAAGAAATTGAAGCAGGAATTGAAAGACATTTGAGTGATAGTGATAATGATAACTTTGATGACATAGGATTTGTAGCAATTAAGGAAGAAAATTATGAATATGATATTAAAGAAGAAAAAGCTTTAGTTTCCCAAGTTGAAAAGAAAGTTGATTGGATTATAGACAGTGGTTGTTCACATCAAATGACTGGTGATAAAGGAAAATTCATAAAGTTTAACAATTATGATGGAAGAGTTGTTAGAGTTGGTAACAATGCACCTTGTTTGATTAAAGGTATAGGATCTATTACTCTTGATGGAAAGACTAATACTGATGATGTTTACTTTGTTGATGGATTGAAACATAATCTTTTGAGTGTTGGAAAGTTAGTGGATAAAGGATATCAAGTTTGGTTTACTGAGAAAACTTGTGTGATTAAGGATAAAGATGGAAATCTAATTGGAACTGGATCTAGAACCATAGGTAATGTATTTGAGTTGAACCCTATTGAGATGCCATGCTTGATGACTAAGATTGATGATAGTTGGTTATGGCATAGAAGGTTTTGTCATATAAACTTTGATAATATTGTGAAAGTGAGTTCTACACTTGTAGTAAGAGACTTATCTAAGATTATGAAGCCTACTAACATGATTTGAAAGGAATGTGTGATGGCTAAACAGAAAAGGAGTTAATTTCCTAGCAAGAAGTTCACATCTACAGAAAAGTTGGAGATTATTCATACAAACTTGAGCAGTCCTACTAGGACTAGAGGATTCTATGGAGAAAGGTATTCTATGATTCTTGTTGATGATTTTACAAGAATGATGTGGATTGCATTTTTGAAAGAAAAATTTGAAGCATTTGATAAGTTTAAGGTCATGAAGAATAAAGTTGAGAATGAATCAGGAATGAGGATTAAATGTTTGAGATCCGATAGAGGTGGAGAATTTACATCTAAAGAGTTTAACACTTTTTGTGAAGTGAATGGTATTAAGAGATAGTTATCAGCCCCTAGAACACCTAAACAAAATGGTATTGAAGAAAGAAGGAACAGATCAGTAACTAAAGCAGCTAGAGCTATGTTATTTGAAGGTGATTTGGCAAAGACATTTTGGAGAGAAGCAGTGAATACAATAGTATATACTATTGGCATTAAGCAGGATTGCCACTAGTGACAACACTTATTTGCATCTTGAGTGCAAACCGAGCAGAACAGTGCAAATCAAGCAGAACAGTGCAAACCGAGCAGGACAGTGCAAACCGAGTAGGACAGTGTAAACCGAGTGACATTATGTCTACTGAGTCACAAGTATTTACCAAGTTTGAAACTTACCGAGTGGTTAGTATGAATCGTGCCTTCACTTCTACCGAGTGCATGATGATGCCGAGTAATGCAGTGGACACCGAGTATCAGAAAGTCACCGAGTTAGTTTGTAGGAACCATGTAACCATACTTGGGCTGACTTAGTAGCACTTATGTTTATTTGTTAAGCCGACTTTGTAATTGTAATTAATTGTTTAGACTTGTATATAAACAATGTTGTACAAATACCAAGTAGTATGAATGTGAAAAAAGGAAGTAGAGATAAAAAGGCAGAAACTAGTGAATTACAAAGAGCTACTATACATAAGGAGCAACAAAGACAAATTCATCACAGAAGGTGATCAGTACATCAGCGAATCTCATTCAACAATCTAGTTGCAAAGTAAGAGATCTACTGTTTCATCCTAACAGGTGAATCAACTTGAAATCCTCTAACCAAGTAGACTTAACAGTCTTTGTAAAATCTCTTAACCGAGTGCATACTTCATTGTATGTTTGTAAATCCTCTAACAAGGTGGACCTAGTAGTCCTTATTGCTCCTAGTAGGGCAGATCATCAGAAGTGATCAATGTAAGCCTTAACCAGCCAACTTTATACTGCAGTATTAAAGCTTTGTGGGTTTCATCCCCACCCCAGTTTTACTTTCTTTTGGAAGGTTTCTGGGTAACCAAATCTATGTGTCATTGTTGTGAATGCTTTTATGTTTCATGCTTTCTATATGCAAAAGGATAAAGTAAACTATATGTTAATACATTTGGAAGAAAATTTTGAAGTTACTGATTCACCCCTCCCCTCTCAGTAACTTGGTTAATTCTTGAATATTTCCAACAATTGGTATCAGAGTTGTATTGGTTCTCAAGATAAAGCTTAACTAGCTTGAGCAAAGATCTAGGACAATGGAGGTATTCAAACTGAACAAGGTGATTGAAAATGAAAAGCTAGATCTGGAAATGGCCATAGCTAAACTTAAAGAAGCAAAAGAACATCTTTCCCAATCCCTAAGAAGAAGGAAGGAACTTGCAAATCAGATGAATGGTCATAATTACATTGAAGAAAAGATTGAAGATCTTTTTCCCTCAGATAGCTCAGATGAAGCAAACAATGTTGTCAAATAACTCCTAGAAAAGAATGGGTCTTTGCAGGAAGAAGTGAGAAAATTAAAAAGAGAACAAGAACTACACTCAACAAGATTTTGTGAGATCTTAGAACAAAGAAACAAGTTGAAAGATGAATTAGATGGAAGGAACAATGAAGTCCAAAATAAAACCCTTCAGCTAAAAAACCTAATTGATCAGATCTCCCATACAAATGAGGAAATTCTGACTCTAAGATCAGAAATAGAAAGCACAAGAGAAGAACTAAGATCTAAAAAGCAAATCAATCTAAGATTGGTGGATGACATAAACACCAAAAAAAAAATCAATGAAAGAATGTTGAAGAGCCAAGAAGACTTAAATCAGTTGTATGATCAAAATCTTCATAGGCAAAAAGGAAAAACAGGACTTGGATACAAAGGAGAAGGTGAATCTTCTAAGCAAGGTACTCAAAGAAATCAGAAACCTACTTGTAATCATTGTGGAAAAATAGGACATACTTCAAATAAATGTTGAAGCAATGAAAAATGCTACAACTACAATCAGCATGGTCACAAAGCAAATGAATGCAGGGAAAAACCAAGATTCAAAGGTAATTGTCACAAATGTAACAAACAAGGTCACAAGGCATCCGAGTGCAGATCCAAAACATTCAATCCAGCAGAACAAATTATAAAAGCAATGTTTGGATGGGATTACAACACTTGGTGTAGATGTCATTACTGTGGAGAATATGGACACATTGGCATGAACTACATAAAACATCATCTAAGGAAAATAGATAATACCATAAGATGTTTTAAATGCACTAAACTCGGTCATATAGCCAGAAATTGCATGAATGCTAGTGAAGTTGAAGATGGAAAGAAGAATGAAGCAACTAAGGTCAGGAAACAGATGAGACAATAGTGGATTCCTAAATCTACCGAGCAAACCAGTCCAAGTAATGGAATGGGTGGCTCTACCGACTCAAACTAAATTCCCAAGAAAGCACTGGAACTGTATTCTCATAGACAAATTTCAAGCAGTTCCAGAACTGAATTAAAAGAAAGATCTAAATCGGCATACAAGATGCAATAAGATCACAGGAAGGTCGGTATTAGTTTTCACTGAGCAAGGTCAGGAGCGATCTAATATGATTACCGAGCAAGGTCAGAGCAATATGAATTCTCAAGTTCACCGAGTTGCGAAGTCTTTACCAAGCAATTAATTCATAGTGGGTGACAGTCTGTTAGAATTCATACCCTAATTTCTACTAAGCATTAATGACAGACTTGTAAACAAAAGGAAAGAAATCAAACTCATTCTTCACCGCGAACTTTAGCATTTTGAGATCAGAAAATTTCCAGAGCAATCCAGTGATTCAAACACTTTTGCGAAAAGAATTCTCTGTGAGCTACCATGGCATCATCCAGCACTTCAGCAAAGAAAGGATCAGAAATGATAATCCAAGGGGAATGGAGAGCACTAGATTTCAAACTCGTGCCCGCAATTGCAGCAGCCCTAGACCCGAACGGAGCTCAATCTCAGATTCCTCCTAAGGTACTACTTGTTAATGATATTCGCAATCATTTCAATTGTGCAATTCAAGAGATGGGAAACCTAGAGCTAGATATTGTGTGTGAGGAACTGTGTGTGAATGGTGTTCTAAAACCAGAGCACAAACATCTGGAAGACAAGGGATTAGTTCACATTACACATTTACCTTGAAAATTTTGGGAGAAATGGTTAGATACATTCTCAGTCATGTACATGAAGGCAAGATTTGGCTTGAGCAACCCATAGAGATCACTAAGAAGATGATTCACCAAATCACTGGTCTTCCCATGTTAAACAAAGTTAAAACTACCAAAACCCTAGGTCGGCCGAAACTGGAGAAGAAAACCCTAGCTGAGTGGGACGGTAGAGGCATGAAAGTAAGCAGCATTACTGATGTTGAACTAAAGTTTGGAACACACATCATTGCTCATAAAATATACAGTTCAAGTTGACAGAATAGTGTTTCCTGTGAAGCCATAGACCTAGCATACAAAGTGGTAAAGAATAATTTATCATTTGACCTTGCAGATTTGTTGTTAAAACAGTTTAACAAGAACATGGAAAGCATTCAAACTTCCAAAAACAATCCATGTAAGTTTGGATCTCTACTGGTCTGTTTATTTTTCTATGTTCAGAAATTCTTCCCTTTCAAAGGAAAAGTAGTATGGAGAAAGGATGTGCCAATTCTTTATGAGATAAATGAATATATTTTAGAAATGGGTGAAAATTTTGAGAACATCATGGATAGTTATTTTGAGTCTTTCAAGGAGAAAATGAACGATAGATTCTGGATTCCACAGAAGTTGGTGGAGGATTATAAGGCTGATATTTGTTTCATGGTGGACTGTGATAGAGTATACATTCAAGTAGCTAAAATAAGGATTGTACATGTAAAACCTCTTCCTTATGAGGTAAACATTGATGAAACAAAGAATATCATTGAAGCCCTCCTTAATCAGCCTGTTAATCCCAAAGCTCCATATTTTGGGACATAAGAAGAAGCAAAAGTGAGAATTGAATTAAGTATAAAGCTTCCACAGGTAGTAAATAAAGGAAAAAAGAGGATAGCCAAAATGCAAATGCTAACCGAGGACAGAGGAGAAGACATTGAAGAAGAAGAGAAAAAGGATGAGAAAACAGAGGAACCAGAACCTGCAAAGAAGAAAGGAAATATATTCATTACCAGGGTACCTAAGCCTCCCACTGCTGTATTTACAAGGAGAAGTGCAAAGGGTATGGTAGACAAAAAGGACAAAGATATAATATTCAAAAAGCCTCCTCTAACCCTTCAAGAGAAGATCAAACTTTTGAGAGAAGGATCAGGATCTGGAGTAAGTAATATAAAATCTTTAAAATATGAAACAAGATTGGAAACAGAACAAAAGGAGATTGAAGATGCTATCATTGAGAAGATGGGACACTGGAAATACTCTCCTGATGAAATAGCCCAACAGATTCCAGGAGCTTTATTAGATCAAATAAAAATGAGATGGGCCAATGCAAGGCAAACTGTAAAAGACATATTTGATCAAACCCTGAAACAGTTAATGCCCAGCTTGAAAAATGATGAAATAAAGAAGGCATTGAAGGAGAATGAAAATAAGATGACACTGAAGTTCAATACTTGTTTAATTCTGATTAACAATATTGAATCGGTTGTGAAGAGTGAAAATGCCACATGGAAGAACATATACCATCTTCACCAACCGAGTACTGAATCAGTTATAATAAAAGACATTGAAGATGACAGTGATGAACAGGAAGAAGCCACTGAGTAGATGATACCATGAGGATAGCAGCAGAAGTCATTGCATCACTTCCTACCTCTCTAGAAAAAGTTGCTACATCTAGCCCGGAGACATCTTCAAGCATGGTTGTGACAACTTCAACATTTGTCCAATCACCTATAGCAACAACATAAGTAACTACCATTTCTTCTACCGAGTTGCAGTCTCCTATTTCATCAAGTTTTCCAGCAGTAAGTATTCCAGTTTTTGATTCTACAAGTGTAAATACTTCAAGTTCTCCAGTAGACAGTATACCATTCTCTATAGCCAGTCCTACTATGTCTACTATCACTACTACTAAGGCATTAAGTACCATAATAGATAAGCCTAAGGCTCAACCGAGTATAAGATTTTTGGGCAAGAATATAGTAGAGGATATAGACCTAGATGAGGAAATAGAGATTCCAACATTGGATTTTGCAAATCTATCAGCGGATCAAATGCAAAATATAGGTGAAATCCTCCAAAGGAAAGCGAAGCAAAAGAAGCTTAAAGAGGAGAGAGACAAGGAATATAAAATCATTAAGGATGCTAAGGACATTTTGTCAGAAGCATTAGGTATTGAAGTAGACTCCTCTCAACATGTTTTGTTACAATTAGCAGAAGCGGTAAATAAGTACAATGAGGATTCATTTGGGATAGACAAGTTAGTTGAAAAAGCCGAGAAGAAATTCAACAATAAAGTGCTTGAGCACATTGCTCAGCACATAGCTATTAATCAAGAAGAATTATCTTCAGTTTTGACAAACATTGAATCTTCCTATTCGAATGTTACCTCTCTTTTGGTCAAACTATGCAATGTTGCCAAGTTCACCAAGGATGTCAAGGATAAAATGAATAAAATTGATGAGGATTTGAAGATTAGCATACAAAAGCTGCAACTTGAACCAAGTTCAAACTTTGCTCATCACATGAAAATCTCATTCCTATCAAATATGTAGTCAGAACTACTGAAAGAAGACACAAGGATCCAGTCCACACTGCTAGACATTCAAAACATAATCCTTCCCATCATGAATACAATGTATAAGCACATTGAACATTCCAAAACATTAATTCATGACAATCAGTTCTCAATAGCAGATCACATGATTGCACTCTCTGCAAAAGTCCAAATTGCAATCCAAACATGCAAGATTCTACAAGAAAATTGGGATAGAACCCTGGCACTGATAATGAAGGTACATTCTATTTTTCTATCAAATTTTGGATTCTCCCTGTAAAACACTTGTATATACACCTTTGGCATTATCATCAAAAAGGGGGAGATATGTATAGAAGAAAAGAAGAAAAAGTTAGCACATTGAAAGGGGGAGATAATTTATAAAGCCCTATGACAAAGACAAATTTTGAAAAATCAAAATAAATCTCAGCATGGTTCATGTATATAAGTTTTGGGCAATAAGTGTTTTTGTCACTAATGCCAAAGGGGGAGATTGTTGGCATTAAGCAGGATTGCCACTAGTGATAACACTTATTTGCATCCTGAGTGCAAACCGAGCAGAACAGTGCAAACCGAGCAGAACAGTGCAAACAGAGCAAGAACAGTGCAAACCGAGCAGAACAGTGCAAACCGAGCAGGACAGTGCAAATCGAGTAGGATAGTGTAAACCGAGTGACATTATGTCTACTGAGTCACAAGTATTTACCGAGTTCGAAACTTACCAATAAATAATATGATATAATATTATAAAATAAATAATATAATATAATGTTCATGTTAATTTTGTTGTTTTAAATATAAAATAAATTAACAAAACAAATGTTGTTTGTAAGTGCCGTACGGTAGCAGGCCGGCTACCGCCGGTACCACTCAGGGTACCGCACGGCAGCGGGACCCCCGCCCTTGTTGCCTTATGTTATATCAACAAAAAAAAAAAACAACAAAAAAATATATAATGCATTTTGATTTCGGTGGGAAATATTTCGGTGACAAAATGTTTTGTTTCGGCATTTTGACTAATATATATTATATTATATATATATGATATCTATGATATTATATATATAATATAATGTATATAATTATATTTAAATGTATTTTGGGTAATTTATATTTGAGATTATATTATATATATAATATGGGTAATATTATATATATAATATAATATATTTTATTAATTAATTTAAAATTTAATATTATATTATATATATAATATATGTAATATTATATATATAATATAATATATGTTTTTTTTTTGGGTTATAATAATTATTTAATTGAAAAATTGAGTATTATATTATAATATATGTAGTATTATATATATAATATGATAGATGTATTTTTAAAAATTATGGGTTATAATGGTTATATTATATTATATATATATATATATATATATTATATATATATATAATATAATATATGGTTTTGTAATTATAAACCATTTCTAAGGCATATGAAATTCAATTAGCAAATTATATAAGATATTATGTATGTTGCAATTAAGATGAAATAAAATTCAGGAACTAGATGTAGTGAGTAAGTCATATTTATCTTATTTGCAATTTATAGTGAAAACTCTTTTTCTACTTAGATAAATGTTAAGTGGGGACTAGAAAACTGAAAACAAAACCCTTTTGCTTTCTAACTTATCAACAATCAAACCTGCTAAACTTTAGGATCTCCTAAGCATCCTAGGTAGGTCTGTTATATTGAGAATGTTGAACATGTTAGTGGTTTGCTAGGAAAACCTAACGGGAATAGGTTAGGGTAGGAAACCTAGGAACCCCCAAGTGAGTGGCTCTCAGTGCGGGGCCGGGGCCCTAAAGTGGCTAGACCAGGATAACTGACTGATGAGTTAGTTAACCAAGTGATAACCTAATAAAATTTAAGGGATGGGTTCAAAACATTAAAAAGATTAAATTGTGCCTCGCCCATGCCATTAGCGCTAGGACAGGCTATGGATGGGAGTGGGAGAAGGTACCTATGCGTAGGTACAAATCGAATGGTGCTTGTCTGTACGAAAGGCATTCGATTCCGCATGTGCCTACTTGGGGGCCGGGGCCCAGTGTGGCTAGTACCAGGACAACCCAAGGGGTGAGGGCTATGCGATGACACTCACTTAGGTTGTTGCTTAGGATTTCCTACCCAAACCTTAGAATCCCTTGTGAAATGTACTTTACCTGTGTGAAATGTTATCCAACCCTTTTGGTACAACCTAGTAAGTCCCTTCTTTGTGAGCTTGGTGTTTATCTCCTAGCACGGGGGGTGAAACTTTATCAGCTTCACATGGTTGGGTGGAAAATCTTTCTATCGAGGTATCTTGTGCAGATGTAAACAACTAAAGATTCATATTTGTCTGTGCACCTGTTGAAGAATGAAGACTTGTACTTATTCATGTTGTTGTAAACTTATGTATTCTCCTATGAGGAGTTTGAAATGTAATGTTAATTTCAGATGATGTAATGGGTAGACGTAGGAAAAGGGTTATATGGGATGTTCATTTAATGTATGTTGAAAAGATGTAATGTTGTTATATATCAAGTTATGTAAAATGTTGATGAATCATTTGTTGTACTATTGTAATATGTTAATTAGATGAAATGGAATTACAGTAATTGATTCTTAAAAGTTTTAGATGTAAAATTGAAAATGAATATGTTTAAGCATTTCCCAAATAGGATCTTTAAATGAAATATGTATGGGTAATAAATGTTTGTATTAGTTTATCAGTTTTCTATAAATTATACATTTACATTTAAGGGAACCTTGGAAAGAAGTTAGAATACGTTTTGTTTATTTGCAAACTTTAAAAGTTCAAAATTTTTCGCAAAACTCTACTTAGGTTTTCTTTTACAAAGTAAACCTTTGTGCATTTCCCTCGTTCCCTTGCGGGGCATGACATTGCCACTAGTGACAACACTTATTTGCATCCTGAGTGCAAACCGAGCAGAATAGTGCAAACCGAGCAGAACAGTGCAAACAGAGCAAGAACAGTGCAAACCGAGCAGAACAGTGCAAACCGAGCAGGACAGTGCAAACCGAGTAGGATAGTGTAAACCGAGTGACATTATGTCTACCGAGTCACAAGTATTTACCGAGTTTGAAACTTACCAAGTGGTTAGTATGAACCGTGCCTTCACTTCTACCGAGTGCATGACGATGCCGAGTAATGCAGTGGACGCCGAGTATCAGAAAGTCACCGAGTTAGTTTGCAGGAACCGTGTAACCATACTTGGGCCGACTTAGTAGCACTTATGTTTATTTGTTAAGCCAACTTTGTAATTGTAATTAATTGTTTAGACTTGTATATAAACAATGTTGTACAAATACCAAGTAGTATGAATGTGAAAAAAGGAAGCAGAGATAAAAAGGCAGAAACTAGTGAATTACAAAGGGCTACTATACATAAGGAGCAGTAGAGACAAATTCATCACAAAAGGTGATCAGTACATCAGCGAATCTCATTCAGCAATCTAGTTGCAAAGTAAGAGATCTACTATTTCATCCTAATAGGTGAATCAGGTTGAAATCCTCTAACCAGGTAGACTTAACAGTCTTTGTAAAATCTCTTAACCAAGTGCATACTTCATTGTATGTTTGTAAATCCTCTAACAAGGTGGACCTAGCAGTCCTTATTGCTCCTAGCAGGGCAGATCATGAGAAGTGATCAATGTAAGCCTTAACCGGCCAACTTTATACTACAGTATTAAAGCTTTGTGGGTTTCATCCCCACCCCAGTTTTACTTTCTTTTGGAAGGTTTCTGGGTAACCAAATCTATGTGTCATTGTTGTGAATGCTTTTATGTTTCATGCTTTCTATATGCAAAAGGATAAAGTAAACTATATGTTAATACATCTGGAAGAAAATTTTGAAGTTACTGATTCACCCCTCCCCTCTCAGTAACTTGGTTAATTCTTGAATATTTCCAACATATACAATGAACAGAGTACAAATCAGAGTAGACACAGACAAGACACCTTATGAATTATGGTTTGGACATGCACCCTCAGTTAAGTATTTTAGAATTTTTGGAAGCAAATGTTATATTAAGAGAGATGATGATATAGGAAAGTTTGATCCTAGAAGCGATGAAGGAATTTTTCTTTGATATTCTTTGAAAAGGAAAGCATATAGATGTTATAATAAGAGAACTAAAACTATTCTTGAAAGTGCAAATGTAAAAGTTGATGAGAAGTTTAAAATTTAGGAAAGAATGCTTGATTATGAATCTGATGAAGGAACTAACCCTCAGCCTAACATTGAAACTACTAAACAATTTTTTGAGATTGACAGTGAATTTTTGAATGAAAGTAATGTTGAAGAAAATAGAGAAGAATCTATAGTTGAAGAAAGATCAGTGACTATGACACCTAACAAGTATATATCAAGACATCATCCTATTGAGAAAGTTATTGGAAGTTTGGATAGATGAGTTATGACTAGAAGAAAGGTACATTTATGTTTGATTTCTCAAATTGAACCTAAGTCTAATAATGAAGCTTGTGAAGATGAACATTGGATTAAAGCTATGAAAGAAGAATTGGATCAGATTGAAAAGAACAAGACATGGGAATTGGTCCCTAGACCTAAAGACAAAAATGTGATTGGAACTAAATGGGTATTCAGGAACAAAATGAATGAACAAGGAGAAGTAATTAGAAACAAAGCAAGATTGGTATGTAAGGGATACTCATAGCAAGAAGGAATTGACTATGAAGAGAATTTTGCCCCTATGGCAAGACTTGAAGTAGTAACAATATTTTTGGCTTATGCAGCATTTGAGAAATTCAAAATGTATCAGATGAATGTGAAGTCAACATTTCTGAATGGTGAATTAGAGGAAGAAGTCTACATTGAACAGCCTAAATGTTTTCCTTTGATTCAAGAAGGGGACATGGTATGTAAATTAAAGAAAGCATTGTATGGACTAAAGCAAGCACCTAGAACTTGGTATGCTAGATTAGATAAGTATTTGTTAAAATTGGGATTTACAAAAGGAACAGCTGATAGTAACTTATACACAAAAGAAATTGAGAATGGATTGTTAGTTTTGGTTATTTTTGTTGATGACATTATTTTTGGAGGAGAAGATGAAGCTAGTGACAAATTTGCTGATGAAATGAAGACAAAATTTGAAATGAGTATGATTGGAGAAATGAAATACTTTTTGGGATTACAAATAACACAAAACAAAGATGGTATCTTTATATGTCAGAAAAATTACTTGAATGATTTTTTGAAAAGATTCAGTATGGAGAATTGTAAACCAGTTGGAACACCTATGGTTACAGGACATAAACTATCTAGTAAAGATGAGACACCAGAAGTTGAGCAAAAGAAATACAGATCTATGATTGGTGGATTGGAGTACTTGACACACACTAGACTAGATATACAACATTTAGTTGGGATGGTAGCAAGATTTCAAGCTAAACCTAGAGAGTCACATTATGCAGTAGTAAAAAGGTTATTGAGATATCTTAGAGGCACAATGGACTATGGACTATGGTTTGAAAATTATGATGATTTTACCCTATGTGCATATACTGATGTTGATTGGGGAGGCAGTGTTGATGAAAAGAAAAGCACCAATGGTGGAGCCTTTTCTCTTGGAGGAAGATTAGTTTCTTGGTTGAGCAAAAAGTAGAATTGTATCTCACAAAGTATAGCAGAAGCAGAATATGTAGCAGCAGCAAACAATTGTAATCAGATAATATGGATGAAGCAGATGTTGATGGACATTGGAATCAAGTTTGATGAGCCTATTTTCATATATTGTGACAATACAAGTACAGTTAGTATGTCTAAGAATCTAGTTTTACACTCTAAAACAAAGCATATAGAGATCAAGTATGATGTTGTAAGAGAGAAAGTTGCAGATAAAGAAGTCAGACTGGAGTACATAAGCACAAAGGAGAAGATAGAAGATATATTTACTAAGCCTTTGCCTAAGGATACATTTGAGTATCTGAGAGGTATGCTTGGGGTTATGCCCCAACCTAATTTTGAGTAATGATGTAGTTGGTTGCATCCGTCCAGTGGTTTATGGCCCTATCTATTTTCTAGATTGGATGTTGGTACTTCCTCTATGGGGGAGTATGTGTATCTGAGTTGAGTCATTGAGGACTCTTGTGGATGTATTTTCTGAATATTATCTTTTGACATTGAGCTATTGTTTGACATAGTGATAGAATTTCTATCATTGATGTCAATGGGGGAGAGAATCATGAAAAACATTGAGGAAACATTGAGAAACTACATTTTTTGAGAGATTGAATAGGATAACGAAGCAAGATTTGATTGATGATGAGTAGCAGTGCAGTTGAGCAGTAGTGATTGGATTTTTGGAACATTGGATGTTTTTCATCTATGTTGCCATCAATGCCAATGGGGGAGATTGTTAGGAATGAATACTGAAGCCTTTTGGTAGTCATTCTATAGCAGTGGTTGTTGCATTCATGACTATGATTGTCATTGATGTCAACATAGTGTTATTCTGGAGTTTAGTAGAGAAGCAGGCATAGTTTTGTTTTGCGCACATGTTATATTGCAGATTGAGTTATGTTTAGTTGATGGTATGTTCTTTGGTGTGTTATTAGCCTATGGTTAAGAGTGCAAAAATAAATTCATTTATTCATAAAAGTTATAAGCATTTTGGTGGAAGCAGTATTCTGGCAGTATTCCTATGTAGCGGTTTTTGGTAATCGGAGGATATCTCCTAACTGGGATAGAATCTAATTCTGCATAGTTAAAGAGAAGTTTGAGACTCATTTTTGGTGATGTGGTTTATAGTGCAAACTTCGAGGTCACATGATTGGAAAGTTATTGTATCTGGAAGCTGACAGTTTTATGTAATTCTGATGTAGCGTGTTGAAATTATTATTTTGTATTTGCAGGGCAACTCATTTGTAATTATTTGAGTGTGGTATAAAGGAAGGAATGTTTTCCTTGTTATATGAGATGATTTTAATAGTTTTGATATGAAATTATGAAAGTTGTGATGCGAATGTATGCATGAAGTGAAGAAAAGAGCTAATTCAGTGATGAAGGAAGACTTGCAAAGTACAAAGATCTAGATTTGTGATCTTGTGTAGAAGAGAGTGTGGTTTTGACATAGTGTGAAGGAGGTAACATATTTCTTATTATTCTATTGAATAATCCTAAGATCTATTAGACAGTGAGTTCAGAGATCTTGCCTTGAAGCTGTTTGGGTAGTGGGTCCTTCTGTCTTCCATAACTCCTAACATGGTTAGAATCTTTTAATAGGGATTCAAAATCTCCTAACAAAGATTCATATGTACTAAATGTATTTCATAAGACTCCTAATAGGGTCCATCCTCTAATAAGGAAATTTCATATTAGTACATCATTTTGTGGGCATCATTCCCACCAGGGTTTACTCTTTGATCAAGAGGTTCCCTAGTTAACATATCTTGTGTTATTGTGTCACTGTGTATGATTATCCTTCTATGGTTGGTTATTGCATTAATTATATGTTTTAAAGCTGTTGAAGTTGATATTAAAGTTAATGATGATAAATGGTTTAATTATCAGATAACTGATTCACCCCCCCCCTCTCAGTTATCTTGGTGGTCTTTACTTTCTAACAGTGATATCTCATGATAGACTATGCAGTTAGTGATTTGTCCAATGATTCAGTGACAATGATTATCTTTTATATGCTTGATTTTGATGGTTAGCATGAAATCATTTGGAGATCAAGTGAATAGCATGTTCACTTAATCTCTAGGTCTAGTGGTTAAATGAAAAATTTATAGCGATTCAGCGACAAGGTTTATCAATGGGTAAGGTTTTCTTTGGTTGCGTATTCTCCAGATATCAGTTGAGTATTCAAGACAAGGCATTCAACAACTCAATGAGCATAGTGTTCACTTAATCTCATGAAGTTGGAGCTTAAAGTATTTTTATTCAGTGATCCATTGATAGTTGTGGATATTAATGAAGATCAACGGTCAGTGTGTAATCTTGAGATAGACCTGAGGTTAAGGATTTTATCTTGTGAATGGGAGATTAAGATGGTCACTGAATCATGTGATAAAATGAGAGTTAAATAAAAAATTTTGAGATTCAATGATAGTCGTGGATGGAGGAAAGGATCAATGATCGGTGTTTAATCTCAAGATAGGACTAGAGTTAAGTAAACTATCTAGCAATCATGAGTTGCCTTTGATTAGTCATTCTCCTAATTTGACCCCAGTTAAGGATAACCTTTAGAAATCACAAGAATGATGTTGTCGCTAGATCGCTAGATATAGGTTGAGTTAAGTTAAAAGGGCTTCGAGACTCATTTTGGACCATAGGATGATGGAAAGATCAACGACTGCTGCTTGATCGCTTAATGAAACCCCAGTTAATGAAAAAATTTAGTGGTCTCACAAATTATTTTTTCACGTGTTCTCGTGATTAGATCATGGTTAAGAAAAATTTTGAGTGATTGTGCAAAGCCTTCAGTCATGTAATCTCTAGATAGCTTAGAGTTAAGGTGCTTGCCGAGGTCAAAGTGGGTCTAGTTTCCAAGTGTCGAGAGGTGTTCATTTCTAATTGGTCACTGAGGGGAAATGATGATGTGTCCAAATATTTTTTCAAAGCTCAATTGACCATTGTCAATTTATAAGGACCACCTGATATGCTGGGAAAGATGATGATCTACGACTATGTTTTAAACTTGATGAATTGGCCATTACTTCTAGTTTTTAAAATGATTAAGGGTTTCTTTCAAAGGTTTGTTACAGTGAGCTAGAATACGAAGAAGCCAGATGCCATTGAACTAGGAGTAGTAGAAGAGGAGTGAATTACACATGGCACCCGATCCTTAAATAAAGGGAGTGTAACTATAATTTAGAGAATGATGTAGGTTAGCCTGAAATGACATTCATCATTCATATAACAACCTTATGAAGTTACTCAAGAATATCATCAAATGAAGATGCCACCTATGAAGAATTACTATGACGAGAATCAACTTCTTGTTTCTTTTGATTTCTTTTTCATGATGTAACATACATTTTGTATTCAGTGCAAGTCACTGTCATGGCTACCTGAAGCTTGTTGCATCCTTTCTCTAAGGATTCCAAGATATCCAGTGATATAAGTAGCAATTTTTTCCTCTTTTGTAGGTGGTGAATAGTAATTGTAAGGAGAGTTCTGATATTGGTACTTTTTTTCTAAAAATTCTCTATCGAAAATGTACTGATGCAGAAAGATATTAATAAAAATATACTAGAACTCCTTTTCATATTCTGATTGTCTTCATGTATTGATGTTGAATTCTTTTATGCATTAAATTTGTAAGGAATTTTAAATGCATTATTTACAAGGTAGACAATGGGGTTGATCTTAAGTTTCTTTTAAGGGAAGGGTAAATCTTAAGGGAGATCTCTAGGAATTCATAGTTTATATAATAATTTGATGATAGGATAAGAAAATGGGAGGATGATGTGTAAGGCACCTCATTTGGGTTTTGGGATATTTGGTTTGAAGGGTTTTTCTATTGATGTATGTTTTCTAACTCTTATGCTCTAGGATTTGGCATTGGTCTTACCTTAATTTGCATTCTTCACCATCAACAATTTAAATAACCAGTTCATTTTAAGTTTTATGTGGTATAATCTAAGTATAGCTTATTTGTGTCAAGGACATGGATAACTGTTATACTGATTTGATGAAGTAAATCTAAAAGGTAAACCCGCCTGGGCTTGATGGTTGAAGTGAAGAAGGATTTAAACCTTAGTACCTTACTATTTGATTTTTGTTAGATGCATCTATTGAGAGTATTAGAGTTATACATCAGAGGTTTCTGATTCCTATTTTCATCTACAAGTTTAAGCACCAAAATTGGCAACTCTACTGGGGAGAAATATTGCACAATGGGCTTGTTACATCTTTTCTTAACTATCTATTATTTTGTTTGCAGACTAGTTTATGAATTTCTATTCATACTTGTTCATGGGTGGTGACTCTAAGATCAATGTTTACCAGTAGTTGGTATAGTGGTAAAAAATTTGGTATATCTATCATTGAAAACACCATGAGTCGGCAAATATTCACTAGGTCATATTATAGGGATCACCTAGAAAGTAGTATGGGTGATGAGCTTCACACACCTAGTAGAAAATAATGGTCTATGAGAGATCTTTTTAATCCTAATTCTCCTAGACCTTCTAGAGATCAAATTCCCACACATGTTCCTAACGATGCCTCTTCTTCTTTTGATAATCCTGAACCTATTAGGAAAACAAAACCTAATGCATCCAATCCTTCTCAGGAAGATGAAGTTATAGATACAGGGTTTGTCCCTGTATGAGAAAGTCTAGACCCACCAGGAGAAACCTCTACTATCGAGACTGCTTCTTATGATTCTAAAAGGTTGAGGGAAGAAGTAATAGCCTTAAGAAAGAAAGAGCATGAGAAATTGTTACAAATTGCTAATATAAGAAAGGTGCGAGAACAACAAATCTATGAGTTTCTCATGGAGAGATAAGAACTCATGAGGAAAATAAAGAGTAATAAGCTCCATGCTAAAATTCTAAAAAAATAATTCAAGGGTCTAGATAATGAATTTCTTGGTGATATGGGAGCCTTGAGAAAACAAGTTGAAGGTAGTGAACCTAATCCTAAGAAAGATGAGTTTGAAGGAGAGGGTCTTGCTCTAAGATAATTGCATCCATCAGAAGTTAAGAGAAATGAAGATCTTAGAAATACTAAAAGGGATGCATCTGACAAAGGAAAACAAAAGATGGTTGGTATAAGCATAAATAAACCCAAAAGGAGTACTATTATTCCTAATAGGTGGCTGCAAGAAGTTGAATCCCACTTTTGGACAAAAAGTGGAAGTGTTTTCCCTTTTTTTCAAATTTCCTATCAATTGATGTCTAAATTTGAGGCACTTAGAGATTGAATCTCAAAAAAAATTGGTAATAGAAAATGTAGTTCTTGGAGTCTACTTTTCAAATATGTAATTTATTTAAATACCCACATGGTATAAATTTATTTTTAGTAGGAATGTTTAAAAACCATGTTTTCAAAATGCCTGTTTGAGGACCATACCATAGTTGTGTACGACCACCATATTTTGACTTAAATAAATGAATTTTTCCAAATCCTTCTAGAGAAATATACCTAAGACACAAAATATTGATGAGCATATTTTTCCTTATTTTTTTATTAGTTTTTAATTGACTATAAATACATTTTCAAAATGATTGGTGTATGGCCACCATAATTTGATGAGAATTTCATATTTTTTCAAAATTCTTTTTTTATCTTCAAGAGAATTGTATCTAGATTTATGTCATATAATTTATTTTCCAAAAAACCTAAAAACAAAAGAGTTATTAAAGTTTTAGTGAACCTCACTATTTTACGTTTAGGTACCACTTTTAACTAATAAATAATGCAAATATAATAAAAATAATCACATCACTATGAAATTTACATTTTTGAAATCAGGACGGTGAGAAATCTAATGAGTTTTTGTTTTGTAAAAAGATACGATCAGGAAGGCCCTCAAAAAATTATGGCAAGGTAAAAATCTGGAATTCTACTGCCTTAACCAATGTTTTAGAGGTCAAGGCATAGGCTTGGTTCTACCAAGCCTAAACCAAACCGATTTTGGAATGAAATCTGAGGTGAATGTGTGCTTCTTGCTTATGTCTTAAGAAATGGGCACCCATTATTTCAATTCAAAAAATGGACACCTATTATTTTTAAACAAAATTCAAAGTGTTAAAATGCATTTTTAATTCTAAAAAAAATAAAAATAAATAAATTTAGAAATGGGCACCCATTTTGAAAATAAATGGGTGTCTAATTTTTGAATTTAGGATCAAGCTCCCGAACCTAAAACAAGCGCCTGCTTTTTGAAAATGGGCACCTGTTTTGAGTGACATCTTTCATTTCTACAAGACTTCCATGGAATTGGTACCCAACGTTGTGCATTGACCCTAATGTTGTGTCCCAGGCCAATTTAGAATTGGAAAATGCCAGAAAAGCTAAGGAGGATTTAGCTATCCAGCTAGAGAAAATGGAATTGGAGGTTGCTGCAGATGAAATGAAAAGGAAAATTTCCTTCTTGCATGCCAACATGAATACAGCTGCTAGTAGCTCAATCCCTATTACTATTGGGATAGTACCACAAAACCAACCATGTGGTACAAAGCCTAATCCCCAAGTTTCAATCCCCGAACAAGCTGCACCTAGACCAGTTCAAAATACCAATCCAACAATCCCATTGACTCGTGGTCCCATGGGAAATGTCTCCTATCAAAATATTGGAGGAGGAACACAAGTCCCAAAAAATTTTCAAAGAAGACTAGTTCACTTGGATAGATACAGACCATTGTTCTTTGATGGTATCCTTGGTCAGCCAAATGTTATCCCAAATGAGGTTAGAGATAAGATCCCTAAGTTTAATGGAAACAATGTTGTCACATGTGAAGAGCATTTGAAGTTTTTTATAGATAAAATTAATGACTATGAAATTGAACATGAGGATGTTGTAATGAAACTTTTTGTCTAGTCATTAATTGAAGATGCTAGGGATTGGTATAGGGGTTTTCCCGAAAATAGCATTGCATCATGGGATGAATTCATTAAGAGATTTAAGGAACAATATGCAGAACATGTTAACTCAAGTTATATGCTCAATGAATTCAACAATATCAAAAAGAATCTAAATGAGAGCATGACTAAATTCAATGGTAGGTTTCAAAAGGCAATGTACAAATTATTTCAAGTCTTAAGACTAGATGATGCAGTTTGTTTGACCACATATTTTAATGCCTTGGATGAGAAGATGCCATATCTTTTGAGAGACAAAATCCCTCATACTCTGTGAGATGCTTTAAAATTGGTTATAAATATTGAGAGTAATAGGAAAGCATCTGGTTAGATGTACAAAAGGGATGAAGGTAGATTATGGAAGGAAACTAAACCACATGCTGTGAGACCAACCAAAGAGGATGATAAGGTTGACAAGCTGGCAAGTGTTTGTCAGGTATCTCAAAACCAAGATTGAAAAGGGTGGGAGAAATTATCAGGACACTAGGCCACCTTATCAAAGGCAAGAAAGGTTCCCAAGGTTACATGATCATCCTTACAAGACTAATTGGAAAGATGGGAAACCTATCCTTGATACCTATCAAACTCAAAAAGGGAGGGATACCCCTGATCCTTTGAAGAAAAACACAACACATAATGTAGAAAGCATCCCATGGTGTGTGGCTCGTAATATGCCTCATTCACCTTACTAGTGTGCTGTGGTGCAAGCTATGGAAGAAGAAGCTAATAATTCACATGTAGGAGATCATGAAGAATCTGAAAAGCCTGTAGTAAATATGTTTACCATAGAAGAGGTGGAAGAACTTTTATCCTCAGAAGATGAAGAAATTTATGTTGATGTTGATCATAAAAGGATAATCCTCCCAAGTTATGAGCAACAAGTGTTTACTCAATCTGATCTTGATGATTCTGATAATGATATGTGAAAAAATAATGTGATTAGACCAAAGTTGGATAAAACTCACTGGAGAAAGCCTAGTGAAGAAGAAATCAAAACTTTAACTATGGCTGCTATTTCTTAGGCCAAATCCTCATACAATTTGAGGAATAGAAGAGTGGATGCTGATCAAGGGGTACCCAGGTTAGTGTTTGTCAAATATGATTCTCAAAATAAGGTGCCTCCTAAACCAAATGTTGTTAAAAGAAAAGGTGGTAAGAATAAGAAAGAGGAGCCTACTACTGAAAATAAAAGGAATGAGGAAATTGTCATAGAAAAGGTAAAAAGGGGGATTGGTAGATCAAAGGATATATTTGATCTTTCTACTAAATCGCTAACTTTTGACATGAGACATGCCTTGTCTCAAATGAAAGTCTCTATTCCTCTATTAGAAATGTTTAAGATCAAAGAGCATAAGACAACATCCTCAGCTCTAATAAATGAACAAGGGGAAGATCTTGTTGTATCAGAAAAGGGAAAGCCAATGGATAGACCTGAAATACTTCTATGTTGGAAATATTGTGACATAAGAATGATCTTCCATTGACCCTTTTTATGTTACACTAATTGTAAATAACCTCTTGCTAAAGAATTGTATGATAGACTCTGGTGATGTAGCTACTGTGATGCCCTACCATGTCATGATGGAGTTAGGATTACAAGTTGATACATCTAATGGTAGATGTTGTGCTATGGATAATAGAGTAGTCTCTATGGTATGAGCCTTGATGGGGATAAAGGTGAAATTTTTTGCTTTCCCTGAGGCTACATACAAGATAGATGTGGTCATATTTGATACCAAGCCTCATTATGGTATGCTTCTATCAAGATAGTGGGCACCAAAAATGGGAGGAAAGTTGTAGTTAGATTTTTCATATGCCACTATCCCTATAAATGGAACTAAGGTGAATTTTTATAGGGAGCCTCGCTCCTTAGTTATGGTTCAAATGGTTTCCCTAGGGGACTTAAATTTCTATGTTGATGTTGACATAGAGAATTTCATGGTAGAAGAGATTGTGCCACAATTGAAAAATAGGGATCCCATAGTTGATGAGTTGCTACTGCAGTAAGGTGGGCTATGGTAGATGTACTTTGATGGAGGATTGTCTAAAGGAGGATTAGGAGCTATTTTTTTTCTTATATCCCCATCAGGTACTACCTTTAAATACTCATTTCTATTAACTTTCCAGTGTACTAATAATACTATTGAGTATGAAGCTTTGATATTGGGACTAGATGTTACTATAAAACATGGTATAAAATGTTTAAAAGTCCATGGTGATTCTCAATTGATCATAGCCCAGATCATATCTAAATATGCTGCGAAAGATGATAGGTTAAAATTGTATAAACATGTTGTCTAGGATAGATTAGTATTATTTGATGCTTTCAACATTCTTTGGGTGGAAAGATCAAACAATATTATGGCAGATTTCCTTGCCAATGTTACTTTGATTGGTGTATCTATGTTAGAGATCAAAAGTAGGCCTGCAATGCCTGATAATGTGTATAATTGGAAATTCTTTGAGGATGACCATGGTATCCTCAAATTCATTCAAATTTTAGATCAATATGATGGGCAACAGATTGATTTTAATGCCTCATAGCAGGTTGTTGATGGAAAAGAGTGTATAATGGGAAATGAGATTGTTTAGTTAGCTTCCAATCATATTCCTAAAGGGTTTGTAAAACTATAGGGAATGTTTAAAATAAATGATCGATACATGTAACAAAATTCCAATGCTAAGATTGAGGATCTAGAAGAAATAAACTTAAGTTTAGAAACATCCCCTCAAGTGGTGTACATTGGAAAAAAGTTGAGTAGGGAGGTAAGGACCAACTTGATAATGTTATTGAAAAGATATAAACATGTGTTTTCTTGGTCTTATGATGACCTCAAGGCCTATAGGGAAGATTTGTTCCAACATGAAATCCCTTTAAAGGAAGACACCAAAACTTTTAGGAAGAAATAAAGGCCTATTAATCCCTTGCTAGCCACTAAAATAAAAAAGAGCTGGCCAAGTCAAGGGATGTTGGCATCATTGAGCCTATAAGGAATTTTTCCTAGGTTTCTAACCTGGTGCCAGTTAGGAAAAAGAATCGTGAAATAAGACTCTGTGTTGATTTCAGGAACCTAAATGTTACTTCACTAAAGGACAATTATGGATTACCAAATATGGAGGCTATGTTACATGTAGGGTGACCGGTTGTGAATTGGTGTCTATGATGGATGGTTTTTTAGGGTACAACCAGGTGTTAGTCAAAGAATCTGAACAATTCAAAACAACATTTACTACTCCCTAGGGAACCTATGTTTATGTTTGTATGCCTTTTGGTTTGAAAAATGCAGGAGCAACTTTTTAGAGGGAAATGGATGTTGCTTTCAAAGACTTAATCAATGTCCTTATGGTTGTATATCAAGATGATTTGACTTCCTATTCCAAGAAATTTGATGACCATTTTAATCACTTGGAAAAGGTTCTAGTCAAGGCTTTAGAGTTTGGCATTTCTCTGAATCCTAAGAAATGTTAGTTTTCTATTACTAAAGGGAAATTGTTAGGACATATAGTGTCAAAAGAGGGAGTCAGGATTGAACCTAAGAGAGTTGAAGCAATCAAAAAGGTTCCTCCTCCAAAAAATCTTAAAAGTGAATAGTCCTTTTTAGGACAAATCAATTTTGTCAGGAGGTTTGTTGCTAATTTTGCAGAGTTGGTTAAACCTATAGTCAAGCTTCTAAAGAAAGATGCAAAGTTTGATTGAAATCATGAAGCTCAAAAGGCTTTTGAGAAGATTAAACAAAAAATAAAAGAGGCCCCTATCCTAATAGCTCCTGATTGTTCTAAGCCTTTTTCCTTGTTCTCTTTTGTTTCTTTTCATACCATTGTAGTAATTTTACTACAAAAAGATGGGGAAGGATTTGAGCATCCCATTGCTTTCTTCAGAAAGTCATTGCAATCAACTGGGTTAAATTATGAGTTGATGGAAAAGTAGGCTTATGTATTGGTTAAGGCAGTCAAGGCTTTTAGACCTTATTTGGTTTGTGCAAAAGTTAATGCATATGTCCCACATGCTATAGTAAAGGACATATTGGTTTAGAGTGAAGTCATAGGAAAAAGGTGTAAATGGATTAATAGAATCCAAGAATTTGACTTGGAGCTCCATATTACTAAACTTGTGAGGGGTTTGGGACTTGCAAAATTAATGACTGAGGATAATATGGACCTTATTCAAGTAAATAATTTTTCCATTGGTGGAGGAATAATTACTAGAATTGAGATGCAACCTTGGTATACTAATGTATACTAGAAATAGTATCTTCATAGAATTAGTATTGAACAATAAATGAAATAGAAACTAAATAAACCACACTATAGAATCTATTTAGCAAATGAATGAACAATTAAGCATCATATGGCTCTCTATCTAAGAGTGTTAATGTGAAGCTCTTAGCAAGCTACCATTAATGATAGTCCTAGAATGAGAAAATATGATAAGGTAAGCTAATTAAATCAATTCCAAATAGAAATGCTCAAATTAACTCTAAATTGCCTTTCTAGCTATGATTTTCAAGAGGTTAGATGCAATTCTCAAATTTTTGGTTATGAATTATGATTGATTTAGGCCTTCCTTTTATAGATTTAGGCAAGGGTAGGGTGTTAGCATTAACAAGGAAAAAATAACAATTACATGCAAAAATAACCAATATCAGAAAAAACATAAACCACATAGAAGAGAACATAAGACACAAAGATTTAATGTGGTTCACCCAATCCCTAGGCTACATCCACCAACAGTGAGTCCAATAATATTATTATCCAGTGATTACAACCCGATTACAATATTTAATCCCTTACAACTCAATTCTACTAGAAGTACTAAAACCATACATTATGAAATCCCTAACCCTAAGCCATATTATATAATATTTTTCCACTTTAGGGTTAGAATGAGTTACAACATGTTGGCCCAAAAATAGCCAAAAATATGTTGGCCCCAAAAAAAATTGTCTCGGGGGTAGGAGGAAAAGTGTATAGTACTTTCCTGATCAGTCACCACAAGATAACAATCTCCCACTTGGTGACTGATCAGTATCCACACTAAAAACCTCCCACTTGGAGATTGATTTTGTAGTAATACTACTACCATATGAGGCTCCCACTGGATTGAACCACCCTAGACTCAGTTGTTCCTTTATTCTATTCAATCTAGAAGACCAACTAAAGCTAAACATGAGTTCAACTTCTCCCTTGTTACTACCTTTGTAAACATATCTATTGGATTATCATCTATATGAATCTTTTCTAGCTTTAACTTCCCATCATCCAAAACTGACCGAATGAAATGGTACCGTAACTATATGTGTTTTTTCTTTTGGTGCAAAGCAGAATTCTTCACAAGATGAATGACACTTTGGCTATCTATATGCATAAAATTATTCATCTGTGGATGTCCCAATTCTTCCATGAAAAATTGAAGCCATATCATCTCCTTGGCTACCTCTGTAGTAGCAACATATTCTTCCTTTGTAGTGGATAAAGGAACCACCTTTTGTAGTTGAGAAATCCAACTCACTATTGTCCCACCAATAGTAAATACATAGCCTGTAGTACTCTGCCTGCTATCTATATCTCCTGCCAAATCTGAGTCAACATAGCCTTGTATAGTAGTAGTATATCCCCCAAAGTGTAAACACTTAATGGATGTACCTCTCAAATATCTGAGAATCCATTTGACTATATTCCAATGCTCAATACTAGGGTGACTCATATATCGACTAACAACTCCCACTGTGTGTGCAATATCTAGCCTAGTACATACCATAGCATACATTAAGCTCCCTATAACTAAAGCATAAGGTACCTTAAAAATTTTAGCCTCTTCTTCATATGTCTTAGGACCTATGCATAACCTTGAGTATCTTCACTTTGTCTCTTTTTGGATTATGTTGTTATGCTAAAACTTGAATCTTAGGAAACGAAGGCTACATTTCGTGTTCTTATGATGTATTATCTTACAAGGGCACACCTATTCCTCTATGATTGAGTTATATTCTAACAATTACTTATTTTTTTTCATAATGAGATCAATGATGTGTTAAGTGTATGTTTCCTATAATATTAATGGAATGGCAAAGAATTCTTGAGACTTGTGTTTGTTTTCTTGAAAGGTAATGGTATCCCTAGAAGGGTCAAAAGTTAAAGGATACTAAATGTTTTGAATCTTAATTATGGTAGTAGATAATATTACCCCTTGATCCTACCTATAATATAATGTTGTGCACTCTATCTTCTTACAAATACGTAGTTGAATTTTATCCTATTCAAGGTATCTTAGAAATAGATTTTTTTTGGATCTTTAAAGAATGAAATGATTGTGGTAGTACTTGATAGGACTGATAGGGCAATAATTAGATTACATGGCTAATAATATGTACCTAGGAAAGAAGTGAAAATAATAATAATAATAATAAATAAATAAATTAGGAACAAATAATTTACTGTCATATGCATATCTCTCTCTCTTTCTCTCTCCCCTCTTAAGAAATAAGTTTTGCATGACTAAAATTGTTTAGACAAGGCAATAATATATCAGGAAAATTTGTAAATACTCAATTAGGAAACCCTTGGGTGAAGGACCTATGTCCCCAAGAATTTATCATAGGCTATAATTCACATTTTCATTAGGAAGAGGAATTTTTGTCCCTATCTTGGTAAGAAGTTATATCCTTTCTGCATATCTTATTAAATTGCACAAAAAGGATTTAAGATAACATAATCAAGAAATTCTAGGGAAGAGTATGTGCGATGATGGATTATCTGTACTAATGATGGAAGTTGTTTTTATTAAATATAAGTCTTGCAAAATGCCTAGTGAATAGTTAGGATCCTAGATGGGTATTTTGGAAACAAATTCATGTTTTGTATACATTGTGATCAACACCATAGTAGTAAGAAATTAACAACATTAAGTGATTGAACAACTATGAATCAGGAGTTGTTGTGGTAAATAAATGTTATAGAAATGTACCTTACTCAATTTCTACTTAGAACTGATGTTATCTCAAAATTTTAAAGTGTATGAGGGTAATGTTTCAAATAGGTAAAGGGTATAAATTAAAGTTATGTACAGTAGTTAATGTTATTAATTTAGATGTGGTGGTTATAGTAGTAGGACTCATATACTTCTTTCTCTCTTGATGGATCTATGATCGTTATGAAATAAAGACTTTGAAATAACTCTTAAGTAAATGCTATATGGAAACCTCCTGACATGCAAATTAGGGAAAAGTGCATATATAAATAGTAAGCTTTAAGAAGGGATCCCAACTTAATGAATAATGGTGCAATAAATTGTAAATTGTTTAGATCTCCTCTAGGGTGTGAATGTGTTTTTGGAAATCAAGCACTACAACTATTATGAAAGATGACTTAGAATATGTATATTGTAAAATTTGTGTGTCCTATGTCATTGGAATTCTACTTAAAGCTTTGATGGAAAGGAATATTTCTTATAAAACTATGTGTTAATGAAAATGGTAAGTTTCAAGTATCTAAATTGTTTTATTTTCATGATTACAAAAGTAAATAAAAATTATTTGATGTGTTCCCTTCATGATCATAACAAATATAAATGTTACATACCTCTCTATGTTTGGTATTCATAGCTTGTAAGGGACACAAATTTTGGACCCTATTTGTAATAAGGTCTCGCAAGTTGTATTATGTAGGGTTAGATTATGTCTCAAAAGGGAAAATATATCATAAATTCTTTCTTTTTTTATACTGGTTACCATAGATAGGAACTTTGATATTGTGAAAGGAAGTGATAATCTTAGTTGGTAAAACATGCAATTTCCTAATATATTGATATTAGTGAGTAAACATGAATACCTTAGAGTTTCGACTTGATAACAATAATTTTGATGTAATTTCAAGTATCTTGTTAACAAACTTACTGCATAAAGTGATAGAATCACATAGGTAATTCTTTTTGAAAGTCATTACTAATTGAATTGAGTTAATCTACACTAAACTTGTAATAAGATAGGATTTACCAAAACTCTTGATAGGAGAAGAATGTGTGCAGTCATTAAATTAGGATCTAGAATAGTAATAATATAATTCTATTAGATAATGTGTGTATATAGTTCACATTCCTGACTTCCAGGAGTAAGTCGAATCTTAGTGGGGGAGGATGTAATACCCCTCTAACCCTAATATAAGTTTTGTGTTTTTGAAAGAATTAAGATCCTTCGATGTTTTCTTATAGCTTAAGTTGTACATGATACTTGTTTGATCTATTCCTATATTTGTTTATAATAATTTCATAAGCTAGTACTCAATGATTCTAATATCAGACATACTATCTAAAGGTATCATTTTTGTATGTATTTATCTCCATGTATGTATTGAGTACCTACAAGACCTTTATGAACATAGTTAGGATGTTATATGATATGTACTTGATAGATATGTATAAGTGGTTATTTATATTTTCTTCTATTAAGGTTACTTTGGATGAATCTTGTATCTCACTTGATGATTTGATTATGGTGATTTATTATTAGTATTGATAAGAGACTAAGACACTGCTTGAGATTCTAACCTTCGTTATGATGATGCTACATGCTTTGAGTGTATATATATACATGATGTGTTTTCATGATTCAGGATGAAGTCATAGTTACTCACATAGCTGAGGTCCACACGATGTATCGATCCTGGTCATCTGTCTACAATGTTTTCTTTTATACGTATATCCATGCATATGTATTTCTTCTTTGTGATGCAGGCTTGTAGGTACCGGGCATCGACTTCACCTGGCTTCATAGGTCTGAGCATGCCCTCAAATCCTCGATGCCCTTACATGAGTCTTCCTTTGTCATTATTCCAATTTGGGAATATTAGGGTTCCTTCTTTGTCAGTCAACCTTTGGGTCAAAAACCCAGATCCAACACACCCGGTTGGGCATGGTTATAGTTAGTGCCTTATGGCCACTTGAATTCATTTGGTTGTATGATTTGTTTACTCATTTTATTTATTTCTCCTTCTTGATATGATTCTTAGTTAATCTTTCTATGTTGTGTTTCAGGAGTTTGGCTTGACTTTCCTTGTTGACTTTGGTTGACCTTGTTTGATCTTATGGTTTTCTCGATATGTTTCATAGTTGATTTTTATGGCCTCTTTCGATGATTAGATTTATTTTGAGGCATGTGATTTTATTCTACCTCAGTGTTATATCCTATAGTAATTATAAATAGGTAATAATATTGTGATCTATTACTTCATAATCTTATAGATTATAGTGTTTGGTATTTGGCATGTATCTATATAAATATAAATATATATATATATATATGGAAATATATATATGGGTGCACACATATATGTATTTATATATATATAATTTATATGTGATTATATGTTAATTATTGTAGATATTGTTGATGGTGTATATTTTGGGATTAATGTAAAGTATAATATTATTAATAATTAAATATTAAATAATGCGAGGTATATTATTCTCAATTGTTAATTATTAATAATGAGGATAGGTTATATATATAGATATTGATGTAATTAATGATGGCATATGCATATATGTTAGGATAATATTACATATGTGTATGAATGAATACAAATAATCTTTTATTGTATATTTGAGTAATATAGTTGTATGATATTAAGTTATTTTATAATACCCTTTAGTTAAGAGTTAGTTGGGAGTTGGTTACTTTTCCTCTCAACCTTTGGAAATCTATTTATATGCACTAATTTCTCATTTGAAGGGAGGAGATTTTGGGGCTGAAGCATTGAGGAGAGGATGGCCTTACTTTTCATGGAGATTTTGGAGAGAAAACTTGGAGATGTGAGGGAGAGTTTGTAAGCATATGTGTTTAAGAATTTTTGGTTATCTTTTCTTTTGGGAGAGAGACATTTTTGTGAGAATTTCAGTAGTTGAGAGAGGGATTCTTTGCTGTGGAATTATTTCTTTCTTTCATGGAGATTTCTGAAAGTGGATAGGGTTTGAAGGATGCATCTCAAGTTTGGAATTGTCTTCTCTTTTGTTTCCTTCCTTCTTCGATTCAACCTTCGTAGGACATGAGGTATGGATTGAATATTTTAGTTACTTTATGTGTCTGATAGATTATGGATCTATTTATATATTATCATTATTTATTATATCTGTACTTTTCATTTCTATGGTTATTTTAAAGTTTTAAGTTTTTGTTTGTAAGAATTGGCATGTGTTTTCCTAGGGTTTTTAGCAACCCATTTTTGGAGATCTATTTTTATAATAATTTTAATTGCATCTAGGGTTTTACTAAATTGATTTTCTGGAAGTAAAATTCACAGATCTCAAATGGGTATCTCTCTGATTTTATTTTTAGGATCGAATTAATGCCTTATTTTTGACATTTTGGCAGACTATGCCTGTCCATTCTTGATTCTGAATTTTCTGTCAAATGTATTCGTATGCTACAGGCTGATATGATCATATAAAAGTATGAATTTGATATAAGAGATTATCCTAAGTCTTATATTTAATTTCCAATTTTTTTGGTCAATTTTAAATATGTTTTGTGAAAATTACAACCGTTTTAGTGAAGGCAGGTCTGAACCCTAACCAGAATTTTCTGTTTTAAACCAGAAGTCATAACTTTCTTTCCCACCGTTGGATCTTGCTAAAAATAAAATTGAGAGTCTATAATTAGGTTATCTAAATCTCCACCAAAGATATTTCCTTTATTATTTGTTTTGTGGAAGATATGGTTGACTGTTCTATGATGACTATTCTTTGCATTCAATCCTTGCTTGAAATAATTCAGTTTAAGAACATCATTAAGTTTTAAGGTTTCGTATGGTTACCAGAGGCTATTAGAATTTGTTTTTGGTTAATTGGATCTATTTATACTCTGAATATGTTTATAATATCACTTTGATGTCTTCTTATATGTTTGGAACATTCTGAATGTCATATTGGGTTTAGGGTTGTCAAGTGGACTAGGGACAACATATGTTTTTCCTAAACTCAATCAAATGTTGTTATGGAATTGATATAAATTCTTGATGATGAATCTATTATGTTTTTATGATTTTTATATGTATGTTAGGGAACCTAAGTACACTAGGTGAGTGGCTCATAGTGAGGGGTCGGGGCCCTAAGTGGCTAGTACCAGGATAACCTACTATGATTTATTTAATCAAGTGATAACCTAAATAAATGAATTGGGAATGGGAGATTATTGGAATGGGAAATTACACACTAATCAAGATTAATTTTGCCTCGCCCATGCCTTTAGTGCTAGTAAAGACTAAGGATGGGAGTGGGAGAAGGTACCTATGCGTAGGTACGACTGGATGACCTTGTCTGTATGAGAGGCATTCGGTTCCGCATGTGCCTACTTGGGGGCCAGGGCCAAGAGTGGCTAGTACCAGGAAAACCCAAGGGGTGAGGGCTATGCGATGACACTCACCTAGCTTGTAGCTTAGAGTTTCTACCAAATTTGATCATGCCTCTGGTAGTCCTTGTGGTCTTCTTGTCTTTTCTTTGTGTTGTGACTTTGGGTAAACTTTATCACCACCTTAGGAATTTCCTAGTTGTTACCTCTTGTATGGGCCTTTGGTTCTATCTCCTAGCTTGGGGGAGTGGTCCTATTGGTTCCACATGGTTGGGTGGTTAATATTTATATCGAGGTATTGATCGTGATTCTTTGGATGATCCTATCACATATTCCTTTCCAAATCTGCAGTTGAAGATTTCTTATTGGATATTTTAATATGTTGAGATGTACTTATGTATCTGTATTCATGTAATTTTAATCTCCTAAAAGGATTCTTGTAGTATTGATGTAATCTCAATTCAAGGCAATGCTAAGGGAATGGGTAGTTCTAGGTAAAAGAAACGGAAAAGAATGTGGAATATTGGACATGTTACTAGCATTAAGGAAAGTATTTATGTTATTTCTCCTATCCTCTTATGTTGTCCATATGTAAAGGAAATAATCTTAAATATAGTTATATATAATGATGTATCACAAAAATAATGTATTCTCTCTTGATGAAAGGATCCAAGGAAATTATTGAGAAATGATAGGTTAGTGATTGGAATTATTAACAATGAATGGTTATGAAACAATGCAATAAAATAGTAACTTGATTATAATGTTAATACTTGGTTCATGTTAATGAAGTACCTAGGATAATGCCTACCTTAATGAATATTAATCTCTTACCTAAATTATTAGAGAAAAGTGATATAAAGGATAGTAGATGTAGATGAAATCAATATGAATTTATGGAATGAGTTGATAAAAGGAATAATGATGTTGGATGATTAACCTATGTTTAATAAAAGAAATAAGTTAGGGACATTTAACTTGGTGCATTAAAATGAATGTAGATCTTTTAAGCTCATGATTCCATGAATATCTTATGCATGTAAATGGTTTATATGATGTTGCTTTAGTAGCGACGTTAGGGAACCCGGGAGGACTTAAGTTGTATAAATCTTACATTCAAGTAGTAGAAAATTATTTCTTCTTTTAGAAATATGAAGTGTAATGATGAATATTATTCTAGTTAAAATAAATAAATAAATAAATAAAATTCACTACTTGCATTTTATAGAGGTTTTATGTCTTGTCCTCTTGGGTTGTCTGGCGGGGTGTTACAAATACTGCTACCATATGAGGCTCCCACTGGATCGAACCACCCTAGACTCAGTTGTTCCTTTATTCTATTTAATCTAGAAGACCAACTGAAGCTAAACATGAGTTCAACTTCTCCCTTGTTACTACCTTTGTAAACATATCTATTGGATTATCATCTATATGAATCTTTTCCAGCTTTAACTTCCCATCATCCAAAACTGACTGAATGAAATGGTACCGTAACTATATGTGTTTTTTCTTTTAGTGCAAAGCAGAATTCTTCACAAGATGAATGACACTTTGGCTATCTGTATGCATAAAATTATTCATCTGTGGATGTCCCAATTCTTCCATGAAAAATTGAAGCCATATCATCTCCTTGGCTACCTCTGTAGTAGCAACATATTCTTCCTCTGTAGTGGATAAAGGAACCACCTTTTGTAGTTGAGAAATCCAACTCACTATTGTCTCACCAATAGTAAATACATAGCCTGTAGTACTCTGCCTGCTATCTATATCTCCTACCAAATCTGAGTCAACATAGCCTTGTATAGTAGTAGTATATCCCCCAAAGTGTAAACACTTAATAGATGTACCTCTCAAATATCTGAGAATCCATTTGACTATATTCCAATGCTCAATACTAGGGTGACTCATATATCGACTAACAACTCCCACTGCGTGTGCAATATCTAGCCTAGTACATACCATAGCATACATTAAGCTCCCTATAACTAAAGCATAAGGTACCTTAAAAATTTTAGCCTCTTCTTCATATGTCTTAGGACACATCTCCTTAGTCAATTTCAAATGACCAAGAAAAGGTGTGCAGATAACTTTGGCATTCTCCATAGAGAAATGTTGCAACACCTTCTCAATATAATCAGTCTGAGATAAAGTCAACTTCCTATTTTTCCTATCTCTACAAATTTTCATACCAAGGATTTTATTTTCTGCCCCCAAATCCTTCATAGCAAAATAATGTGCTAATTTTTGTTTCAATCCCTTAATGTGATTCATGTTAGACCCAACTACAAGCATATCATCAACATATAAGCATAAAATAATGTAGCTATCATCATCCAACCTCTTAAAGTAAACACAATGGTTAGAATGACACCAAGTGTATCCATGCTCATTCATAAAAGTGTCAAATTTAATATACAATTGCCGAGGTGCTTGCTTCAAGCCATATAAACTTTTTTGCAATCTGCACACCAAATTCTCCTTACCCTTGACCTCAAATCCTTGTGGCTGTACCATATATATTTCTTCATCCAAATCACCATGAAGAAAAGCTATTTTAACATCAAGCTTCTCTAAATACAAATCTTCAACAGCCACAATACTTAAAACAGTACAAATAGAAGTCATTTTAACAACTAGAGAAAATATCTCATCAAAATCAATGCCCTTTTTCTGTGCAAATCCTTTTACAACTAACCTATCTTTAAATGTTTTCTTACCTCCATCCTCTTCTTTCAGCCTGTAAACCCATTTATTTTGTAAAGCCCTTTTACCTATAGGTAACTTGCATAAATCCCAAGTGTGATTTTTCAGCAAGGAGTCCATTTCCTCTATCATTGCAGACTCCCACTAAATCTTTGTATCCACCTATAAAGCTTCATTATAACATTCAGGTTCACCAGTATCTATTAACAAAATAGAATACAGAGAGGGAGAAAATATTTCATGAGGTCTACTTAGCCTTGTTGACCATGTAACATTCACTGGGGTGTGTGGTATTTTTTGTTGTTGTTGTTGTTGTTGCGGAGCATAAGGAACTTGGTTCGACAAAGAGGCACTTGAAATCTTTGAAGGCTTTGGTTCGACAAAGAGCACATCCTGAGGGTTCTATGGTAGAGGGATATATGGTATACTAGACTATGGTGTCCATTACTGAATATCTTCCTAAGTTTGCATCAAATATCCATGTAGATCACATTTGGGATCTCGACCCTTTTAAAAAATTTGAAGGGGAGTACTTAATGGGGAAAGGTAGATTGAGGAAAGTGAGAGGTAATAAATTATAAGATGTTATTGTAATAAATTATTTCTTAATCTTCAAAATAAATCGGTTGTAAGTCATCTATTTTTTTTTGTATAGTTGCTCGAGAGTGGGATGCACTACATTTGTATATTGCAAACAATCTTGATTGGATGATGGTATGGATTGAACAATGTCAACATTCTAGTCGCACATTAACATGAGAAGGTGTATCTTCATTGGTTAAAGAAGCTCATCGTAATGGAGATTCCAATGTTACACAAAGGGAAATAGATTTAGCATATGGTTTAAGAGATTTCCAGGTATGTACAAATTTATTAATCACCCGTATGTTTATCAACTCACGATACAATAATTTTGACATGTTTCACATATTATTGCAGGTTAAACACCATAAGGGTATGTTCTGTAATGGTCAGAAATTTTGCGTCAAAGTGTTGGATGACACGAAGAAAACTTGTGATTCTGGAATAACTACATTCTTTCAAGTGACTAATATTTCATCTAGAAATGACTTACATCCTCGAGAGTCTGAAAATCGATACTATGGCATTTGGATGATATACTTGAGTACGACTTTAGTTCCTTCAAATTAGTACTCTTCATTGTCAAATGGTACAGGCTACAACTTAATCCAAATGATCTTGATAGAACTATTATGAACATGATAATGGATTTATAATGGTTAATACAAGGTCGTTTGAGCCAGTTGGGGATGAGCCCTATGTTCTTCTAAGCCAATGTGAGCAGGTATTTTACTTAGAGGCTCCACATAAACCAGGTTGGTCATTTGTTGTTAGACATGAACCAAGAGGAAGGCCAATAAAGTATAATGCGATGGAAGAAGAAGATACTGAAGAAGTAGAAAATGATGTAGATGATGATCACGATCGACAGTTATTGGATGATGTTCCTGACACAAATTTTCGTAAAGAAGAAGAAGAAGATGATGACGATGATGTTGCTACTGATGATGATGATGAAGATGATGTTGATATTGATGATGATGATGTTGATGATGATGACAATGATGATGATGACGAGGATGATGATGATGATGAGGATGATGATGATGAGGATGATGATGATGATGATGATGATGATGATGATGATGATGATGAGGATGATGATGATGAAATTTAGAGGTATGCCATCAATCCTTAATCTATTTAATATTCAAACCATCAAATCCAACCATCAAACCCTCCTTCCTAGGTGCAGAAGCCTAGGGCTTTACCAAAATGACCACTCCAAACACTTCCAGATCATACCAATGGATCAAACACCATTACATGGTCCTAACATGACATTCTATGCCATCAAACTCTTTATTCCTCTCATTATTGGAAGTGTGCACTTGATCTGTGTATAGGAATTATCCTTGAGTCTCTATTGGAGATTTGATGACTATGGCAACCATTATAGGGGTGTAACAGCAAGATAAAATCCAAAAAATATAGTAGCAATTGGACTACTCTAAGGCTTTGTTAGGTATTGACCTTAACATGTGCTCATAAGTTAGGTATTGACCTTAACATGAAAGTTTTATAGTCATATTTATAAGATAATGAGATCCCTAAAGATAATGTGTATGAATAAAAATTTAGAAACTTACTTCTACTAAAAAGTATCATTAATAAACTTTGGCTTCACCATACAATCCTTTTTCATTCAATAACTTATGTCCTTTGTTTGTAGAAATGAGGATACATTATTACCTAAATCGATTGGTTTTAGAAAACCTCTTTTGGAGTGACTTTATTTCTCATTCAACATATTGTCTCTATGTATCATGATCATCAAGAAGGCTTGTGTTTCACTATCACACATTGGTGCAGATTGGCATTTCTTGCATTCTTCCTTATGTGCTATTTCTTACTATCCTCTTGTTGCTATTATAAGAATAGATTTTCTCTTAATTGGATAGTGAATGCCTTGGGGTTGTATGCACAGGCTTTCCATGTCACTTTACCATAGCCTCTTGATTGGTTCTTCTTCTCCTCAACATCACTATTTGCTCCTAGACACCCATTGTTATGCATTTTTCCTTCCTCCATTGTCAAGTTGTTCACACCATGTGAAGATTCCCCATTTCGTTGGCACATGCTCAAGTGAATAAGTTATATTAAGGAAGGACTCTTTCTCAATTTCAATCCTAATGGAGTGCTTCCCTGCTCATCCATTTGGTTTTCAGCATTCACTCTGTCTCCTCCATTGTTCATCTCCTACTAGGAATAGACAACCAAACTTTGTCACTCACATATCACATTATTGAAGCAAAGTTGACACTTCAGAGCGTTTGGCACTCAGAATAAGAAATACCCATCAAATGTTTGTCCTAAAAACTTATGAACATATCCTATTAACTTACCTATTGAACCAGGTTCATATACTTGATACATTTAGAACTTTAAATCTCTTTTGAATCTACATAAGAGTTCTTCATATGGGCTTAGATTTTCTCGTTATTGACTAGACATGAAAAGAAACTATTTGGCAATATATCTATGGTTTCCTGTGATGCAGAAGGGAATGGCAATGGACCCTCTAATGAAGGCAATGATCAACAATCCTTTGGTCAATCTCAACACCTACCCACAGGGATAGACCTTATGCTTTGGTCTATCAACTTACTCACTTGGAAAATGAGTAAAAAACAAATTATTTTAGTTCATCCACAAGACACCCTAGGCAAGATACATTCAACCTTCAATGGTTACTAACATGAGTTTGTCTCCATCCCAATCCTGCACCTCCAACTCAACACAAGCTTCACAAATCTAACGGCCTCATTAGGTATGGCACCCTTGAGATGAACAAGAGATGGGTACTTAGGCTAGAAACACCTTCAAGACACCAAATACTCTGTAATTACTTGATTTCCAAACACATACTCCAAGGTGAGTTGATGGATTAACAAGAAACACAAATTTAAGTGTTATAATGTGTACCTTTTAATGTTTTTAATTTTTATGTGATGCTTATGATGGATGTGATTATGATTATGATGTGATTATGCTCATGATAATTGAATTACATTTGCAGGAAATTAAACTCCTTTTAGGAGCATCCCGCACAGTCTCATGGATCGACAGGTATAAGTCAATACACCTTATAGACAATCTATTTAATACACTTATCAAAAGTAAGATTGATGTCTTCTAAGATGTCTCCCATTTGTAGGTACCATCGAATAGGTATTTGTTAGAAGTGTCTTCCTCGAGTGAGGGAAATATAGGAATAGAAGAGGAAAGTGAGACATGCAGTTTATTTAGAACAGGGAGATTAACTAGAGGTCAAAGGACTAGAAGGAAATTCAATAAATGCATGAAATTTTTCCTTCCTCAAGGGGGGTCATGTTCTTATGATGATGAGATGAAAGGCGACATTGAGGTTCCCTTGAGGTACCAACATCTACAGAAACATTGGGTACCCAAGGAACTTCCTCCAATAAACACTGATTTTTGTGTTAACGAGAGGATATATCGCATAGCACCATCATCATTACATGTTTTGGGCCTATTTTCTATGGATGGCATAAAGGTGTCTTACAAAAAAGTTTCTGAATTAATGGAGTATGTTGGACAATGTTATGATTACAAAAGTTGAATGCATATTGTTCAATATAAAAAAAGTATGCGTAGGTATGCACTCTCGGAAAATTATATACAATAGCAAGACAATAATCAAAGTAAAAGGGTGGCTATATACATTGATGGAAGGCCAAAAGCAACAGGGAATATTGTGGGTTTTATAAATAGTACACGACCTGGGTCAACTATAAAGCAATCCAATTGCATATTTGAGGCGCGTGAGGGAAATTGTGTATTCATCTGTGCGATAAAGTTAATACATGTAGGGGAAGTGCTGCTTATTGATTACAATTTGAACCACATAGATACAAACAAGGCTACTATCATGGGGGTGGTACATACTATTAAACCAACTTCTAATCAATGACTCCAACATACCATTTAGTTATTAAATTTTTGGCTAACATTTTTATAATTGATCTTTGACACAGGGGCACAATATGGAGCAACCACTTAGAGGGGATGGTGACGATGTTCCCAGCTTATCTACACATGAGCAGGTAAAACTCATTGTAATTGTGCAAACTAGATAGAAGAAAAATGTTATTTTTTTAATGTTGTTTTCTTCATTGTTTTGGAGTAATTTTGATAATACTAATACTATTGTTGTCATAGAGGGCCGGTGGTCAGAGAGAGGGAAAGAAACCTATAGTCCCTTAGGAGTCCCCCCTTGAGGACCCTTTTTTTATTGATTTAGCAGAGACCAATGACCCGATTGGTTCCATTAAAAAGCTACTAAAGAAAATTGGAAAAGAACTTTTATGTTTGGCATCCATACAGCCTCAGACTTGGGAAATAAAAGAGAGGGGAGCTGACTTGTTGCACACTTCTAAAAACTTAAAAGTAAGTATTAATGAAATTTTTAATTATAACAAGAGTTCAATAATGGTTTTTATGTTATGCTCTTTTATGGCATTAATTAAAATATGGATGCGTTGTCTTTATAGAGTTATTTGCGTAATTTTGAACCCCATTCCCATGATGAGGGTACTACAGGTGGTTTAGGTAGATCACATGTTCCATTCCCCACTTGTGTTTTCCACTGAATATATATAGGAATGATCATAATCATTGACAATACATGCTTGAACAATCCTTTTTTTTAATGCTCTAACAATCTTGTCCATGCTAGTCCATGCGTTCTATATTTATGCATGCTCTAAAAATTTTATTCTTCAGCTCCTTTCCATGATGCTATGACAATGCCACCTGCATCCAAGACAACCACAAATGTCTTTCTGACTGCTATGTCAACAACACACGGCCTATAGGCATCAACTATTGCACCATCTATTGGTACACAAATCCCTCTTTTTCTCTCTTTTGTTATGTGTTTAAGTGTTATGTGTTTATGATGTAGATCCCTTGATTGTGTTTGTGCCATGGGTGCTCTGCACCAATTTATTTCCCTTGAAGTATTATTTCTTGGAGGCATTTGATAATGGTTTTCATTTTTTGCAATAGGAGATGCAACAAGTCCCGATGCAGCATCATTTCCTGGATGTTCCCGTGTTCCTAGTATGGGAATGGTGAAGGATTGCATATTGATCATCAGCAACGATGAAGTCATTCCCTTAAAAGTAGCCAAAGTTCTAGGTACTTTAAAGTTATTATTATTCTATAGTGATATAATAGTAATTTAGTTTTTGATCACTCTTCATCGACTAATGATCCCATGATTGTTTGGTAGGGAATGATGTTTTCTTGTGAAAACTTGGTGACGAGTGTTTGCGGATATTCAGGCCCACCCTACGTACATGGTGGAACATCATATCCTAACTAAAACCCCAAACCACTATTTTGATTTCATATCATTGCTAGAATAGTTTTCCTTTTCATCCATTTCTTGAACTATATTAAAGGTAGCTTCACTTCATTTATGAGTCTAACATGTTTTTTTTTACTTAAAAGGTGGAATAACCAAGAAAAAAAGTTGAAGGATGATCTTTTAGAGAGTATGACCCAACTTTTTGGACCTCGTGCATTCGAGAGAAATAGGTTCCTTGAAAGAGCTAGTTTATGTTTGAAGTATATTAGGGACCAGTATAGGAAAAATTTACAGGTTAACCCCAGGCACGAGCGTCTGCCCTATGTTTCTAAGGCTGAGTGGTAGGGTCTGATTTTGGATGGAAAGTATAAAGATGACATGAAAAAAGGAATTACACCAGTAGAGAGTAGAGCAAGGTATGTGATACTATTGAGAATGTAACTATGTACTAATTAACCTCTATATTTATATGATCTAACATATTTCAAACTTTTCATAGATTGCCTGACACATCAAAGGCAACAAAGGCAAGACTAGAAAAGCACGGGACACACAAGCTTAGCTTTGGTGGTTTTTCAAAACTTCAAGCATGAGTTGTAAGTATTAGTAAATGAAAAATTGTATCAAATTTTTTATATATTGCAAGGAATTTTTTTTTGATGAAACAATGCAAGTAAAATTCACCATACCAAGAAAAAATGTAGGGCTCAGAGTTCAATAGATGCCTCATAGAAGAGGACAAGAGAATTGGCTTCCAACAAGGCTATAGAGCCATGGCTAAACGGCTACGAGCTGAAATTAGTGTGCAAGGTTCTAATAATGATGCATCTGAGCCACAGGTAAATAAGCTAAATGAAATTTATTTCAAATTGAATACTTTACCAATTAATCTATTTGATGTTAAGTTCCAATATAAAGTGAGTATATCTGTTTTAAGCAAGCAATGATAACAATGCGTAGGATATTGGAATGCAGCTTGACAATCCTTCTACACAATCTGTGCATGATGAAGGTTCGCATGTTGTGCATCCTAGTGGTGGAGGTATACATTTTCTATTAAAATTTTTATATGTAATTGCAATTGGTGTTTGGATTAACATAACATTTTGTATAGCAGCTGTAGAGGATCAAGGGGTCAGTGTTCATGAGCATGTTGAGGTTGAGTCCAAACAAAATGATGTGGCCAGATCAGGTAAAGAGCACCACAGTTATGTTCTTTAAAATAATTAATTGCTTGTAACAATTATAATAAAATATTTTTAATTTAACTCTTTTATTTGTTATTGTAGAGGACCCCCCTTTGCAGCAGCATAGGAATTTGAGAACATCAAGAACAGAGAACAAAACAACTAATGAGGGGGGAAATGATGATAACATTCATGCTCCTCTTAGAGCTTACATAGAAAAACAAATTAGAAAGAAAAAAAAGAAATGATTGTCATCTACATACCTTAATTGATAACGATTGAATTTTATGTCTCAATGAATTTAATTATGTGCTAATGAATGTTCATGAATTATGTGTTAATGTAGAATATTGATGAATGTTGTGTGTTAACGAATCTAATGTGTTAATGAATGTTATCATGTGATATTGATTGAATGTTACATTTTATTAATGGTTGAAAGAATGAATGAATGTTAGATGTTAACAGGGAATGTAGAGTGATGTTAGGGGGAGGGGGGTGGGGCCAAATGAGCTTCCACCTTCATGTGGTTGGCCCTGTTTAGTAGAGAATATTAAACTATTCTCGAAAGAAAGTGAAGCTCAATAAGATACTAAATATTTCTCTATTTTGTCTAATTTACACTTTTCTTTCTATAATGTAGGTATCATTCAAAGACTCCTTCAAAGGCTTGCTCAATGCTGTCATAGTATTGACTACTCCATCTTCGCAACTACAGTGTCTCTGTCCTTCATCTTGTGACTGTGATCTTGTTCAAGGTAAGATGCCCATTCTTGCCTCCACCATACTATCTTCTTGTCTTATTGTTGTAATAACTACCTATACACTCAGTTTTCTTGCAAAAATTGCATTTAAAAAGTTGTCAAAATGTTGTCAAGATTGACAACTATGTTTGTCAACTTGACAACCACTATGACAATCAAAGCAAAAGAACCTAGTTTGTGAGACCTAATTGAGTAGGTGGGTTTTGAGATTTTGTTATTGAAGTTATAGACCAATGGGTCAAATGATCAAGGACAATCATTGAGGGATGTGTGGTGTTTTATCTCGGTATGTAGATGTTGATGGGCCTTTGTTTAACTTGATCATCAATAAGCCTTGAGTTGTTAAGTTTGAGTATCACCAATACATCAACACACTTATCATGTACAGGTTTTATAATAGATACATCTCAAATAGTATAATACTTGTCACTATTAATATGATCTATGTGTGTCTAAAGAAATCTTCACCAAACATTCTCATTATCATAATCAGAAAGAAAAGTGACTCCACAAGATTATTTGACATCAATGACAAATTGCCAACAGTCTCCCCCTTTGGCATTGACGTCAAACCTCAAAAGATTTCTGTAACAGCAAAATATCAAATCAAATCTGAATCATACATAAATTTGAAACATGGAAAATCACCAAAAGTGGATCTAACTCATCTACTATCAATGTTCTTATTTTATGAAGAAATGGTAGGAAAGTGATTTATAATGTGAACACTGAATGTTATTTCTTCAAGTAACTGGCACAAGTTTATCTAGAAAATTTTACTACTTTGGTTGGTTGCTAACTCATCTTCGCTGCCTTTCCTTAATACATGTATGCTTATGGGATGTCTTTAATAACTTAGTAACTATCAAAAAATGTTAGTAGAAAAGACCATAAATTTTACTTGGTGAATAATCTTGCAGCATATAAAATGATGGATTCTTATTACTATTGTTGGATTTGTAGATAATTTGGTGGGCAGAGGTGGATATGCAGAGGTGTACAAAGGAGTCCTACCAGATGGATAGATGATAGTAGTTAAAAGACTAGCAAAAGGAAACACTGATGAACAGAAAGAGAAAGAGTTTCTAACAAAGCTGGGTATCATTGGGCATGTGTGTCATCCCAATGAAACCTCATTAATAGGATGCTGCATTGAGAATGGGCTTCATCTCATCTTCCATTACTATGTAAATGGTAGCTTGGCTTCACTTCTTCATGGTAACTTTCTTAATTGTCTCAAAATGGTTGTAAGATGCAAGGCTACTAACTTTCCTTGTATGATTAGATGAGGCTTTGTTATTCAGCTAATATATAATCAAATAGTGGAATAGTAAGGATTGATAGAAAGTGATGAATAATTATTAATTTAACTATGCAACAATCTAAATGTTACAAAAAGGGAAAATTCACAATTGGGGAAATTTACCTGATATTGTTTGGTAGTGCACCTATATTGGCCACTCCCATAAAATCTCATGAATGCTGCACTTTTCTGAAATGAATCCATCTGATCAAATTTTAGCATAAAAATGTGAAACCCTAAACTCAAATAGTTCTAACCATTTTATCTCTATTTCCACTGACACTTGTCATCTTTAGATGATAAAAGAAAGAGCTTGAAGTCTTGCAAAAACATTACTAAATTTAAAGGCAGCAAGAAGCTCAGTGACAGACGTAGCATGTGTTCAGTTAGGTATTCATGTGAGCACAAAAGAAAGACCAGTCAAGTCGCTCAATCAATTCACTCCTAATAGGCCTACTACTAAGAAATATGTAATTCAACAACAAATATGCTAACCAGATAGGACCACATTAATAACATCTTAAATTCATTTATGTTGTCCATAAACACTTACATTTTAATTGAACCATCACTTACATTTATGTTGTCCATAAACACTTACTATCATCCTTCTTTCCATCAAAATACTCTTGCACTTTCTTCAACCAATCAGGATCTTCAATAACTCTGCCTGGTGTCAGAGAAGCAAACACTTTGTTACCTCGCACACTGAGAGTAATTGAAGTTTGGCCATAAAATTTGGACCTTTTTAAAGTTTGATACGGAGTAGTTATAGAGTTATACACCTTCACTCCACGGATATACTTCTTCCCTAGCATTGTCTTGCTCTTCAGCCACTCCCAACCTTTCAATGCTTCTGGTAATTCCCTAAAGTAGAAACTCTTGTCTTTAAAGTGCCCCAGCCAAGGCATTGCTGCACAACCATTTTAAAATTTTTTTTTATCTTGAATCTGTCGCAATTGCAACTCTGACCTCCATAATTATGACAGGGTCACTGTATTGGCGACGCCCAAATGCCGTCGTAGTTTCTTGGGTGTTTATCACCATTGCGATGTATATGCATAGAATTACGATGGATTTGTTGTATTGGCGATGCCCAATTTCCATTGTAGTTTCAGTGGGTGTACGTCGCACTTGCGACGGTTACACATAGAATTACAATGGATTTCATGCTTGTCGCATGATCGCATGTGGCTTCCCAAGTGCATGCGACCATGCGACAAGCCTCTAGCCATCGCAGTTGCATGGGTGTTTGTCGCAAGTGTGACGGTTTTGGTGGTGGGGTTTCATGCTTGTCACATGATCACATGCAGCTTCCCAAGCACATACGACCATGCGACAAGCCTCTAGCCATCGTAGTTGCTTGGGTGTTCATCACCATTGTGACATATACGCATAGAATTACGACAGATTTGCCGTCACAATATCGGGCAAGTGCGTTGTAAGTACTATGGTATTCATCGCCATTGCGATGCTAATATAAGGAATTGCAATGGGGTTGATGTCACAATGAAGGGGCTGCATAGCGATGGATTGAAGTTTTAATTGCAATGAAAAAGGAAAGACATCATATTTTGTGACTAAAAAATAGTGACATCTATTACTGTCTCAATTGCAACACATGGTTGTCTCAATTGTGACACATAGCCATCGCAAATGGATGCCAAATTTATTAGTGGAATCAATAGCTTCCTCAGAAAATCCTAAAGCTTTGACCAAGTTTAGGGTACATATGTTTAAACCAGCTCCCCCATCAATAAGCACTCTTTTCACTTTATGTTTGTGAAGAACAACCTCTATGTGTAAAGGTATATTCTATGGATGGTTCAACAACATGTCACCTTTTTTTGAAAATGATAAGTAATGAGGAGCAATGAGATATATTTTGGAACTTGTCTGCATCTAGGTTTAGTGGCATATTAGTTTCCACTAAGGCTTTTTCTAAAATTTCCTTATGTGTAGGTGATAACTTGAGCAACTCTAAGATTGAGATTTGAGTGGGAGTCCTTTGTAATTAATCAACCAAGTTATATTGTTTTGATGATGAAGGTACATTTTGGTTGGGTAGAACAATTCTTGGAACATTGCCGGGTAAAGTGATTTTGGTAGCTTGCCCCCTAGTGACAACGTTAGATGATGCTTCTTTTAATTTCTCCTTTACCATGATAACATTGATGGTATTATCTTCTTCTCTTAGAGTATTGATTATGTTATCATAAGTGTGAGAAAATTTCACCTTCTCATTACCTTTTTTTTTAAATTTTGATTGTTATTAGATGATTCACCCTTTTCATGGTTTAGAAATGGGTTCTTGAAGGCCGTATGATCCTCATTGTTTTGAGGCCCTTCAATTTTGGTGGTTCCATCATCTATTAGGTCTTGCACTAAGTGTTTTAACCTCATGCATTCATTGGTTTTATGACCTTTATTTTGATGATACTCTTATTGGTGAGAATCATTCCACCAATTAGGTTTAACTTGAGGTTCATAATCTCTCAAATTAGGTAATATAATTATCTTGTTAGCAACCAAGGTCCTTAATGTGTTCTCCAAGGGGTCACCTAGATAGGTAAATTTTGTTTTGTTATAAGTGGAAAAAAAGGGTTTGGGCTTATTCCCATTAGCATTATTATAAGGATTATTATTAGTATTGTTGTGCGGATTATTGGAATTGTTGTTGGAATTATTGGAATTGTTTGAATTAAATGGAGCCTTGTTGTTCGATTGATTAAAGTTATATGAAGAATCGGCTCCACTTGATAAGTTGAAAGGGGTGGCTTTAAAATTGTTGGCCTCTACGACTCCATTGTTCACAAGATTCTTATTGTTATTTTTCAACCATAACTTAGGCTTATCATTTTGATTATTGGCTCCCCTATTGTTAGTATAATTATCTTGATAATGATTGTTGCTGTTATTGGTATTGATATTAGATTTATTATCTTTGAATAATTTTATTTCTCCTTGTTTTACCAATACATCTTCAATTTTAATCCCCTTTTCAATAAGGCTTTTCAAAGGTTGGGGGACATTGACGTTGGAGGTGATAATTCATCTCCATGGTCAAATTTTTTGTGAATATTTCCATCTTCTCCTTTTTGGGGATACTTCGTGGATACCATGCAAATATGGTCCTCCACCTTTGTAGGAATCCTAAGAAGGATTCACCATCTTTCTATTTGGTATCACACAATTTGAGCATCGTAATTTCATGCTCAATATTATAGGAGTAGTGGGTCACAAATTTGGAGGCTAATTCCTCAAAAGTCTTAATTCCTAGTGGGAGTTTACAGAACCATTCCATGGAGGAACCTCCTAAACTCCTAGGAAAAAGTCTCATTAGATATGTAGTGTTATGCATGAACTCAATACTTAAGGCACAAAATTCACGAAGATGATCCTGTGGGTCTATTTTACCCATATACTTATCATATTTAGGAAAGATGGTATTGAATGGAAAAGGTGCCATGGTTAAGTTTTTATAAAATGGAAATGGGCACAAGGCTTCAATAGAAAAAGGCTTAGGTTTAGCTACCTTCTTCATTAAGTCAATTTTTTCTTGGAATTTTTTTAATTGCTTAGTCATAGCACTCATCGGGTCCTCTTCTTCTTGAGTCTTCTTTAGTTGGTCTATATCATAGTCATGGGGGAGCTTTACTCCTGCATGAGCTAGGTTTAAAAAAAATCTCTCTCTATCCCTCTCTATCAGTTTATACATGACTTCTAGGAATTCCATGTCTTGGGCTGCCCTCTGAACTTTTTCTTCAAGAGTGTCCTTAGGAGGTGGATTGGTATTGGTATTATTAGTGTTATCATTGTTTCCTCCATGTAGATGATCATAAAATGCAGAATTTTGATCCATATTGTTAAGTCTTTCTTCAAAAAGGTTTGGGAGACTATCCCCTTGATTATGATATTTAAAAAGACTTTGGTATTCAAATTCGGGAACTCCTGTAGCTACACAAGTGCTATCTCCTTGTAAAGACCCTTTGAACTTATGGGAGCATGTGGAAACTGGTATCCAATGAGGTTTGCTTTGGAATTGACCTTTTGATTTGACAATTGTTGTTTTTAAATGAAGAGATTAAAAATATAAGATTGATTTTTGTATGGATATCTCTCACTTGTCTTATGTTTTGTCAAACACACAATCATGAATACACTTGTCTCTTTTTAACCCTTAACACAAAATGTTTGATTTTGAAAGAATGTTATCATAGGTTTTGTACAAAAAGACACTTCAAGCAATCTACCTAGCTCAAGATTGGCTCATAAACATGGCTTTATTAGGTAGTCTTTGCTAAGTTAACAAGGTTTTAATCAATATTTCATTCAAAATAGATATTAAACTTTCATCCTCCAAGTATTTAAGAGGCTTCCCACCACTGGTATATTAGAGTTTTGTGCAATCCGTGAGGACTACTCGAGGAAGTTTGAAAATTTAGTATCCTTTTGTCACACAACCCATTAAGGATGTATGTATTTCATTTTATAGTGGGTTGGATTCTTGTAGAAAAAGAAAGTGTATCCCACTTTGGGCTGTCCCTCTCACTGGCCCTTGTAAGGAAAATCTTGGGAGGTGAGCCCAACAAAAGATCTAGCATGTTCATAGAAAGCAAGGAAATGACATTAAGAAATAGTTTTTGGGAATTTGATTCACCAAAAGGTGAAGATCATATCCCTAACTTTTTCTTAATTTCCCAAACATAATAAACAATGTCCAATTACCAACTCACTAACTAGAGAGAATTGAGTATTGCTACTCGCTTCTACAAACAAGGGGTTTTTCAATTTTATGTGCTTGATTTCCTCAACCTTTCTTCTTAATTAAAAAGCTTAACACTTTTGACATTCTAATTCACTAAAAGAAGTGAAGAGCATAGGCCTAATGCTAAACTTTCCAAACAAAGATAGGCTATTTTCAATTACTAGATTTTTGAAAGCACCAAAGCCACAATTTAAGCACAAAAATGACAAAGTTTTAAGGCTTACCTTTTCCTTGTAGCTAGCAAAGGCTAGGGGAATTTTTGAGTTATTTTCATCTTTTTAATGCTTACCTTCACAATCATTCCTTTCCAATGTGCTTTTCCCCCAACAATTTAGTCAACAAAGCTAGCCAAAGTGAAGGAAAAAAAAATAAACTTGAAGAAACAAAGACAAAACTAAATTTTAAGCCTTATTTGCAAATTTTAAGAAAAAATTGATTTAAGGTAAAAATATCCAATGTAATGAAAGAAATTTAGTCTTGTATGCTTCTACAACTTTGATGTAATGCTCATGTACCTAATTTTCTTGTTGTGAATCCTCAAGGACTAGTTTGATAGGAGCAATGTTCTCCTTTTTAATCTTCCTTGCTAAAGCCTAGCCTTCTTGATTAAATTTGCTCTCTAGCTTTTTTCTTTTCTCTGATCAGTCATCCTACAGAGTCATGAAATTCATTTTTTGACAGTCAAAATATAAAAATTTTTATTTTATGTAAAAGCATATAGAAATTATTAAAAGTACTATTTAATTGTTCAAAAGCGTTGCAGATCAGCTCAGAAGTGCTATTTAAACATTCAAAAGCGTAGAAATAGATAGTAAAAGTGCTAAATAAACAAGAAAAGGCTTCTAAAAATGAGTAAAAGAGTTGGTGAAGTATGTAGAAGCACTCAGTAGTCAAGGAATAAGTGTTGTTTGAATGTAACACAAAAGTTAGAAGGATTTAAACATGTTGTTTGATAATGCAAAGGCACACAAATTTGTAGTGGAAGCATTGAAACAGTGCTCAAAAGAATTGTTTAATTTCTCAAAAGCGTCGTTTAAATTCTCAGAAGTGTTGTTTCACTGCAAAACTGAGAGTTAAACATGCAAAAATTTTGACAAAAATGAAGATTACGAGATTTTTGTAAAGTCAAGCCTACTACCCCATGGTGGGCACCATTTTGTATAATAGAAATAGTATCTTCATATAATTAGTATTGAACAATAAATGAAATAGAAACTAAATAAACCACACTATAGCATCTATTTAGCAAATGAATGAACAATTAAGCATCCTATGGATCTCTATCTAAGAGTGTTAATGTGAAGCTCTTAGCAAGCTACCATTAATGACAGTCCTAGAATGAGAAAATATGATAAGATAAGTTAATTAACTCAATTCCAAATAGAAATGCTCAAATTAACTCTAAATTGCCTTTCTAGCTATGATCTCAAGAGGTTAGATGCAATTCTCAGATTTGTGGTTATGAATTATGATTGATTTAGGCCTTTCTTTTATAGATTTAGGCAAGGGTAGGGGGTGTAGTAGAGTTGACCGTGATTAAGCTTGAGTTGAGTATTTGGTTCCACCCTTTGAAGGCAATTTAAATATTGTGTCCTCAAAGCTTGGGACAAGATGACAAGATGAGTGGACAAGATGCTCTTTCAATTTGAGTGATTGAGATTGAATTTGGCTTGATCCATGTGAATGCATTTCCTTAAATCTCATTGGTTGATTGATTTTCCTCCCCTTTTGGTTGTTGAGAGAAATTAGGATTTATTAATTGACTTTAATTCATTTATTCAGCCATGTACCCCTTGAATGGGTTAATTTGATTTAATTCAAACTATATAATTAATTGAATTAATTGCACATTGATTTGGTTTAACTTGATTAAAATGTTGTTGATTTTGATTTATCTCGAATTAAAGCTTGATTTTAATTTTGATTTGCCAAATACTTGTTTGGATTCAATTTCCTTTATTTGGCCTTGATTTATCACTCGAATGATCCTATCCACTTTTAGGTGATTACAACTAACATTGTTCATTTTGTTAAGAATGCTAGCTCCCCAAAAGACTTGAATGATAATCAAAAAAGGAGCCTTAAATTGCAGGCTCAAAGATATGTATTGCTACAAGGTGACTTGTATTGAAAAGACAATTGTTAATATGATTTAGGACAACAAAGAGGGGGGGTGAATCAGTTGTTCTTAGGTCCTGATGTATAAAACAATCTCAAAAAACTTATCCTTAAATCAGATCCAAAACCAAAATACACTCAGTCATCACTGATTCAATAATAGAAACATCTAACAATGCAGTCCACTACCTTGCTGTAACTTAACTTGCAAAACATAGTAATGTTCAGATCTAAACATCCACACAAGTATAAACACCAATATTTTATAGTGGAAACCCAATATGGGAAAAACCACTTTGTAACATGCTGCTATTATTTTCACTCTTCTAAAGTGAGCTCGGTAAAAAGCCAACCCTGTCAAAGGTTACAATACACACTGTCAGGTGTGACCTAGTTAAAGGATTTCAATCACCCTGTTAAAAGTGAGCCTAGTCATAGGACTTACATACACTCCATTAGAATGCAACCTTGTTCAAAGGATTTAACATATGACTGTTAGGTCAACCTCTGTTAAAAGGATTTTGACTGTTACAATGGTTAGAAAGTAGCATCAGTATTATCTATAAAATATACAACTCACTTTGCAAATATCAGATTTGATTCCATACACTAATGCTAGTTTATTGACTTTGAAACTTTTCCATTTCCATCTCTGATCTACTCAGAACTTTTCTTCAAGCAATCACCATACTTCTCCTTCAGCCTTTTCTACTTAATCATTCAATAAAACTTTCTTCTTCCATCATTCTCTATTCTCCATGTGCATGCATATCAAAATGCTTAGGTTCCCTTATATTTTCCTCAATTAGGTTAACTCATCTTTTGCTGCTCAATCTCATTCGTAGATCTTAGGGTTAGGTTAGATTCATTGAATCTATCTGCTTCATGTTCTTTGACTACTTTTCTAGAATCATCTCAAACCTCTTAAAAATTTATAATAAAATGTTTTACATTGCATTTAATGCTTCCAAAGAATCAATAAATAAAGTCAACACATTTTACATAATCCAAGAATTCAACAATGTCGGCTCCAAAATTAAATTCTCTTCAAACATAAAATTGTTGATGCTCGGTCAATACTTTGGTTGTCAACTTGGTCTTCATTTAGAAAGCTCGGTCATTACTAAAACTGTCTCCTCGGCTTATACTACCTTCCTTGGCAATTTACTGATGCTCGGTTGACACTAGAATTTTTCTTGACATATACTAACTTGGTCGACACTAACATCACTCAGCTTAAACATGATTTTTCCTTTCTTTGCTCGGTTAAGCCTACTAGTTTAGTCTTTAGTCTTACTAAGATAAATAATATGTTATCTCATCATAGTGCAACATAGTCAAGTACACTTTGTAGTATCAAGATAACTCAATGTTTCCCTTAGGTGCTATTGCTACCAACCTTTCTTAGCCTCTTAGGAACACTTAAATAGATATAGTACTTTACTAAGTAGCAACGGTCTTACCAATTAAGGTTTGACATCAATGAAAATACAACAATTGTTTCAATTCAGTTTCCAACAATCTCCCTCTTTGGCATCGATGGCAACAAATATGATATCACCTGAATAACACATGGATTACCAACCAATCCAAAAACTTATCTTTCCATCATAAAATATAATATCCTTAGCTTCATTTTGATTCAAAATCATGTAAGCCTCACTTTTGTGATCATCAGAAGTATTTAGATCTCCCTCTATCCTGATTCTTCATTTTAGTTCATCAGCCTTATCTTTTGTTTCATTAGTTCATCTCCCTCTTACTTTATAGTATCATGTGTTCTCATAGTGCATCTTTTCATATCAGTTCATCTCCCTCTTTGACAAAAAAGCCAAAGCACCAACCTAAAAAAAACATACATCCATCAGATGTAGATAATATCTTTGCAGCTCAGTGTTTCTCCCTCTGTCATCTTGCTTATGACTGATTCCTTGTCTTTGCTTCTCTTCACAACTCTAGGCCAGCCCTAAAGTGTGACAATATTTTGCATCAAGTTGTCAAATATTCTATTGTAGCACATTTGATGCAGTGCTCCTAGCTTGTCTAGGCAGCCTCAGTGAGGGGAAGAACCCCTAATTGACTTCTCAAATACTCATGAGCTTCTCTAGGTAAAGCTTTAGTGAATATGTTTGCTAGTTGTTCTTTTGTATTCACATATTCCATTCGAACTTCTTTATCTTGTACTAATTCTCTCAAGTAGTGATACTTGATTGCAATGTGCTTGGTCTTAGTGTGCATCACTAGATTCTTAGAAATATTGATAGCACTTGTGTTGTCACAAAAAATAACAATAGGTTCAGTGATTTCTTCTTTCATGCCTATCAACAATTGTTTTATCCATACCAAGTTTGAATAGTTTACTGCAGCAGCAACATACTCGGCCTCAACAGTAGATTGGGAAATGCAATTTTGTTTCTTGCTTGTCCAGGAGACTAATCTTTGTCCAAGAAAGAAAGATCCACCACTTGTACTCTTTTTGTCATCTACATTTCCTTCCCAATCAACATCTATATAAACTCAGAGTTCAAATTTGTCATCCTTCTTATAATATAGACCATAGTCAGTAGTTCCTTTCAAGTATCTCATAATTCTTTTCATGGCCATCATATGTGTTTCCTTAGGATTGGTAGAGAATCTTGCCACAATCCCAACAACTAATGCAATATTTGGTTTTCTATGTACAACATACTACAATTTTCCAATCATGAATCTATACAGAGTCTGATTCACTTCTGTAGCATCATCATTCTTAGATAACTTTTGTCCAGTAACCATGGGAGTTCCCACAAGTTTAGCATCTTCCATCCCAAAAGTTTTCAATATTTCATTAACATACTTAGACTTTGTAATGAAAATTCCATTCTTCCTCTGATATACTTGTAAACCAACAAACAATTTGATCTCACCAAACATACTTATTTCAAATTCAGTTTGCATTTCATTTGAGAAACTTTTACATAATGCATCTTGTCCACCAAAAATAATGTCATCAACAAATATTTTTGCCAACAAGATACCTTTACCTTCTTCATCCTTCATGTATAGATTGCTTGTGTCATTTGTTCTTGAAAATCCAATATGTATCAAGTAGTTATGCAACCTCTCATACCATGCTCTAGGAGCTTGCTTCAATCCATATAATCCTTTGTTTAGTTTACACACCATGTGTCTTCTGTTTGGATCAATAAAACCTTCTAGTTGTTCTATGTAAACTTCTTCTAGTATACCATTAAAAAATGCAGACTTGACATCCATTTGATATACCTTGAAATCTTTATAAGCAACATATGCAAGTAGAGTTCTTACTCCTTCTAGTCTAGCTATAGGGGAAAATGTCTCCCCATAATCTATTCCTTCTTCTTGTGCGTAGCCTTTGCATACCAGTCTAGCTTTGTTCCTAGTGATTTCACCATTTTCATTCATCTTATTCTGAAACACTCATTTTGTTCCTATAACATTTTTGTTTTTAGGTCTCAGCACCAGAGTCCAAGTATCATTCTTCTTAATCTGGTCAATTTCTTCATTCATTGCTTGTATCCAGTCTTCATTCTCCAATGCTTCTCTAGTTGTCTTCAGTTCAAATTCACATAGTAGACATGTTGGATCCTTAGTCTTACTTCTGGTTTGAATTCTAGTATCCTTGTCTCCAATTATTTGTTCAGGCTTATGATGTCTTCTTACATATTTTTCCAAAACAGGTTCAGTTGTTCTTTCCTCTATTTCATCATGTTCCTCAACAAGATTGTTAGATTCAACTTTAGAATGCTCAGAAACCTCTTCCTGATACTCAACAATATTTTCTTGTAGCTCGACATGTTCTTGTTCTTTCTCGACACTGTTTTCCTGATACTCGATAGCTTCCTTTTGTCACTCGACATTGCTTACCCAAGACTCGACATTAGGTGCAAGTCTATTACTTGCCTCATCTTCTTCTTCAATGTACACAAAAGATCTATAATCTTCTAGTTCTCTTTTACTATCAGCTTCATTTCTTTCTACATACTCATCAATTTTGACATTCACACTTTCCACAATTTTGTTAGTGTTAGAGTTCAAACACTTATAAGCTTTACTTTTTGTGGAATATCCTAGGAATATGCCTTCATCACTCTTAGCATCAAACTTTCCATTCCTAGTGTCTTTTAATATATAGCACTTACTTCCAAAGATTCTAAATTATTTAACACTCAGTGCATGTCCATGCCATAATTCATAAGGTGTCAGATTTGTACCTTTCTTGATCTGTACCCAGTTGAGAGTGTAGACAGTAGTGCTTATAGCTTCTTTCCAATATTTTTGTGCCACATTCTTTTCAATCATGAATGTCCTTGCACAATCCAAGATAGATCTGTTTCTCCTTTCTGCTATACCATTCCATGGAGGTGTTCTAGGTGTAGACATCTATCTTTTAATTCCTCTATCATTGCAAAATAGATTAAATTCATTTGATGTAAATTCTCCACCTCGTTTAGATCTAAGATATTTTAGGTTCCTACCTATCTCCTTTTCAACCTTAGCCAAATACCACTTAAAGAATTGAAAAGCTTCAAATTTTTCTTTTAGAAACATCACATGCATCATCCTAGTATGATCATCAACAAATAAGATAAAGTATCTAGCACCACAGTAACTTTATACACCCATAGGTCCACAAAGGTCAGTATGAACCAAATCTAAAATGTTTTCATAAGTAAAGGATTTTCTCTTAAAACTTGACTTTGTCATTTTTCCTAACTGACATTCCTTGCACATCACATTCTCAAGTTTCTTCAATCTAGGTAGACCTCTTAACTTTTTCTTCATACTTATCTCTACCACATTGTCAAAGTTAACATGACACAGCCTTTTATGCCATAACCAAATATCATCAAGTTGTGCAATCAAACATGTTTCTTTAGATAGGTCAAGATAGAACAAATTACCTCTAGTTTGATGACCACTTCTGATCAATTCTCCAGTAGCATCAAATATTTTGGCTTTCTTGTGATGAAATTCCACTTGGTAACCAATTTTATTTAGCTAAGCAACACTTAACAAATTATAATTAAGACATTCAATCCAATATGCATTTTCACAAGATATCTTATCAGTCAGTTTAATCAAACCTTTTCCTCTAATAGGACATGGTGCATCATTACAAAATTTTACACTTTTACCTCTGTAATGATGTAGGTTCTCAAACTTATTTTTTTTACCAGTCATGTGATGTGAACAACCACTATCAATAATCCATTTGTCATTCTTGTTCACATAGGATATCAATGCAGTTTTCTCATCCTCATCAGATTCATCTTTCATTGCCACATAGACTACCTCAATTTCCAAATCATCACTATCAGTGTCAATCTCTTTTAAAAAAATGTAACAAGATTTCTTACCTTTTCCCTTGTAGTCTTTGTTCCATTGGTAGCTTCTTTCATCTTTTCTATCTTTGTGTTTACTTTTCCTTTCATCATCTTTATCCTTCCTGTCAGGACATCTAGTAGCTATATGACCAACTTTATTACATGAAAAACATATAATAGGGACTTTACCTTTATACTTTCCTTTTCCCCTTCTCAATCTTCTAGCCATAAGAGCTTCTAGATCTTCTAGGTCTTCATCAGAAGTGTCACTGTCACTTTCACTATCACTTTCACTTTCATTGATGCATCTTTCTTTTTCCTTCCTTGGCTTGTTCAAAACTAGCTGTGACTTAAAATCAGATTCAACATTTCCAATGCTTCCAATAGTGAAATTATCATAGTTAGAGAGTTCAAAAGCAGTCAGCTTACCAACCAAACTTTCCAAAGTAAGCACATTTGCAAAGTTACATCTAGATTCCTGAATAGCTGAGATCTTAATAGCATATATAGGACATAGGGTTCTTAGTACTTTCCCAATTATAGTTTCATCATCAATAGCTCCATTTTCTCATCTAATAGCATTTACAACTTCTTTTATTCTACCACAATATTGTGCAATGTTTTCACCTTCTTGCATTCTCATTTCATCAAACTTACCTATAAGACTCTCGGCCTTTGCTTTCAATACATTTAGGTCACCACCATAGATCCTTGTAAGATTTTACCACATATCCTTCACAGTTGTGTAGTTCTTAATGTCCTCAAATTCTGGATAACTTAGGGCAAATGCAATTTCTAGCATTGTCTAATTGTGTTCTTGTTTAGCTCTCATTTCTTTGGTAGTCAAAGGTGCAACAGGTGAGACATAACTGTTCTCAATGTAGTACTTTGCAGAATCACCAATACCATCCAGATGTAGCTTCATCAAGCTTTGCCATGGAGGGAAGTTTTCCTTGTTTAGCTTTAGTACCTCCTTCTTATACATCTTGATTATTTTCTTTCAAGCCCCTTTAAACTTGATATCTATCAACACTAATAATAAGCAACTAAGCTCTGATACCAATTGTTAATATGATTTAAAATAATAGAGAGCGGGGGTGAATCAGTTGTTCTTAGGTCCTGATGTATAAAAAAATCTCAAAAAACTTATCCTTAAATCAGATCCAAAACCAAAATACACTCAGTCATCAGTGATTCAATAATAGAAACATCTAAAAATGCAGTCCACTACCTTGTTGTAACTTAACTTGCAAAACATAGTAATGTTTAGATCTAAACATCAACACAAGTATAAACACCAAGATTTTATAGTGGAAACCCAATATGGGAAAAACCACTTTGTAACATGCTACTATTATTTTCACTCTTCTAAAGTGAGCTCGGTAAAAAGCCAACCCTGTCAAAGGTTACAATACACATTGTTAGGTGTGACCCGGTTAAAGGATTTCAATCACCCTGTTAAAAGTGAGCCTAGTCATAGGACTTACATACACTCCATTATAATGCAACCTTGTTCAAAGGATTTAACATATGACTGTTAGGTCAACCTTTGTTAAAAGGATTTTGATTGTTAAAATGGTTAGAAAGTAGCAGCAGTATTATCTGAAAAATATACAACTCACTTTGCAAATATCAAATTTGATTCCGTACACTAATGCTGGTTTACTGACTTTGAAACTTTGCCATTTCCATCTCTGATCTACTCAGAACTTTTCTTCAAGCAATTAGCATACTTCTCCTTTAGCCTTTTCTGCTGAATCAGTCAATAAAACTTTCTTCTTCTAGCATTCTCTGTTCTCCATGTGTATGCATATCAAAATTCTTAGGTTCCCTTATATTTTCCTCAATTAGGTTAACTCATCTTTTTCCGCTCAATCTCATTCATATATCTTAGGGTTAGGTCAGATTCATTAAATCTACCCACTTCATGTTCTTCAGCTCCTTTTATAGAATCATCTCAAATCTCTTAAAAATTTACAATAAAATGTTTTACATTGCATTTAATGCTTCCAAACAATCAATAAATAAAGTCAACACATTTTACATAATCCAAGAATTCAACAATGTCGACTCCAAAATTAAATTCTCTTCAAACACAAAATTGTTGATGCTCGGTCAATACTGTGATTGTCAACTCAGTCTTCATGTAGAAAGCTCGGTCATTGCTAAAACTATCTCCTCGGCCTATACTGCCTTCCTCGGCAATTTACTAATGCTCAGTCGACACTAGAATTTTTCTTGGCATATAATAACTCGATCGACACTAACATCACTCAGCTTAAACATGATTTTTCCTTTCTTTGCTCGGTTAAGCTTACCAATTTAGTCTTTAGTCTTACTAAGATAAATAATACATTATCTCATCATAGTGCAACATAGTCAAGTACACTTTGTAGTATCAAGATAACTCATCCTTTCTCTTAGGTGCTATTGTTACCAACCTTTCTTAGCCCCTTAGGAACACTCAAATAGATATAGTACTTTCCTAAGTAGCAACAATCTTACCAATTAAGGTTTGACATCAATGACAATACAACAATTATTTCAATTCAGTTTCCAACAACAATGATGGTATTTCCCTTTTATGTTTGGACAAGGGGCAATTTGAAAAAGGTTTTAAAAGATATGCGCTCTAGACTATGTGGAGGGCATCATTCAGCTTGGGAAACAACTCATAAAGTTCTTAGGGATTGTTACTATTGGCCAGTCATGTTTAAGGAAACTCATTCATTTGTTTGAAACTGTGAACCTTACTGGAGGTTCTAAAATAAATTAAGATTCTTAGGTGCATTGTTGTTAAACCCTATGGTTGTAGAAGCTCCTTTTTCCATGTGGGGCATTGATTATATTAGAGAATTTGCTAAAAAATCTAGTGGATGACATAGTTGGATACTAGTTGCCATTGATTATTTTACTAATTGGATTAAAGAAACACCAACTAAGAAGGATACAAGCACAGTGGTAACTGAGTTCTTGATGAGTAATATAATTACTAGGTTTGGTGTCCCTATCAAATTAGTAATGGAAAATGCCATGTGGTTTAGATCATAAGAATTCACTGATTTTTGTTCATAAATGGGTATAATTCTATCATATTCATCCCCATACCACCCATAGGCCAATGGGAAAGCATAATCAAGAAATAAAAGCATTCTACAAATCTTGAGGAAAACATTGGAAAAGAATAAAAGGAGTTGGCATATGAAACTGAAATTAGCATTATGGATAGACAAAATTACAGAGAAAAGAGCTACAAGGAAGTCTCCTTTTGAGCTAGTATATGGTATGAAATCTAGACTTCCTGTGAAAAATTTTCTGCCCATATACCAATTTATAAAAGAGGAATAATTGGAAATTGGTGATACTTTACAAGATAGGATGATCCAGTTGGTTGAACTAGAAAAAATAAGAAGGGAAAGTCAGAAAGAAAATGTGAAACTACAACAAAAGATGAAATATCTTTTTAACAAAAGAGAAAGTACTAGAAAGTAGTAGCCTAGTGATATAATCCTTCAATGGAATGCCAAGGCTGAAGATAAGGGTAAGCACAAGAAATTTGAGTCCTTATGGTTAGGTCCATATATTATCCATCAGATTGATGGAAAGGATTCATATTTTTTAAGAAGTCTGGATGGTGAAGAACAGGAATTTCTAGTGCATGGAAAATTTTTGAAGTATTTCTTCAATTAAGTTCTAATCTTTTCCATGCACAGTAGCTCTATAAATATGTATCTAGGTGTGTTCATTTCTAGTTGTGTGTTTGTTTCTTGCTGTAGGTTGGTGTTTTGCAATCTGCCACCCAGAGATTCTTGGTTACTTGCTATGAACTTGCATTCAAGAATCCTGAGATAGAGCCACTATTGGAGTAATTTTTAGGTTTTTCTAAGAAGGTATTGTTTCTAATCTTTGCCTTCTTTTTATATGTCTCTACAAGTTTCCTCATCCATTTAGGGTTTGAGTTTTAAAAGACCACCATGTGAAAAATGATTATGTATCCTTTCCCTAGGTCTTTTTTCCCTTGGTAGGGTTTTTGTTCCTGAAATATGTCTTAAGTGTGCCCTAGATCCTTATATTTTCATGTTACTTTATGAGTCACTTAATTTTTCATGTTTGGACGTGGTCTTTTGTCTTTCCTAGTGTTTATTGAATCATAGGACATATTTTTTGTCACTTTTCATTCTATGATCAAGTGGCTACGTAATCTCTAGTTCTTGTGATCCTTGGTAGTTTTCTTCAGACATCCGGTGACTGAGTGCAGTAGTATTCTCTTGCTCACTTGATTAAATGGTTAAGTTCTAATACATTTGGTGATCAATCATAGACTGTAGATGGAATTCTTGATTGACGGTTGTTGTGATATCTCATGATACACTATGCAGTTAGTGATTTGTCCAATGATTCAACAATAATGGTTATCTCTTATTCACTTGATTTTGGAAGTATTCGACAATCAAGAGAATAATGTGTTGGCTTAATCACCAGGGCCCAACAGTTAAATGAAAAATTTCTAGCAATTCAATGACAAGGTTTATCAATGGGTAAGGTTTTCTTTGGTAGTGTATTCTCTAGATATCAGTTGACTAGTCAAGACAAGGTATTCAACGACTTAGCAAATACAATGTTTGCTTAATATCATGAAGTTGGAACTTAAATAATTTTTATTCAGTGATCCAGTGATAGTGGCGGATATTAAAGAAGATCAACGGTCAGTGTGCAATCTCGAGATAGACCCGAGGTTAAGGATTTTATCTGGAAAATGGGAGATTAAGATGGTCGCTGAATCTCATGATAAACCGAGAGTTAAATGAAAAAATTTGAGATTCAGTGGTAGCTGTGGATGGAGGAAAGGATCAATGGTCAGTGTTTAATCTCAAGATAGGACTAGAGTTAAGTAAAATATCTAGTGATCATGAGTTTCCTTTAATCTCTCATTCTCCTAATTTAACCCTAGTTAAGGATAACCTTTAGAGATCATGAGAATGATTTTGTCGCTAGATCGCTAGATAGAGGTTGAGTTAAGTTAAAAGGGCTTTGAGACTCAGTGTGAACTATAGGATGATGGAAAGATCAACGGTTGGTGCTTGATCGGTTAATGAAATCCCAGTTAATGAAAACATTTAGTGGTCTTGTGAATGATTTGTTCGCATGTTCTCATGATTAGACCATGGTTAAGAAAAATTTTGAGTGATTGTGTGAAGCCTTCAGTTGTGTAATCTCCAGATAGCTTAGAGTTAAGGTTCTTAGTGAGGTAAAAGTGGGTCTAGTTGCACTATGTGCTGAGGTGTTCATTTTTGATTGGTCACTGAGGGGAAATGATGTGTCCATATATTTTTTCAAAGCTCAATTGACTGTTGTCAATTTATAAGGACCACCTGATAATTGGCTATTGCTTCCAATTTTTAAAATGATTAAGGGTTTCTTTCCAGGGTTTTTTATAGTGAGCCATAATATGAAGAAGCCAGATGCCATTGAACCAAGAGTTGTAGAAGAAGAGTGAATTACACATGGCACCCAATCCTTAAATATAGGGAGTGTAACTATAATTCAAAGAATGATGTAGGTTATCCTAAAATGGTGGTCATCATTCACTTAACAACCTTATGTAGTTACTCAGAAATATCATCAGATGAAGATGCCACCTATGAAGATTCACTATGATGAGAATCGGCTTCCTATTTCTTTCAATTTCTTTTTCATGATGTAACGTACATTTTGTCTTTAGTGTAGGTCACTATGATGTCTATCTAAAGCTTTTTGCATCCTTTCTCTAAGGATTCCAAGATAGCCAGTGATATAAGTAGAAAATTTTTCCTCTTTTGTAGGTGGTGAATATTAATTGTAAGGAGAGTTTTGATACTAGTACTTTTTGTCTAAAAATTCTCTATTGAAAATCCACTGATGTAGAAAGATATTAATTAAAAAATACTAGAACTCCTTTGCATATTCTGATTGTCTTCATGTATAGATATTGAATGGTTTTATGCATTAAATTTTTAAGGCATTTTAAATGCATTGTTTACAAGGTAGATTGTGGGGTTGAGCTTAAGCTTCTTTTAAGGGAAGGTTAAATCTTAAGGGAGATCTCTGGGAATTCATAGTTTATATAAGAATTTGATGATAGGATAAGAAAATGGGAGGATGATGTGTAAGGCACTATTGGTGCCCAAAAACAATGGTTTGGATTTGACCAACTAACAGGTACAAATTGATACCTCTACAATTTTGGCTTAATCAAGCCAAGGCTAGTAGGCGTAATTTCACTTTGAAGTATTTAATTCTCTATGTCACACAACTGCGTACATAAACAAACAAAGTTCCTCCAAAGGTGGTGAATGATCCTTTGAGGAAAGAAACTAATCTCCTGAAAATCTCTATTCTATAATACTTGACTAAATGGATTATACTAAAGAATTAAAAGTAATTCTTTTGAAATAATGATTTAATGATCTATAAAATACAAAGTATGAACCAAATGACAATTTCCAAATAATGATTAGATCAGTGCCTTCTAAATACTTGGGCTATAGATTCAAAAAAATTTCAATCCTACGTACGATCAGAAATGGTTTTAAAAACTTGCTTTAATAAGATGAGACCTTTATTTTAGAGGCTTTCACTTGATTCAAAATTCAAATCAATTTACACAACTAATCCTATCGAGTTTAACTCAAATTAAGCGACCGATAAGAACAATGGTAGGTTCACAGACCATACAATTGATATTCGAGTTGTATATATTAATTTTGAATTATGATACTTAGGGAATTCAACACAGTGAAACACTCTATTTTATAGAATATCTAAAAGACTAATAAAAAACATATAACTTATAACCACAAATAAAAAGATCACTTATCTTTATTGATGTTGAAAAACTGGTACATAAGAGTTCATAGTTATAGTTGTTTATGAAATTCTATTCTATGAAAATATATCTTGTATTGTCCTTTATCTTTTCATTTTACATTATGTATATATACATGTTTGAGTGACTTTCACACCTCTTTAGGGTGAAAAGACACACCCTTATTACAAATTATTTTGAAAAAATAATAAACTAACTAAAAAATAACTACCTAACTTTCAAATTTGGGTCTGGTCAAAAAATAAAAAAACCTTGTGGAAAGCTAAGAATTTTATTGGAAATAGGAAATTTGATTTCCCGAACTGGGTCTTTTTTAGATTTTTAAAATTTGACCATCTTTAGCCTCTTTTGGCATCATCTTTATAGTAGGTTGAAATTCCAGCATTTTCTGAAGGCTTTGATCACAGAATTTTGATTGTTCTTGTCACAGAGATTCCTTTATTAATATCTCAACTTTGAATTGAAAATTAATGTAAATTTTTCATCCCATTTCATGTACTCCATCATTAATTATTGGGCATGGAGTTTAAGAAGCCATCTTTTAGGGTTTTATCACTATATAGGACTCTAAATTTTGCCCAAAATTTTGAGCTCCAACAGGCTCTTTCTGGGGACGTATGCTCTCTATGAGCATAGCGAGATTCCATCTATCTCTAGAGAAGCAAACCAAGTATCCATGCTTAATCTGATGCGAAGTAAAATTGGGAGGCCCCAGGCTCCCCAAAATTGAATATTGATCTTTTCCTCTATTGAACACTTGATTTTGATGATGCAATAACTCCCTCCTTGCTGCATTGGGTGCATCTTCCTTATGGACAATTCACATTATTTCATCGATGTGGTCCTTGGTATTTGACCTTTGTTTCATCTTTGAGGAATCATTAAGTGCATCATGATTTTTTCTGAATGGAGGATCTCTATGCATTAGACCAGTTATATCAAAATGAAATTTCTTTACTTGGACAACTTCTTACTCATAATTTTCTTTGTCTTTATACTCCATATGTTGTTTCTCATCATAAAATAGTTTTGAAGATAAGTCATATTTAGGATATATTACTGTACTTTTATCAAGAATCTAATTAGATATGATATTTGGAAAACTTTTAACGCTATTCCTCAACACATTCTCCACATTATGCCTTGTTGATACCATCTTATCTTCACATGTTTGATACAACTTTTGTTCATAGGATGAACTAAAAGATGTCTCACCTCTTGAATACACTTCTCCACACATATTTTGAGTTTCATCATCCTCAAAATTATCATTATGCCTGTTATCTTCATCATGATGTCGATGGATTTGATTGCATAGAAGATTCTCTTCAAATAATGGATTCAAGAACATAGAGAACTCAGACATATATTCATCTTCTTCCTCTTCAAACAATGGATTTAGGAAGATAGAGAATTTAGATACATCTTCTTCTTCTTCCTCTCTACTAAATTCATCCTTTTATAATCATATACTTCATCATCAAGATAGGTGTCTCTCTCATCAAGTTTATCTTCTAGTGTTTCATCAATTTTTTTATCCTTGTGAATTGGTAAAAATTTTGAGTTATTTTTGTGTATATGCCTTTGATATTCCTTATCCAACAAATCTAAAATTTGTTCTGTATCGAGAAAATATTCTTCCTCATTCATTTTATTTATATTCTACTTCTATTTCATAGGTCCTATTGTCACAAGAGTTAGCCACACATAAATCAATAACTGGATTTATTGTGTTCTTTTTTCTGATGTTATCCTTTATTATATAATTAAAAAATACATGTTTGATTATTTGAGATACAAGTCCATGGTTGGATTTATTATTTTCTTCATCTAGATCTGGAACTTCATTAGAGCTTTGTACTCCTATAGATTTCACACTGCATCTATCACCTTCTTGTCTTTTAGTATTTATAAATTCATCAAGGGATACATACAAGGCTATATTTCCCAGATGTATTGTTGATCCTCTTCCTATTCATAACACATGTTATTTCCTTCACTTGCATAATGGAATTCATATAGAAACCATTGTTCAAATTCTTTCCAAGATGAAATACTTTGTGTAGGTAATGATTCATATGCCTCTCTTGCATTATTTTTTAATAACCATGAAAACAACTTCATGGCATCATCTTCTGTATCAACCTCATAATCATCAAGGAACATATGAAAAATATCCAAATGATCAAGAGTTGATTCATCATAATCTCCATAAAATTCAGGCACCCTATGTGAAAGATCTGTAAATACTTCATTATTACTACATTGAAACCTTCTAAGATCCAAAGGCCTAATGTCCACTAAAAAAAATGGTTTTCTCTAAAATGGTTGTTTATTCTAATACATTCTGAATATCTGAATTGGTAGTAAGTTATTTCTTTATACATTAGGTTCTTGACAATAGAGTCACTGCCTCTTTTAAAGAGGAAAACTTTACTTATCTCCTTATGGGTCTTCTTCCTCAGCAGAGTCATTGATTGAAATTCTTTATTGAATAGAGTCACCACCTCATTTGAGGAAAGTCGTTCTTCTAGGTTCTTTCTTCCAATAGAGTGTGCTTCCAAAAAAACTATTATAACTACTTTCTGATTCTGATCTTCGAAATCTAAAATTCTAGGTAACTTCACAATATATATTGTGAGCAACTCCCCCCAGGGGAGTCGCCAACTTGTTGGTGCCCAAAAATGATGGTTTGTATTTGGCCAACTAATAGGTAAAAATTGATACCTCTACAATTTTGGCTTAATCAAGCCAAGGCTGGTAGGCCTAATTTCACTTTGAACTATTTAATTCTCTATGTCACACAACTACGTACATAAACAAACAAAGTTACTCCAAAGGTGGTGAATGATCCTTTGAGGAAAGAAACTAATCTCCTGAAAATATCTATTCTATAATACTTGACTAAATGGATTATACTAAAGAATTAAAAGTAATTCTTTTGAAATAATGATTTAATGATATATAAAATACAAAGTATGAACCAAATGACAATTTCCAAATAATGATTAGATTAGTGCCTTCTAAATACTTGGGCTATAGATTCAAAAAACTTTCAATCCTACATACAATCAGAGATAGTTTTAAAAACTTGCTTTAATAAGACAAGACCATCATTTCAGAGGCTTTCACTTGATTCACAATTCAAATCAATTTACACAACTAATACTATCAAGTTTAACTCAAATTAAGAGACCGATAAGAACAATGGTAGGTTCACTGACCATACAATTGATATTCGAGTTGTATATATTAATTTTGAATTATGATACTCAGGGAATTCAACACAGTGAAACACTCTATTTAATAGAATATCTGAAAGACTAATTGAAAACATATAACTTATAACCACAAATAAAAAGAAGAGCACTTATCTTTATTGATGTTGAAAAATGGGTACATAAGAGTTCATAGTTGTAGTTGTTTATGAAATTCTATTCTATGAAAATATATCTTGTATTGTCCTCTATATTTTCATTTTACATTATGTATAATATATGTTTGAGTGGCTTTCACACCTCTTTAGGGTGAAAAGACACACCCTTATTACAAATTATTTTGAAAAAATAATAAACTAACTAAAAAATAACTACCTAACTTTCAGATTTGGGTCTGGTCAAAAAATCAAAACACCTTGTGGAAATCTAATATTTTATTGAAAATAGGAAATTTGATTTCCCAAACTAGGTCATTTTTAGATTTTTAAAATTCGACTATCTTTAGCCTCTGTCGGCATCATCTTTGCAGTAGGTTGAAATTCCAACATTTTCTGAAGGCTTTGATCACAGAATTTTGATTGTTCCTATCACAGAGCTTCCTTTCTTAATCTCTAAAATTTGAATTGAAAATTAATGTAATTTTTTCATCCCATTTCATGTACTCCATCATTAATTATTGGGCACGGAGTTTAAGAAGCCATCTTTTAGGGTTTTATCACTATATAGGACTCCAAATTTTGCCCAAAATTTTGAGCTCCAACAGGCACCTCATTTGGATTTTAGGATATTTGGTTTGAAGGGTTTTTCTATTGATGTATGTCTTCTGACTCTAATGCCCTTGGAGTTGGCACTAGTCCTAGCTTGATTTGCATTCTTCACCATCAACAATTTAAATAACTAGTTCATTTTAAGTTTTATGTGGTATAATTTGAGTATATATTATTTGTGTCAAGGACATGGATAACTGTTATAATGATTTGAAGAAGTAAATATGAAAGTTAAACCCACCTGTGCTTGATGCTCAAAGTGAAGAAGGTTTTAAACCTTAGTACATTAGTGTTTTATTTTGTTAGATGCATTTGTTGGGAGTATTAGAGTTATACGTCAGAGGTTTTTGATTCCTATTTTCATCTACAAGTTTAAGCACTAACAGGTTGATTCCTCTTTCTCTAGACACCTTAGACGCATTCTATCTAAACTTTTGTGATACAACGTGTCAGATACTAAGGCACAGCGAGAGGCCAGTTGGATAAAGGTTTTCTTTTGATTCCTAGTTTGGTCTAAGGGAAATATTTGGTCTTTCAAGTAGGTGCAAATGGCTCCATACCAAGGTGATTCATGTTTTGTTAGTAAGAAAATGGTATGAGGTTGGGAAGGGTCAAATGCTGGTTGTTCAACTTCTTTTACTAGGAATTCATATCTGGGACTTTGATCTAGTATTTGGAGAAGTGATGCCAAAGTAGCCATTGCATCTTCTTCTTTATTTTTATCCCTTGACACTTGATCAAATATGATTAGAGTGAAGTATTTCTTAATATTCTCAATCATTTTCTTGTATGGTATCAACTTATCATCTTTAGTTTGATAGTCATCATTAATTTGATTAATAACTAGTTGGAGATCTCCATAGATTCGTAGCTCTATCACTTTCCATTCTAATGCCAATTTTATGCCAATAACCAATGCTTCATACTCAGCTATGTTATTTGTGCATGGGAATAGAAATTTGTATGATTTTGGAATTTTTGACCCTTAAGAAGTAATCAATAGTATCCCTGCTCCTGATCCATGTTGTGTATAAGAGCCATCAAAATAAAATTTCCATGTTTTTTCTTCAACACTAACAATTTCAGAATCTAGAAATTCCACTTGGATTGAATATTCATCTTGTAAAGGTGATTCTTCTAATTGATCATCTATTACTTGGCCTTTGATAGATTTTTGGTCTACATACTCAATATCAAATTCACTTAGAACCATGACCAATTTGGCCAATCTTCCATTTAATTCTTTTTGCTAAGAAGGTATTTTAAGGGATCAATCTTTGCAATCAGTTGAATCTTGTGGGATAACATATAATGGCATAGTTTTTTGAAAGCAAAAACTATGTCCAAACATGCTCTTTCAATGAAGGTGTATTTTAGCTCATACTTCACCAATGTTCTACTTTATGTAGTATATGGCTTTTTCCTTTCTAGTTTCATCCTCTTGAGCCAAGAGTGCCCCTAATGCATGCTTTTTTGCTTAGATATATAAAATTAAAGATTTACCTCTGATTGGCGGAATTAATGTTGGAGGATTCATTAGGTACTTCTTCAATAAGGTGAATGCTTCTTCACATTTCTCATCCCATTTGAAAATTGTGTCCTTGTGAAGGAGTTGAGTGAAATTGTGGCACTTTTCTACTAATTGAGAGATGAACCTTCTAATGGATTGAATCCTACCTTGAAGAGATCTCATTTGACTAATATTTCAAGGTACCCCCATTTCCATGATTGATTTTACTTTTGTTGTGTCTACCTCTATCCCTTTTGTTGAAAATATGTATCCTTATAGTTTTCCCAATTGTACACTCAATGCACATTTCTTCAGATTTAGCCTGACTTTGAATTGTTCTAATCTTACAAATATTCTTTCTAGAATGGGTAAATATTCTTCCCTTGAGCGGGATTTAGCAAGTATATCATCTACATAGTCTTCCATGAACTTGTGCATCATGTCATGAAATATAGTCTTCATGGCTCTTTGATAAGTTGCTCTAGCATTCTTGAGACCAAAAGGCATAACATTCCAGTAAAATGTTCCCCATGCGCATGTAAATGATGTCTTGTCTTGATCCTTAGGTGCTATCTTTATTTTATTATAACCACTAAACTCATCCATAAGTGAGAACATTGAATGTCTTGTTGTTAGATCTATGATGGCGTCTATGCTTGGTAGAGGAAAATTATCTTTAGGATATGCAAGATTAATATCTCTAAAGTCTGTTCAAATTTTGATAGACTTATCTTCTTTGGAAACCAACATGATGTTTGAAATCCACTTGGCATAGTCAATGGCTCTTATAAACCCTACTTTCAAAAAAATTTCCAACTCCACTTTTACAAGCAAAGCTATGTGTGGATGCATCTTTCTTAGTTTCTACTTAACTAGTCTTAGTCCTTCTCTGATATTAAAATGATGCATTATTAAATTCAGATCTAATCCGGACATATCATCGTATGACCATGCAAAATTGATTTATTTTTCTTTGAAGAATTTGATGAAATCCTTTCTTTCTTCATTAGATAAGGAGGCTACTAGGTGTATGACTCTTAGCTCTAATTCTGACCCAATGTTTACTTTCTCTATTGGTTCAATTAAGATGGGTGATCTTTCCTCGTAGTACTTGGGAAAAGTATCCAACCTTTCTTCCTTAGGTGCCTCTATTGGGTTCTCACCTTCAGAAGCGTTCTTGATTTCTTTTTCTTTTTAATTTAATGTTTCCACAATGTGGTTTTCAACATTAGATTCCTTCAATTTTTATTTTTTATTTTATTTTTTTTCACTTTTTTCTGAACTGAAAGGTTGAATACTCCCCTTCATTAAGGTATTTGGACATGAAGTTATCATTCAAGAATTTAGGAAGGATGGTAGGTTAAATGGAATCTCATTCAATTAGTTCAGGATAGATAAGGGTCAAAGGATAGATGCTTTGGCTTGGTTCAATAGGTTTTAAGGACATGACCTCATTTGAAGGTTTGAACATTGTATCACTCAAATCTTTGATATGTGCTGCTTCTAAATTCTCTAGAGAACTAGGGTCAAAATATTCCTTACTAGAATCCTCTAGATTTTCCATTGGGTAAAAATGTCTTAGATTAAACATAGGGTTAGATTCCTCTATATTAGGTCTCCATGATGGTATTTAAGGTTCTCCTACCCATTGATTTCCTTCAATTTCCTGACTTGGCACATTATCTAAAACCTCTTGACTAGAACTTGAAGCTTGATTTTGATTTGATTCTGAGACTTGTTCTTTTCCCTTGCTAGGAGTATAGGTATGGATGACATCAACTTCTTTATCTTGACATGACTCACTTGAAAATGAGTCCCATTCCCAATTTTTCAAATCCTCATCACTTTGGGAGCCTAGTTGTAAGATTTGGTCATAAACCAAGGGATACTTCTTTTGAGTGTAACCTTGTTCTAGGTACCCTAATCCAGTCTTCCGTTTACTATCTCTCCATGACATTTCAATAGTTTCTATTAATCCTTCATTTCTTGTACCTAAAGGCCCTTGCCCTTTTTATCCCATTTTCTACATGATTTGAAATTCTTTTCCATATTGGTGACTGGGAATGCTTATATTTTGAATGTGCTTTTCATGTGCACTTGATTCCTCATCTTTATATAGCCAATTTAAGATTTCATTATATTCCTCATCCATGGATGAAGAATTGCTTTCCCTCACAAAGTGGTCATTATATTTATGAGGTAGATTGGATGGTCTTCCATGGGATCCTAGAGATAATGGTAGATCCATCATGGATAAGGAATATTCACCTACACCCTTTTGTTTGATTGATATTGCTTTTAAAAATTCTTTATCATATGATCCATTTTTTAATAATGGTTATCTTTATTGTAAATTTGAATGGATCTTGCTTGGTCTTCCTTTTGTTTCTTAGGAGTACTTTCTTCATTAACCTTCTCTTTTCCTTTTGTGGATGTAATTAGGTTAGTGGGAACTTGGTAATTTTCAACAACACTTTATTTTTATTCCTTTCCTTTTCCTTTCAAAGATGGAAGATCTTTTGAACCTTTTCATTGCTCTATTCTTTCGGAAATAGACCCTTCTAGATTATGTGGGACTAAGGAGTCATTAATAGGCTTCATGTTATTACAATATTGGAAGGGGTCTAAATCACCACTTACCATGACTTGTTGTCCTAGGTAGGGAAATTTGAGACATTAATGGTAGGTTGAAGGTATGAATTTCATTTCATGGATCCATGGCCTTCCTAATAGGATATTGTAAGTCAATTTGAGGTCAAGGACTTGGAAAATGGTCTCCTTTTGCATTGGACCAACTCAGATGGGAAGTACTATGACACCTTTGGAAGCTCTTTCTTCATCATCATAGGCCTTTATGGTTATCTTTTTCTTTGGGTCAATAGCCTCCTCTGAAAATCCTAAGGCTTTGACCAAGTGTAAGGTACAAATATTCAAGCTAGCTCCCCCATCAAAGAGGACTCTTTTCACTCTATGCTTGTGGATTAGGACCTCTATATGCAAAGGTAGATTTTGCAGGTGGTTTAAAGACATCTCATCTTGTTCTCAAAAGGATAAATAATGGGATGTAACAAGATGGCCTACCATATTTTGGAATTTATCTACATCTAAATTTAAAGGCACGTTGGTCTCCACTAAGGCTTTTTTTAGAATATACTTATGAGTTGGTGAAAGCTTGAGTAATTCTAGACGAGAGATTTGAGTAGGGGTTCTTTGTAATTGATCTACCAAATTATATTCTTTTAAAGATGAAGATGAGGTTTGATTTGGTAAGATAATTCTTGGGGCACCTCCTGGTAAGGTAATCTTTGATGTTTTCCTCCTAGTTACAACATTAGATGTTGCTTATTTTGGATTTTCTTTCACCATAATCACATTTATGGTGTTTTCATCACTTCTTAGAGTATTGATGGTGCTATCATAAGTATGATAAAAGTTAACCTTCTCATTACCTCTTTTGTTATTAGGATTGGTATTTGATGATTCCCCTTTTTCATGATTTAAGAAAGGGTTTTTAAAATTCATATGGTCTTCGTTATTTTGAGGCCCTTCCACTTTTATTGTTCCATCATCAATTAGGTCTTGGACAAGATGTTTCAATTTCATGCACTCATTCATTTTACGCCCCTTGTTATGATGGTATTCACAATGATGAGAATCATTCCACTAATTAGGCTTGACTTGTTGTTCATATGGCCTTGATTTGGGTAAGGTAACTATTTTATTAGCCACAAAAGTTCTTAATGCATTTTCCAAAGGTTCACCTAAAAAGGTGAATTTTCTCTTTTGATATGTGGAAAAGAAAGGCTTAGGTTTATTGACATTGGAATTATTAAAGGGATTTTTGTTGTTGTTGGCATTGTTATTGTTGTTGTTGGGATTACTATTATTGTAAGGGGCTTTGGTGGTTTGATTGATGTTATATGTTGAATTCAATCTACTTGATAAGTTAAAGGGAGTAGCCTTTAAGTTGTGTTCTTCCACAACTCCATCATTCACAAGATTTTTTTTTTTTTCAACCATAGTCTCAGTTTATCATTGTGATTGTTGGCTCCTTTATTATTGTTATAATTAGATAAGTTATGATTGTTATTAGTGTTGGTATAGGGTTTAGCATCTTTGAATATCTTTATTTCCACTCTTTTAACCAACACTTCTTCAATTTTGATCCCATTTTTTATAATATTTTCAAAAGTAGGGGACATTGAAGTTTGAGCCTATAATTCATCTCCACATTTAGGTTATTCATAAATATCTCCATTTTTTCCTTTTCAAGTATGCTTCGTGGATATCTTGCGAATACTATTCTCCACCTTTGAAGAAACCATAGGAAAGATTCACCATCTCATTGTTTAGTGTCGCATACATTGAGCATGGTAATCTCATGCTCAATGTTGTAGGAATAATGGGTTATGAATTTGGAGGCTAATTCCTCGAATGTCTTTATCCCTTGTGGAAGTTTCAAGAACCATTCCATGGCTTGACCTCCTAAACTTCTCAGAAAAAGTCTCATTACATAAGATGTATCATGCATAAATTCAATACTTAGAGCACAAAACTCTCTAAGGTGGTCTTGTGGGTCTGATTTACCCGTATATTTGTCATATTTTGGAAAGACCTCATTTATTGGGAAACATGCCATAACTAAGATTTTATCAAAAGGAAATGGGCACAAGGCCTCGATGGAAAATGGCTTAGGTTCAACTACCTTCTTCATTAGGTCAATTTGTGCTTGGAAAATTTTTAGTTGTTTATTCATCACACCCATCAGATTATCATCTTCCTTGTCTTTATTAAGTTGATCAATGTCATAATCATGTAGAAGTTTCACCCCTGCTTGGGCTAAATTTAGGAAATATCTTTTCCTATCTCTTTCTATTAATTTTTCCATGACTTCAAGAAATTCAATGTCTTGAGCCACCCTATTAGCTTTACCTTCGAGTGTCTCTTTAGGTCCTTGATTGGCGTTATTAATGTTGTCATTATTTCCTCCATGGCTCTAATTGTGAAATGCAAAATTTCTATCCATTTGATCAATTATCTTTTCAAAAAGGTTTGGGAGACTATCCTGTTGGTTTTGATTTATGAAAGAGTTTTGAGATTCAAATTTGGGGACCTCTTTTGCAATGTAGGTGCCATATTCTTGTAAAGATAGTTTGATTCTATGAGATCATGTAGAAACTGGCATTCAACAAGGTTTGATTTCAAATTGTTTTCCCAAAGCTTGGTAATTGTTTGTTTTTATGAAGAGATTTAAAAATATAAGATGAATTTTTTTTAAAAATGGATATCTCTCACTTGTTGTACATATTTTTCAAACAAAGCAATCAGAAATACACTTGTTCTTTTTAACCCTCTACACAAAAAGTGTTTGAATTTGTAAGGATGTTATCACAGGTTTTTCACGAAAAAGTGCTTCAAGCAATCTACCTAGTTCACAAGTTGGTTAGTAAACATGGCTCTATAAGGTAGGCTTTTATTTTTTAACAAGGTATTTAATCAAGATTCTATTCAAAATGGACATTAAATTTTCATCCCCCAAAAATTAGGAGGCCGCTCACCACCGGTATGTCAGAGTTTGACGCAATCCTAAAGGACTACTTGAGGAAGTTTGAAAGCTTAATATCCTTTTGTCACACACCCCATTAAAGATGGATGCATTTTATTGTATAGTGGGTTGGATTTTTGTGGTAAAGGCAAATGTATCTATTCTTGTTTCCCAAACACTATTAACAAGGTTCAATTTCCAAAACCCACTAGCTAATGAGAATTGAGTATTTCTACTCTTTTCCAAAAATAAGGGCTTGTTTGATTTAGTTCTTGATTTTATCCTTTAAGCTATTTACTTACTAGATTTGAACAAAAATCACAAGGCCACAATTTAAAGAACAATTGACCAAGTTTAGGCTTACCTTCAATCAAAGCTAGCAAAGGCTAGGGGCATTTTTGATGATTTTTCCATGATTTATATTTACCTAGTGGTGATCTATTAGGAATAAAAATCCACAATACAACTGAGAGGGGGGGTGAATTAGTTGTATAAAAGATTATTAAACTTTAAACTTTAAGTAGCAGCAATATCAAATCCAATGAACATAATGAATGCCAACACAATAACACAATATTTTGGTCTCAGGGAAACCTTGTTAAAGGTAAAAACCCTGGTGGGAATTAGCACCCACAAATGATGTACCAAGAGTATAGTTATCCTTGTTAGAAGATATAGCCCTGTCAGGAGCTTATTGAAACATTACAGTACATAGTCCTTGTTAGAGGACAGACCCTGTTAGGAGTCAAGAACAAAAAGGAGGGCTCACTGCCCAAAGAAGGTTAAGTCCACCTTCAGAACTCATTATTTGTAACATAGGTGTATATGAAGAAATATGCAATATTTTGAATTATTTGGCAGAAACTATCTTTGCTTGATTAGTTCCAATGAATTCCACCAACCAACCTCTGCTCTACATACAATAGACACAAGCTCGCAGCTTTCACAATCTCTCTATATCATCTTCTTCTCATTCATATCTTTTCCAAAGAAAAGACCTTTCATTTATACCTTATTACAATTCTCATGAATAGGTTGACCCATAAGGCTTTCCTAATTAAAAATAATTACATAAACCCTTGATAAGATACACACAGTATCTAGAGCAAGTATACAATTATTACATTACAACAATTAAGGACCGACATTCTTAATTAAAGTTCATCATCTATCATACATGCTAGATCTATATAGTCGACTTCCAAATAGATCACCTTCCAGAACACATGCCACAACTGACATCATCCTACATTTTGTACCTTACATAGTTCATATAACATTCTTCAATACTCTATCTTTCATCTCTAAAGCTCACATGCACTGATTCCATATCGCATGTAAGCTATACACAAAACACAAAGACTAACTCTATCATTTCTCACTATCATAGTCAGTGCCCAATCTTCACCAAAACATCTGTAACTCATCCAGTATGAAAAATTACATGATGCAATCTTGGATATAAGATCACAACACCCTCCTAAACTATCATCTATCTTCATAGTATTTGAAACATCCATACAGTGTCCATACACTATGATAACTAGTTTGATCTCCTCATAGAAACATATGTTGACATCAGTGACAAAACAAAAATGACAATAGTATGAGTGCCCATTCATTAACATAGTGATTAAACATATCAAATGTCTCAATCATCTCCCCATTCATTAGAAATATCCAATCCCCCAATTTGGCATTGATGTCAACATATGGGAAAATTCATCATCCCAAAGTTATATCAATTCAAAGTTCTACAACCAAACAATATCTCCATACCATAGGGATTTTCTCATAGAAACACTCCCCCTTTAACAAAAATGGCAAAGGGTGCCATGAGTCATCAACTAATTTAAAACATCTTTCTTCCATGATCACTCCCCCTGAGGAGTAGATCCCTACATCCAGTCCAGATTATGATAACGCTCTAAAAACCTCTAGACTCATGCATCTATACATCATTTAATTCTGACTAGGAGGGGCCTGAATCCCCAACATACCCCTCTAAGATATTCAAAGGTATCTTTCTGTAGTGGCTTTGTGAAGATGTCTACAATCTTCTCTTTTGTACTAATATATTCTATTTTTATTTCCTTTTCTACCACCTTGTCTCTCAAGAAGTGATACTTGATATAAATATGTTTAGTTTAAGAGTGCATCACCAGATTCTTTGACATATTCACTATACTAGTGTTATCACAATGGATAACCATGGGCTCATCAAAATTTATTCCAATGTCTGTCAGCATTTGTTTCATCCAAACAATATGAGTGCAATTTATGGTAGGAGCAACATACTCTGATTCAACAGTAGATTGTGTTATAAAATCTTGTTTCTTACTTAGCCAAGAAACCAACTTTTTCCCAAGGAAAAATGCACCACCACTAGTACTTTTTCTGTCATCAATATTTCCTACCCAATCAGCATTGGTATAAGCATGAAGTTCAAAGCTATAATTTCTATCATACCATAAGCCATAGTCTATGGTTTATTTCTGATATCTCAATATCATTTTTACAATAGCTAGGTGTGTTTCTTTGGGTTATACTTGATATCTAGCCACAATTCCAACAACATTAGAAATATCTGGTCTGGTGTGGGTCAAATATTGTAATCTTCTAACCATTGATCTGTATAAGTTCTAAAAAAAATTCTTTGATTCATCATCAATTTTTAGCTTATTACTAGTCACCATAGGTGTTCCTACTAGTTTATAGTCATCCATTCCAAACTTCTTCAACATTTCTTTGAGATACTTGGTGTGAGAAATAAAGATACCATTCTCATTCTGAGTTATTTACAGTCCAAGAAATAATTTCATTTCACCTATCATGGACATCTCAAATTCACTTTCCATTTCCTTAGCAAATTTCTTACATAGATCATCATTACCTCCAAAGATAATATCATCCACAAAGACTTCTATTATCAGGATTCCATCTTCAATAGTTCTTAAATACAAATTAGTCTCCGCATTTCCTTTTCTGAATCCAAGCCAAAGTAGGTACTTGTCTAACCTTGCATACCAAGCCCTAGGAGCTTGCTTCATCCCATATAGATATTTCTTCAATTTGCACACCATGTCTCTATCTTTGCATAGAGGAAATTCATCAGGTTGTTCCATATGTACTTCTTCTTCAAGATCCCCATTCAAAAATGCAAATTTCACATCCATCTGATACACCTTGAAGTTCTTATGTGCAACATAAGCCAAGAACAATCTTTCTGCCTCTATTATAGCAATAGGGGAAAATGTTTCTTCAAATTATATGCCTTCTTGCTGTGAGTATCCTTTACATACTAGTCTTTCTTTGTTTCTTACAATAGTTCCTTCTTCATTCATTTTGTTTCTAAAAACCCATTTTGTTCCTATTACATTTTTGTTTTTAGGCCTAGGAACCAATTCCCAAGTGTCGTTCTTCTTTATCTTGTTTAAATCTTCCTTCATAGAATTTAACCAAGATTCATCTCTACATGCTTCATTTGTAGTATTTGGTTCAACTTGAGAAATCAAACAAATTTCTTCTCTAACCTTTGATCTAGTTAGTACTCCTTGATTAGTATTTCCAATAATTTGATTTTCAAGATGGTTATTCTTTACATACCTTTGTGTTTTAGGAGTCTCAATAGCCTCACTTGTGCCAACATCACAAGCCTCTTTTTCACTTTCTACCTCAACAAGTTCTTCTCCTTCTACAGCAGCAATAGCTTCTTTTATCTCTGAAATCAGATTAATGTCATACATTCTTTCTTGTATCTAAAAAATGTCATCTATTCTTACATTGTTACTTTCGATCATCTTTCTCAATCTCAGATTGAAAAATTTGTAAGCCTTTCTCTTAACAGAGTAACCAAGGAAAATTCCTTCATCACTTCTAGCATCAAAATTTCCTATCTCATCATATCTCTTGATATAACACTTATGGGTACCAAATATTTTAAAATATTTTATAGGAGTATGATCAAACCATAATTCATAAGGATTCTTACTTGTACCTTCTCTGATTTGAATTTTGTTCAATGTATACACTGTTGTTCCAATAGCCTCTCTCCAATGTACATGAGATACATTTCCTTCAAGCAACATTATCCTAGCAGCATCAAGTATAGTCTTGTTCCTTCACTCTGCTATCCCATTCTGTTGTGGAGTCCTAGGAGAAGATGTTTGTCTCTTTATTCCATGCTCTTTGTAGTATGAATTGAATAAGTCTGAAGTAAACTCTCTAACTCTTTCTGACCTTAGACACTTAATTCCTAAACCTGATTCATTCTCTACTTTTTCTTTGAACAACTTGAATTTAACAAATTCTTCTAATTTTTCTTTCAAATAAGTGACCCACATCATTCTAGAAAAATCATCAACAAAGAGTATGAAATACCTTTCACCATAGTATGATTTTGTCCTTGTAGGTCTACATAGGTCTGTGTGTACCAACTCCAACTTCTCTTTAAATGTATATGTTGTTCTTTTTTAATTGCTTCTAGTCTATTTTCCCATGACACACTCTCTGCAAGTAGTGTTAGATGGTTTCACAATCTTCGGTAGATCTCTCACTACATTAGTCATACTTACCTTTACAATGTTATCAAAATTAACATGACAAAATATCCTATGCCATAACCAACTATCATCAACCTTCACAACAAAGAAATAGGCTCCAGATGTATTTAATTCAAATACATTACCTCTAGACTTAGTACCGTTTGCAATTAGATTATCTGCCTTACTTTTGATAAAACATTTGCCATTGACAAAACTTAATTGAAAATCTTTATCCATTAATTGTCCAACACTCAACAAGTTATGGTTTAATCCTTCAACAAGAAGTACATTATCTATATTATTCTTTCCATCTAGAGTAATAGATCCTACTCCTATGATAGATTTAGGAAGATTTTCCCCAAACCTCACAACACCACCATCATACTTTGCTAATTTAACAAACTTATCTTATCTCCAATCATATGATGAGAATAACCACTATCTATTATCCATTCAATTTTCTTGTCAACATGAGATACTAAATCTTTTTCCTTATGCACTGGCTCATCTCTAATAGAAACAAATCTAATCTCTTCATAATCTAAATCATCATCATCAAAGATGTCTTCACTAGCATAATAACATTATTTGTCCCTTTTAATCTTCTCATAATTAGGTTTGTACTTAGAAACTCTTGTAGGACATCTAGATGCAAAATGACCTACCTTATTGCATGGAAAACATTTTAAGGGTAACTTGCCTTCAAACTTGCCCTTACCTCTTTTTTCTCTTCTAGCAATCAGTGCAACAAGTTCATCCATATTTCTTTCTTGTACCATTATCTGTTCCCATTCTTCAGCATAGTCACCAAGCTCTTCTTTTAGGTCTTCTTTGCTGGTTCTCAAAAGTGTAGAAAATTTCTTGTGTGTAGATACCTTAAATGTAGATTCAACTCTAGGTACAACATCTCCTAATCCTATAGATTCAAAGGTAGTTATCTTTGTAATCAACATCTCTCTGTTAAAGTTCGGAGTTAGAGGTATAGTTTCTTGAATAGACATAGTCTTGAACTTGTAAGCAGGTGTCAAAGATCTAAGGGTATTTGCAATAACTTTGTCTTCATCATAAGTGCCTCCATAGTTTCTAATTCCAACTACAACTTCTATAACCCTTTGAACATAAGCCCTAATTCTTTCATCCTCATTCATTTGTAGCTTCTCCATCTTTGTCTTCTAGTTTTGTAACTTTTCTTGTTTTGTATAGTTGTCTCCCTCATATAGTATTTCTATTCTTTCCCAAATTAGGTATGTTGAATCCAAGTCTTTAACTTCAGTAAACTCTCCTTAAGAGAGTGCATTGATCAGTGCTTATCTTGCTATCATATTAAGTGAAAATATCTTTTTTTCATCCTCAATAGCTTTTTTCAATTCATCTTCAGTCTTTATAGGCACCTTGTTTCTTGTAATAAACCAATAGTTAATCCATAAACAAAATAGGTGAGTTCACATTTTGTTCTTCCAACTATCAAAGTTTTTAGTATCAAATTTCAGACTATCCTTCCTTTACAATGCCATCTCCAGAATCACCTCAAGATGTTAAGCTTTCTCTCTAAGGACCACTTGCTCTGATACCAATTGTTAGTAATAACAATCCACAATACAACTGAGAGGGGGGGGTGAATCAGTTGTATAAGAGATTATTAAACTTTAAGTAGGAGCAATATTTTGGTCTCGGGAAAACCCTGTTAAAGGTAAAAACCCCGGTAGGAATTAGCACCCACAAATGATGTACTGAGAGTATAGCTATCCTTGTTAGAAGATATAGCCCTTTCAAGAGCTCATTGAAACATTATAGGACATAGTCCTTGTTAGAGGACAGACCTTGTTAAGAGTCAAGAACAAAAGGGAGAGATCACTAACCAAGGCTTAATGCTCAAAGAAGGTTAAGTCCACCTTCAGAACTCACTATTCGCAACACAAGTGTATATGAAGAAATACATAATATATTGAGTTGTTTGGAAGAAATTGTCTTTTCTTGATCAATTCTAATGAAGGCCACCAACAAACTTCTTCTCTACATACAATAGACACAAGCTCATAGCTTTCACAACCTCTCTATATCATCTTCTTCTCATCCATATCTTTTCAAAAGAAAATACCTTTCATTTATACCTTATTACAATTCTCATGAATAGGTTTTCCCATATGGCTTTCCTAATTACAAACAATTACATAAACCCTTGCTAAGATACACATAGTATCTAGAACAAGCATACAATGATTACATTACAACAATTAAGGACCAAAATCCTTAATTCAAGTTCTACATCCATCATACACGCTACATCTCTATAGTCGGCTTCCAAATAGATCACATTCCAGAACACATGCCATAGTTGACATCATCCTACCTTTTGTACCTTATGTAGTACATATAACATTATTCAATACTCTATCTTTCATCTCTTAAGTTCACATGCATTGATTCCATATCGCCTGTAAGCTATATACAAAACACAGAGACTAACTCTGTCATTTCTCACTATCACAGTCAGTGACCAATCTTCACCAAAACATTTTAACTCATCCAATATGTAATATTACACGATGTGATCTTGGATATAAGATCACAACACCCTCCTAAACTCTCATTTGTCTTCATATAATCTGAAACATCTGTACAGTGTTCGTACACTATGATAACTAGTCTGATCTCTTTACAGAAACATATGTTGACATCAGTGACAAAACACAAATGACAATAGTATGAGTGCCCATTCAATAATGTAGTGATTAAAAATATTAAATGTCTCAATCACCTCCCCATGCATTAGCAATATCCCATATGATCCTTCCTTCCTTTTTGCCTCTCCTCCAACAAATTAGTCAACACAAACAAGAAAAATGAAGAAAAACAAGAACAAAATTGAAATCAAAACCTTATTTTTCAACTTTGAAACTGTATCTTCTTAAAATGAAAGCACTTCCATGTTAATAGCATTTAGCCCTCTGAGTAAGTGGTTTGGGGTCATGTCAAACACCTTGAATAGATATTCAACTTGGATCTAGCTTTTCCCCTTGTTCTACCCCATTTTCCACTTCTTCCTAGCATTTTCCTGGCAATTTGGACTATGAATTTGAGGTTTTGGACCCTAAGGTCAAAGTCAACCTTATGGGGTCAAAGTCAACCTTGACCCTAACTAAGTCAGGGTCAACCTCGACCTTGACCTAGTCAGGGTTGACCTTGACCTTGACCCTAAGGTTTGGGATCTTTAGGGTTAGCCTCTGGTTGCGGGATTTCATCAAAAACTTGTCTTTCCCTCTTCAGGGCCACTATTTCTCGGATTAAGTGTCAAATTCTCAAATTAATATTTGAGGTGGACCTTTCTTGATATTTGTATAGGATTCCTAATTTATTATTGGAGATTAGCCTTTCTCAAGTTTTGTGCCTAATACTCAAATTAACTTTGGGGTTGGCCTTACCTTGAATTTTGTGACAAGGCTCTTAAATCATTATTTTATTTATATATTAAGGGTAGTCCCCTCCTAGAGTTTTGTGTCAAGAATTTAATTTAATTTCCTTTCCATGTGCACCTCTCTAGATTTTTGTGCCATGGGCCCTTTGTTGGTGTTTGAAAATGCTTATGCCACTTAGGGCTGCCAATATGCCTTGAGACTGATGTAGGAGTGGTTAGCTCCAAGTGTGAAAGCTCTGCAAGACAACTGGACCAACTATAGGGACAAGACTTCCCTCTTCACTTCTGGCTCTACAAAACCATGGTAGGTGCACCTAATCTAGTAACTTATGGCATTTTAGGACTTTGGACTGGATTAAACAAAGCAGATGATAGCAAGAGACTACTAAATGTTAACCAGATATTCATTGAATCTCAATTGCTATTGGGTATAAAATGGCCTTGTGAAGGGTATTACTACCGACAACAATACTTAATACTTGAAAATGGTATTGATTAATGAGGATAGGGAAGGTAGACAAGAGCCAATTAGACATTGGACTCAACTAAATGTACTAATCCTTGATCAGTGCCATTATCCATTGGGCAGACCTCACATACAAACAATGAAACATGAACCAACTATTGTCAAAGACTCATAGCCATAAATATAAACATTCCAGCCCATCCACTACTTATAAGATCCTTCTGTAGACAACTAAGATGAATCTATGTCCCTTCTAAAGTAAATTTCACTTGATCCTAGATCAAGAACTAAAGACAAGAACATATGAAAAGGTAACCCTATGCAATGGATTAGAAAATCCAAAACTCACATGAATGACACCAAGGAAAGACTTGTAAACATGAAATAGTTATATTAAGTATGATGAGTCATGTACATGATCAAAGTAGGACAAAGATCAAACCACTTTAATAACCTACAAAAGACTTCCAAAAATTCTATTCAGCTTACATGCAATGTGATACAACCTTGCTACAAACCCTTGGAACCAATCAAAATTAGAACCTCTGGACTGATCCCAAATTCGAACCCTTACTTAGTCAAAAAAGCTAAAACTTATACCACTAGCCACCTTGGGAATCTCAAAGAGAATGCATGAAGCTTAGGGTGACTAGGGTTAGGGCTACAACTGCCATACCAATTGGAAATGATCAAAAAATTATTACAGGGGCTGGAAACCAAGCAACCTGGAGAAAACAAATCTCAAGCAGATCTGCAATCATGAAAATCTGCAAGCTAGCACAAGACACTAGGGATAGCCATGAAAACCAATCAAATCGGCCACCTGCAAATAGCTTCTCGAGCTCAAAAACAAACTCCACCAAGTACAAAACAACTTCTGCAAGCAATGACAAAGCCCCTGGACCACACTGCAATAATCGATGCCACCAAACCAATCAAATCTTGCCATGAAAGCATTGAATTCTGGTACCTCCCTTCGCTACAAACCCTTCTGCAAATTTGAATTCAAATGCAATGGCTAATTGGAAAAATTTAAAACATGGTCGTCGATCTTTTTCCCTTCCCAACAAATCAGGTGATCATATTTAATTCACAATAGTTGCGGGCTCCTTTGGAAAGTCAACAGCCCTGTCAGCAGTCAGCAACTAATCAAAACTAAACAACTCGACAACACTGGCACTGTGGACCCGCCCTAACTCCGCAACTACAATGCCAAATAGTTGTCACATGATTGCATAGCCAAAAATTGGGCTATGCAAACACATGACAAGCCTCCACGTCAATGCCACCCTGTGACCCACCAGCTAATCGGGAATGCCCATGTCACCAAAAATACTGGCCCCACTGACAACATCTAGCTCGGCGCTCGCCGACCAATTAGAACTGAGCAAGTGGCCCCAATTTATCTAGCAAACTGGTGACTGAAGAACTTCTGCCAATTCGCAAAATACTTTCCACCATCGCTAAAAAACTTAGCGATCACACGACCACTATTCGTTGAATCACCAAATAAATTGGGGCACCGTCAAAACATTACGTGAACTAGTGAATAGGAAGAAAATTTGTCAGGCTGCTAAATATTTTATCACAACTACCAAAGACACCAAGAAATTCAACTGGGCCCATGCAGGAAGATCAACAGTCATCGCAAGATCTTAAGCCTCTGACACAATCGATGAGATTATACGTCATTCATCAATTAACTGATAGGATCAGGACCCATTGACACATCCAAAAACTAAGTCCTACTGACAACAAGCCACTATGAAAATACATGGATGAATAAAATAGCGCCAACTATGCATATTTGTTAATGGACCCACCTACCTTCCTTATGAGAATCAATGACTATCGCTATACCATTGCATTAAAGGTTGAGCAAGTTATATCAATGGTATAACAACAGCCACAAGATTAAACTAAAATTTAATCTACCTGAATGCCAAGAAGATCGATCGCACCATTACGTGATTGTGTGACTAAGGCAAAGTAAACCACCAGCCAGGTCACTAGATGTTAAGGGCCTAACTGCCAAGAATCAACAACCAAGAGATAATTGCGAGTTGCCAGATCACGGAAAGAAAAAATTAACCACCAGGTAGCTAAACATCACTAAGAACTAGGTCCCACATGGATAGGTGGCAAGTGGTCACATGATCACATGTTAGAAAAGTCTGACATGCGGCCATGTGACACCAAATCAGGAAGAGCCTGCAGACCTGGACCCACTTCACACCCATACAAGAAAATCGAACGGCTGTCGCAAAAGCATGAAGGATAAACATCATGCATCTTTACCATGTGAACATATGACAACCACCGATTTTGTCTGAGCTTTAACCACACCTGGCAACTGAGAAGAACTAGGACCCACCAACGATCGCACTTGTCCAGTTAAGACCAAGGTCAAAAACACACAAAGTTTTTGACATAGTGAAACACTGAAAACACATAGAGTTTTAGATGCCAGAAGACAAGCATGCAAAAATAAGAAGCACAAGGTCAAAAACAATGAAGGTTTTCACATAGACTGAAAACATCATGAATTTTCAAAAATATTGTGGGTTTTCGACACTGTGGCAGATTCTTGAAATTGTTTCCTGCAGACCTTAGAACTTTAATAACTCCTTGGGTTTTTCAATTAAGCATGTGCAATTTGGACTAGAGCTTTGTGACACAATGAAGAACATAGGGCTAAGGGCACTTCAAGAAAACTTGCAAGGAAATGGGCCATTTTCAAAAGATTTTGCATTGACAGGAAAATGGACCAACACCCTTAATTATTATTTTCTATGAGGCCCCTCTTGTGCCCTAGATCACTATAAAAGGGAGCCTTCCTCTCTCATTTTCACATCACATCTCATCTCACAATCTCTCAAGCTCTCAAGTGCAAGTAAGCAAGAAGATCAAGCATTCAAGCATCCAATTCATCAAGGAGATCCATTAGTAGCCATTGAAGGATTCAAGCTCTATGGAGCTCTCTTGTTGAAGATTCCTCCATTTCTATTCAAGCCTCTTCTTAGTTCAAGATCCATTCAAGATTGGTGTTGAAGATCTAAAGACAATTGATTGGAGACATCCTATATTTGATTCTACATTTATCCATTCTTGTGGATTCAAGGATTCGAATCCTCCACAAGGGTTTCAACTCAAGCAAGGTGAATTGTTCTGTTTACTTTGTTTATTCCAGCAATTTCAATTCAACTTCAAGGTTAATTCTTAAATTGGGGTTTGACTGAGGCAAACCCCCTAAACAAACAACCAAAAACCCTCTTTTTCTTGCAGGTACAGGTGTGGAACTTTGGATCTGAGAGTAGATTTGGATACCTTTTTCGTCAAACTTCTGATATCTGTGAACAAAGTCAAAGTCGACCTTCATTTTCTTGAGGTCATCCTTGACCTTTTATGAGGGTCAAGGTTGACCTGATCTTGTCTCGGAAAAAGATTTTTGGGTTTTGTAGATTTTGTAGTTTCAGTTTAGGTTTGTGGGAATCAACAGTTTTTGAGATCGTTTGATAGGGTTTTCAGCTGATTCTTTTTTGGAGGTAAGTACCTTTATTTCTTAATTTCAATATTAGTCATCTATATTTACTTTCTATATCAATACAATTTCATGTAAGTGTAAAATATTGGCTTTGGGGTCTCTTTTATGTGCAAACCATTGTTCTAGGACCCCATACACTATTTTATCCTTTACAAAAACAAATTGATTAAGGCAAGTAAATCCAACTTAATAAGGCAAATTTAGATTTGTAGGCTTCTACAATTTTCAAATATTTTTCATATACCTCAGTTTCTTGCTATGAGTTTTCCAAAACCAACTTGATATGTGCTATGTTCTCCTCTTTAATCCTTTTAGCCAATGCTTTTCCTTCACTATTAAATCTAGTCTCTAGCTTTTTAAACTTTTTTATGACCAATCATCCTACAAACATAGACAAATCATTTTCTAAATGTTGAATTCTAGAAATTTACAATTTAATCAAATGCGCAACAAAATCTATTAAATGGGGTGCTTAAATGATTGAAAGCGTTGTTAAAACTATCAAATGCACTGTAGAAAAATATTAAAAGCGCAAAAACAAAATTTAAATGCACTTTTTAAGTAGGCAAAGGTGTGTAAAGAAATCCTCAAATGTGCTAGAGAATAGGTTGGATGCATTGCAGAGTCAGGGCACACGCGCTGGAAGAATTTAGACAAGAAGATAGAAAGATTGAATGCATTGAAACTCTATGCAAAGGCACACAACTTTACCATAGGAGTGTTATTTTAGATCTTGTACACACTGGAGAAAGTAGTGTACGCACTGTAGAAACCTGTAAAAGTACTAAAAAACCTACAAAATAGAGAACAAAAGAAGGATTTGCAAGAAAAAATCAATTTCTCTGAATTCAAAAATTAGTGAGGCCTATGGCCCCATGGTGGGTGTCATTTTGTGTACTAGGATTAGTATCTTCATAGGGTTAGCTTTGTCAAATAAATCAAAATAAGAACTAAATTACTACAAAATTAATCTAATTAAAATATTTAAAAGACAAACGAGTAGTCTATGAATCTCTAATTAGGAATGCTAATGAAGAGCTCTCAGCAAGATCTCACTAGTGATAGTCCTAATTTGAGAAAGTATGATAAAACAAGCTAAAACAAGTTAATTCCAAATGAAATAAACTAATTAGCTCCTAGATTTTCCTTTCTAGCTTAAAATTTCAAGAGGTTTGATGCTTTTCAAATAACTATGGATGATTTGTTCTTCAATTATGACTTGCTTTTATAGATTTTGGAAAGGGTACGGGGTGGAGTTGATTTGATCATGGTTTGATTAGGGTTAAGTCCATGGTTCCACCTTTGGAGACCATTTAAATATTTTGTCCTCAAAGCTTGGGACAAGAGGACAAAATGGGTGGACAAGATTCTTTCTCCTTATGGGTGGTGGAGATTCAATGTGAGTTTGATCTATGTGAGCTTGGTTCTCAAATCCTATTGGTTGATGCATTTTCCTTCCATTTGGTGGTTGAGGGAAAATAAGATTTTATTAATTGAATTTAATTAATATGTTTAGCCATGTGTACCCCTTGAATGGGTTGATTTGATTTAAATGAACTATGAAATAATTAGATTAATTGCATAATTAATTAATTTGATTTGATTTATTCAATTTTAATTAATTTTATGGATTTTTATTTTTAATTAAATTTGAGTTATGGCTTGATTGCAATTTAGCTTTGATTTTATCTTGATTTAATTTTATTGCTTTGATTTTGCCTCGATTGTTCACTTAATTAATCTTGTCCATTTTTAGGTGATTACATATATCACCTCAATGTGATGTATATGTCCTTTTTTCCTTCTCAATAGCCTTGTATGTGTTTTGATAAACTGATTCTATCTCTAATAAACTATCTGTCATAAACCCTTATCTGATCTCTTGATGTCCTTAATTTAGCTATTGCTTCATGATTCACTCTCATTCATAATGACATCTTTACAATTATATATCAATCTATCTTGACCTAATTAGGGCTTACATCATCTTAGAAAAACCTAAGATCAATGATATACAAAAATAACCTAGATCTAGCATTACATAGGAATCATCACAAAATTTAATGATTACATCCATATTAAATATGTCTCGATCTTGGTATATTGTTTATATGATCAGTGTAAACTTTTTGCATAGATATATGTGTCATTCCTGATTACTATGCCATTTCCTAGATAACTCGGTAATCACTGCATTCACTATTTGATAAATTACCGATGCTCAATGTGTATGAATGCTCAGTGTTCACTAGCTTAGTACTTGGTAAATTCCTAATGCTCAGTAAGTGTGCTTGGTCAAACCTATATTTGGTTAACTTGAAGTTCTACCTTGTCTTTTCTTGATGTAAAATCTTTGTTTACTTGACTAGTTGACTTGTTTTCTCCTTATACCATCTTTTACTGACCGAATAACTTGTTGATACTAATGACAATCCATTAATGCTCAAATAGAGATAAAAATCTCCCCCTTTGGCATCAGTATCAAAACCTTATGTCTATGTACCGATTAACTCAAAAAAAAAATACTAACTCCATATATGTACAACTATATATATTTACTCTTTTCTTTACAAACTCACAAACTCCCCTTTTGTGCATGCTCTCGATGGTGTGAAGTACATGGTGACATATACATGATTTACCCCTTTTTGAAATGAATACGAAAACAAAAAGAAATGTACTTACAACTGATCAAAAATGTTCTCGTGGGTTTTCTGCAGTGATGCCAAGAGGGTTTCCCATTCCTCTTTCAAGTTGTCAAGAGCAATGTGCGCAAGACCAACTTGTGCATGCATATAAAAAATGATCTAAAAAACTAAAATATCAAGAGTAACAACTAAGGATTTTTCTTGCTCAACATGTCTCTCCATTATTTTGAGATGGGGAAGTAGCTCATCTTGTAGTTTGGTGACCTGGTCACTTATAATATCTTCCCGCTTCCTCAAATCATATCTCAACCACCTAAGTTCTTGAACTTTTGAAATATGCTTGTGAAAATAATTTGGCTCAGTTAGAGATAAGTTTGCACTGTCTTCGATCTCTTCATCCAACTTTGTTATAACCTTCTCACTAACCTCAGTAGTGAAACTTTCAACAGTGCATAATTTGAAAAAAATTTGAATAATTTTCTGAGTAATAGATTCCAACTTGGTTATTACCTCAGAAATATTCACCTTGTTAACTTCCACTTCTTGGCTGATCTTCTCTGCAAGTTTTAATTATATTTTCTCCTCTACCCCTTTCCTCTATTCTCTTTTCTGCATCTATGTGTGGGGCATTTATGTGACTGGTTAGAGAAGCAAGCTGATCAAGTATAGGAATATCCTCATTGACATTGATCTCTGGAACTACTTGTTGTAATATGTCTCTAAATTCCTCAAGTATTTTCTTTTACTTTATTTTCTCAAATTTTCTTTTGCAGCCTTCCTAGTGCACAATTTTTCATATTTTCTAAGTTTCTTAAGGTCTAAAGTTCTAGGGTCACAATCCGTTATTTCAATTACCTTTGTTAGGAATAGTTCCAAGAGATAATTGAGAGGGGTAGGGTGAATCAGTTATCTATAAGTTTCAATTCTTTATCCAGTTAAGTATACTTGAACATAAAGCATAAACACAATGAAAGAACACTTGAACACAACACCAATATTTTGGTTACAGGGAAACCCAAATAGGTAAAAACCCCAATGGGAATTGACACCCACTAATATTATGCACTAGTGTATTATGATCCTTGTTAGAAGATCCTTAACCCTGTTAGGAGTTTCTTTACAATATATTTAATATAGGTGACTTTGTCAAGGGTCAGACCCTATTATGATTCTTTTACAATAGACCCTGTTAGGGGAGAGGATGCATTGTCCAAGAGCAAATTGCTCAAAGGGGTGAAGGCTACAACCTTCTGTTTAATAGATACACACTATATCTGGATCTTGGTGAACTGTGCTTTGACCTACTACTTGGATTAGTTCCAATGTATAGCATAAATACTTTACTTGGTCACATAGACCTTCTTCTGATGGCTCAACACTTTGCACACTCTGCTCTACTCTTATTGTCAACCATGAACCACACCCTAGAAATCATGAATGACTATCTATAAATATATTTTCTCTAAATGATATAATCAATTTGGCCTATTAGAACCATCTTGAAATCATATTAGAGAATTCATAAAAAAATTTAATAATAATTTAGTGAGCTCTACTTAGCATGCAATACATTCTAGGACCTATCCACTAAGATAATTGTAGATGCACGTTACACACTATCAGCTCTACGAAAACAACTAGATCTTTCTCCTCAAGTTCAATTCCATCATACACTCTTAACCAAACCTTACTAACTCCTCTCCAAGCTCTAATCCAAGGGTGCATACCAAAATGATAGGCGCAACTCCAGAACCAATATAATCTCTGTCGTCTCTTCTAAACAAACACAGGAAACTGCTACTAGTGAATAGCGACTACATAAATTCACTTCTACTGATCATAAAAATCTATGTCCATGAATATAACATCACTAACATGTCTTCATCACATATGAAAACACACAAGGATCCATGATAACTATATGGACAACCATACATAGAACACTACCTGTTACTCTGTTAGGAACACTGTTGACACAAGCTACTATATAACTATCTGTACTAACAATTAGCCTCTGCACTCATGATATCATGTTGATAACATGTCCATGCCACATATACTAAAATCTTACTATATAAGTCTTCCACGCATGCTACTTACCATATTTTGTCATCAATGACAAACATATAGTCAACACTGGCTTGCTAGAAAATCTCCAACAATCTCCCCCTTTGGTATTGATGGCAACATATGGAATGAAAAAATCCACCAATCTAAATGAAACATGTAAGAAGAAGAAGAAGATGAAACATGACAAGGGTCCCATAATATTGGAAGAGGTTGTTGGAGATTTTTCAGCAAGCTAGTGCTGACTATATGTTTGTCATTGATGGCAACATATGGAATGAAAAACTCCACCAATCCAAATGAACATTTCTTCTATAAAATTCTCCATTTCCTCTTCAAAAATCCCCAAAGGATGAATCCTCCATCTACTGCAATATTCTTCAACATTCTCCATTTCCTTAACTAAACCACTTCCATTACTAAATACAACTCCCCCTTAGTATATTATTCCTTCTTTTACTTCTATTTTTCATGACTATATATTACTCCCCCTTTGACATCAATGGCAAAGGGAGCCAAATATTTTTAGCACTAGTACTACTCCTGAAGTACAGTAGTCAACCATCCATCAGTCCCTAAGGACTGATGCACTTCCTTCTTCTTCTAAGAAGAATTAGGGAAGGGAATTACTCCCAACTTCTCCCTGAGATACTCAAAAGTATCCTTTGGCAAGGGCTTTGTGAATATGTCTGCCAACAAATCTTTAGTACTCACATAGTCTAACTTGACTTCTTTCTCTACCACTTTCTTTCTTAGGAAGTGATACTTGATCTCAATGTGCTTTGTCTTTGCATGCATCATAGGGTTCTTTGACATGTTGATAGTGCTAGTGTTATCACAGTGAATAACAATAGGATAATGATGTAGGAGCATCTTGGGTTCTTAGCAATCCTGTGTCACCAAAAATATGTTTTCTAATTTTTGTGTTCTTCGGTTCTTGTTTGGATGGTTTTCTCTTTCCTATGTTGGTCAATTTCCTTTGATTACTAAGTTTGGTTAGTAGTCTCTACGTTGGTCAGTTTTCTCTTCTCCCGAGTTGGTTGGTTGCTTCAGTTTCTGAGTTCAGTCGATAATTTCCTGGCGCTCGGTGTTGCTTTGTTTTTGGTCAGTTATCTCTTCTTATCGATGGGTTTTATTTTGTTTCCTATTGGGGCCGATAAATGCATTTATCAAGGGTTGTAGAGTTAATGCTGGTATCTATTATTGGGAAGTTGGTGGTCCTTAATCTGACCGTTACTTCCATTGTTTGTGAATCTGAAGGCCGACTCAGTTTGGTTGAGTCTTGTATAAATTTAGTGTCTATGTTTAGAGTTAGGGGGAGTCAGAGATCAAGAAGTTAGAAGTTATAATTTGATGGATCCTTGCATGTTTGAGGACTTCTGAATTTATTATAATATCTAGCCTAAACTAGGAAGGCCTTACAACCCGGCATGTATACTGTTTGTTGATGAAACTTATTGAAGATCTTTCTTTCTCCCTTTCACTTTTTGGCATTTTGCTTTTGCATTGTGTGTTGAAAGCTTGGAACATTAGGGTGAGCCATAGCTTTGGCCCCTCATGATCCTTTCCCCTTCATCAGGTGGTATTAGAGCGAGGTTAGATTCTTGATCTAGGTCTGTGGATCTAGGTTTGCAGGAACTTGAAACCTTAGTTGATTTGTTGTGGGGTAGCAGATTGCAATCTAACCTACAATTGTAGAAGGTTGTCAAGATGGTTCATGGGAGGTGAGATGCAGATCCAGGCTTGACAAAGATGCTAAGGTAGATTGTTGCTAGATTAGATGAAGTAGAGATAGCCCAAAGAAGAGGCAAACATCTTGAAGATGTTAGTGATGATGAGGTCGAAGAAGAATAGGCTAATGTAGAACCTACACCTATTATGGATCATGGTGAAGAGAGATTCCTAAAAACTTTGACTAGTTTGAAATTGACACCACACTTTAATCCTCTTGATTATAGTGGTAAATTGGACTCTGATGAATTAATGGACTAGATCACTGAGATGGAAAAATATTTTGAATATGAAAGTATCCCTAAAGACAAAATGATGAAGATTGCAAGCACTAAGTTGAAAGGACATGCATCCCTATGGTGGGAACATCTACAATTGGATAGGAAAAGGAAAGGCAAAGATAAGATCACAGTATGGAGTAAGATGGTCAATAAGTTGAAAGGAAAATTCTTACCTTGTGACTATTAGATTAGCCTAATTTGGTGAATGCAAAGTCTAAGACAGAAGGATAGCTTGGTAAAGGATTATACTAAAGAATTTTACAAATTGGATATCAGATCTGGTCATGATGAAGATGATGTTGAAAGGATTGGCAGATACCTGAATGGTTTGAGAAACTCTATCCAAGAAGAAATCAGCATGGTTAAGTTGGAAAGTATTGAAGAGGCTTATCAATTTGCTTTGAAAGCCAAGGAGAAACTAAAAAAAAGACATGAACAAAGGCAAAGAGGTCAAGGTGGTAGATTCCATAGAGGAAGAGGTAGATCCAATGGTGAAAATAATATATTTGAACCTGATAAAACAAACCTGGACAAAGGTAAGACCGAGTGGAAAGGTGAAAGTTCATCTAGAGGTAGAGGTAGTAGCTACCGAGGTGGTTATAGTAGAGAATTTTTTTTAGGAAATTGTTACAATTGTGGAGAAGAAGGGCATAGATCCTTTGAATGTACACATGCAAGCAAGAAGGCTAGTAGTAGTAGAAATGTTGTAGTACAAGAAGAATCATTGAATGAACTTGAAAAGGAAAGTAACCTAATGGTAAGGAGAGTACTGTGGAATAAAAGAAAGAAGGAAGATCTGGTAAGGAAAAGTTTTTTCAAGACAAGATGTAGAGTTGCTAACAAAATGTGGAAAGTAATCATTGACAATGGTAGCTTAGAGAATCTGGCATCTGAAGAGATGGTCGGTAAATTGCAGTTGGAAAGATTGAAGCATCTGAAACCCTATCAGATTTCAAGGATCAAAGATGAGTATACACTCCTAGTAAGTGAACAATGTTATGTGAATTTGAAAATAGGGGAATACTATGATAAGGTGTTGTGTGATGTAATGCCAATGGATTGTTGTCATATTTTGTTGGGTAGACCTTGGCAATATGATAGACATGCTATATATGATGGAAGATTGCATAAGTATTTTGTTGGTTGTGGATTATTCCCTTTGATCTTCAACTTGCAGATTTACACTTTGATGGATAATTCAAATACAACTCCTGACTCTATCACCACTCCAAAGTCCACAAGGAAGAGGGCCAATTGACAAGGATCAAAGATCCTTCTACTATTTGAGCTTCAATTCTTAGGCAGGTGTACCTTGACTCACTTCTCTAAAGGAGTCTAAAACAATATTCCACTACATTCAATACAAGAATGTTAAAGATTTATCAAATGATGTTTGTGTTTGTGTGGTTGTCAACCATGAAACTTCAAGAGAAAAGACCAGTACCTTATCCCAGGGCTCAGAGTCACCTAACTGTATACGTCAACTGAATACTTCAAATCAAACATAATGGAAACCAGAGTAAGTGCTTTGCCTATTACCCCTTTCCCTCAAGCACAAGGACATCAAATTCTATACCTGGCTATAAACACACTGAATTCACCTAAAAGGGTTTAATCCTAACTTTGTTAGAAACTCAGAGATGAATTCAAAATACTCTTTGTTTACCATACATTAACACACTTTGTGACATTAACATATATGAGCTCAGAGACAAGCAAGAAGACATACATAAGATGCAAGATTGGGCTTGAATGGTGTTTTCATTAACAAATCTAGAATCAGCATACAATTAGAATAACACCAAGATAAGATAAAATCACAAAGCCAGACCTCTGTCAGTATAATACAGTCAAAAACCAGGGACCAAAAAAAACAACAATGTTTTGGAACCCCCTCAAATTTTAAAAATTTGCAACTTATACCACTAGCTGCCTTGGAATTCTCAGAGAGAATGCAACAAGCTACAGACATCTAGGGCCAAGGTCTCAACCACCTGACATGCCAAAATTTACATCATAATTTATTACAAGGGTAGTAAACCAAGTAGTCCAAAGAAAGAAAATCTCAAATAGATCTGTAATCAAGAAAATCTGTGAGCCAGGATAGAGAACTAGGAGCTACCATGAAAATCAGTCAAATCAGCCACCTACAAACACCTCTTGAGCCAAGAGTGTAATCATTCCTCACAGCACAAATCCCTTTGCAAACAACCGCTAGGCACCTTGGACCACACTATAAATCACTTCTCACCAAACAAGGTCAAATCTAGCATTCAATTCCACAAACAATGGTACCACCTGTCTCTAAAAATTCAAATTCAAACTACAACCACTACAAGCACTTAGTGGGATCAAGTTTCTTAACCATTTTATTCTTAGCTGCACAACTATGCATCCAAAACACACTACCATAGGAAACAAGCTCTTAATTTATGCTTGGTTGCATGATCACATAACCCAAAAATGGGTTATGCGAACATGCGACACCCGTTAACTATAACCACCAATAAAACTGCCACCACAATCGGAACACTGGGCCTAACCCTATTTGGAAAATTGGTGAATGAAGAATCTTTTCAAGATCATGCAATACCTTATGCCATCGCCAAAAGATCTAGCGATCATGTGACCATTGTTCACTGAATTGCCAAAAGAACTAGGGCATCACCAAATCTTTTCACAAATGAGCGAAAAATCTAAACTTTATCGGCACTGGCAGATCCCTTTATCAGGACCACCAAAACCAAGACCCCACCTGGGCCTACCCAATGCCATGTGTCACACCACTACACACTGCAACTACTGAGAAATCTAAACCTAGGCCCACGTTCAAGCTCACCTTCTCGTCAGCACGGTCCAACCAGAAACTACCATGATAGCACTCTCCACCGAGCCCACCAAACAATCGTAGATGGGCCCATAGGGACATGTGGCACCCTGTCTCATGATTGCATAGCCCAAAAATGGGCTATGCAAGCATGCAACAGCCCGCTAACATTAACCACCGCAATCCCCACCGTAGGAAAAACTGCTACCGCACAACTCTGCAACCGCAAACAAGGACACATGTCGACTGGTCACATGATCGCATAGCCAAAGAATGGGCTATGAGATCATGTGACAACCAACCAAAGGCTACCACATCACCACATCCACCAGTAGGAAAAAGTGAACCAACCATCGGCACCAAATCGGATGGTGGGTGCATGATCGCATGGGCAAAGAATATTCCCTGCAATCGTACACCAACCATAGATCTTTGATTATCAACACAAGCCCCACTGAGACACTACCACATCACCACCTACCGACCAATTAGGAATGGCCACGTGCTGGAAACACCGGCCCCACCAACTAACAGCCAAGCATTCAGTGACTACGTGACTAACTATTCGCCAAGTCGCTAGATGCTAGCCGCTTAACCTCTAGAATCAGGAGATTGCGTGACTAAAGAGAAATAGACTACCCGCTAGGTCACTAAAATTTAGTTGATAACTACCGAGGATGAAGAGATTGCGTGACAACACAGTCACCAAGTCAGAGAATAAAAGCTTAACTGCTAGCTAGGATGAACAATAGGAAGAACCAGACCCACATGGACAGCTGGCAAGCGGTCGCATGATCACATGTCAAAGAAGTCTGATATGTGGCCATGTGATAGCCAATCAGAGAAGAGCCATTAAAAACTAGGCCCACCACCCATCGCACTTGCGTAGCTAAGACATAGAACAAGGAGAGCTGGCAGAAAAGATGAAAGGCAAAGTTGAAAACACACAAGGTTTTTGGCACCAAAAGAAAAGTGCACAAGCTTGAAGGCAAAGGGCCAAAAACAGTGCAGGTTTTTCAATAGATCGAAAGGTAGCAATGAAGCTAAAAACATCATGGGTTTTCAAAAACACTATGGGTTTTTGACACTGAGGCAGAACTTTAAAAATGCTTCCCGTGGACCTTGAAACTCAAAAATCTTACTGGGTTTTGCACATTAGGAGATGCAGTTTGAACCAGGGCCAGGTGACAACATAAACTACTAAGGGCAGGACACGCATACCATGAAACACTAAGGATTTTCATCACAAGTCAAGATTGAGATTGCAGGCACGATAGGATAGTAAAATAAAAACATTGCAGGGAATAGGCCAATTACAAAGGATTTTACAATGACAGAAAATTGACCTAACAGTGGCTCTATCTAAGGATGTATGCCTCCTACAGGCATAGCAAGGACTTAGAATCACTAGTTAAAGTAGACCATCCCATAGGACAAAAATGCAAAGACCAAGGAACAAGTAGGGTAAGAACAAGCAACATGACCAAAAACTGATAGACCAAGGCAAAACAGGGCAGGGGAAAGCAACCTGTATACAAGAATTTAGAAGATGTACAACCCTAACTACTGTTCATGGAAAATAGAATACCTCAAACAAAGTATTGTTTCAAGAATTATCCATGAACTGGCAACTCTTGAATATCACCATTAGAATCCTTGATGATGTAAGAATCTTGGCCCCATTTCTCATGAATCAGATATGGCCCTAACTAGCTGGGATCAAATTTACCATGTTTCCCCTTATCCTCCAATTTGGCATTCCAAACTAACACCAAATCACCAGGATCAAACTTATTATCAATAGTCTTTTTATCGTATAGATTCTTAACCTGCAATTGCAATTTGGCATTCCTTACAACTGATTCTCTTCTAGTTTCATCCAATTTGATGAGGTCCTCAATTCTCAACTGCATCTCAGCATCAATGTCATCATCATACAACTGCACAAACTTGTAAATTTCCAACAAATTATTCTGAGGCATCCTAGCATGAATTCCATACACGAGGTCAAATGGTGCACAACCAATTGCCTTCTTCACAGTTACCCTATTGGCCCATAGAGCTAATGGCACCTTTGAATTCCATGCCCTCTTAGTCTTCTCCAAAATTCTCTTCAATATTTTAATCAAGCCCTTATTAGTAGATTATGCCTAACCATTTCCTTGCGGATGATAAGGTGAGGAATTAGAAATCTGAATTCCGAAACCTTTGCAAAAGTCCTTATATTTGGCAGACCTGAAGCACATAGCATTGTCACTCACTATCCTCTCAGGGCACCCAAACCTTGTAACAATATTGTTCATTAGGAAATCAATTACCACCCTGCTAGTTGCATTCCTTGTAGGTACAGCTTCTACCCACTTTGTAAAATAATCAGTGGCAACTAAGATCCATAAATGTCCTCCACTTGACTTGTTTGGTATCTCCCCTATGAAATCAATTCCCCACTACTGGAAAGGAGCCTGAACTTCTACTAGTTTTAATGGTACATTAATGAAAACTTAAGCTTACCAGAGAACCTTTGACAAGCATCACATCTCCTTACCAACTATTCTGCATCCATGAAGACTATGGGCCACCAAAATCCTACTCTCAAGATCTTATGAGAAGTTGTTTTACCCATATAATGTCCACCACAAACTCCCGCATGCATCTCCTTCAACAATAGATTAGCCTGATTCTCATCTACACATTTAAATAGTATGCAATCTAGATTCTTCCTATACAACCTACATTTCACAATTACATACTTGATGGCTTGTAACTTCAATGTCCTCTTTTGATTATCATTCATACATCTACACACCTCATGTTTCTCAAATAGTAAATAATATCCTGATACCAAACACAATCATCCATATCACATGTATAGTCAATTTCAGAATGGTTTACCTGGTTTGCATCTAGATTGGATTGGGCCATCAAATTTTCCAATCCCTATACTCTAACCAATTTAGTGATCTGGATCTCAACATTGAATTCCTAGATCCTGTTGATCCATCTACATCTTCTTCTAGACACCTCCTGTTGTGAGAAAATATCTTTCACAGCTGCACTTGGCACAAAAGCAATCACAACTGCTCCCATCAAGTAACATCTAAAAGCATTAATTTCCTTCACAAGTGCATAAGCTTGCTTCTCATTTATGTCATACTTTAATTCTGCAACCTGCAAAGATTTACTAAAAAATGCAATAGGCTGCTCAAAACCATCCTTATTCTTTTGTAACAAAACAACAACAATAGTGTGAAAGGATGCAAAAGAAAAGATATGCATTGGGACACTATAATTAGGTGCCTTTAGCACTGGTACATCTTTGATAGCCTGCTTGATATTCTTGAAAGCCTCATCAGGCTCACCCTCCCAATTGATTACAGATCCCTTCTTCAACATCTTGGAAATAGGTCTAGTAACCTCTGCAAATTTTGTCACAAACCTCCTTAGAAAATTGACCTAGCCAAAGAAAGACTGAATCCCTTTAACATTCTTTGGCCTCTAAATTTTATCAATTGCTGCTACCCTCTCTGGGTCAATTCTCACTCCTTGTTTCCCAACTAAGTGGCCAAGCAACTTACCCTCTGTGACACCAAAAGAACATTTCCTTGGGTTTAATGAAATGCCAAATTCTAAGGCCCTCATAAATATTTTCTCTAAATGAGCACAATGGTCTTCTTCCTTCTTGGAATAGGTAGTCAAATCATCTTGATACACAACAAGGAAATCATTAATGAAATCTGAAAAGGCAACATCCATTGCCCTCTTAAAAGTAGCACCAACATTTGTGAGACCAAAAGGCATTCTCACATAAACATATGTTCCCCAAGGTGTTGTAAAGGTTGTCTTGAATTGTTATGATTCCTTAACAATGACCTGATTGTAGCCAGAGAAACCATCCATCATTGACATCAATTCTGATCTGGTTACTCTCTGCAACATAGCCTCCATATTGGAAAAACAATAATTATCTTTCAATGAGCTAATGTTCAAATTTATGAAGTCCACACAAAGCCTGATGTCACCATTCTTTTTTCTTACAGGGAGAAGATTTGACACCCAAGAAGAATGCCTTATATGCTTGATAATGCCAACATCTCTCAACTTAATTAATTCTTCTTGCATCTTGGGTGCCAAAGTAGGATTAATAGGCCTTTGCTTTTGCCAAAAAGGTTTAGCATATTCTCTTAATGGAATAACATGCTGAAATAAATCCTCTCTATAAACCTTTAGGTCATCATACGACCATGTAAAAACATGCCTGAATTTCCTCAATAATTCAACCAGAGGTCCCCTCACCTTTTGAGACATATCTCTACCAATGTACACTTTCTTAGGTGCCTCATGTGATCCAAGATTTATCTCCTCAAGATCAGCATGATCATCTCCTTTGATATTCTTTTGAACTCTATCATGGTTGTCAAAGATAGTCTCCAAAACAACAAGCCCTTTGGGCACCTTGTTAGTTCTAAGCTGAATGACCTCATTGCCTAAGACAACCTCCCTTCTATTGACTCAACCAAGGCTCAACAATCAAGTTCCTAACCATGATACTGATCCTTGCATTCCATAAAATTCAAAATATCATTATCATCATCAAAAACTTGCCAATTCTCAATATTGTTTGGTATACTAGGCCTAGCCTGAATTTCAACTTTAGAAATACCAAAGAATGTAATATCATTAGCATTGATTGCAATATTGGCCAACAAGTCAGCCATCTTGTTGTTACTCCTATCCCTCCACTCAATATTAAAGGCATCAAAATGCTCAATCAAATCCCACATTGCATTCCTATATTGTTTCAACCTTCTATTCTTGGAAGCATACATTGACCTGACTTGGGACACCACCAACTCAAAATCACCAATAACACTTATGCATTTTATACCATGCTTTTGTGCCAACCTCAGTCCTAACAACAAAGTCTCATATTTTTCTATATTGTTGGTACAAAAGAAGTTCAATGTGAAAGAGAACTTGTAGGTGCTCCCATCAGGAGAAATAAGTAAAATACCTACTCCTGCACCATCTTTGTAGTTTTCACCATCAAAGTACAAGACCCACAAATCACCCTCCACAGATTCAGCACCTACCTTAGTAGAAATAGGTGACAAAACAAGCCCATTTTCAAATATAGGGATCTCTACCCTAAAAGCATTTACATCAGTATCCACAAAACATGTAGTTTCATTATCTATGTTTCTCTCAATCATGTGGCATACTCTTGGCGCTTGTTCGATCTTGACAAACTGATCATCAATCTTGAAAGTTGCATAGGACAAATCACACTATAAACTTCCACCCATGGCATCACTCCATCTTCTTGATAGAAACATCCCATAATGAGGAGGGATATCCACCACTAAAACACTCATTGTTAACTCTTTCTCTGGATATGCTACCAACCTATATGGCATTGCATTGATAGTCCCAATAAATGGTACCTCCCTTTGATCCATTGCACAACACCTGCCCTACACTATATCAACTTTAAGGCCCAACCTCTCCATGATTTTGAAGGGCATGATAGTATTAGAGGCACCACTATCAATCATACAATTTCTTAATTTCATCCCATTCACAAGAACACTTAAGAAGAATGGGTCAATATTTTCAAGGCTGGCATTGACAGAACTATCCAAATATATTGGAGGAATTTGAGACATAATTCCCTATGCAACAACATCCTTCAAAGCTTTATCTTGAGATCCACTGCATGAAGTATCATTTTTGTGAGTATTACCAACCCATACAATAGCCTTATCTTTATGTTCAGGGATCCTCAAGAATTCTGACAATGGAACCTTAACTGTAATTTGTGACAACACAGATAACATGTCAATAGGGGTAGAAGCAGGAATCTCAATCTACACTGCCTTAACATCCTTTTGCTTGTCTAACATATTAGGTGTATTGACCACCTTAATTTTTTCAACCTTAGCCATTGTGTTAACTAGCTTCTCAATCTCACAAGAGATCTTTTCAATTCCAACTCCCTTAGGCTCACAATGTTTACCTTTTATATTCTTTAATTTCACCATGTGATCAACCTTTGATTTGTTCTCATTAGGTTCTCCAGAGTTGGTACTCTTTATAAACATTCCTGCAGCTTTCTCATTTGTATTCCTTGCCACCACACCTCTAGTTTGCACCTGGGAAATCATTTCTGCAGTAATCCTCTCCATCTCTTCTCTGGAAGGTCTTCTCAAATTTACTGGCTTAGGAGAAGAGTTCATGTTACATGTTTTCTGATCAACACATTCACCATCAGAAAAAACCTCTTGATGAAAAAGAGCCTGATCATGTCTTTTCACATTCACATCTGCCTCTTCATCAAAATCAGAATCATCTTCATATCCTAGATATGAAAAAGCCATGTTGCAACCAACATCATCTTGTTCTTCTTCTTGTTCTATCTCCTCATCACCATAATCTTGATTTGCAGCCATGGATTGTGCAACCACACAATGCTCTGCAGAATGAGGGGACTGGCATGCAACACACCATGGTACATTCTCCATGACATTTATTGAAGCTTTATGTAGAGGTTCAGGGACACCTCTGTCATTGTTTCCTCTTGTAGCAGGGACAATAGGCTTGCCATCCTTCCATTGGGTGTTGTAGGGGTAGTTCTGTAGTCTATTTTGCTTACTGAAATTATTGTTGAACTGAGGCCTCTCATTGGTAGGAGCACTGATGTTCCTATTTTCAGGTGCCTTCAAATCCTTCAATGAATTAAGCACCTTATCCAATTTATCTTCTTCTTGCCTCCTAGATCCAACATTCTTATCATTTTCTTTTTTGTATTTCCTGTCCCCAAACAACTTTGGGTCATCTCTCTTTCCACCCAACTTTCTTGATATTTTCATGTTGTTCTCAATATTGATAGAAATCCTAAAAGCATCCCTAAGAGTTCTTGGTTCTTTATCCCTCAATAAATATCTCATCTTCCCATCAAATGCATTGAAGTATGTAGTAAGACGGACATTGTCATCCAACTACATGACTTGGAACAACTTATGCATACCCTTCTGAAATCTCATGTTGAACTCAGCTGCAAACTCATTCTGATTTTTCCTTATGGTATTGAATTCATTCAACATGAAGCTAGCATTAGGCCGATCACCATACTGCTCTTTGAAACATTTCTCAAAAGAGTCCCAAGTATCAATACACTTATCAGGAAGCCTCTTAAACCAATCTCTAGAATCCTCCATTAGAGATTGAATAAAAAATTTCATGACAACATCCTCATGCTCTACCTCATAATCATTAAGCATATCAACAAACAACCTAAGATGCTCCTCACAACTAATAACATTATTACCAGTAAACTTGGGTACCTTATCTCTAATATCACTTGGAAAAGCATTTGGATAGCCAAGAATTCCATCAAAACTTATTTTCCTATAGCCTTCTAATTGCATAGGTCTTCTTTGAAAGCTCAAACTAGTGTTAACCCTAGGATCAACACTAGCATCTACATTTATCTGTGCATTTGACTGCTACCTAAGATCTGCACCTATCCTAGCAGATGAAGAAGGAATAGAACTAGTAGCATTACTAAGTGGAAAATTAGTAGTCATAGATGGCATACCTAGTTCAGTAGCAGATGGGCCAAGAGCATTAGCTGAAGAAGCCCGCAAAAATTAGATCTTCCTTTTCTTTTATGCAATGGCAGCGTCAACCTCAGCTCTCTCTAGTTCTCTTGCAAGGTCCTCATCTTCTTTTCTCCTTCTCTCCATTTCAATGTCCTTATTTTAATCAGGTGGTGGGATCCCTGATATTGTCATTGGTTTGCTTGCTTGGTCACCCACCATCTTCTGCTTTCCTTTCTCATTTATGATAACAGAAGGTCTGGTAATCCTATGCCCATCCTTATCTTTAGGCAAAGGGACATAGCTTTGCACTTGTCTAACCATAGGGCCCTCATTTTCAAATTCATGATCCTGCAGTAAGCATTCTTGCTCACTCCTCAAAGCATCAAGATCACCAAAAACATCATGCTGCAATGTTTTAGGAGCAGAAGCAAGCATTTTGTTTCTCCTTCATTTCATTTATTTTTCTCAGAAGAGACTGCCTCTCTATCAAAGTATTTACCTTTTCAGCCTCTCTCTCCTCCTATAATCTTTTATGTATGGCATCCTGCTCTGCCACCTGCAACCTCTATGCATTCAAATCATCAGGCTCTACCATAATGTCATTAGAACCAGATGACACATCCATATCAGGAAGATTTTGATATGGGAAGTGAACTTGCCTATGTCTCATGGGTTCTCCTCTGAATTGATCTTCATCAAGATCCAAGTCAGCCTCTAAACCCACATCTCTATTTTCTTCATTTTGACTTGCAAGAAACGGACATTTATCCTGAAATGCAGCCTCAGGGGTATCATGAAATCTCTCTTTAGAGTGACCACCTTCTGATCTAGATACTCTATTTTGTGAACCATCCTCACTTGAGGATACATACGGTCTTCTAGCTCTTGTATTTCTCTGTTCTCTCATGGGATCACTGGTAGACTCACCATTCCTTCTGATCCAGCTCTTGTTTCCCTATCTAGGAAATTGCTCCAGAATGACCTCTAGATTCTTTCTAACATATGACCTAGTATTTCTCTTTTTTTCCATGCTTCTTCAATATGTTGCACTGGTTCAAACCTTTGAGCCGTCACCCACCTAGATGGGAAATCCTTAAAAAAATAGGAAAACAAGAACAGAATATAACCTTTCTCTTTAGATTCTCCCTAGTAGAATCACTAACTCTTAACAAATGCATATCTTTTAGTTGTCCCCAGCGGAGTCACCATTTTGTTGGTTGTGGATTATTCCCTTTGATCTTCAACTTGCAGATTTACACTTTGATGGATAATTCAAATACAACTCCTGACTCTATCACCACTCCAAAGCCCACAAGGAAGAGGGCCAACTGCCAAGGATCAAAGATCCTTCTACTATTTGAGCTTCAATGCTTAGGAAGGTGTACCTTGACTCACTCCTCTAAAGGAGTCTAAAACAATATTCCACTACATTCAATACAAGAATGTTAAAGATTTATCAAATGATGTTTGTGTTTGTGTGGTTGTCAACCATGAAACTTCAAGAGAAAAGACCAGTGCCTTATCCCAGGGCTCAGAGTCACCTAACTGTATACCTCAACTGAATACTTCAAATCAAACATAATGGAAACCAGAGTAAGTGCTTTGCCTATTACCCCTTTCCCTCAAGCACAAGGACATCAAATTCTATACCTGGCTATAAACTCACTGAATTCACCTAAAAGGGTTTAATCTTAACTTTGTTAGAAACTTAGAGATGAATTCAAAATACTCTTTATTTACCATACATTAACACACTTTGTGACATTAACATATATGAGCTCAAAGACAAGCAAGAAGACATACACAAGATGGAAGATTGGGCTTGAATGGTGTTTTCATTAACAAATCTAGAATCAGCATACAATTAGAATAACACCAAGATAAGAGAAAATCACAAAGCTAGACCTCTATCAATATAATATAGTCAAAAACCAGGGACCAAAAAAACAACAATGTTTTGGAACCCCCTCAAAATTCAAAAAATTGCAACTTATACCACTAGCTACCTTGGAATTCTCAGAGAGAATGCAACAAGCTGCAAACAGCTAGGGCCAATGTCTCAACTACCCAACATGCCAAAATTTACATCAAAATTTATTACAAGGGCAGGAAACCAAGCAGTACAGAGAAAGAAAATCTGAAATAGATCTGCAATCATGAAAATCTGTGAGCCAAGATAGAGAACTAGGAGCTACCATGAAATCAGTCAAATCGGCCACCTGCAAACACCTCTCGAGCCAAGAGTGTAATCATTCCTCATAGTAAAAATCCCTTTGCAAACAACCACTAGGCACCTTGGACCACATTGTAAATCGCTTCTCACCAAATAGGGTCAAATCTGGCATTCAATTCCGCAAACAATGGTACCCCCTGTCTCTCAGAAATTCAAATTCAAACTGCAACGGCTACAAGCACTTAGCAAGATCAAGTTGCTTAACCATTTTACTCTTAGCCATGCAACCACACATCTACAACACACCTCCACAAGAAACGGGCTCTTAATTTATGCTTGATCACATGATCGCATAACCTGGAAATGGGTTATGCGAACATGTGACACCTGTTAACTGTAACCACCAATAAAACTGCTGCCGCAATCAGAACACTGAGCCTGACCCTATTTGGCAAACTAGCGACTGAAGAATCTTTGCCAGATTGTGCAATACCTTATGCCATCGCTAAAAGATCTAGCGATCACATGACCATTGTTCGCTAAATCGCCAAAAGAACTAGGGCATCACCAAATCTTTCCGCGAATGAGCGAAAAGCATAAACTTTATGGGCACTGCCAGATCCCTTTGTCCGGACTTCCAAAACCATGACCCCACCTGGGCCCACCTGATGCCATGTGTCACAACACTACATGCTACAACTGTCGAGAAATCCAAACCTAGGCCCATGTTCAAACTCACCTTCCCACTAGCACGGTCCAACCAGAAACTTCCATGACAACACCCTCCACTGAGCCCACCAAATTACCATAGATAGGCCCACAAGGACATGTGGCACCATGTCGCATGATCACATAGCTTGAAAATGGGCTATGCTAGCATGTGACAATGCGCTAACATTAACCACTACAACTGCCATCGGTTAACACCACCGTAGGAAAAATTACCACCGCACAACTCCGCAACCACGAACAAGGACACGTGTCAGCTGGTTGCATGATCACATAGCCAAAGATTGGGCTATGTGATCATGTGATAGCCAACCAAAGGCTGCCACAGCACCACATCCACCAGCAGGCCCAAAGCAAACCAACTGTCGGTACCAAATTAGACTGTGGGTGCATGATCGCATGGGCAAGGAATATTCCTTGCGATCATATGCCAACTATAGATCTTTGATCATCAACACAAGCCACACTAAGACACCACCACATCACCACCCGCTAGCCAATCAGGAATGCCCACGTGCTAGAAACATCGGCCCCACCAACTAACTTCCAAGCATTCAGCGACTATGCGACTAACTATTTGCCAAGTCGCTGGATGCTATCCACTTAACTGCCAAAATTGGGAGATTGCATGATTGAAGAGAAATAGACCACCTGCCAGGTCACTGAAAGCTAGCCGATAACTACTGAGGATGAAGAGATTGCGTGACAACACAGTCACCAAGTCATAGAATAAAAGGTTAACCACCAGCCAGGATGAACAACGGGAAGAACCAGACCCACATGGATAGTTGGAAAGAAATCGCATGATCACATGTCAGAGAAGTCTGACATGTGGCCATGCGATAGCCAATTAGAAAAGAGCCATTGAAAACTAGGCCCACCACCCATCGCACCTGCATAGCTAAGACATAGAATAAGGAGAGCCGACAGAAAAGATGAAAGGCAAAGGGTCAAAAACAACGTAGATTTTTCAATAGACCAAAAGGTAGCAAGGAAGCTGAAAACATCATGGGTTTTTGAAAACACTATGGGTTTTTGACACTGAGGCAAAACTTTAAAACTGCTTCCCGCGGACCTTGAAACTGGAAAATCTTACTGGGTTTTGCACATTAGGAGATGCAGTTTGAACCAGGGCCAGGTGACAACATAAACTACCAGGGGCAGGACACACATACCATGAAACACTAAGGATTTTCATCACAAGTCAAGACTGAGATTGCAGGCATGGCAGGACAGCAAAACAAAAATATTGCAGGGAATAGGCCAATTACAAAGGATTTTGCAATGACAGAAAATTGACCTAACATATTCTATTGTGGCTAATGGAAAGAAACAATTCTTGTTGCCATTGATGGAAGAATCTATTAGTAATATTTGTACATCTATGAAAGTTTGTTTGATGGAAGGAAGAAAGTTTTTTAGTTCTTTGAAGAAGGATGATGTAGGTTTTGTTGTAATCCCTAAAAAACTGAGTAAGAAAATGGAAGATAATATTCATGAGGAGATTGATAAGTTACTCACTGAGTATAGAGAAATCATTTTTGATAATGTACCTGATGGTTTTCCACCAAAGAGAAGTATAGATCATTGTATGGATTTAATCCCTGGAGCTAGTTTACCAAATAAGGCACCTCATTGGTTAACACCTACCGAGAATCAGGAATTGAACTGACAGATTCAAGAATTGTTGGATAAAGGTTTGATCAAAGAAAGTTTAAGTCCTTGTGTAGTACCTACTATATTGGCACCTAAGAAGAATGGAGAATGAAGAATGTGCACTGATTCCAAAGCAATCAATAAGATAATGGTGAAGTATAGGTTTCCTATACCGAGGATGGATGACATAATAGATAGTTTGACTAGAGCAAAATATTTCACAAAGATTGATTTGAAAAGTGGATATCATCAGATTAGAATTAGAGAAGGTGATGAGTGGAAGACTACTTTCAAGATGAAAGAAGGTTTGTATGAGTGGTTGGTTATGCCTTTTGGTTTGACTAATGCATCGAGTACTTTTATGAGATTGATGAATGAAGTTTTGAAGAAATTCTTGGGTAAGTTTGTGATTGTATATCTTGATGATATTATGATATTTAGTAAGACTAGAGAAGAACATTTTTTGCATGTTAGATAAGTTTTGCAGAGGTTGAAAGAGGAAAAGTTGCTGATAAATCTGAAAAAGTGTTTATTCATGAAAGAAGACATTGTGTATTTGGGATTTGTTATTTCAGCTGATGGATTGAAGATGGATCTTGAAAAGGTTGAAGCCATTGTGAATTGGCCTACACCTGTGAATACTAGTGAGGTAAGATCATTTCATGGATTGGCAAGTTTTTACCAAAAGTTCATAAGGAATTTCAGTTCAATTTGTAATGCTATGACTGAGACTATGAGAGATAAAAGAGAATTCAAGTGGACACATGGAGCTGATAAGAGTTTCCAAGCATTGAAGTAGAAGGTTGCTGAATTACCTATTTTGGCATTACCTGATTTCAGTAAAGTATTTCAAGTGGAATGTGATGCAAGTGGAAGTGCAATTGGAGTTGTGTTAAGTCAAGAAGGTAAACTTGTGGCTTTTTTTAGTGAAAAGTGGAATGATGCTAGAAGGAAATATTCTATGTATGATCAAGAATTCTATGCTATTGTTCAGGCACTAAAGAAATAAAGACATTATTTGATACTGAGTGAATTTGTGTTGTATACTGATCATAAAGCTTTACAGTATTTGGGTAGTCAGAATAAGTTGAATCAGAGACATATGAAATGGGTTGAGTATTTGCAAAGTTACACATTTGTGATAAAACATAAGAGTGGAGTCACTAATCGAGTTGCTGATGCATTGAGTAGGAGAAGATCTTTGATGACCGAGATGAAAATTCAAGTTCTTGGTTTTGATGAGATGAAAGATTTGTATGAAAATGACCCTGATTTTTCTAAGCCATGGAGAAAGTGCAGAGCACCTTTACAAGATCAACATGACACTAAATGGGATGAATATTTTATTCAGGAAGATATGTTGTTTAAAGGTATTCAGCTGTGTATACCAAGAGGAGTAATGAGAACTAATCTGATAAAAGAGAAACATAATAGTGGTTTGGCTGGACATTTTGGCATTGATAAAACCTAGAATTTGCTGAAGGAAAAGTACTTTTGGCTGCAGTTGTATAAGGATGTTCAAAAATTTGTGAGAAGTTGTGGAATTTGTCAAATTGCAAAAGGAGTAAGTCAGAATACTAGTTTATATACACTAATTGCTATACTTGAGAAACCTTGGACTGATATTAGTATGGATTTTGTTCTTGGCTTACCAAAGACAGTAAGAGGTAATGATTCTATATTTGTGGTTGTGGATAGATTTTCTAAAATGGCACATTTCATACCTTGTAGAAAAACATCAGATGCAGTGAATGTAGTAGACCTTTTCTTTAAGGAAATTATGAGATTACATGGGTTATCGAGGAGTATTATCTCTGACCGAGATAGCAAGTTTGTTGAATATTTTTGGAAAACACTTTGGAAGAAATTTGGTACCGATTTGAAATATAGTTCTACATTTCATCCACAAATTGATGGATAGACTAAAGTTGTAAAAAAAAATTTGGGTAATCTTTTGAGATGTTTAGTAGGAGACAGACCAGGCAATTGGGATTCTATGTTGGCACAAGCTGAGTTTGTGTACAATAATTCAATGAATAGGAGTACAGGAAGAATACCATTTGAGATTGTAAATGGCATACAACCGAGAGGAATATCTGACTTGAGAGACATTGAGGATGAAAACAAGAAAAGTGATGAAGGAGTGAAATTTGCTGAGCACATGAAGACATTGCATGAAGATGTGAAGTTGAAGTTGGAAAATAGTAATCAGAAATATAAAGATAGAGCTAATAGATCAAGAAGACATAAGATTTTTGATGTTGGTGATGAAGTGATGGTTCATTTGAAGAAAGGTTAGTTTCCTATTGGAACTTATGGGAAGCTAAAGATGAAGAAGTTTGGACCTTGCAGAATATTGGGGAAATTTGACAGTGGAAATGCATTTGAGATTGAGTTACCTGATGACATGGACATATCACTGATTTTTAACATTGCTGATTTGTATGAATATTATGAATCTGATAAAGAAATGACAATACTAATAGAATATCCTAAGAAATAGAAAGAGGAAGTTGAATAGATTTTGAAAGAAAGAGTTGGAAAAAGCACAAGAGGAAAACAATACATGGAATATCTGGTAAAATGGAAGAATAGACTGATGGAAGATAGTTCATGGATTTCACAATCTGAGTTGGATGCAGCTCAGATCATATCTGCTGGATGATTCTATGAATCATTCAAAACAACCCCAGGTGTCTGATGCAGGAGCATCTTGGGTTCTTGGCAATCCCGTGTCACCAAAAAGATGTTTGCTGACTTCTGTGTTGTTTGGTTCCTATTTGGATGGTTTTCTCTTTCCTGTGTTGGTCAGTTTCCTTTGATTACTGAGTTTGGTTGGTAGTCTCTATGTTGGTTGGTTTCCTTTTGATTACCGAGTTCAATCGGTAGTCTCTGCGTTGGTCAGTTTGCTCTTCTCCCGAGTTGGTTGGTTGCTTCGGTTGTTGAGCTCAATTGGTAATTTCCTAGTGCTTGGTATTGCTTTGCTTCTAGTCGGTTATCTCTGCTTACCCATGAGTTTTATTTTGTTTCCTGTTGGGGCTGATGTGTGCATTTATCAAGGGTTACAGAGTTAATGCTGGTATCCATTATTGGGAAGCTGGTGGTCCTTAATCTGACCGTTACTTCCATTGTTTGTAGATTTGAAGCCCGACTCAGTTCGGCTGACTCTTGTATAAATTTAGTGTCTGTGTTTAGAGTTAGGGGGAGTTAGAGATCAAGAAGTTTTGATGGATCCTTGCATGTTTGAGGACTTCTAAATTTATTGTAATATCTGGCCTAAACTGGGAAGGCCTTACAGCCCGACATGTATACTATTTGTTGACGAAACTTATTGAAGATCTTGCTTTCTCCCTCTCACTTTCTGGCATTTTGCTTCCACATTATGTGTTGAAGGCTTGGAACATTAGGGTGAGCCATAGATTTGGCCCCTCATGATCCTTGCCCCTTCGTCAGATAATCAATCTAAATTCCAAAATCCTTTATCATCTACTTGATCCAAACAATTGTAGAACAATTCAAGGCTACTGCAACATATTTTGCTTCTGCTATTGACTGAGAAATGCAATTTTTTTTCTTTCTTGTCCAAGTGACAAGTCTGGCACTAAGAAACACTGCTCCACCTGATGTACTTTTTCTGTCATCAAGGCATCTTGCCCAACCTACATCAATATACACATGAAGCTCAACATTTTTTGAATTAGGATACCATAGACCATAGTCTATATTGCCCTGCAAGTATTTGAATATCCTTTTTACTTCCATGAGGTGACTATTGTCACTAGGGATTGCACTCATGATGGCTAAGTATGAAACCTAGTAATCCCGTGAAACATGGGAATACTCTCAGGATGTGGGACTGCTTCACTGAGAATAAACCTCCATATTAAGGGTCGGCTTCCCCATTTGTATCACCTAAACTAAACTAAACTTGAAGGGAAAGGGAGAGAGATTGCATGAAATTGAAATAATTGAGATTTAACTTAGGTGATTCACCAAACTGGATAGATCCAAAAACTAAAAATAGACTCACAATGTAATCCAACATATAACCTAAACATCACAACTCTTCCCAAATCTGATTCTTCCCTTAGAAAATAATCAGGTGCTGGTTGTAAATGAGAAGGGAAAATAGATTCCACAACTCAAACACATATAAATGCACATAGATTGAAAACTTTAAGAAAAATCAGTGCTTGTAAACATCAAAATGAACTAAATATCAAGAAAAGGATCAAATTTCAATCACAATACATGACATCAAATCCATCAAATCAACTCACAAATCTATAGAAAAAGAAGGACAATTTCTATTAACTGGAATAAAAGGAGTCAAAACATCAATTTGCTTCTCCTGGAACTACAACATTCACCTCCTAAAAATAAAGAAAGGAAGAACTAGCCTTCAATCACCAAAGGTGAGAGGCATATATAGAAAATCTGCAGAATCGGCATTGAAGTCCACTACTTCACCAAGAATAGGAAAAACCTACCACTGGGACCATGATCATGCCACTTTGAAATTCGAATGCCCAATTCCTGAGAATCTAGGGGGATGGAGAAAGTGGGGTCTCTAAAAATAGGTAGTCAAAAGGGAGACCATCCCACCACTAAGTCATGCATCATAAAGAAAAAATGACAATGACTTATAAAATGCCACTTGTCAATATTTACAACAAGGTTTTGTAATGACTTTTACAATTAAAATATTCCCCTTTACTAAACCAAATGAAGTGGATCCTAAATATATTTTGAGATAATTTCAACTCAAAAAATGAGGAGAATATCCAAAATATTTACATTTTGACCAAATCCACAAGGACACCTAGTATGTAAAATAAAGCTATAAAAGCCTCAACCCAATATGAAAAAGGGGAGGAACACATTAATAGCCTATTAAAAAATGAAAAATAAGTCCCCTTCAAATATCCTCAACATAGCAAACCCAAGGTCATATGACACATGGCCTTCAAAAATAAAACATTTTAAAAAGAGGCCAATCATATTCTCAACCCTTAAAAGAAGGGGGGAAAAGAAGATGCATCAGCAAGAAATCATTGTTGTAGCATCGGCACTGGCAATGTGGAGTTGATCTTTGACAGGTGGCAAGTTGCCATTTCCATATATAGCAAGTGCACTAAACTTCAAATTTGGATGAGGAAACAACAAATTCAAATCGATAAAAAGACAGAGGTAGGCCCCTGTGATTGGTTTCATTTCATTCTGCATGCTTCAAAATCATTGTAAAAATCATGGCAATGATGAATTGGCACTGTCACATGTTGAAATTCTATATATGTTTATGCCTCTCGGCTCTGAATTTTGCATTTGTATTTTGGCATTGTGAATTCAATTCTATGCTTATGAATTTTGATGGCCCCAAGCTAGGGCATCGACTATTGTTATTTTGGATTGCTGATTAGGGCATCATTATATATCTTGTTTCATTTCCTTATAGAATTGCAGCATGTATATGTTTCTTTGTTTTATTTCAACCTTGCAATTCCATATTAGCATGCCTCCTGATGAATTCATACTCAAATAAATGAGTATGTAGTCACGGCACTGAGCATGGGCAAGGGCATCATACAACTGTACTTCATGCCACTAGCATCGCTTTTATTTGATTTCATGCTTGTTAAAATAATGGCAATACCTTGTGGATGCATACTCAAACAAATGAGTATGCATTCACGTCGTATGCTAACCTTGCATCCTGCAAGCTACATGGCTAGGCACTATGAAGATGTATTGCCATATGCTCTCTCATTTCTTAAAGCTCAAGTTTGGGCATGACCACTATGCCCGTATTATAACCACGCAGCTATTGGCATGATGTTTTATGGGCCACATTCACTGCAACACGGGCACATCGGTATCATGCCCGAGAGTGTGTGCACTATTGCATTCAATGTGAGACTCAAGATGTCAAGCATAGCTCAAGATGCACTTGAGCTCGGGGCTATGCTCTATTTTTTACCATCATATGTTGGAACTTGATACCATGTCCTATTCTTCCACTTGGGTGGCATGTTGTATGTGTTTGCTGGTATCTTTGGTTCATCATTGAATCTTTATGTATCTTATTATTATGAGGCTCAGCTATGCCTATACCATGTTTACCATGAAATTAGAGCTCGAGAACCACTCTTTGCATTGTATTATTACTGTCTATTCCCACCTTGGTGTGTGGAGATTGTAGTGTTAAAAAACACTATTGCCTAACGTTGTTCTTGAATATGTGTTAAATGTTAAAGAACCCAAGCCTATCATGTACTAATTTTTGCACCTTGTCATCTATATACTATGATTTCTTCATTATTGTAAATATCCCCATGTCAGTGTGCACATATTGTCCTGCATTCTACATTCTAAATTGATGCCCCTCTGTATTTGTTGAAGATCAATGTTGAAACACCATGTGAACATCTATGCAACAGAGCACCCTATCTTCTTCATAGATTTGTGTACTCTTCCATTAGCTTTATTCAGAACCCAATGTCATATTGCCCTCTATTTATCATACTTGACTAATGCTAGATCATCTGAATGTTCCCCATTTGTACACACTGTGTGTGCTCTTAGCCCTCAAAGGGGTAACAGATAGAGTATAATAAGATTACTCTATTTTTACCCACATCAAGGACCTAGATCATTCACGAAAATCTTTATTGGATCAACTTCCCTATATCTACACATGAAACAAACACGTTAGTGAAAACATGGTGCCTCTTTTGGTTCTTTGGAAGATTCTCATGCACATGCCTTGAGCACAGCCTTTGTTAGAGGTGCATGGCTGAGTGGATGTATGTATTCTATGATATTGTGATACTAGCCATCGCATAGATCCATTGGATCTAACCCATCTCCTTTCTTCACTTCTTGTAGGTTTTGGATCTTAGGAGCTCACTAGACTAGACCAGATCTAGACATCAACACCGAGCAATGTCTGGTACCCCCATATCAATTATTTCTTTATGTATATCTGCACTCATCCATTCAATTCTAGTAAAGGCTATGCTCATGGCCTATGTGAGCTTAGATAGATGCTTTTCTTTTCAGTTCTTTCCCTTCTATATAGTATAAATGCCATAGATATATGCATGTGTAGATGTAGATGCAATTCATTTCCTTTTTATTGTCATGTACTTTGCAATGAAATGAACACAAATATAAGCAAGACCACCTAATAACACAAACTAGGTTATTGTAGCTCATATAGTAATTAGGCCTTCAAACTTAAGAATGAGCAAAAATAATGACAATAGTGACTTTGTTTAGGCTCTATTGCAAATCTTCCAACTATGCCAACTACATTTTAAATATTAGGTCTAGTTTGAGTAAGATAAATTAGTTTTCCAATCATATACTTGTACAATGTTATATCTACTGCTAGTGAGTCATCTTCTTTTGTAAGCTTGCATCCAGTTATCATAAGTGTCCCTACTGGATTGCAATCATCCATCTTTAATTTCTTCAATATTTCTTTCACATACTTGGACTGATTAATGAAAATACCTTTCACTGTCTACTGCACATTCAATCCAAAAAGTACTTGATAGGTCCAATCATGCTCATCTCAAATTCTCTCTACATCTCCTTAGAAAATTCAACATGAAGTTTGTCATTACCCCCAAAGATAATCTCATCAACAAATATAGCCACAAGTAGTAGTCCTTCAGATGTCTCTCTTATAAATAGGTTACAATCTGCTGCTCCTTTCTTGAATCCAATTTTTGTTAGATATCCATCAAGTCTCTCATACCATGCTCTAGGGGCTTACTTAAGTCCATAGAGGGCTTTATTTAATCTACATACCATATCAAGTCTATTTGATAGGATGAATCCTTCTAGTTTCTCAATGTATACTTCTTCTTTTAGCTCTCCATTCAAGAATGCTGACTTAACATCCATCTGATAAACTTTGAAGTTTTTGAATGTTGCAAAAGATAGAAATAACTTAATAGCTTCTAACCTTCTTACTAGTGCAAAAGTGTCTGAATATTCAATACCTTCTCTTTGCACATATCCCTTACATACCAATCTTTCTTTGCTCCTTACTACTATACCATCTTTATTCATCTTGTTCCTGAATATCCACTTTGTTCCAATCACATTCTTATCACTAGGTCTTGGGACTAGTTCCCAAGTATCATTCTTGATAATCTAATCTAGTTCTTCTTTCATAGCATCATGTCAATCTGAGTCTTTGCATGCATCTTGAACACTTAAGGGTTCAATATGAGATAGTAAACATATCGCTTCACTGCTAGTTGAGTTCTTTTCTTGTGATATTGTTAAGACTTTGCCCCTCTGATCTCCAATGATGTCTTTCTTGGAATGGTTTCTAGATGTAAACTTTGGAACTTTAGGTGATGTTGTCTCATCTTCCTTATGATATTATTCTTCACTTGTCTTAGGTTCATTGAATAACACATCAATACTGTCAAACATTTCTTCAATAACTGTCTCACTAGTGGAGGGTCTAGGTTCTTCTTCAATCATGGGTGAGTAATCATGATATCTTTCTTGAACCATAAAATTTTCATCAATCTTAACATGAGCACTATCAATGATCTTTTTAAATCTTAAATTGAAACATCTATAAGATTTAATTTTAGTAGAGTAACCAAGGAAAATACCTTCATTTCTTCTTGCATCAAACTTGCCTACTACTTCATCCCTCTTGATGTAGCACTTGCTTCCAAAGATTCTAAAGTATTTTATTGTGGGAGAATTACCAAACCATAACTCATATGGTGTTTTGTCAATGTCAGGCCTCAATTGAATTCTATTGATGGTGTAGACTATTGTATTGACCACATCTCTCCAATAGGTGTGTGCAACTTTTCCTTCAATCATGATGGTGCGCGTTGTGTCAAGGATGATCCTAGTCCTTCTCTCTGCAATTCCATTCTACTAAGGGGTTCTAGGTGCACTTAACTACCTCTTTATGCCATGTTCTTTGTAGTACTCATAGAATTGGTTAGAGGTGAATTCTCCTCCTCTATGCGATCTCAAACATTTTATCTTTAGTCCAGATTCATTCTCAACCTTAGCTTTGAATATCTTAAACTTTTCAAATGCTTCTGACTTATATTTCAAGAACACAACCCACATCATTCTAGTATAATCATCAACAAATAAAATGAAATACCTTTCTCCATAGTATGATCTTGTTTGAGTTGGACCACATAGGTCTATATGAATTAGATCCAACTTGTTCTCTTCTGAATTGTGCTTTCTCTTGAATGAGTTTCTCACATGCTTTCCCATCACACATTCCCTACATATAGTATCAACTAGATTTTCTATGCTAGGTAGATCTCTTATTTCCTTTATATTTCTTATCTTTACTATGTTATCAAAATTGATATGATATAGTCTTTTATGCCACAACCAACTATCATCAACTTTAGCAACAAAACAACTTGCTTCTAAATTGAGTTGGAAAACATTACCTTTAGTCTTTGAACCTGATGCAATCATAACACCATCCTTGTTGTTAATGATGCATTTGTTTTCATTTAATTCTAATCTATAGCCTTTGTCAAGTAATTGTCCAACACTTAGTAGGTTATGTTTCAAACCATTGACATAAAGAACATCATCAGTACTATTCTTTCCATCCAAGGTGATGGCTCCTCTACCAACGCTGGGTTTAGGAGTGTTATCTCCAAATCTAACCATGCCACCATTGTATTTGTCCAGATGAACAAATCTATCTTTATCACTTGTCATGTGATGTGAAAAACCACTATCTATAATCCAGTCTATCCTAATATCAGCTTGTGAAATTAATGCTAGCTCTTCTTTCTCATCTTCATGATCTATCTTATTGTTCATTTTCTCTATAATAGCAATAAATCCAATTTCTTCTTTAGTTGAATCATCATCTAAAACTCCATCTTTAGCATAGTAACATTCCTTAGAGTATTTAGGCTTGTAGTCATTTTTGAACTTTCTAGCTCTTGTAGGACACTTAGATACATAGTGACCAATCTTATTACATGAAAATCATTTAAATGACAATTGACATTCATATTTTCATTTTCCTTTATTTTCAATTTTGGAAATCATAGAAATGAAATCATCTAGTGTTTTCTCTTCATCAATATCATCAAAATTACCAGAGGTGTTTGCAAATTTCTTACCATGGACTGTTGCTTTGAAGGTTGTCTCACTTTTAGGTTCTGTCTTCAATCTTGAAATCTCAAAAGCTGATATTTTTTTGATCAAGGTCTCTCTCTTGAAATTTGATGTAAGTTGCATGGTCTCATCAAGGATGTTGATCTTGTTTTCATATTATGAAGTGAGATTAGTCATCAATTTGTCCATAGTGTCTTCCTCTGAGATCTCTCCACCATTGTTCTTGATTCTAGCAACTGCTTCATTGATCCTTTGATTGGAAGCTTTGATGTTTTCTTTAGGTAGCATCTCTAGTGCATTGTATCTTTTCTTCCATGTTTTTCTGCGTGCATCCTTTGCTTGTTTGTCTCCTTCAAATATGTCTTCTAGGTGTTAGAATAATTGAGAGGGGGGGAGAATCAATTATCCAGTGTCCCAAAACAAAATGTATAATTCAAAACAATTTTTTCAATTTTTGCTCATCGGTAAGCAATAATAAATCTCACTATCTGTGCTTTTACCGATTACCAGTCTAATGCTAAAATAGATTACCGATCAAATCTAACATGTAACATGAAAAGTATGATAACAAAAAAATATCACAATCAACACATAACACAAGAGATTTAATGTGGAAACCCTGTAAAGGGAAAAACCACCTAGGACCGGCAACTCAAAATTGTTCACTCTTCTAAAGTGAGGTCAGTTAAGACCCAACCCTATTAAAGGTTACAAACACACTATCAGGTGTGACCTTGTTAGAGGATTTTAGACTAGAAGTTATCATCCAACCAGCATTCACTATGGGGTTGACAGGATAACAATGTTCATTCTATGAATGATACATCATAAGACTTTTAGAGTCCACTCGGTTAAGCGATTTAGACTATATACAATGGTTAAATATGTAACAGTTAAATGACCTACCTTAATACAACTTCAATTGTAGATTACAGATCAATATTTAGTCCATACAAATCCTTTTGATCAATAATTCACTTTAGATTCAATACTATATCAACTTACTGTCCATTGGTAATTGCTCTCTGTACCTTGGTAATTGCTCTACGGCTCAGTTCTCACTAACCAGTATGATCAAAATGCATGAAACCTTATTCATGCAATAATCCTATAGCTTCTTCTTCTTCCATCTCTCTTCATAAATAAATTATGTCTCTTATATAGATGAGTAAATCATTTTCTTCTCCACCATCAGATTTTGCTGCTTAATCACATTCATAGATATTGTCACTTAAAACTTTCTCAGTACTTGTGTCAATAACACATTTCAATCTTCTTTGTTAGATCTTCCTTGAATTTTGTTAGCCATCAATCTTTGTAACAAACGTTATCTTTTACCTCAATGTTATACTCTTGCTAGCTCATCAATCTTATCGGCTAAGCTAATGATTTAATTTATTCTATTCTGCTCGGTTAACAAAGAATGCATCAGTGAACACTGCTCAGTTTATACTACGGTTGGTATACACTACACTCCATTGGTGTATATTAGAAATGCTTCATTTACCGACAACACTGCTTTGTGTCTTTCAACTCTATACTTCATTATAGATGAATGCAACATAATAAAGTCAATATCATCAAGTCATAGACTCATCAACAAGTTACTCAATGTGTTCCTTATCCTCATCTATTATGTACATCTTTCCTCATGTAGATTTCTCTATTCTTCATTTCTTTTCCACTTTTCTTCAGATGTCTCAGTGTAGTAACTTACAAGATAAGTGCTATCAAGCTAGTTGACATCAATGGCAACATAATACTGATTTAATCATATTCCATATCTAATCAGCAACTTCTCAGTGATCTTCTAATCATAGATCCTTCAATCAGATTCCAAATCAGTTGTAGTCCACCGATCTCTCCCTTTGGCATTGATGGCAACTCATTAAGTAATATGAAATGTACCATACACATACCAAACATACATTCTACAACTTTGTGAACAAATGCTTTAAGTTGAACAGACTTAATATGTTTAATCACTACGTTACTGAACCAGCATTAAGTAATACAGCTTTACCTTTCTATTCCATTCAGATTGTCTCTCCCTTGGATAGTTCTCTCTCCCTTTCATTGTTGTACACTTCTTTCATCCTTTCATATTGTTCATCTCTCCCTTTAATAATAATGCCAAAGAAACAAATAAACAATCAGCTCTGTAGTAGCCAAGTAACCCTCTGTGGTGTCTAGTACTTCCTGTGTATCTCTATATACTGATATCTCATCGGTTCATGTGCTTAAACTTAATCACAACCTTGAACATGATTCAAAGTGTGAACTATGCTGCATCAACATGAATGATCTTCTGATAAAAGTAGGCTGATGCAACATCCAATCACCTTAGTGACCAATAGACAGGGGATGGACCCCAAGTCTAGTCCCCAAGTATTCAAATGTGTCCTTCGATAGAGGCTTTGTAAAAATATCAGCAAGTTGTTCTTTAGATGTAACAAATTCTAACTTTACTTTCTTCTCTTGCACTTATTCTCTTAAGTAATGATACTTAATAGATATATGCTTTGTCTTAGAGTGAATCATAGGATTCTTTGAAATATTAATAGCACTAGTGTTGGCACAGTATATAATCATCGGGTCAGTGATTGCCTCATTCATTCCTTCCAACACTTGTTTGATATATGCAATGATTTGAACATTTAGTAGCAGCACCAACATACTCTGCTTCAGCTATAGACTAAGAAATACAAGCCTACTTTTTACTTGTCTAGGTTACAAGTCTTTCACCAAAGAAAAATGCTCCTTTAGTGGTTCTTTTTCTATCATCCACATTTCCAGCCCAATCAACATCGGTGTAAACTTTCAGTTCAAACTTCCCTTCCTTAGAATACCATAATCCATAATTCTCTATTTTCTTCAAGTATCTTAAGATCCTTTTTGTAGCTATCATGTGTGATTCTCTAGGATTAGCAAAAAATCTTGCAACAATTCCCACAGCATGTGCTATATCTGGCCTACTGTGAACTACGTACATTAACTTACCAATCATGGATCAGTAAAGTGTCTAATTTACCTTAGTAGTTTCATCCTCCTTTGTCAATTTGCATCCAATAGCCATCGGTGTTCCCATAGGTTTAGCATGTTCCATGCCAAATGTCTTCAGTACTTCCTTTATGTATTTATATTGTGTGATGAATATACCATCACTCTGCTGAATCACTTGTAGTCCAAGAAGGAACTTAATCTCTCCGAACATAGGCATTTCAAATTCCTTTTGCATTTCATTAGAAAATGCCTTGCAGACAAGATCTAAGCCACCAAAGATAATATCATCAACAAATATTTTAGCAATGATAATAGTATCATCAGTTTCACCTTTCACATATAGATTGTTGTTTTCACTTGTTCTTACAAATCTAATACTTAACAAATAAGTATGCAGTCTTTCATACCATGCTCTCAGTGCTTGCTTTAGACCATATAAAGCCTGATGTAATCTACATACCATGTCTTTATTGTCAGGATCAAAAAATCCTTCAAGTTGTTCAATGTAGACCTCCTCTTCAAGTATACCATTCAAAAATGCTGACTTCACATCCATTTGATAGACTTTGAATTTCTTATGTGCAGCATATGCAAGTAACATTCTAACTTCTTCTAATCTAGCAACAGGTGCAAATGTTTCACCATAGTCAATGCCTTCTTCATGTTCATATCCCTTGCATACTAATCTAGCTTTATTTCTTGTGACTTCACCATTTTCATTCAATTTATTCCTGTAAATCCATTTAGTACTGATAACATTTTTATCTTTTGGTCGGGGTACTAAGGACTAGGTTTTGTTCTTTTATATTTTCTCTATTTCCTCTTTCATTGCATTAACACATTCTTCATTCTCTAATGCAACTTTCATAGTTTTAGGTTCAAACTCACAAATTAGACATGTACCTTGTCTTGTTTTTCTTTTGGTTTGCATTCTAGCATGTCTGTCTCCAATGATTTGTGTTTCAGGATGATTTCTCCTGACAAAACTAGCCAAGACTTTATTTCTCCTTTCTTGTTCATCTTGCTTAGGGTCATTTCCTTGCTCGATAGCTTCTTCATGTTCATTGGTTTGTGGTGCTTGTTGTACTACATTGTTTCCCTGCTAACTAGTTGATACTGCTTGTGGTGTCGGTAGATACTCTAGATATTCAATATAAGTGAATCTACCATAATCTTTTGGTTCCTTTGTACTTTCCTTTGTGTACTTGTCATCAAACTAATCAACATGAACATTAGTACTTTCAACTATCTTATTTGTAGCCTTATTCAAACATTTGTATGCTTTACTTGTAGTGGAATATCCAAGAAATATTCCTTTGTCTCCTTTATTTTCAAATTTGCAATTTCTCTCATCTTTCAAGATAAAGCATTTACTTCCAAAAATTCTAAAATAACTTACAGTAGGTTTGTGTCCAAACCATAGTTCATAAGGTGTTCAGTTGGAGTCCTTCTTCAGTTGTACTCAGTTAAGAACATATACAGTTGTGCTGACAGCTTCCCTCCAATATGTCTGAGCAACATTCTTCTGTATCATCAATGTTCTAGCATAGTAAATTATAGACCTATTCCTTCTTTCAGAAATGCCATTGTCCTGAGGTGTTCTTAGTGTAGATACCTACCTCTTGATTCCATGCTCATTGTAAAAGTTAGTAAATTCATCAGAGATAAATTCACCTCCTCTATTAGATCTTAAGCATTTTATTTCTTTTCCAGTTTCTTTCTCTACCTTAGATTTATACCACTTAAACATTTTGAAAGCTTTAGATTTCTCTTTTAAGAACATAACAATCATCAGTCTAGTGTAATCATCAACAAAAAGAATAAAATATCTATCACCATAATAACTCTAAGTTCTCATAGGACCACACAGATCGGTATGAACCAACTCAAGTATCTTCTTTGTTGAATAGTCTTTTCTTTTAAAACTAGACTTAGTCATCTTACCTCTTTGACATTCATGGCACATAGCGTGATCAAGTTTTGTTAAGTTAGGAAATCCTCTAACTCTTTTCTTTCTACTAATCTTGATCATGTTATCAAAGTTCACATGGCATAACCTTTGGTTCCACAACCAAGCATCTTCATCCTTTATTAGCAAACAAAAAGACTGATCTATATCATGATAGAATAGATTACCTCTAGATTGTGTACCAGTTCTGACAAGTCTTCCTCTATCATCATAAATCTTCACCATTTTACTCTCAAAAGCCATTCGGTGGCCTGAATTGTTCAACTGAGCCACACTTATCAAATTATAGTTTAGTCCATCTACCCAATATGCATTTTCACATTGTAATCTATCATTGATCATCAGTGAGCCTTTACCTCTTACCATACAAGGTGCATCATTTCCCATTCTCATAGATCCTCCATTATATTCAACAAGATGATCAAACTTCTCTACATCACCGGTCATATGATGTGTGCAACCATTGTCTATGATCCATGTATCATTTCTTCTTACTTTAGAGATCAGTGCTGTCTCTTCATGTTTCTCTTCCTCTTCAGAGTCATCTTTCATAGCAACAAATACAACTTCTATATCATCATCAAAATTAGATTCAATTTCAATATCTTCAGCTATGTAACATACCTTTTTTCCTTTTTCATCTTTTTTGTCTTTGTTGTTGTGTCGGTAACCTCTGTTGACTCTTCTCCCATAGCTTCCATCAGATCAATCTTTGGATCTATCATCATCTTTCTTTTGTGGACATCTAGCAGTGATGTGACCGACTTCTTTACAATTAAAGCATGCTAAAGGTAGCTTACCTCTATACCTTCCTTTTCCTTTGGGAAATCTTCTAGCCATAAGTGCTTCAAGCTCATCAAGTTCATCATTGGTATTGTCATCACTATCACAATTCTTACTATTCCTGCTAGACTTTCCAATCTTCAGAGAAGACATGAAAGTGGATTCAACAGAAGGAACAACACTATTATCAAAATTGTTTAATTAAAAAGTTGTAAGTCTACCAATCAGAGTGTCAAGAGTGAGGTTGGATGTAGCTCTTGTTTCACGAATTACAGAAATCCTGATTGCATAAACTGGTAGCAAAGTTTTGAGAATCTTTCTTATCATTGTTTCATCATCAATTACTCCATTAGATGCTCTTATAGCATGTACTACCTCTTTTAGTCTATTTGAATATTGGACAATATTCTCACCTTCTTTCATTCTCATATCATCAAATCTGCCTCTCAGACTTTCAGCTCAGGCTCTTTTGACATTCAGATCTCCACTGTAGATTTGTGCTAATTTATCCCACATTCCTTTGGTAGTTGTGCATGTCTTGATATCTTCAAATTCAGTGTTGGTACAGGTAGCAACAAGTTCTATCATAGTAACATTGTGTTCATGCTTATCCTTTAGTTGATCAATAGTTAGGGGACCAGTGGGTGGTTACATGTAGCCATTTTCCATCAGATCTAGTGCTGAGTTCCCAATTCTAGAAATGTGTAGCTTCATTCTGCTTTTCCATATTGTGAAGTTCTCTTTATTCAGTTTTGGTACTTCCCTCTTATACATCTTGAGACCTTTATGCTTAAGTCCTTAAAACTCTATTCCAAGCACAGCTCCAATACCAATTTTTAGAATAACTGAGAGGGGGGGAGAATCATTTATCCAGTGTCCCAAAACAAAATGTATAATTCAAAACAATTTCTTCAATTTCTGCTCATTGGTAAGTAATAATAACTCTCACTATCTATACTTTTACCGATTACCAATCTAATGCTAAAATAGATTACCGATCAAATCTAACATGTAACATGCAAAGTATGATAACAAACAAATATCACAATCAACACATAACACAAGATATTTAATGTAGAAACCTTGTAAAGGGAAAAACCACCTGGGACCAGCAACCCAAAATTGTTCACTCTTCTGAAGTGAGGTTGGTTAAGACCCAACCTTGTTAAAGGTTAAAAACACAGTGTCAAGTGTGACCTTTTTAGAGGATTTTAGACTAGAATTTATCATCCAACCAGCATTCACTATGGGGTTGATAAGATAACAATGTTCATTCTATGAATGATACATCATAAGACTTTTAGAGTCCACTCGGTTAAGAGATTTAGAATGTATACAATGGTTAAATATGTAAAAGTAAAATGACCTACCTTAATAAAACTTCAATTGCAGATTACAGATCAATATTTAGTCCATACAAATCCTTCTGATCAATAATTCACTTTAGATTCAATACTGTATCAACTTACTATTCATTGATAACTGCATTTTGTAGCTCAGTAATTGCTCTGCAGCTCGGTTCTCACTAACCAGTATGATGAGAATGCATGAAACCTTATTCACACGATAATCCTATAGCTTCTTCTTCTTCCAGCTCTATTCATAAATAAATTTTGTCTCTTATATAGATGAGTAAATCATTTTCTTCTCCACCATCAAATTTTGTCACTTAATCACATTCATAGATTTTTCCGCTTAAAAATTTCTTGGTACTTGTGTCAATAACATGTTTCAATCTTCTCCGTTAGATCTTCCTTGAATTTTGTCAGTCGTGGATCTTTGTAATAAACATTATCTGTTACCTCAATGTTATACTCTTGCCAGCTCATCAATCTTATTAGCTAAGCTAATCATTTAATTCATTTTGTTCCTCTTGGTTAACAAAGAATGCATCAGTGAACACTACTCGGTTTATACTATGGTCGGTATACACTACACTCTGTCGGTGTATACTATAAAAGCTTTATTTACCGACAACACTTCTTTGTGTCTTTCAGCTCTATACTTCATTATAGATGAATGGAACATAATAAAGTCAATATCATCAAGTCATAGACTCATTAACAAGTTACTCAATGTGTTCCTTATCCTCATCTATCATGTACATCCTTCCTCATGTAGATTTCTTTGTTCTTCATTTCTTTTCCACTTTTCTTTAGATGTCTCAGTGTAGTAACTTACAAGATAAGTGTTGTGAAGCTAGTTGACATCAATGACAACATAATACTGATTTAATCATATTCCATATCTAATTAGCAACTTCTCAGTCATCTTGTAATCACAGATCCTTCAATCAGATTCCAAATCAATTGTAGTCCAACACTAGGTACTTCCATATTTTGTGAGTTGTATCTACTTTCTTTATTTATGAAAACTCACTATCAGATAGGGTGCTAATAAGGGCTTCTTTGGCTATTGCATTTAGATGAAACAATTCCTTTTTCTTTTTAGTAGTATCATCCTTTGCAAGGTCTTCCAAGGTAGGGATCTTGGCTGCTTTGATAGTTACATCAAAAAATTCAAAAGAAATGCATTGCAAATGAGTCACCATCTTCTTCTTCCAATCAAGATAATTCTCTCCATAAAACTTAGGACTTTCTTTTTTGAAGAATGCCATCTGATCAACCTCAAGTTGTTAAACTTTCTCTCTGAGGCACTTGGCTCTAATACCAATTGTTACAAGTAGTAGTTTCTATTGCACCAAAAGATTTGTTATAAATAGGGAATACTGAGAGGGGGGGTGAATCATTATTCTAAAAACTTTATCATTTTCCCAATGATGGATATAATAGATTATCTTTATACATGCATAACATAAGAAGCTAAACAACATGCATAGCAATAAAACTAAAGAACTCATAACACATTATTTATTCTCGAGGAAACCCTGGCCAAGGGAAAAACCTGGTGGGGATGGTACCCACAAAGATCCACAATCAAAAGTATCTTGTTAAGGATGTTGACCCTATTAGGAGTCTATTACAATCATATAGTGTATCAGTCCTAATTAAGGGACTATAGGCCTTGTTAGAAGCCTCAACCCTGTTAGGAGTTGGTAGTACAAAATGTGATTACCAGATGAGCCCACTACCCAAACAAGTAATTTATAATATATACTAATTACAAAAATAGGTAAGGTACATAAGATTATACTACTTGCATCAAATATCTCTTTACTACTCTTTCACTATCACTATTACATATGCATCATATATTTCGCATTATATCACTTCACTGTACATCAATTATCCTCTACTTTTTTTAAAATTTCAATTACATTTATACCAATAAATTTATCCAAGGGTTAACATCTAGGATGTCATCCCTTTATATTATTAATTCATTATTTTGATAAACAAAATAATCCCTTAACTCTTTACTAGTTCTATCTTCGTATTCTGTCCTGTCAGGTTGACACTATCTTCGGTAAAACTATCATAAATTCTTCCATACATATCATACTGACTTGCACTCTGAGATGTGTGTTCAATAGTCATTACAGAGTCTATGTTCAAGTGCACAAGCACTGAACTTACTCCAATCAAAATTGCAAATGAAAACTCTGTCCAGGTTCACTGGTAAAAATATTATCTCACACTTAGACAAATTTGCAATGTGCTTTGTCATACTTGCTCTTTCACCTATGCAATCTTCATGTGGATCATATGTTTCCATAATGACAACATCTATGTAATCAACTTAGTCAAATTTCCAACAATCTCCCCCTTTATCATTGGTGGCAACATATGAGAAAATTGGCTAAGTGTACAACTTCAAAATCTCAAAATTGCTCAAAATTGTGGCCATAGTATAAAATATATACTATCCTTATAAATCCTCAAAAAAAATTTATCTCTAATATAGTACTCCCCCTAGGAGTATGAATCCTTATCGTATACTATCAATTTTCTACTATATATCTCTCCCCCTTTCACAACAATGACAAAATAAAGGTAGGGAGGGTACAAAACTATATCACAAAAATATTATACCTCAATTCAATTATTGCAAAGCTAGTAGGCTTGCAACACAATTTGTAAAATCCATCTTCATAGCTTCTATCTCCTTCTCCCATGATTTCTTAATGGAAGCTACCACATTAAGTAGTACGCTCAGTCCATAAGATGCTATTTCACATGCTTGGAGGTTTTCAAAGTTAAACTTCTAAAAAGATGTCTTTGCTGAAAGACATTCTTCCAACTGCTCTTCAATAATACTTAACTTCATAGAAGTATGCTCTCTCAAAAGAGTGAATCTTTTCAATTTTCTATCTCTCTCATCTTGCACAACTCTGATTTCTTCATATAGCTTCTGAACTTTCTTTTCAACATCACATACCTTCACATTGGGGCTAGAAAGAAGATTAGTTTCATTCAAAAATTTTGCTTCCTTTAACTTTATCTTTTGATCTTCTTCTGCTATCAAGGTCTCTGATTTTGTACACTGTATGTACAAATATTTTCTTGTTTCCAAATGCTTCCTCAAGTCCTTGATATAGATATCAAGATTGTTGATATCATTCCTGATGTTCTGGCTGATGTTCAAAAGCATTCTAGCCTCATAGGCTGCTTGTGCTTTCACTTTTGCAATATCAGATAGGTTTGTGAATTCATTATCAAAAGTTCTCATTAACTTCTTTTCTTTCTCCATAGGGTCTACTTCTACAATTTGTGTAGTTACAATGCTTTGTAACTTCTTAGTAAGTTCCTTTAGACATCCTTCAAGACTTTTCACTTTCTTATTCTTGCCAATAATTTTATTCAAGGACATGATCAATTCCAACTGACCATCATCATCTAATTCCTTTCCCAAGTGCTCAATCATAGATCTAATTTGATTCTTCTTTCCAATCTCAGGAGTAAGACTGATATCTTCTTTGGTGGGAATGGGTACTTGTTTCTCTATTATTGGGGGTTCTACAACTATTGTCTCAGTTGTCTCTTCTTCTTTTTTAGTTTCATGTTTTTCAAAGGCTGAATTGTCAACAATGTTCTCCAAATTCTTGAATACATTATCATCAGTATCCAAAGTGATTTTTTTTCCTTCTACATTCATGGTTTCATTTTCAATGTTAATGGCTGGAGGAGAGGGAATGTCCTCTTGTTCTATCACACCTTCTTGCTCTGCTACAACTGATGGTTCTCCAACATTTTTTGTCATAACCTTGATAATAGCTTTCTCTATCTCAGAATTGAATTCTTCATATTTGCCTCCCATAATCTGAATAGTTCTCCTTTTGGTTCTCAGATGGGTTCCTAAGGCTTTCACGATCTGACCAAAATGTGTTTCATCTCTTACTTCACAAAGCTTCCTTACAAGCTTTTCTCTGATAGCTATTTCCTCCTCTGTTGCTCTCTTCTTCCTATTCACAAGTTTATTATACAAATCATCAGGTATCTATCCCTGAATTGTATCAAACTTCTTATTAGCCAAAATCATATGCTTTACAACTGCATTTTCCAGATTAAGTTTTTCTGTATAATCAAAAAGATCATAGTACTTGTTCATTCTTGTAAAGTCACCATCCTCAATGATCTACTCATTAAGCTTCTCAAATTTGGGTTTCCAAGCTTTCTTCTTAACGGTAGTGACATCATCTTTTATTTTTGCAATTTTTCTTGGAACTAGTTGCACTAAAGTTTTATGTCTCTTTCCTAGTCCAGTAGCACTTTCCTTTACTCTTTTGCTAGGTGTGGAGGAAGTGGATCTAGTGGACATCTTTTCTTCTTTATCCTTCTCAATTTCTTCCACTTTCACCTTCACTTGTGGTTCTTCCTATTGTACTGCAATTGATGATAGAGGAGGAATAGACAAAACTTCTTTTTGTCCACTCTCTTTGATTGCTGCTACTGTTTGCTTTGCTACCAAAAACTCATGCTCTATCATCCCTGTATCTTTTATGATTTTCTTTATGGTGCTCTCAACTCTCTTCTTAGACTATTTATATTCAATCAAGGTCTTTGCGGAATTGAAGTTCTCCTCAAAGGTTCCAAACCTGTTACACTGATTTTCCAACTTACACTTAAGTAACCTGCTAACATACTCTTCTATCTCTACCTTAGATATCTCATAGCCAAGAGGGTCTATGAACTCTATTCTAGGCTCTACTACTTCAATATAGGTAAAGTCAGTATCCACCATAAAACATATATCATCTTTATACTTTTCCACAAGAGACTTAGGGATCCTTGATCTACTTGATTACCAGTACTGCACTCTCATTTACTTTGTCAATAACATGTGTTCTGTATACTAGGTTAATCCTTTCCATTGTATTTTGTCCATCATTCCAGTCATTTCCAATGGTGTAAGGAAATCTCCTCAATAGATGAAAAAACATATAAGTGATTAAGGATGAGAACCTAAATTGTGTATACTTAGTTTTCTTAATCTTCTCCAAGTTCTCAAACAATTGAATTCTTAGAATTTCACACATATCAACTTGTGCCCTATCAACACACATTAGATAAGCTACATGTATCATTCTAGCTACCATGTCATCCTCTCTTGAATTAGCAAAAAACTTAGTAGTTAGGATCTTGCATAAGTATCTCACATCATCTTGTTTGATCTTACTAATCACAATTCCTCTACCATTATAGGATGAATTTGTGTTGTCAATGACTATTTTCCTCATGTTTTTCTCATTTAAAGGAATAGCTCTAGTTTTAGATAATCTAGTGACTTCATGAATCAAATCAGCTATAATATCTATCACTCTATCTTCTAACCAAAACTTCCCATTATGAATTCTACTCAAGATAATCTTAGTGCATTCTTCATTATCAAATTCATACTATAATCCATACTTAACAATGTCATTATCTTCCAAATATTCAAAACCTTGTTTCAGTGTCATATCCTGATTGTAAATCTTTTGATATTCATTTATGAAATCACTATCACTGACTATTTCTAGTTTGCATCCAAGATAACTTTTGGCATTCTCTAGGTGTAAAATTTTGTCTGGTACGGATGATAAAACAAACCTACGATCATCTTCCATGGGTTCTATTGGTTCCCTTTTCAATTTAGGTCTATTCTTATCTCTGACATTCTGTATTAAATAAACATCCATGATTTCTTCAAATTTCTTTACTGATTAAAAGATTTGTCAAGTAAAATAACTTAATTTCATGATTTTAGGGCTTGCATAGATTTAGCACTAAATTATTCTCCAAATCCTTGCAAAATGCTTCCATTCAATACTCTTTGATCTCCTTAACACTTGAATTCACTTTGATGATCAAATAATACTGATCATGATCTTTTATTAATTTAATCTCACTTAGATCTGACATCGCATTGAATTCTTTGCTGCTTCTTTCCAAAAAGTTGTTTCTGCTAACCTGCAAAACTTAAAACTTCTTGCAATCTCGCAAAACACAATATTTTTCTTTGTGCTCTTAACCATAGCATTAGAACATCCTAAACTATCTTGCATTAACTACGCAAGACTTAGTTCATCATATATCTACTTCTACACTAATCTAAGTTCCTATTCTAGTGCAATTTTCATAAATTAAGTACTTTGAGATGGGTCAGGTAAAGATTCTTTCTTACCTTTCAATACTTCACCTTCCTGATTACCTTCAATGTTGAATATGTCTCCTTGACCTATGCTTTTGATAAAATTCATTTCATCTGAATTACTACAACATCCTTTCTGACTGTTACTTGCATCTTCATTTCTTCTTGCATGATTTCTGGGATTAGGATTAGGATAAAAAACTCTATTGTTCATTTTGCAAAACCTTGTTGTATGTCCAATCTTATTGCATATCTGACAAAAAATTCCATTGTTTCCATATCTTGGTCCAGGTTGATTGATTTGTGATCTATAGTTTCTAGCAATTTGTCCAACCTTGTTGCATCTATATATTACTCCATTTCTTTTGTTCATATCTTTAGTAGATTTCTTATATGCATTGTTAGTATTCCTAAACATTCTACTACCATCATTATTCTCAATAAATTTAGGTTTCCTACATTCAATAGCTCTATGTCCAAAACCATGACAATTATAACAATAACCATTAAGAGGTTTAAATTGCTTACCTGTGCAATCTCTCTTCATATGACCAATAGTATTACAAGCAAAACATCTACCTTTGAATTCTCTTTGCATACCTTTGGGTGATTCCTCTTGCTTCAGTGACTCTTCTTCTTTAGGTGTATCTTTAGATTTGTTGATCTCATCAGACTTCTTCTCATCTATGCTTTCAGATATTTTTAGATCTGGTTCCTTGCTTTCATCATTTTCTTTAAAAGTGTTGAATCCAAAACCAGTCTTATCATAGAATGGTTTTTTATAAGATATTTGTTCATCAATCTTCTCACTAGTTGAATATAGCCTTTCAAGTTGTTTCTTGGATTGAATCAATTCACCTTTCACAATCTTATTGTATTTCTCAAGTTCATCATACTGCAAATTGACTTTCTCAAGTTCAGATGTTACTTTACAAAGTTTAGATTTTAGTCCTTCATTTTCAGTCTTTAGACTTTCATTCTTAGATTTTAGATTTTCTTCATACTTTCCATTTCCATCTTTCAAACTAAGCTTCAAATTTTCTATCTTTAGTTCATGCTTAAGGATCTCATTTTCTTTTTCTAAATTGTCATCACAATCTTCAATAAAAACTTTGGATTCCTTTTCAGATCTCAGATCTTCCAATTTGTTTTTTAGTTTCTCAATGAGGTTCTTTGCATCATCATACTTTCTTTTCAAAGTGTCTTTTTCAATAGTAAGCAAGTCAATCTGTTCAAGAGCATCTTCAAGATTCTTTTGACGTTGATCCATATCCATAGAGATCTTACTCAAGCTGCTAGGATTTCCTTGAATGATTCATTTCTAAGTAACTAAGCTCTGATACCAATTGTTAGAAATAGGGAATACTAAGAGGGAGGGGTGAATCAGTATTCTAAAAACTTTATCTTTTTTCCAATTATGGATATAATAGATTATCTTTATACATGCATAACATAAGAAGCTAAACAACATGCATAGCAATAAAACTAAAGAACTCATAACACATTATTTATTCTCAAGGAAACCTTGGCCAAGGGAAAACCCTAGTGGGGATGGTACCCACAAAGATCCACTAATCAAAAGTATCTTGTTAGGAGTCTATTACAAGCATATAGTGTATCAGTCCTGATTAAGGGACTATAGGCCTTGTTTGAAGCCTCAACCCTGTTAGGAGTTGGTAGTACAAAATGTGATTACCAGATGAGCCCACTACCCAAACAAGTAATGTACAATATACACTGATTAGAAAAATAGGTTAAGGTACATAACCTTATACTACTTGCATCAAATATCTCTTTGCTGCTCTTTCAATATCACTATTACATATGCATCATATATTTCAAATCATATCACTTCACTATACATCAATTGTACTCTACTTTTATTACAATTACAATTACATTATACCAATAAATCTATCCAAGGGTTAACATATAGGATCTCATCCCTTTATATTGTTAAGTCATTATTTTGATAAACAAAATAATCCCTTAACTCTTTACTAGTTTTGTCTTCATATTCTGTCATGTCGGCTTGACACTATCTTCGATAAAACTATCATAACTTCTTTCGTACATGCCGTATTGACTTGCTCTCTGACATGGGTGTTCAATAGTCATCATAGAGTCTATGTTCAAGTGTGCAAGCACTGAACTTACTCTAATCAACATCACAAATGAAAACTATGTCCAGGTTCATTAGTTAAAATACTTTCTCACACTTAGACAAATTTGCAATGCACTCTGTCATACTTGCCCTCTGACCTGTGCGATCTCCATGTGCATCATATGTTTCCATAATGACAACATCTATGTAATCAACTCAGCCAAATATCCAACAAGATTGACCTATTAATGCCCGATACAACCACTAGACTTATAGAAGACACATGATCTTTCCCCTTGGATATATAGTCGTGAAAAATAGAAGTAAAAGAAGGAATAATATACTAAGAGGGAGTTGTATTCAGTAATGAAAGTGGTTTAGTTAAGGAAATGGAGAATGTTGAAGAATATTGTAGCAAATGGAGGATTCATCCTTGGGGGAGTTTTGAAGAGGAAATGGAGAATGTTATAAAAGAAATGTTCATTTGGATTGGTGGAGTTTTTCATTCCATATGTTTCCATCAATGACAAACATATAGTCAGCACTGGCTTTCTGGAAAATCTCCAACAACCTCTTCCAGTATTATGGGACCCTTGTCATGTTTCTTCTTCTTCTTCTTCTTACGTGTGGGGGATTTGATAAATGGAACTAGAGCTTCAATCTCTATATTTGTCTTCTTAGGCCCCGTAGACACACTCTCTTCTTTAATTTTCCCTATAATTAGTGTCTCAGTTGATTTTCCAGGGGTGGCAGTAGTGGTTTATTTTTATGTTATCTTTGTCAGTCTAATTTCCTTAATTACTTGTGATACTACCTCTATTTGATTAGGCTCATTTATCTATGTGGTTCCCTAATCTATTGTGCCTTGTTCCTTTGTTTTCCCCTGATCCTCTATTCTATCCTTCTTTTTTCTCGGGGGTTGAGCCTTTGGGTTCCTTCTATGTTATTATTTCAACAACTTGTACTAAGATTAGTAGGTCACCTCGTATCTCACTAGATGTTGCCTTAGTAGGTGCAGTTTCTTCAGTTGTATCCATATGCACCCTAAAATGGTCGCCTAGACTTTGGGCCCCCATTCATCAATTTATCAATTTCCTGAATCAATGCTTTGCAATATTTTCAATTTAAATTAGTTTCCTTGATCAAATTGTAATTAATTCAAATATTTTAATATTTTCTAAGGTTTGATCATTTATCCTAAGTTTTATTTAATTAAGAGAACATGCTCCCTTTTAATTAAATAAAAAAATCTTTTAATTAAATAATAAAATCACTTTATCCTAAGCCACATTTAATTAAAAGAACAAATCTCCTTTAAATAAATAAAAAATCTTTAAATTAAATAATGGAAACCACTTTGCTAAAAATAATAAATAAATAATAAAATAAAAATAAAAAGAAAAAGACTTTTTGTCTACACATTGAATGCACACTTTCCAAGATGAGTGGAATCTCCTTTGGCCTCTTAATGTCTTCCACACATCTTTTTGCCTCTTAACCATGTCCATTGATTTTGCCTCTTGAGAATCTTGAGCACATGGATCAACCAAGATTTAATCTCCACCATTGCTCATTTCTTTTTGCCTCTTAATCTTGACCATCCATTCATTTCTAAATCCTTTATAAGGAGCCCTCTCCTTCTCATTTAGGCATGGAGATTTTAGAGATCCAAATTTTATGTTATTGTTATGCAGGTTTGGAGAGGGATTTTGGAGGAGAATTTGAGCACTTGGGCTTGAATATTGAAACTTCTCTTTTCTTGTCTCCTTCTCTCATTCCTCCATGGAAATCCATTTAGATTACTTTTTCATTTCCATGTTAGATTAGATTCATATTTCCTTTCATAGAATAATCTTGCATAAGCATTTCCTTTCATATATTAGTTTTCTTTCATGCATTGTTATCATATAGAATAGCTTTTATTTTCATTTCCATGCATACTTGATGATCATGGAGACTAGCATTCTTTCTTTTCCTATTTGAATCTCTCATTTTATGGTGTACTGACATGGGCACAAACTAGGTCTAAGCTGAGGGCATCTATTATAAACCCTTGCACTCCATGAATAAAGAGCTACGAGTTACCATTTGAGACCTCATTCTTGAGCAATGTTGGATATAATGACTCATAGAAGTGTGTCAACATTTTAGCACACATTTTTGGCACCCACCATGGGGTAATCCACCTTTACATGCTGGTTTTGGTTATTTTTGGAGCTAATCCCCTTGTGCAGATTAACTTGGAGACTAAAACTCTATATTTTCAAAGATTTGATCATATCTCCCAAATGGATTAGATTTTTTGTCTGAAATGTTTTTTACAAATTGATGACATATCAGAGAAGCTTCAGTAAAAAATTTAGAATTTTTTGAGGTATTTTGAAGTTTTTACAAGTTTTTCTTTATTTTTCATAAAAAAATTAATTTTCGGCACAAATCAGCATATTTTTCAAAAAAAATTAAATTTTTAAAAATCTCTTTAAATTATACAGGGGGCCATTTCTTTGTGTTTTAAATTTGGATGCAATATCATAGCTCAAATAGTCAATTTACAAAAACTAGTCTATTTTGGTAAAATGGGTTTCTAGGGCCCAAATGAAGAGATTTTTCTAAATTTTTTACATTTTTAGAAATCTCTCTATTTTATAGTAGGGGTCTTTGTTTTTTATTTCTATTTTTGTGGCTAAAATTATATCACAAAAATTAGATCTTGTTGACTAGATCAAATGCAAAAAAATTAAAATTTTGTGATGAGTATGCACTTATTTTTCACATGGTTCAATGCATGATATGAGTTTTCATTTGGATTATTTGTTGGTAATTATTGCTCCTAACAATTTATTTTCAGATATAACCCTAGAGTTTTCATAATTTGAATATATGTTGCATAACTTGTTTGCTTGTTTGCTTGTTGGAGAGTTTGTGGCTTGCTTGCACATAAAAGCTCAATAAAAATAAAAATAAGGTAAAATCTACTAAGTGCATTGCTTTGGACTTGAGGTATTTTGTTGCATCTCTATAAAATTTTGATTTTTGGAATAAAATAAATCTCTCATGTGTCTAACTTGAGTCTTTCTTGCTTTCATAGATCACACTTCAATTTTTCTATGAAGGAGACAATGAATCTAGATTTTCTTTCTTGCATATATGTCTCACATAGTAATTAAGCCCTATGAACACTATTTGTGACATTCTTGAGAGAGTGGGCTTCATTCACTTGTCTTACATGTGAATCTCTTCTTGATGATAGAACCCCTTGTAGGTAGGGAAGGAAGTTGTTATTATCTCACAGTCTTACCTAGTTTAGTCCTCAACTTTGATCGGTACGTTCTCTCTTGGACTTGCTTAGAGAGATCGGTAGACATTGTTGTTGATGTATGAACCTTGGTGAGGTGATTTCAATTTTAGCGTGTCAATGAATTTTCTTCCTATGTTTGGGTGAGCTGAAGAGCCTAGAGGATTATGCTATGTTCCCCTTTGGGCACATCAGAAACTCAAATCCTTGAATCTGAGCTAAGTCCCCATGTGGTCCTTTTTATGAGTCTTCCTTATTAGAGAGGTTTAACCATAGTGGACATTCCCTTTATTGGGTCAACCACATGGATGGAACCTCAAGCGATAATAACCATTTTCACCATGGTAGCAACAACTGCTATGTAAAGGTCCTTGTGGAGGAAATCTCTACAAGTGTTGTTTCTGGTTGGGCTATCAGATCTCCTTAGCATCTTTGATTGATTAAATTCTCAGAATGTGTCAAAACCCTGGTGTACTTCGATTAGAGTTTGCCCTCTTGAAATTGCAAAAGTTGTAGAGTTGACCATTACTATGAACCATAATACAACCAAATTTTTTTTTGGTAGGACTATGTACATTACTAAAAAACATTTTGGGAACATACACAAGTAGAATCTTTAGGGACTAGAATACTGTCACTATTCTTGTTCATGTGCAAGGTTGCTTTGTTCCTTGCTCATTGTTTGAAGACAATTATTTTCTTGAACTCCCTGATTGCTATCTTATGTACCTAATTAATGATAAAAATCTATTGATGCATCTAGTTGGTCATTTAAGATGAACAAAAACTGAGTTCTTGAGTAAAAAAAACTAGCTTTTTACAACTTTCTCGATTTGTTATCCTATCATTTCCAGTCTTCCTTGGTCGATCTGGATTATATTAGGTCACTTACCCCATCGTTAGAAGCCTGTTTGCACCTTGGGTTCCTATATTTTGACCTCTTGAACTAGTAATCTTTGATTTCATGAGTGACCTTTCTTGGAATCGGTGAGCTAGAAACCATCCTTGTTGAGAAGATAAACCTTTGGATTCTTTGATAACACAATTGGAGAGTTTTTGTCCAGTCACTTCCATACAAATTCAAATTCAATCAATATAACTTGGGTAAATCATCCTCCTAATTGATATGTGTTAGGGTATTCACCTATTCATTTGGAACCTCTATGGCAGTGTTGGTTTATGCCTCTTGCAAAAATTTTATCTTATCATCTCTCTTTTTGGACAAGTGAGTGCTTTTACTATCCTAGTTTGGTACCAATGTTTCTTAGGGTCATCCTATCACCTAGTGCCCTTTCTTTCATGTCGGTTACAAAAAGATATCAAGTAAATCAAGGAAAGAAACCTCAAGTAGTCTTTAACTAATTACCCTTAGTTCAAACTCACCAAAAATGTAAGGGAAATGAACCCATATTTGATCAATCACCTAGGAACAACTTAGAAGTTTGGTTTGATCCCAAGAGTAATATTAGTGAGTTGAGTACACCCTTAGCATCTTCTCACTCAGACATGGATATGAGTTACACAATGACTCGATGAGAGAGGTAATAAATGGATAAAATCCTGGATAACATATTTGAAAGGCATAGAGATACCATTCTATTTGGTAGTTCCTCTCATGAAAATTGACTAGTCTCACCCCTTATATCAACTAGATATTTGGATGTACACCAAAGGGCTGAAAGAGATAAGAAGAAATCCTATCAAGAAGAGAAATCACAACATGAAAGCCAAGATGATGAACCCTATGACACTCATGTGAATGCAGCATACACCAATGACTTGTTTAGGCATTCAAGACCAAGTTCACCACTCAAAGTACCTTCAAGATACATGAGTGAAAGACTTAAGAGAATTGAGCATGAAAAGAAAGCCTTCCTAGATGAACAAGTTGAAAAGGAAGAGAAATTTAGACTCCTAGAGTTGGAGAGACAAGCCTTATTGGAGACAGAAAGGAGAGCCTCACAAGAAGAGAAAGATAGACTTTTGGATCAACAAATTAATGACCAATTCAACAACATGTGTGTTGGTGGTGGAAAAAAATCTCCTCCATCCACTCCTTCTAAGACTCCACAAAGTGGAAGATGTTTAAGAACACCTTCACAATCTCCTAGTCCTAGAGGAATAAGGGCTTCACAACATGATCATTATAGGAGATGAACACCTCCTAAGAACTCAAGACAACCTTCACAACATGATCACCATGGTTCACAATATGGGGGTAGTATTTTGAGTTTTGACCTCAACTCCCAAGAATTCATGAAGATACAACAAGGACCACTCTTCCAGTAGTATGTGGAGAGATACTTGGAGAAAAACAAAGGCATGTTCATAGAGATTTTAATCAACAAAGCTGCCAAAGTCCCCTATAACTTTGATGTGGACAAGAAGATCAAGAAGCAAGGTCCATCTCAAGAAGAAGAAATCAAACAACTTAAGAGTATGATGGAAAAGATGTTGGCACCCAAAAGTTCATTCTCACTTGACTCAATTTTTCCTAATCCTTTTGACAAGAGTGTGAGGATGAAAGAATTTCCTAGAAAGGTTGAGATCCCTCAATACGACAAGTATGATGGTAATGGAGATCCACATGATCATGTCCATCAATTCGATATTATGAGTTTTGAGTTCCATCAAGATGATTCATACCTCATGAGATTTTTCCCAGGGAGTCTTAAGGGTTAGGTGATGGAATGGTTCACCAACATAACTCCCCCCATCAAGACTTTCAAAGAGCTCATCCATATATTTTTCCAACACTTTGCATACAACCTTTCAAGATCTATCACCATGCTAGATTGATGCAACTTAAAGAAAAATCAAGGGGAATCCTTTGTCACTTTCTTGCAAAGGTCGAGATGACAATGCTCTCACTACTCTAGGACCATTCCTGAAAATGAGAAGATTGATATCCTTGTTAGCAACTTGGTTCACAAAATGTGGTATGAAGTTAGGAAGATGGTTTTTGATTCCTTTGACACCATGGTTGAAACTGAATGTAGGATTGAGGATGTTTTGAGAGAACACAAAATTTTCACCAAACATAGGATAAAGGAAGGAACTCACATTGGAATATGAACAAACAAGTGGTCAATGATGGAGTTGTGGAATCCTCCTAACCTAAAGATCAAGCTGTTCTCCACTTTTCTAGTGTTGTTCAAGCTATGAAACTCAATGCATCTCATCAAAAAGAGAGTAAGCCAAGATACCAAGATAAGCCTAAGAAAGAGAGACATCAATTTTCAAAAATTAGTGGTTCATATGAGGATGTCTTGAACAAACTCATTGCCAACAATCTTGTGCATCCTCAAGATCCTGCAAAGCATTATATATGTGATGTTAAGCCACATTGGTGGGATGAGAAAGCCTTTTGAAAATTTCACAATGGCATTGGACATGATATTGAAAACTGCTGGAAACTCAAATATATCATCCAAGATCTCATTGAGAGTGGAAAAATTAAGGTGGATGGATTGAACACCAATGCTGATCATAAGATATTCAAAGAACCTTTTCCCAAGTATGAGAAGGGGGAAACCTCTAAACCTAAGAATGGCAAGGCTGAGGTCAATTACACTTACACAGCTACGGAGAATGTTGTCAACATGCTTGAAGTTGTAGAAGAAAATATCAACATGATGAGGAATAAAGATCCCCATGGTTATGATCTAGACATGGACTCTCCTCCTATCTTTGATGAAGAACCCATCATGTTGCTAAGGGGTCCTAACTCCAGAGTGTCATCTCTAACTCTCAATGTTGTCACATGAAGTCAAGGTCCCATTGTCATTAGAGGACCCAGTTCAAGTCAACCAAGTAAACCAAAGAAAGTGGCATCCAAGATTGTCACCTCAAAACCAACAATCAATCCTAAGTTGGGCTATAATCTTGTTAATCAGTTGCAAAGAACCCTAGCTCAGATTTTGATCTTTGAGCTCTTAGAGTTGTCCCTGAGACACAAGAAAGTCCTTGAGGATTCTTTGCGTGTAGCAAACATCCCTAAAAACTTAGACGTTGACCAATTCTAGAACACGATTAACCATATTGTGAGCCCTCATTACCTTACCTTTTTGGAGGATGATGATAAAACTTTGAGCCACCCACACAATCTCACCCTTCATATTGAAGTCATGATCCACAAAACCCATGTTAGGTGCATGTTGACAGATGGGGGTGCTGGGCTTAATATTTGTTCCTTGAGTCTTTTAAAGACATTGGATTATTCTGAACAAGTAATAGATACCAGAAAGAAGATCACTATCAAATCCTATGATGAGGTGAAAAGAGGTTCCAAGGGGTTGGCCATCCTTTCTATTAGGATTGGCCCTGTTAAGAAGGATATTTTATTTCAAATTATTGATGTTGGTCCCCTTGCATACAATATCTTACTTGGTAGACCATGGATTCATGATATGGAAGCAGTTCCATCTACCTATCATCAGTGTGTTAAGTTCCCCTACAATGGAGTAGAGATTTGTATACCTGGGGATAACACTTTATCTGTCAACTCAGTTTGAGTGAGTGCTCATGTTACCCTCAATAGAGAAGTAGAAGACTTCAATGTGACCTTAGCTAAATGTAAAGACAAGTTCAAGTCATTAGACATTGGCATGGTGGGTATCAACTCAACTCCCTCATGACACTACCAATTTCACCTAGGTCTTATGACAAACCTTCACAAGAAATGAGACCTTCCTCTTCAGCTATGACTTTATTTGCCACATTTGTAGAGTCCTTAGTGCCTATTCAAGATGAAAAAGAAGAGGTGGTTGGTAAAGACTAGATTTATAGAGAAGAGAAATACATGCACAATGAGAACTTCTCTCCCTCTCCTAAGGCTTATGGAAGAGGGTTTGCTTTTGTCAAATAGATGGGCTATCCTAGACATGGCCCTCTTAGTCATAGATTGGATGCTAGAGCTAAACCTCTTGATCATGCTCTTTTTGGATGCAAGTCTAAGAAAATGGTTGGTCTAGGATTTGTGAGTAATAACAAGAACACTACTTCTATTCTTGATGAGTCAAATAGTGAAGATGAACCAAAATACATACCTAATTTGACAAATCAGCAAGATATGTGTGAGAATTGGGTCCCTTCCACTAATCTCCTTTGGGGAGATTCAGATAGTCCAGTCACTCATGAGATAGTTGCAACCTTAGAACAAGATGAATCAAATGTAGAAGATCCCATCAAAGAATGTCAATGTAAGAATATTGTTTGTTTGATGGAGAGAGAAGGTGCTACCCTTGATGACATTAGAGCTCCCACATAAAGGCATCCCAAACCTTTATGATGTAAACATCCTAGTTGAAGTTCAGACACAAGTTCATATGAGTATGAATGGGACTCCTTCTCAGAGCCTTCTATAGATGACATGGATGTTGATGTCATCCACACTTATAGTTCTCAACCTAAGGTAGTTGACAAGTTACATGTAGGATTGGAGGATTTGAACCCACATGTTTCATTAGTGGATGATTCTTCACTTGTTAGGATGAATCCTAATTTGGGTAGCTTAGAAGGATACTTGACAAACTCTGACTCTTCAGTCACCAGAGATGATATCATTCACATTCACAAACTTGAACCAATATTTGACTGGTCCCAATTCTATTAAGAACCTAAGCTCTTAATGTTCCAAAATGATTATGAGATAACCTGTTACTTGAATGCCATTGAACCCGTAGTCTCTTCCACTAGTGAACTAGCTACAATCATGAAAAAGCTAGACATCAAGTACCTTAGTCAAAAAATAAATAAAAAATAAAATAAAAAGGATAAGAGTTCTAATTGCGAAAACCATTGTGTGGTAGTGTCAAAACCAAAAAAAGTAAAAATAAATGACATATCCAAGGGTGAAAACCTCTCTGAGGCACCTCAAGATAAGGTACTTGTATCATCTTAAAATGGAAACACTTCCATGATAAGAACATTTATCCCTCTAAGTGAGTGGTCTGGGGTCATGTTAAGTGCCTTGATCAGGTCTTTTCATGTATCTAGCTTTCTCCCCCCGTTCTACTTCTCTCTCCTCCTATTTTCACTTTATTTCTACATTTCCTAGCATTCTAGATTGAGGTCCTGAGGTTTTTGACCTCAAGGTAAAAAATGACCTTCAGGGTCAATGAAGACCTCGACCCTAACCTAGGTCAGGGATGACCTTGACCCTGACCTAGGGTAGGGTCTACCTCATCCTTGACCCAGGGTTCAAATTTCAAGGTCCCATGATTTCTAGGTGTCAAGTTTCAGAAATATTTATTTTCCCGCTTCCAGGTTGGCCATTTCAGGTTTTGGAATGGAAAATCCTTAAATTTCATTTAATATGGGTCCATTTCTAGGGGTTAAGGTTAATTGGGATTCAATTCTCCAATGTCAGCCTTCTCTAGAGGTCTGTGCCCTAGATCACTATAAAAGGAAGCCTTCCTCTCTCATTTTCTCCATCAAGTTTTGTGAGAAGATCTCTCAATCAATTTTTCAAGTGATCTCATCTCATAATCTCTCAAGTGGAATCAATCAAGCAAGAAGGAGAAGGAAAGAAAGAAAGAATTCATTCATCCTCAAGCCTAGCATTCAAACATCCATCAAGGAGATCCATTATTAGCCATTGAAGAATTCAATCTCTTTGGAGCCCCCTTGAAGATTTCTCCATCCACATTCATCCAAGCCTCCTCATATGCAAAGATCCATTCAAGATTGGTGTTGAAGATCAAAAGCCATTGATTTGATACATTCTACATACTTCTACATACATTTGGAGCATCCCTACTTGTGGATTCAAGGATTTGAATCCTCTAGAAGAACTTTAACATAAGCAAGGTGATTAGCTCCATTTAATTTGTTTATTTACATGTTGTAATTTTAATTCAATTTCAAGGTTAATTCCTAGATTGGGGCTTGACCAAGGAAAACCCCCTCATTCAAACAACAAAAAACCCTCTTTTTCTTGCAGGTATAGGTGCAGGATTGTGAATCAGAGCTTGGATCTGGATACCCTTTTCGGAAAACTTCCAAGATCCATGAAAAAATAAAGGCAACCTTCAAAATCCCAAAGTAGTCTTTGACCTTTTATCAGGGTCAAAGACTACTTGCTGCCAGAAAGACAAAAGTTTTCTAGGTTTTCTTCATCTCAGCATTTCCAGTCCGAAACATGTTGCAGAATTACCTGAAACTATACACAGACATCAGAAATCAACATTTTCTATATTTTCCCTATTTTGAGGTTAGTATTTTCCTTTCAATTATTTTAGATTTCAAGCATATACTATTCATAGAAAAATATAAGGTTTTCTTCTTCATTCATATTCTCCATAGATTGATTCTTTTGTGTATTGACCTTTTGGTTGATCAATTTGGATCTCTCCTTTGGGAATTTGGATTTAGAAGTAGATCTCATATTTTCCCTATTCATTTTGACATGTATACCATTTTACCTTATTCATTTTGGTGAACCCGACTAGCTTACTCTCTTTTTTTTTGGTGTTAGATATCCCTTTATATTATCTTTTTGGTATTAGATTTCTCCTTTGTGTTAAATCTTGCATGATAATTAGATTTCAAAAATACAAAAAAATTGCAAAATTTCTTTCAAAATAAAAAAATATTCATACTTTATGTTTTCTTAGTTTAATTCATTTGCATTGCATTGGTTTATGAGCTTTACTACTACTAGTCCTACTTATAACATTCTGGTTAGAAGAAGTCATAGACTCATGGGTGCCTTTGATACTGAATCTTCCTCTCCTTTCCTTAGGATCCCAAATGATAATTTGATTCTTCATGATTCCAATCCTATTATTGATAAAAACTCTTCTCACTCATCTCATGATGAAGATGATACTTTAAGAGTTCCTCCTGAACAAGTCCAAGAACTTTCGACTGAACTTGATAAAATGGGTAATTGGCTTATTCAAGAAAACCATAATCAAGATTCTATTCAAGCTGTAGAGCCTCTTAAGAAAGTTATTCATGATAGTGATCAAGGTGTTAATCTTCTTCATGGTATTACTCACCTCGTGCATTCAAATGTTAAACCTCTAGCTCAAGAAGCTCAAGATTTAGGGTTGATTCCTCTTATCACAAGTGTAGAACCCTCTTCTAATCCTTTACCTAGTGTTCCTACCTATACTCCTTCTTTGGTGACTATGATGGGTCCCTTTGTTCCTATGAGTGTTCCTCATGTGTCCCTTCCTACATTACAACCTTCCTATCATAATGTTCCTTTTTCTTATTCCAATCTACTTCCAACTGTAGTTCCTTGTGTTTCTCTAGTTGTATCTTCAATTCCTACAGCTTCTTACACTATACCTAATGTTTCTAATGTTGTTATTCCTCCTATTTCCTCTAATGATTCAACAATCATCAGTTTGGCTCAAACTATGTCATCCTTACAACAACAACTTTCTTCCTTAACTCAAAACAAGTTTAGTGTCCCTACATGTGACATGGGAAGTCCTTTATCCTAAGACATTATTCATACTCTTATTCCTCAGCAAGTTGATATGCCTCATCTTGAGAATTACAATAGAAAAGGAGATCATGTTCATCATGTTAAAACTTTTCAAATCCTTTGTAGTGATTATGCTCATGACCATAGGATTTTAGCCAAACTGTTTGCTAGAACTTTTCGTGACAAGGCCTTACAATGGTATTGTTCCTTACCTCCTTATTCTATTGATTCCTTTCCACAACTTGCCAATTATTTTATTCAATAATTTCAAAATAACATTGTCCCGCAAGTGTCTTTGATTGATTTGATGCATTGTAAAAAAAGTGCTAAGGAAAATTTGATAGAATTTATTGGTAGATTTAAGCATTTTCATGCTCAAATTTCCTATCCTATTCTTGATATTGATATTCAACGTATGTTTATTTCAAATTTGTAAAAGGATATTAGAGATAATATTCTGCTTACTAAATTTACCTCTTTTCAAAAACTTTGTGCAGTGCTTCATCATTATCAATTACAAGTGACTCAATTTGAGAGCAACACTCCAATGGCTCCTGTTCTAGTTGATAAAAGTGATGTGGCTCCTAATCCAAACAAATTTCAAAAATTCAACAACTATGTCAAGATAAATGAACAAGTGAATGTAGTTTCTGATCAAGTTGTTGTTGCTTCTCACAATGCCACTTTTGCATCCACTACTTTTTGATTAAATCGTATGTTTAATCCTCTTTCTGAATCTTTAGATTCTATTATGAATAGGTTGTTAACTACTAATATGATTACTTTACCTCCTATTCAACCTCTTTTACCTACTACAGTTACATCTAAATCTTTTGATCCTAAAGCTTTTTGTGAATATCATCATCAGAATGGTCATGATATTGAGAAGTGTTATTCTTTAAAACATAAGGTTCAAGACTTAATTGATTCTAATGCCTTATTTGTTGATAATCTTGATGGTAGTGGGAACAAATCTATCTCTCCTCCTAATCAAAACCTTCAAATCTATATGAATCCTTTACCTGCGCATGATACTAATACCATTGCTCAGCCATCTTCTATGGAAATTGTGTATGATTCAAAGATGGATGATCTTAATCATGTTGTTAATCAAGTGGAGCATATTGGTCAAACTGTAGCTCCACCTCAATCTGAACCTTGGCTTCAACCTCAAGTTCAATCTCAACCTCAACCAAAACCTAAGCCTAAATTGAAAACTCAACCTTGACAACAACTTAAGAATAAAAGACCTCGAGAACTTTTGATTACCTTTGATGATTCTGAGACTATTAAAGCTCCTAATGGTCCCCTTTACATTTATGCTAGGATTTCTCAGAAACCTACTCGTGGTTATCTTGTTGATCCTACATCCTTAGTTAATGTTATTACTGAAGAAAATATTTTTATGAAAAACTTGCAATGCGATTCTTATGATACATCAGATGTGTGGATTCAAACTTGTAATGGTTTTCTTTATCCATCATTTGGTTCTATTAACTTTTTGGTTGAACTTTGTGGAAAAATTGTGAGCACTACCTTTGTTGTTGTTCCTACATCTAATTAATTTCAAGTTAAGCTTTGTTTTCCATGGTTAAATACCATGCATGTTGTTACTTCACCTATCCATAAATGTCTTAAATTTTTTCATGATGAAGAAGTGAAGATGGTTAATCATAGTTTATATCAACCTTGTAGGCCTAGAGATTGTGTTGCTCTTGATTTCTTTTGGCCTTGATTACCAAATTCATGTCCTCAAACTGATCTTTTCTATTCATATCAAGCCTATAAACATCGTAAGATTCTTGAATTAAGTGTACCTCTTATGGATCTTAATTGTGGTCTTTTGCCTACACCTTCTATACCTCCTTTAACTATGCCTTCTAGTTCTATTAATCAAGTTCCTAGTATTACTGATAATTTGATTGATCTTCCTAAAGAACCTGTGAAGGATCCTGTGGTTGTTCTTCCTAGTTCTCAACCTATTTCAAGTAAAGAAAAGCATAACCAATTTACTAATAAATGTCGTAAGAAGTGTCATGCTCATTCTAAAGCTCATAATTCTTCTCTTAAAATATCTCTACCTTCTTCGGATAAACCTATGCATGATGTGTTAGGAGAATTTGTTACTAATAATGATGTTAAGATGCATGATTATGATGATTCTATTTGTATCTTAGATCCTATTTTGATTAATTTGGATGAAGAAGATACTCTTGATGATACTGATGATGTTAATGATGAATATGAGACTATTGAAATTGACATTGATTTACCTAATATGCTTTCATCACAATTGACTATTACATCTAGTGTCAAACATTGTGATTCTCAAGAGGATCCTTGTTTGGAAGTGGCTATCATTCCTACTATGTTGGATATAGTCCCTCTTGCGAGTTACCCACCTTCCCTAAATGATATACAAAAAGATGGGGAGACTAGGTGGCATGCTTGATTGACTTGTCCTTTATGGTAGCTTTTGTTGTGTGTTTTCCTGTTGTACTATGTTTCTCCCATGATGTGTTTTCTAAATGTTGTTAGATTATTTCATACGACCCTTGTTGCTCTGTTGGTGTAAGGTGATAAATGAATCAAACCTATTGTACCAATTCCTCTATATGTATCTCTATTCTCTCTATATGTTGTTCCATGTTATGTACTACTTGTGTTATTGTTCATAAATGTTTCCTTGTGTAATCTGCTTGGATCCGAGATGTGGTAGAACTAATTCTTTTTGGTCTCTGTGCCATGGTCCAAAAAGATTCTTCTCTGTATATCTTATGTGATCTTTCCTCCTTTGTGATTGTAGTTCTACTTCCTTTGGGGAATGATGTCAATTCATTTGCAATAATATCATATATATATTATCTTATGATCATACTGACCCCACATCAAGTAGATCCCTTCTGTGTTCTCTGTATGTTTTTGTGGTATTTCCCTTGATTTGTCTTTGTCTAGGGGCATCTCATAGTGGAAACATAATCAGTGGAGTTGTTTATGTTTTCGTTAAAGCCATTGCTCTTGTTAAAGTGTTAGAAATGAATTTAACATGGGGGCATATGCTCTTCTCACCTATTACACACATGCACTTTTCAATACACATATATTATTTTTCAAGATACCTTTTCTCCCTTTTCGAATTAGTGACTAATCCTTAAAGCATGGATTTATACTTTAGGATCTCTTGATCCTACCAGTTTCAAATTTTTGATCCCTTAAGGTCAGAGGTGTCCTTTAGACTGGATCTCTTTTTCTTTTGATTTTATTCTTATGGAATATAATATTCCTAAGGGTGAATCATTGATGGTTGACTAGTGAGTAGCCACATTCACTAGGTTGTTCAATTCCATCTTTCCACTTGCATTGTTTCCTTGTGTGGTTCACAATAGGACATAAGTTCTCATTGGGTGAGATAATTGTAAGGAAACTCAAGTGCAGAAACAACTTCCTACACTAATCTCTAAAGGAAAGTATTGTGCAAATTCATTTAAATCCTTGCAATTTCAGATCCGTTAACTACTTTAACACCATATACCATGTATACAAAAAATAGAGAATGACACAAAGATTTACCCTAGGGAAAACCTTTCGATAAAAACCCCAACACTCCAAACCTACCCAAAATAGTACTTAGTTGTCACATGTCTTGCATGTCTTCACCCGTCATTGAATCTTCTAGACATAGCTCTTACATGTCATAGGAATCCATCATAATCATTTCAGCCATGATCTCCTTTACAATTCAAGATGTTGACACATCAAGTGGAGTGACACATCAACATGCCAACTAGACATGTACACTCACACTTAATTAAATTATTTGCAAGAAATACATTTTACAAAAAAAATAATAAGAATAGGAATTATCCAAGGTTGAGACACCTTATTCCCAACAATAATCACACCATCTCTCTCTCTCTCTCTCTCTCTAGATGTCTCTCTTATTATGATCCTGGAGTCAACAAAGAATTGAGTCCCTGGGGGCTTGAGGTTTCTCTTTGTCCCTTTGATTACGATAAGATTATCTTTTTATTTTGATCTCCTTTACCAAGAGTTTGCATTAAGTCCATACTCTTACTAAAGTGGGGGCTTAATGTATCATCTTAAAATGGAAGCACTTCCATGTTAAGAGAATTTATCCCTTTGAGTGAGTGGTCTGGGGTCCTGTTAAGCACCTTGATTGGGTTTTTGCATGTATTTGGCTTTCTCCCCCTACTCTGCTTCTCTCTCCTCCTATTTTCACTTTATTTCTACATTTCCTAGCATTCTGGATTGAGGTCATGAGGTTTTTGACCTCAAGGTCAAAGATGACCTTTATAGTCAATGAAAACCTTGACCTTGAACTAGGTCAGGGATGACCTTGACCTAGACCTAGGGTGGGGTCTACCTTGTCCTAGATGTAGGGTTCAAATTTCAAGATCCCATGATTTCTGGGTGTTGGGTTTTAGAAATATTTCTTTTCCCGCTTCCAGGTTGGGCATTTTAGGTTTCAGAATGGTAAATCCTTAAATTAAATTTAATATGGGTCCATTTCTAGGAGTTAAAGTTAATTGAGATTTAATTCTCCAATATCAGCCTTCTCTAGAGGTTTGTGCCCTAGATCACTATAAAAGGAAGCCTTCCTCTCTCATTTTCTCCATCAAGTTTTGTGAGAAGATCTCTCAATCAAGTTTTCAAGTGATATCATCTCATAATCTCTAAAGTGAAATGAAGAAAGCAAGAAGCAGAAGGAAAGAAAGCAAGCATTCGTTCATCCTCAAGCCTAGCATTCAAGCATTCAAACATCCATCAAGGAGATCCATTCTTCACCATTGAAGCATTCAATCTCTTTGGAGCCCCCTTGAAGATTTCTCCATCCACATTCATCCAATCCTCCTCATATGAAAAGATCCATTCAAGATTGGTGTTGAAGATCAAATGCCATTGATTTGAGACATCCTACATACTTCTACATACATTTTGAGCATCCCTACTTGTGGATTCAAGGATTTGAATCCTCCACAAGGACTTTAACATAAGCAAGGTGAATAGTTCCATTTACTTTGTTTATTTACATGTTGTAATTTCAATTCAATTTCAAGGTTAATTCATAAATTGAGGTTTGACCAAGGCAAACCCCCCAAATTCAAACAACAAAAAACCTCTTTTTCTTGTAGGTACAGGTGCAGGATTGTGAATCAGAGCTTGGATCTGGATACCCTTTTCAGAAAACTTCTGAGATCCATGAACAAATTCAAAGTCAACCTTCAAAATCCTAAAGTAGTCTTTAACCTTTTATTGGGGTCAAAAACTACCTACTGTAGGAAAGACAAAATTTTTATGGGTTTTCTTCATCTCAACATCTATAGTCTGAAACAAGTTGCAGAATTGCCCAAAACTATACATAGACATCATAAATCAGCATTTTCTATATTTTCCTTATTTTGAGGTTAGTAGTTTCCTTTCAATTATTTTAGATTTCAAGCATACACTATCATAGAAAAATATAAGGTTTTCTCTATAGATTGATTCTTTTGTGTATTGACCTTTTGGTTGATCAATTTGGATCTCTCCTTTGGGAATTTGGATTTAGAAGTAGATCTTATATTTTTCCTATTCATTTTGACATGTATACCATTTTACCTTATTCAGTACTTGATATCCCTAGATACTTTCAAGATAGATCTTCAGTGCTTATCGAACCAACACAAACAGTCAATTTAGGTAGAGATGAAGCTCCATAGATAGTACACTTGGCTCAGTCCTTGTCACCACAAGAAAAAGAAGCTCACACTAAGTTCTTACAGAAAAACAAGATCAATTTTGCATGGACTTATTTAGATATGCTAGGGTTGAACACTAATCTTATCATGTATCACTTGTCCATAGCTTTGGGTGTCAAACTAGTTAAACATAAATTGAGAAAGATGCATCCTCACATAGCTCTCCTAGTCAAAGAAGAATTAGAGAAACTCCTTGGTGTAGGATTCATAAGAGCTATTGACTATGCTGAATGGATATCAAATATTGGACTAGTTTCCAAACATGATAAATCCATTCAAATTTGCATAGAATTTAGAGATGGCAATAGAGCATGCCCAAAGGATGACTTTCCACTTCCCAATATAGACATGATAGTGGATATGACTGTGGGTTATGAGATTTATTCCTTGATGGATGGTTTTTCTAGATACAATCAAACTAAGATAGATCCTAAAGATCAAGAAAAGACTGCATTCACTTGTGCATGGGGTACCTATTGTTGGAACGTTATGCCTTTTAGACTAAAAAACATAGGAGCCAACTATCAATGAGCTATGACAATAATTTTTCATGACATGATGCATAAAAACATGGAAGATTATGTGGATGACACCTTGGCCAAGTCTAAGAAAAGAGACACACACTTAGATGATTTAGAAGTCATTCTAGATCACATGGAGCAATTTCAACTAAGGTCAAATCCTAAAAAGTGTGCATTTGGTGTCACCTCTAGAAAACTACTAGGATTCATCATTTCAGCAAAAGGAATAGAGTTAGATCCTGAAAAATTCCAAGCAATCATGGATATGCCACCTCCTAAAAATATTAGTCAAATGAGGATTCTTCAAGGATGTCTTCAATCCATAAGGAGCTTCATTTCATAGTTGGCAAATAGAGCTCAACCTTTTAACAAGAACTTACACAAAGGAGTCAAATGTGTTTGGAATGAGGATTGTCAAAAGACAATGGATCAAATCAAGAAATAATTAGAAAATCCTCCCATTTTAATGCCTCCCATCCCAAGGAAACCACTTATTCTATACATTTCAGTGACAGAATATTCCTTGGGGGCATTACTAGCTCAACTTGATGAACATGGGAAAGAAAGAGCAATATACTATATTAGTCACACTCTTGTTTCATATGAGGTTAACTACACTAGCATTGAGAAATCTTGCCTTGCAATTGTGTTTTCTTCCCAAAATTTGTGACATTACATGCTTGTGCACACTATCCACCTCATAGAAAAAATAGATCCACTCAAGTATTTACTAGGTAAGGCTTCCCTCACAGGTAGACTTGCTAAATGGATGATGATCCTTTCAAAATTTGACATAGAGTACATTGAGCATAAAGTAATCAAAGGACAAGCAATAGCATATCAATTGGCTGATTTCTTGATACAAGATAATGCACCTATTCAAGTTGACTTCCCAAATGAAAACCTTGTGTATATGACTAAAAGAACATGGAAGACGTTCTTTGATGGATCCTTTATGCAAAATGGTTCGGGAGCTGGTGTGTTGTTTGTTTCTCCTCACGGGTACATGATTCCTAAGTCTTCCAAGTTATTGTTCCCATGTACAAACAACATTTTTGAGTATGAAGCTTTAACAAATGGACTTAAGATGGCCATAGAATGGAAAATCACAAAGTTACACATCTATGGGGATTCACAGCTAATAATCAACAAAGTCAATGATGAATATCAAACAAAAGATGAGAAACTAGTACCTTATAAGAAAATGGTTGATTCCTTGAAATGATACTTCACATTTGTCACATTTTGGCAAATTCCTAGAGCATAAAATAAATCAGTTGATACTATGGCTACACTTCCTTCACTTCTTCAGTTAGGGGAACATGAACCCAGATTTGAATTCCTTGTGGAAGAGCTACATCACCCTATCTATGAATCCCAAGAAAGTCATGTCATTTGTACCCTTCTTTGTCATGAGTCACCCCATTATGGTGCCATTTACTCATACCTTCATGATGGCATTATCCCAGAAAACTTTAATCGATTTGAATGCAGAAACCTTACCTAGAATGCCTCTCACCATTCCCTTATCTCTGGTGATTTGTATAGGAGGGGTCTTGATGGAACACTTCTTAGATGCTTAGAAAAGGAAGAATCTAATCAAGCGTTAGTTGACATCCACAAGGGCATCTGTGGGGGACATTCCAATGGTCTTTCCATGCCCTGAAGGTTGTGTAGGGTGGGGTACCATTGGCCTACAATGTAGATTGATGTAGTAGCTTTTGCAAAGTCATGTGAAAAGTGTCAAAAACATGGTAACCTAATACATGCTCTAGGCAGGGAGCTCATTCCTTTTATATCTCATTGGCCATTTCAGCACTGGGCCTTTGATCTTGTTGGGAAGATTCATCCTAACTCATCAGGTGGCACAAGTTTATCATCACTACTACTAATTACTTCACTTAATGGGTAGAAGCTATCCCACTTTATGTTGCCTCGGGAAAGATAGTCTCTCTATCCATTCTGAACCATATCATCTATCAATATGGAGTTCCTTTCAAGATTATCACTAACAACAAAGGCTAGTTCAAAAATAAGGACCTTAAATAACTCTACAAGAAATTCAAGATTAAGCAACATTGGTCCTCCATTTACTTCCTACAAGGAAATGGTCAAGCAGAGGCATCAAACAAAACCATTCTTAAAATCCTACATAGAACAGTTTATAAGAATGGTAGAGATTGGCATTTATAGGTAAATATGGCTTTGTGGGCTTATAGAATGAGTACTCATACTCCTACTAGGGCTACTCCTTTTTCCCTTACATATGGTGTTGAAGTACTATTACCTTTAGACGTTGAGATTCCTTCACTTAGAGTTTCCCTCAAAGGTCTAGTTACAGATGAAGACTACTGCACCATGAGACTTCAAGACTTAGAACTTCTAGATGAGAAACATCAAGCATCATTTCACCATATGAGGGTTTATCAAAAGTGCATGTCCAAAGCCTTCAACAAAAAGGTTTGCCCTAGAGAATTCCAAGTGGGAGATCTTGTCCTACGTGAAAATCCTAAGAATCAACAACATAGAGATCAAAAGAGAAAATTTGAACCTAATTGGCTTGGACCTTACATCATTACAACAACTTTTGGGTCAAGTGCTTATTTATTATCTACTATAGAGGGAGAGTAGCTCCCTGATCCTATCAATGTCTTGCACTCAAAGAAGTTCTATCCATGATGCCCATTCTATCTAGGGGCATCCTTTGTACATACTTATTGATCCTGAAAAAATCCAAAAAAATGATATATTGTCAATAATTCTAAAAATAAAAAAATGTCCTAAAAAAATGATCATCTTAGTGAAAACCTAGCAATAGGCGCTTTGATGTATCTCAAAAAAAATTATATATTCCAAAAATACCAAAAAAATAAAAAAATTCAACACTTCAAAAAAAAAAGAAAAAGTGCCTTGGTGAAAACTTGGAAACAAGTGTCTTGGTAGAAAAAATACAAAAAAATTATAAAAAGTCTTGAAAAAAAAAATTGCAAAAAAATCCAAGTGGTGAAAACCTGGAAATGGGCACTACTTGAGGCCTTTGCACCCTTGTTTTTCAGCATGCATCCTCAACACTTAGCCTTTGTCCATCATGCCTTATCCTTGTTGCCTTGGTTTGGAATTGGTCTTTGTCTTTGTCTAGGGGGCATAACTGTGTTGGCTTTGGTATCTTGGATGTGTTAGTCTTTAAGACACCTCAACACCACCCCAACTATGTTTTTCAACACAACCCCTGACATTGAGTGTTTTTCAAAACTTCTTGGTTTGGTCTTACCCAATTTTGTCATGTGATCTTATCTACTGGCAAGCATTTGATCCTTACCTCAGAACTCAGTATCTGTTAACACAGCTTAAATTTTAAACATAACACTTAATGCTTGAGCTATGTCATGATCTTTTCTTTGTGTGCTGACTTTTATTAATTTTCATTGAGTGTCCTTGTCTAATAAGTATCTCTGAGATGCATAGCTAGAGGACTTGGGACATGGGGCAAGTTTTTATTTTATTTCTGCTTGTGGGTGTGGTCTTAAAGCTCTAGAGTGTCTCTTGTTATTCCCTTGAAACACTTAGGAGATTTGAGGCATCATCCTTGAATTTTTTTGCACAACTATTCTTATGGTCATCCTGACATCTATGACTTGATGCAAGCATGGTTTTGTTACATTAGATTGGGTAAGCTAACAAGAAATTCATCTTGACCTTTATGTCTTTGATTCTTATGTTAGAATCTTTCCACATTCCAATTCGATATAAATCACATTCATATCTTCATAGTTGTGCTTGTGACTAGTGATGATTATGTGATTTTTTGATGTCCATTAATAATGGCCCAATGATGAAAATAAGTTCCTTAACATTCTCTAATAAATGATGAACACAAAAATCATATGTTACAGTTGCTCTATCGCAAGTACACCTTTGCATTTTCATGTAGCTTGCATTGTTAGACTTCGTTTTAATTTGCATTTTTAGGTTGCATTATGAGTTTGAGAGGGTTTTCCTTCATCTTTATTTTGGAATTTTAATCAACTGTGGTCATGTTTTTATCTTCATTTTTTTATCTTCTTTCGTGATCTCAATCAAATTTTTCTATCTTAAATAGTTGATTGATTTTGAGGCATTCTCTTTCTTGAGGAAAATTCTCTTTCTTCTCTCCATTTCTTTTCACCTCTTCCAAACTTTTATCTTCCATTCACTTTCACCCCACTTCTCTTCTAATTCAACCTTGGGGCATAATCTTTCATGCTTGATGATCTACCTTGGTTATGTGATCCTTATATTTTTCATCTTACATAAAGAACCTTATCTTTAGTTCGATTTGATAAAATTTATCAATTTACTATTTCTCCTCTATCTCATTTCAATTTTGATCACGAGGGGGTAGTAGCTATCAAACTTCAATCCTTGATTTAGATTTATCAATCCTATCAATTGCTTCACTTGGGGAAACCTTGCTTGAGACTTGACAATTACCTATTTATAGGGGTCCTAGCCTTGTCTTTTTCAATTAGCTTATCTTTGTCTTGATATGTTCCCATTCGTTGATCACACGTCTAGGTTGTTTTGTGATCCCAAATTGATCTCACACTTCAATTCCATTCTTTGACAACATGTGTTCCCATAAAGATCACACATTAGTCAAAGAGGGGCAAATGTATGCACCCTAAAATGGTCACCTAGACTTTGGACCCCCATTTGTCAATTTATCAATTTCCTGAATCAATGCTTTGCAATATTTTTAATTTAAATCAATTTCCTTGATCAAATCGTAATTAATTCAAATATTTCAATATTTTTTAAGGTTTGATCATTTATCCTAAGTTTTATTTAATTAAGAGAACATGCTCCCTTTTAATTAAATAAAAAAATCTTTTAATTAAATAATAAAATCACTTTATCCTAAGCCACATTTAATTAAAAGAATAAATCTCTTTTAAATAAATAAAAAATCTTTTAACTAAATAATGGAAACCACTTTGCTAAAAATAATAAATAAATAATAAAAGGAAAATAAAAAGAAAAAGACTTTTTGTCTACACATTGAATGCACACTTTCCAAGATGAGTGGAATCTCCTTTTGCCTCTTAATCTCTTCCACACATCTTTGTGCCTCTTAACCATGTCCATTGATTTTGCCTCTTGAGAATCTTGAGCACATGGGTCAACCAAGATTTAATCTCCACCATTGCTCATTTCTTTTTGCCTCTTAATCTTGACTATCCATTCATTTCTAAATCCTTTATAAGGGGACCTCTCCTCATTTAGGCATGAAGATTTTAGAGATCTAGATTTTATGTTATTGTTATGCAGGTTTGGAGAGTGATTTTGGAGGAGAATTTGAGCACTTGAGCTTGAATATTGAAACTTCTCTTTTCTTGTCTTCTTCTCTCATGCCTCCACGACAATCCATTTAGATTACTTTTTCATTTACATGTTGGATTATATTCATATTTCCTTTCATAGAATAATCTTGCAGAAGCATTTCCTTTCATAGATTAGTTTGCTTTCATGCATTGTTATCATATAGAATAGCTTTCATTTTCATTTGCATGCATACTTGATGATCATGGAGACTAGCATTCTTTCTTTTCTTCTTTGAATATCTCATTTTACGGTGTACTTGCATGGACACAAACTAGGTCTAAGCTGAGGGCCTCCATTATAAACCCTTGCATTCCATGAATAGAGATCTATGAGTTGTCATTTGAGACCTCATTCTTAAGAAATCTTGGATATAATGACTCATAGAAGTGTGTCAACATTTTAGCACATAATATCTATAATAATAGTAAAATATTCATCATCCTTAATATCATCAGGATATCCATTTATGATATCTTCTATAAGTACTCATGTGTTTTTATTATCACCAATTTCTCGAGAGGATCCTTGTACTCTTCTCTATATCCTGCCAGATAAAAGTCAATAGCAATGGTAGTGTCTAGTACCTCGATATTTGATAACTCTATAGGTTCCTTGGTAGCTAGGCCTTCATCACCTGAGTGTATACCTTTATCTTTCTTTCTTTTCTTCTTGGGTACAACTACCAATTCCAACTTATCAGCCTCTTCTCGAGCAGTAGGAATTGTAGTTCATAAGAGTTGACTGTTATTGTCAACATCCTTGAGTTTCTCTGCTAGAATGTTTAGTGCTCTACTTTTCACTAAAAATCTCTTTTAATATTGTGTCGTTAAATCTTCAATCTCAGTAATTAATAGTGTAGGCATAGCCAATATCAGTGAGTGTTCCCTCATCTTTTTCTTAGTGTGCAAGGCATAAGTCCATCTTGTTGACACTTTATCATACAAACTTTTAGGTTTATATTTTGCAAATTCAACTGGTGCCTTTTTAAATTTGAGCATCATTTGTATGATATCTTCTTCTATCTTTTTATGATCCTCGATAGATATATGTACATACCGACTCTACTTGGGGTTGCTAAGACCGCTAATTTCCTTTATTGTTTCAACCAATTCATCAACTAGTGGATTCTTATTTACAAATACTTTGAATGTATCTTGGTCTTCCTCTTCATCTTCTTCATCAATGTCATCCTTAGCCCTTATCAACTTCCTCCTTTTCTTTGGTATCTCAGAGGTGGCTTGTGCACCTCTCTTTTTCTTTTGGTAAGTTTTAGTAAGAGTGGGCCTAGAAATTTTCACAACTCTTTTCTTTAGAGGTAGAGAAGTAGCTCTAGTAGACCTTGTCCTTACTCTTGTTTGTACTTCTCCTTGCTTCCTCTTACTTGTAGCTTTGATTGGTGAAGACCGAATGTCATTATCTAACTCGATTGCCTCTTCATCATGTTCAGTGTTACCTATTAGTAATTGTTCCTTGACTACCTCTTCGACCAAAATATCCTAAGATGCCTAGTCCTCTTCTGCATCATCATCAAATTATTTTAGTAATTTGTCCATCATTTTCTTGGAATTATTTTTCACCTTGACTCTGACTAGATCCATTTTAATTCTTTGTTTGGCCTCTTCATAGGTTCCAAACCTAGTTGCCTGAGGATCTTTGGGCTCAACCCATAAAGCCTTTATTGACCTAGAGGCTTGGTTAATGTCAATTTCATAACCCATTGGTGCCAGCCATGTTGTTTTCAGTTCAACAACCTTTATTAAAGTATTGTCAGTTTCTACTAGGAAAAAAATACCATCTTTGTACTACTCAATCAATTATCCTGGTATTCTTCTTCTCTAGTTCATTTGGTCCTTAAATTTCTCAAAATAAACATCCATGATGCTGACAAAATCTTGTCCCAAACTTTGAATAAAATCATTTATTTATAAAGTGACCATTCGGTCAGTGCTCCAATCAACATTACCGATTGAGGGGAAAAATTTTTGAACATAGAAAAATATGCATAACAACAGTGATCCAAAATTACATATGTTAGACTTCGTTGACCTGATGGTTTTCATGTTTTCTTCTAACTTCTTCAACAATAACTCAGTGAGGTCCAGTTGAAATCCTTTCTTCACAATTTTATAAGTGATGTCCACATCTCAACATGGCTCGTTGTTAGGTATACTAGATTGAAATATTTTGTAACCAATGGCATATGCACCAAACCTAGTCTCAGGATCAACAATGGTGTTGATTCTCATACTTGTACCGTCCCATTCAGCTCATGTTTCTTTTTCAATCTCGGTCCTTGGTGCACTTCTCTATGCTTTGACCTTGTCAGTTATGGGATAACCAATGACTACATGAATGATATCCCTTGAAAGCTTAACTTGTTCATCCAACCATAAATTTCCCTTATGCACATGACTCAGTACAACCCTTATCCATTTATTCTTAAAAGCCCTTAGGAAGTACAGGGCATTGACCAAACCTTTAACCTCTAAATGCCTGTACTCATCTTTTAGTTTCCGGTTGACACTTAGCTCCTAAAAGGTGGATTAGAGCTCAAAATCACCTATATCTCCAATATTTTAGTGAATATACATGTGAATATCTTCAACTAGAAAAACCCTAGGTGGTATGCTCGAAAATGCTCCTCTTTTGTTAGTCTATGATACAACTTCCAGATGAAGTTTACACTTTGGCTCATTACATGTTACATACTTGATTAAGTTGACACTCTTATCAATTCCAATCTTAGATTTCTTATCTTTTCATGAGGAAGTCATTGTTCTTAAAATTAGGACTTCGAGAGAAATCAACTATATAGCTTAGTGAGGATGAAACTTACATGTGACTATGACTAATATGCTAAAAAATCCTCAACTTTGTGTTCAAACCTCTCTTGAATCTTTTGGCTCAGTTCTTCACTTGAAATCACTCTATTCTCTATTTTTGCAATGTGAAAAATAACTAAGTCCACCGTATATTTATAGAAAAATTCAAATTCCCACTCAGACTTTTTGCATTAAATTCTTGACCAACCACAACTCAGTAAGAATAGTTGCACTCGGTGTATACTTTAAAATATCATAATCTCGATTAACACTAAGATATCATTTGGTTAATACCACAACTCGGTTAACCTTTTTGATAGTTACCGACTAGAAAATACATACTCGGTCTTTCTTGTACCAACTATATACATTTAAAGCTCAAAACATAAAAAACCATAGTTCATCTTGTTTCATGTAGATTTGGTATTCAATCACTAGATATAAGGAACTCTTCATTAGATATAACCAATTGGAAATTTAGTTCCATACATACCTTTATGACTTAGGTGGAAGTGGTGATGTCACCCAATCCAATGGACGAGGTGTCACTGACTATATTTCTTGATCCAACATTATCACTTGATGCTTTTCTCTACATTGTGTTTCTTATCCTCATGATTTCCTCAATTGTATTACCATTTTCATATGTTTGTATCTCTAGTGCTTGGTCTCTGTAATCCTTACTTAAGTGACTGACTTTATGAAAATACAAACATGCCATACCAGTGCTTGTCTAGTTGTGAGATCTACCTCTCCAGTTCTTTCTCATGAAATTTGCTACAATATGTCCATACCTTCCACATGTTGTACAATTAACCCATGTATTGCAATCCCAAGTGTATGCATTACCTTGCCTTCTCAATTGAATGGTTTTGTTCTGTTCTTTCAGTGTCTAGACTTACTTCATCTTTGTCCTACATTCTTGTGAAATGTGTCCATGCATGTTGCAAGTATGACAATGTTTCTCCATGTAGAGTTTCTTAGGAGTCCCATTCATCTTAGATTTGCACTCATGTGCCTGATGTCCAAACCTATTACAGTTATAACAATAACCATTAAACTTAGAAGTGAATTTAGGAATACATTTTTCTTTTCTCCTACAAACATTTGATGTGTGGCCTAGTTTTCCACAATGATAACATAATATCTTCTTTGGCCTTTGGTTAGAGTAGGCATTGTTCTTTTTAGCTTGTCTTGATGACTCTCCCTACTCGGTGTAGCCTAAACTAGTAATGCTACCAAGTCCTTTTTGACTAATCATAAATTCATCTATGTTCTTGGTAATGTCCTTAGTTTTCTTGATCATCTCATTATGTTGTTGTTGCATTTTGAATTCATTTTTCAAACTTTCATTTTCTTCTCTTAGTTCACCGATGTCTTCCAGTTTCCTTGCAAGCTTACTATTTACTCAGTTGACATCCTGACTTATGATAACCATCTGATTGGAGATTTCAAAGTGATGCTCGGTGAGTCTCAGTATCTCAGATTCCTTTTCTTGTAGTTTCTCAGTCATTTGCCTCCTTTGTTTAATAGATAAGTTTATTTCTTGTTTTGCTTGCCTAGCATTATTCATGACATCAATCATCCTAACCATTTGTGTCTCTTGACTGATCTGCAGAGATTTGACTTTTTCAGTAAGGTGTAGATTCTTTTTAGATAAATCAAATATTGCTCCTTTAGATGCATCAAATATACTGACTGATCCAGATTTGGTGCTCTCAAATAGTTCATCTATATCTTCTTCATGATAATCAGTTTCACTGTACCAAATTTCCATATCCTTCCTCTGAATCAGTAACTTCTTCAGTTCATATTTTGCTTTCTTGAATTTTTCAATGAATATTTTCATCTGTATCTTTTGATTCTAAATATAGTCTTGTCCAACCTATATCTTTCCATCCTTACATCTTTCCCTCTTCAGTGGTTAAACTTCCTTAACAAGAGATCTAGCTCTGATACCAATTGTTGGGATTGAAGAGATAAATTATTAAGAGGGGAGGGGTGAATCAACACCCTCAAAAACTTTTAACACTTAACACTTTGCAGTAGTAGATATATTTTAACCAATTGATTCCATTGTTTGTAACATAGATTCATATAACTAAAAATGTAAAGTGCATGTAAACAAAATAATAAATCATGCATGAAAATAAGTACTCATGACTCAGATATTTTGGTTACATAGAAAGCCTTGTTAGAAGGTAAAAATTGTAGTGGGGATGACACCCACAAATTCTTCATACTACAGTAAATAAAGTATGTTGAGTAAGGCTACAATTTTTTATCACTTCTAATGATCTTACCTTGTTAGGGGTAACAAAAGATCAACTAGATCTACCTAGTTAGAGGATTTAAACAACACAAAGTATGTGTGTACTCAGTTAAGAGATTTACAATAAGAACTGTTAAGTCCACTCTATTAAGATATTTTCATCTGCTACAATGGTTAAATTGATAATAGTTACAAAATGACAACTCTATCTTGTCTGATTCAAATGTGTGAAATAACAAATTGATATCACCTCAATTTGATGTATATGTCCTTCTATCCTACTCAGTAGCCTTGTATGTGTTCTGATAAACTAATTCTATCTCTGATAAACTGTCTGTCATAAACCTTTGCCTAATCTCTTGATTTCCTTAGTGCGGCTACTACTTCATGATTTAATCTCATTCATAATGACATATTTACAATTATATATCAAACTTTCTTGACCTCATTAGGGTTGACATCACCTTAGAAAAACCTAAGATCAACGGTAAACAAAAATAACCTAGATCTACCATTGCATAGGAATCATCACAAAATTTAATGATCACATCCATATTAAATATTTCTTGATCTTGGTAAACCATTTATATGATTGGTGTAAACCATTTGCATAGATATATGTGCCATTCCTAATTACTATGTTGTTTCCTAGATAACTCAGTAATCACTACATTCACTATTTGGTAAATTACTAATGATCGATGTGTATGAATTCTTGGTGTTCACTAGCTTGGTACTCGATAAATTCATGATGTTCAGTAAGTGTGCTCAGTCAAACCTATGTTTGGTTAACTTGAAGTTATACCTTGTCTTTTCTTGGTATAAAGGCTTTGTCTACTTGACCAATTGAATTGTTGTCTCCTTATACCATCTTTTACTGCCTGAATAACTTGTTGATACTAATGACAATCCATTAATGCTCAAATAGAGATAACAGATTTCTAAGGAACAAATTGGTTTTGTTCCAGACCGGTCTATCTTTGATTGGATTATAATCATTCAAGAACTTATCCATTCGGTCCAAATCAATAAAGACTCATGTATGTTAATGAAACTATATATTCAGAAAGCCTACGATAAGGTGGATTGGAGGTTCCTTTGAAAATGTTTAGAGGTATTTGGGTTTTTCAGGCAATGGATCAACTTAATTTTTAATTGTATATCTACTCCTAAATTTTCTATTTTACTAAATGGTAAGCTGAAGGGATTTTTGAGATATCTCGAGGGTTGAGACAAGGGGACCCAATTTTTTCCTTTTTCTTTATCATCATGGCCGAGGCCTTTGGTAGAGCCATCAAAATAATATCTTATGAAGGAAAGATTAAAGGACTCCATATTATACAAGAAATACCAAACATAACACACCAATAATTTAAACATGACATGATCCTTCCCAAGGAAAGAACAGAAGTTGAAGCTCGAAACTTTAAAAATTTTATTAACTCTTATCTGCTGACCTCTAGACAAGAAAGTTAATGTAGATAAATTAGAGATCTTTTAATCTATACTAAACTTGAGCTAGAGAAAAATATTTGTATATTTATTATGGGTGATAAGAAAGGTAAATTCCCATGTAAATACTTAAGTATTCCTATAGATAAGGGAGTTAGAGTTATAAAATTATGGGATTAGGTTGAAAACAAGTTAAATCAAAAAGTGGAAAGTTGGAAGGGTAAGTGGTTGGCTAACACTGGTAGAGCCCCAATGATTAAAGAGGTCCTTTCAGCTATCCCCACCTACCAAATATCTTGTTTACCATTATCTCAAGGTGTTCTAGCTAAACTAAATAGTAAACTAAAAATATTTTTTTGGTAAGGTGTATCAAAGAACAAGAAATTGGCACTAATAAAATGGGAAAACATATGCAAACCTAAAAAGGTTGGGTGGCTGGGGTTCAAAAACTTGGGTTGGTAGAGTAAAGCATTAAGTGCCAAATTAGTTTGGTGTATGTATCACAAGTCTGATAGGAAGTGGACAAAGATCCTCTTTGGCAATTACTTGAACAACACCAACCCTATCAAACTTTTCTAAGTTAAGAATCCACCGAAGGGTTCAAGAATTTAGAGCTTCATTTTGGAATGCATACCTCTTATTTTAGATAAGTTGACTTGGGATATCAGGGATGGAAAAAATGTTTTATTTTGGGAGGATTCTTGGGGAGGATTTTCATCATTAGACAATCTTAGACTATCTCCAAGAATAAAGGAAGTCATGTCAAGCTCCAAGGGGGAATACATTAAGGACTTCCTATCTCCTGGTTCTAATATCTTAGAGGGAGGTTGGAAATGGAGGTCTTTGGATGAATCTCTATTATTAGATTCTGAAAAAAAGGAGTTGAATGGGGTCTTGGAATCTAGACACATTGATTTCAATTAATTTGCGGAGGGCCTAAATATGGAACCTATAGTGTTAAGTATGGTTATGTTCATCTCTTATTAATTCTCTAGATTGGAAAAAGGTGGATCTTCCCATCAATATATATTGGGATTCAACTTTTTTGCCTAAAGCGGGGATGTTTCTTTGGGTTGCCCTTCAAAATATAATTTTGATAGCATAATAGTTTAAAAGGATAAATTTTGAGGGACCCTCAAGTTGCACTCTTTGTGAGCATCATGAAGGAAACGTGAATCACATTCTCTTCTCTTGCCCCTATGTTTTGGCTTGTTGGAACTTAATTTATAATAAACTAAGTTGGCAATCTCCTTTTTCCTAGAAACCTTCTTGTACTTCTTATCTCCTAGCCAAAAAGCTATGATTATCATCTTTATAAAAACTTTTGGCTTGTGGCTCCCTCTATAATAGTATGGTAATTATGGAAGGAATGTAATAGGAGGATTTTAAAAGATAAAAAAATGGATATTCATGCTCTTACTAACAAAATAGAAGCTAGTATAGTCAAAGTAATAAATAATAGGCTTAGGAATTCTTACAATTTAGAAGGTAACTTCTCATCTTGGGATGCAGAAATGAGGAAGAACTGGTTCAACCTCATAATTCCTGCCCAATATGGGAAAAGTGGTACATATAAGAAGTGATTAAGAGTGGATTGAAAATGGGAGCCTCCTTTGGTAGGCTAGTGCAAATTAAACTTTGATGGTGCCTCCTAGGGAAACCTGGAATGGATAGGATTGGGATATACCATACACTCTATAGATGGTTCTATTCTTTCCAAAATGGCCAAACCTTTGGAGAATGTCACTAATAACATGGAAAAAATAGTAGCCTTAATTGAGGGACTGATATTGGGAATCTAGAATAAGTATCAAAAATTTAATTATTGAAGGAGATTCATAGGTGATTATCAATGCCTTAAGAAGTAGAAAATCACCAAAATAGAAGCTAAACTCCAAATTAGATCTCGTTTTTACTTTTATTAAAAATTTCAACAAAGTTAAATTTACACATATTTATAGGGAGGGTTATAGAAAGACAAATTCTTTAGCTAACAATGGAGCAAATGGTGATTTCTTCATAATTTTATCTAAGGCCTACTTAGCATCTTTTCAATTATAAATGAAATAGATTCTTAATCACATCTATATAAAGAAACAAATTCATATAAATATATATTTATATAAATGTTAATACACTTTCATACATACATATACATATATATTTACATATACACATACACATACACATACGTGCATACGCATACATACATATATACATACATACATACATACATACATACATATATATATATATATATATGTATATATATATATAAAATATATATATATGTATTTATACATACATATATATATATATATAAATACATATATATGTATATATACATACATATATATATATATATATATATATATAAATACATATATATGTATATATACATACATATATATATATATATACACATACATATATATGTATATATACATACATATATATATATATATGTATATGTATATATATATGTATATACATATATATATGTATGTATATATACATATACATATATGTATATATATGTATCTATATATATATATATATATACATATATATATATATACATATACATATATATGTATCTTATATATACATATATATGTATATATATATGATGCAGGAGCATCCTGGGTGTAAGAGCAATCTTGCATCACCCAAAAAAAAATAAAAAAAATTGTTTTTATATTCAATAAGGGCTATTTTGTGCAGAGCTGCTATTTATGGAAAGTTACTATTTTTGGTAATTTTCATATGTGCTCAGAATGATCTGATTTCTTTCTTGGAGGTTCATTTTGGTCATATAAGTCTACCAGTAAAGTTTCATTGCCAGATCAAGTGTATATTGGAAGATATTGAAGATTTTCGGTATTGGCAACAGGGTACAGAAACTTTGAACTCAGTTTTGAAGGCTTTAGAGGCCCTCGGATGAGGTCAAAAATTTGGGTGACGGGTGCTTGCACGAGTCAAGCCTGTAGAGCGCTTCGTGAAGTTTTTGAAATGGAGTTATAATAGCCAATCGGGTCAACTGGTGATGACTTATGGTTTTCGGAAGTTGGGCCACCCGAATTGGCAGAAAATAATTTTCTTCAAAATTTATGTTCGGGTTTCAAAGGTTATCTTGAGCCAACTATGATGTAAATAAAATATAAAATAAAATAATTCTAAGTTTGGTCGGCCTTATTGGCTAAAATTCTGGAACCTTCCCAGGCGGTGGAAAATTGCCTATATAAGGAAGGCTGTATTATTGTCTTAGGCAGTTCAGAATAGTTCTGGGTAGTAGATCTGGGTATTGATTCGAGGCTTTGTCCTAAAGAATATTGTAAGGGATATGCCCATGTGGCTTTGCATATTGTAATTCTGAAAGTTTGTAATTCCACATTTGTGGAGATAATAAGAAGAAAATTTCTATTCTTGCATATTATTGTTGTTGTTTCTCTATTTCTGTTATGTGCTTGTGGTATTAAGGGGAGCACCCTTCATCAAGTGATATCAGAGTCAGAGTTCTTGAGTGTGTAAACAGATCGCCGACTGTGAGGCAGTTTGCACCAGGACCGTGGCTAGGGTTTTAGCGCACATCGCAAAAATGCCTCCACGAAGAGAACATGGCGGAAGAGCTGGTGCTATGACACCTGAGGTTAGAGAGCTGCAGAGACAAGTGCGAGCATTGTAAGAAGAGATTTGTAGAGGAATGATTCTTAATGTCAGAGACGAAAGCAAGGATGAAGCCAAAGAAGAATATCAAGAAGGAGAAGCTGAAATTGTGAACTAGGAGGAAGAAAGACTTTTTCGGGCGATTTCCAAGATTGGGAAAAGACCTAAGATTGAGGTTCCTACATTTTCTGGAAATCTTAACCCAGAGGGAATTGATCGACTAGATCAATGAATGTGAGGAATATTTTGAGTATGAAGATGTTGAGGATCCTGATAGGGTCAAATTTGTGAAAGCCAGATTGAAAGGTCATGCGAAGATCTGGTGGCAAGAAATTCAATTGGAGTGAAATAGAAGAGGAAAGATAAAGTCACAAGATGGGATCGGATGGTGGATAAATTGAAGTGATAGTTCATTCCTGTTGATTATGAGCTTGACCTACTAAAGAAAATGCAAAGTTTGAAGCAAGCAAGAAGATCTGTTCAGGAGTATACAAAGGAGTTCTATCGACTCCTCATCAGAATAGGCCATGCAGAAGCTGATAAGGAGAAAATTTGCCTGATACCTTAATGGGTTAAGGCCAAGCATTCAGGAGGAGTTGAATCTGGTTCGAATGAGTAGTATTGAGGAGGCATACCAGTTTGCCCTAAAAGTAGAGGAAAAGCTGAACAAGAAGTTTGAGAGTAGACAAAATGGAAGAGGTCGTGGTGGAGGATCTGGCAGATGGTGATATGGTGGCCCGAAATGAAGATCCAAAAAAAAAGGATGAGGCTAGTAGCAGTCAGAATCAGAGAGGAAATAATTCCAATCATTTCCAGGATCAGAGTAATAAAGATCAGAGAGGAAGAGGAAGAGGACAAGGATCTGGAAGAGGAGGCTTCCGTTGAACATGGTTTTCACTGTGGAGAAGGTCATAGGGCATTTGAATGTCCTCAGTGCCAAGGCAGAATAGACAGGAGAAATGAAGGCCAGGCCAGAGTTGCACATGTAGATGAAGATGCTAGATCATCAAATTCTAAAGATACTGAAAGAGGAGAAACGCTAATTAATAGAAGAGTCTTGCTGAGTGGTGAGAATGAACCTGAACAAAGGAGGAGCCTGTTTTTGCACTAGATACAAGTGTGAGGGTAAATGCTGTGATGTGATTATTGATAGTGGAAGCACTGACAATTTGGTGTCAGAAGAGATGGTGACAAAGTTGAAGCTCAAGAGATAGAAACACCCACATCCATATCGGATTGCCTGGGTGCAGGATGACCACAAGGTCATGGTCAGTGAACAGTGCCTGGTAAAGTTCAAGATCGGTGGGTACCAAGATGAGGTACTATGTGATATCATCTCTATGGATGCATGTCATGTGTTGTTGGGTAGACCATGGTAGTTTGACAGATGTTGTTGTACATGATGGTTGTGCGAATACCTATTCCCTGACAAAGGATAGAGTGCAACATAAGCTAAAGCCATTGAAGGAGACTGAAGAAAAGGTATGTGGCAATGCAAGAATAACTTTTGTTGATGAAAGAAAATTCTTAGATGGTATGAGGCATGAGCATGTGTGTTTTACTTTAATTCCAAAAGCTGGTAAAGAGGAAGTAGAGGATGTACCTATAGAGGTTGTAGATTTGTTGAATGAGTTTCAGGATATTGTATCTAATAATGTACCTAATGGATTACCACCAGTAAGGAAGATTAGTCATCAGATGGATTTGATTCCAAGAGCCAATTTTTCAAACAAGGTAGCACACAGAATGACACTAGTAGAAAGTGAAGAGTTGAATAGACAAGTACAAGAGTTGTTACAGAAGGGGTTGATTCGAGAGAGTCTGAGTCCTTGTGCTGTACCAGTGGTTATTAGCACCAAAGAAGAATGGAGAGTGGAGGATGTGTACAGATTCCAGAGAGAAATAAACAAGATCACAATCAAGTATCAGTTTCCATTGCCACAAATGGATGATATTATGGATTGTTTGAGTGGAGCTGTGTATTTCTCAAAGATAGATCTGAAGAGTGGATATCACCAGATTTGGATCAGAGAGGGAGATGAATGGAAGACTACCTTCAAGACAAAGGGAAGGATTGTATGAGTGGTTAGTCATGCTTTTTGGGCTAACCAATGCACCAAGCACTTTCATGCGGCTCTATGAACGAGGTTCTGAAAGAATTTCTAGGTAAGTTTGTCATTGTTTACCTAGATGATATTTTGATTTTTAGCAAGACATTAGGAGGAACATATGATGCATATTCGTATGGTGTTTGAGAAATTGAGAGATGAGAAATTGTTGATTAACTTGAAGAAGTGCAGTTTTGTGAAGAAAGAGTTAGTGTATTTAGGATTTTTAGTTCCAGCAGAAGGTCTAAAAATAGACCCAGAGAAGGTACAGGCTATCCTTGAATGGCCTACTCCAAGGAGTACTACTGAGGTAAGATCTTTTCATGGTTTTGGCTAGCTTTTAGAGAAAGTTTATCAGAAAATTGTAGCAGTATTTATGGTCCCTTGACTGAAACAATGAGAGGGGATAGAAAAGAGTTTAAGTGGACTAATGGGGCAGAAAAGAGTTTTCAATTGTTGAAACAAAAAGTTATAGAACAACCTGTTTTAGCACTTCCAGATTTTAATAAGGTGTTTCAAGTAGATTGTGATGCTAGTGGTACTGCAATAGGAGCTGATATGAGCCAAGAAGGTAAACCTATTGCTTATTTCAGTGAGAAGTTAAATGATGCCAAGAGGAAGTATTCTATTTATGATCAGGAATTTTATGCTATAGTTCAGGCATTAAAGAAGTGGAGACATTATCTGCTTCCTAAGGAGTTTGTTTTGTATACTGATCATCAAGCTTTTGCAATATTTGAATAGTCAAGGAAAGTTGAATCAGAGGCATTTGAAATGGGTTGAGTTTTGCAAAGTTATACATTTGTTTTGAAACACAGGAGTGGAAAGTCTAATAGGGTTGCGGATACTCTTAGTAGAAGGAAATTATTCTGACAGAGATGTAGATTGAAGTGGTTGGGTTCAAGGAACTCAAGAATTTGTATCTAGAGGATCCTGATTTTGGTGAAGCTTGGAAAGCTTGTACAAAACTTATTACTCTAGACAGGATGAAATGGCTGAATTTTATCATCCAAGATGATATGCTATTCAGAGGGAGTCAGTTGTGCATTCCACGAAGTTCTATGAGGGGAGAATCTCATCAAGGAGAAGCATAGCGGAGGATTGGCTAGACATTTTGGTCATGATAAAACCCATGGTTTGGTTAGTGAGAATTATTATTGGCCACAGTTGCAGCAAGATGTAAAGAAGTTTGTACAGAGTTGCAGAGTATGTCAGATGGTGAAAGGAGTGAAGCAGAATATAGGTTGTATCAGCCATTACCTGTACTAGAGAAGCCTTGGGAGGATATCAGTATGGACTTTGTTCTTGGTTTACCGAGGACACAGCGGGGAAATGATTCAATTTTTGTAGTAGTTGACAGATTTTCAAAGATGGCACATTTCATTCCCTGCAAGAAGACTAATGATACTGTTCATGTAGCAGAATTATTTTTCAGAGAAGTGGTGAGACTGCATGGTTTGCCAAAGACCATAGTTTCAGATTGAGATACTAAGTTTGGTTGGATATTTCTGGTGGACATTATGGAAGAAGTTGAAGACAGATTTGAAGTTTAGTTCATCACATCATCCACAGACTGATGGACAGACAGAGGTGGTGAATAGAAGTTTGGGAAATCTGCTAAGATGTTTGGTTGGAGATAAGCCAATAGGATGGGATTTGATTTTTACCATAGGTAGAATTTGCATACAATAATTCTATCAATAGAAGCACTGGTAAATCACCATTCCAGATTGTATATGGAAGTAGTCCAAGAAATGCATCTAATGAGAAAGATAGATAAAGGAGAAATAAGTAGTGCTGAAGTTGAGGATTTTGGAGAACACTTGAAGAACATCCATGAGGAGGGTGAGGAAGCATATTACCAAGATGAATGCATAGTATAAGGCTAAGGTAGATGAGAAAAGGAGGCATAAGGAATTTTAGGTTGGAGATGAAGTCATGGTTCATTTGCGAAAGGAGCAATTTCTGGTCGGTACATATAACAAACTGAAAATGAAGAATTTTGGACCATGTAGGATAATAAAGAAACATGATTCAAGAAATGCATATGAGGTAGAATTGCCTACTGAGCTAAATATTTCACCAGTGTTTAACATTTCAGATCTGACGGAGTATCACGAAGGAGGTGTTGAAGATGAGATCACAGCAGCACAGTGGAGTAGTCCAGCAACTAGTTCAGACACTAAGGAGATCGAAGATATACTGGACAATCGTGTTGGCAGAAGCACAAGGAACATGACATATGAAGAATATCTAGTCAAGTGGAAAGGATGACCTGTTGAAGATTCATCATGGCTGACAAAGGAGGAGGTTAGCCGTCTTGGTTTTCCTCTGCACACCTGAGTCATGACAGGGTCACTTTTCAAATTACCCTGGGTGTCTGATGTCAGCAGCATCCTAGGTGTAAGAGCAATCTTGCATCACCCCAAAAAAAAAAAAAAAATTTCAGTTTTTATATTCAATAAGGGCTATTTTGTGCAAAGCTGCTATTTATGGAAAGTTACTATTTTTGATAATTTTTGTATGTGCTCAGAATGATCTGATTTCTTTCGTTGGAGGTTAATTTTGGTCATATAAGTCTGCCAGTAAAGTTTCATTGCCAGATCAAGTGTATATTGGAAGATATTGAAGATTTTCGGTATTGGCAGCAGGGTACAAAAACTTTGAACTCAGTTTTGAAGGCTTTAGAGGCCCCGGATGAGGTCAAAAA